>OY292487.1:5815743-6432344 GCA_958496325.1 Nomophila noctuella | reverse complement strand
ACACAAAAAGATTTTTTCAAATCGGACCAGTAGTTCCCGAGATTAGCGCGTTCAAACAAACAATCATACAAACAAACAAACAAACATACAAACAAAGTCTTCAGCTTTATATATTACTATAGACTATAGACTATAGATGATCTGATAACGATACGGGAAAAATCTTTAGAAAGTTAATGAGTTTTTTACTCCATCGTCGTTCGGACGTAGACAAATTGACATTTTGATAGTGAATGCGAAAACCGACCAGTTTTAGTTGTAGGTGTTTGACCACGACACTTTTCTTAAACATGTGTGTATAATTCCAATTGTAATAACAATTGGAGTTAGCGGTTGCTAGTTGAGGCACGAATGGAATATGGTCAATAGACCATATTCCATTCGTTCCTCAACTAGCACCATCCAGAGCGAGCAGTTCATTGTGATCACATGACACGTTAGGCGCACCAGTAGCCGGAAGGCGTTTACTTGCGGCAGGAAGCGGCGTAATTTATTGTTTCGTATAGGAAACGCCTCCGTGTACTATCGCGCCGGGCCGGCGGTCAGAGCCAACTCGGTATTGAATTCGATAGGAATAAATAGTACTGAGAATACTGGGAGCGATTAGTGTAAATTATAAGGGAAATGTGTAGTAAATAAATTTTGTTATTGATCAGATTGCTAAAAATCTATATCTATACTTATAATAAATTTGTAGAGAGGTCAATTCTGTACATGAAATATATTTTCAAAATAACTATCAGGGGGTGATTAGTGATCGATACTGATGCCAAAAATGCAATCAGTAAAATTTTTGTCTGTCTGGCTGTCTGTCTGTCTGTCTGTATGTTCCTTATAGAAACAAAAACTACTCGACGGATTTTGACGAAACTTGGTATAATTATTGTTTATACTCCTGGGCATATTATAGGATACTTTTCATCACGCTACAATCAATAGGAGCAGAGTAGTGAAGGAAAATGTTGGGAAAACGGGAGAAATTCCTCCATTTTTAAAACTTTTGTCGCGTGTGCAACCTTAATGGTTAAAGTTACATAGAAATCATGTAAGACGGAAATATTCTAAATAAAATAGCCAAAAAAATATCCCTCGACAGCATATATCTATCTTTTACGGTTTACTCACAATAACCCGTGTAACTGATCCTGATAGGTTTGAACGCGCTAATCTCAGGGATTACTGGTAGGCTAGCCAAGATGCCACTTTGACGAATTCGCCATACGCTTTCGTCGCGACTTATAATATGTATTGCCACCCCGCACACGAACTGCATATTTATGTGAGCGTGATGGAGATATAAGCCGCTACGAAAGCGTCTGGCGAATTCGTCAAAATGGCATCTTGGCTAGCCTTCCAGGTTCGAATTGACAAAATCTTTTGAGTTGGATAGTCCACTTACCGTTTGTCAAGGAAGGCTTTAAGCTATCTATAGTAACACTGTGTGCGGAAACCGAAACCCACGCGGACGGAGTCGCTGGCGGCCGCTAGTATTAAATAAAGATGGAAAAACATTTCCTTATAAAACTATGAACCGTATTTTACTTTGTGAGTATTATGCACTATTTAACGCGTTACGTTTTTTAATAACATATTAGTCGGACATCGCCGCCCAATCTCGTAATCACTTATCCGGATGGCATTCGAAAACAACCATGGGTGGACGGTGACTCGAATTTTATGGGTCTCAAATATAAGTAGTTCAATCAGTACGGAGGAAGAACTTATATTCAAATATCGTACAGTTCCAACATTAGATCTTGTACACAACATACCATTAAATATCCGATCAAATGCCATTATCAGACATCAGCTCAATGCTAATTAACAGCATCGTTTAGTTACTTAATTTAGATACCACACCCTCGCAACATGTTTTAGTAACGTCGCCTATTAATTAGCGGTGTGTATGACCATCACCTAAACCCACCGCCTGGTGGTAGCAATGGTGGTTTAAGCTCTCATTTACACGATGCCATGAACGCTCAGTCACTGGGCCACTGCCACACCTAGACCTCGATAGTCTAGTTCTTTAAGTACCGGGTCGTGATCTCGAGGCACTAGGATCAATCTCCATCCAGGTCGGGCAAAATTTGTATAGGTTTCTGAACACAGCCCGAGTTTGTGATGTCCTCGCTGAACGCCTCGATGATCTAGTGGCTTAAGTACCGGGCCGTGGTCTACAGGTCCTGGGTGCGATTCCGGGATCGGGCAAAATTTGTGTTGATTTTTGTACACAGCCCGGGTTTGTGCATTGTGATCACGAAACCGCATTTGGCAAACGTGTTGATGAAGCCAAACACATCTCTGTAACTTAAACATAACTTCAAATGAGAGAGGCCTTTCCTGCAATGGGACATAAATAGGCTGATACAACAAAGTCAAATTTTAAAATCAAGCGGTAGGACCGCGTTGGCTCATGATCGTGCGGTGGCGGTGCGGTCGCGGCCTCGTGTAAATGAGCGCTAATGCGGCATTAGCGGCGGTGGCCGGTAATGGCTGAGGCTAATTAATTGCAGCTAAGAAGCCTCATTGCACCGCGTGGTCACGTGTCGACGGTAATTTTGGACAGTGTACCGGTGTAATGTGTTGCAGCATATCAGTTGCACATGCCGCAACACATTACACCGGTGAATCAGAAATTCGTTGGACTAACACACCAATTGCCTAGTCCCAAACTAAGCTCGAAGCTTGTACTATTGATGCTAGGGAGCGGATAGACACGTTTAAATACTTTTATAAACATACATTACTCATGTACATATGTACTCGATTTTGTACGAGGCCGATACAGATGCAGATGTATCAGAACAGACAGTGATAGTACAAATATACTTAAATAGATACATATAACAGAACAGGAAAAGCAGACATGTTCGCACAAATGTTCGTCCTGTACGGGCATCGAACCCGCGGTCTCTTGGTCTTATACACCAAGCTGGTCGTCAACACTTACATTTTATTTGTCAGAAGTTTTGAATATAACCTGTGTATTTATGTCGTTTTTTGATGTCTCGAAGATTTTGCTACTCTCGCAAATGCTGTGTCGTTCAACTTACAGTACTCCAAATCAATCCATAATATTAAAAATTTGTTAAATCATGTTGTTGTTTACTCACTTGTTTACGTTAAACAATCACTTGTTTTTTAACAGATAACATTTCTAAAAAATTGGCCAAGTGCGAGGCGGACTCCCGCACTGAGGGTTCCGTACAAATTCTATTTTTGACGTATTAAAAAAACTACTGGATAGATTTCGTTCAAACCAATTTTCGTTGGTAGTTTTTATGGTAATGTACATTATATATTTATTTCAGATTTATCATCCTCTTACTTTAGAAGTTAGAGGGGGGGGACACACTTTTTTCCACTTTGGAAGAGTCTGTCGCGCAAAGTATTCACTTAAGAACAAAATGAGCTTAGAAACCTCAATATAATTTTTAAAGACCTATTCATAGATACCCCACACGTATATGTTCAATGAAAAAAAATATTTTCAGTTTCAGTTCTAACTATGGGGACCCCCCATTTTTTTATTTTTTTTCTATTTTCGTGTGAAAACCTTGTTGCGGTTCACAGAATACATCCCCTCACCAAGTTTCAATAGTATAGTACTTATAGTTTCGGAAAAATGTGGCTGTGACAGACTGGCGGACAGACAGACAGACAGACATGACGAATCTATAAGGGTTCCGTTTTTTTGCCATTTTGGCTACGGAACCCTAAAAAGAATATTTGTCGGATTAACTTTACAAAAAAGTGATGTTGTGGCTAGTACTACGGCGTCCACGAATGAATAAAAATCGGTCACCCATCCAAACCCAACTTTACGCAAAGCTGCTCAACTAAGTGATCAACAAGCCACCAGGCTCCTGTTTCTAGTCAAACATATCGATCAGCTCGAGTCAGCAGCACTGGTTGGACAAATCGCGGTGAGGCCGGGCCACTCGTGCAGTTCGCTAATTACTTCGGCAAATGTTTACTTTGCTGAGATTCTCCTTTCTGCAACCTCGCTTTGTAAGGGAGGGTTCATAGTGAAACGATAAGCGGAGATAACAGGAGAAAATATTATCTGAAGTAGCACTTCAACACTATCGACCAACTACCAATGTAATAAAGCGAGTTTGTTTGTTTGTTTCATTGAACGCGCTTATCTCAGGAACAACTGGTTCCAAATAAAAAAAATAAAAAAAATTAATGGACAGACCATTTGGCGAGGAACGCTTTAAGCTATAATAAAACACTGCTGGTGAGGAAAGTCTTCAAAGCTCATTTGGAGAGGGTATGGGGTCTGTAAAGGCAGCCATGAGCTACCCTTGTGGAGAGGTGGCATACTTTTCTATAGAAAATATGGCACTGATTTTCTCTTAGCTGTAAGACGCAGTTAAAAGACAATCCGGAAAAAAGGCAGCTGGTAGCGTGCCCCTCTACTTTATCCGACCAGCTTTGTAAGTTTGGGCATAATCCCCTCTGTGGAGGCCATCGTCCAGAATCAGACTGCGACATGCGATTATGAAGATGATGATTAATGTCACAATTAGTAAATAAAGAATAAATCTGAGAAAAAAATTATCGCCAACAGTTTTCGTCATAACCTGCTTTTTTTTCGATGTGTCCACTACCTTACTCGTAAGATGAAGTGCCTTTGCTCGCAAAAGTCAGGAGTGTTGACAGTTAGCGGGAGATTACGGCCGCGGGTCCGACATGCTTCGTCTAAACTGCGCACGCTTAGAGATTTTAATGGAATTTTAAATTGCCACAAATAATTCATTTCTACATCAAATCTGCCTAGAGTTTTACGATGTTTCTACGTCATGAAAATGGTTTAAAATCAACGAGCAACAGATGCATTAGAGATGTTTCATTAATACGTTATTATTCATCATCATCGGCAGTTTATGGCTGGATGTAGGCAGCAGAAATCTATCTAGATAATTAAATAAAAAAAATCCGTTCGTTGTGCCAAAACTCGAAAACGGCTGAATAAATTTGACTTGTTTTGGTCTTAAAATTTTGTGGAAGTCCAGGGAAGGTTTAAGGCGATGAGAATATAGCTTATTTTCCTAATTCTCCTAACACATACCTTCCAAATCTTACTCTCATTCTTATAGAAGCGGACTGTTTGACTTCTTCGTAATAGCTAAGAAATCCTCGCACAAGACAAATCTTGCGTTAGACACATCTCCATTCCACTAATCCGGGCCGGCGTCGCCCCACTCAATTTGCAGTCAAAGTTTGCGCGGCAGACGGCAGATACGTCATATTTAGCGCGCGATCAATCAGACGCGTCGGCGGCCATTACTCAATTAGATCTGTGATGGATGCACGGATCGCGGGGAGGTCGCCAGTGTCGGGGCTAGTCACTGATTCTGTGGTCGACAGTCAAGGGCAATTAAGACCTTTGAAGTCCTTGTTTCATTCCGTCTAAAATGGTTGCAGCAGGTGCCGCCTTTGGGGACTGGTTGACTAGAAATCAATCTGTCATATGTATTTATACATATATTTTTTTGAAAAGAGCACCTAGCTAGTTTTTTCCTGCTTCTTTTCAGTAGATTACTGCATTTTTAAGGTGGTGGTAGATTCAATCTGTAAGTAGTTTTTTTATTATTAACGATTGATAAGTGCTTTTCTGAGGCCTATTTGAATATAGATTATTTTGAGTTTGATTTGGAAGTCGGGAAGCAACACATTATTGTGACATTTACGATGCTTCTTTTGATTTGCTACTCTAAATTCTCCCAACCCATAAAATGCATTATTTTTAGGAAATACCTACATCATGATCTATCTTCCCGTCACCAATCTCTGCTGTTGTGACTAGTGCACCCAAATGAACTACAGTAGGAATCTAACTCAATCTATTGAGTTTGTGCGTGATTGTCCATGATGTGGACGATGCACTCTAACCAATAAATATTTTTAAGTTGTCAGGTTTTCTCTGATTGACAATATCCGCCTACCACGAAACACTTTCTTGCAAGCAAACTGAAAAGTTTCGGGAAGTTATGGCACTTTAAGGCAGGACCAAAGAAATTCCATCATTTGCACATAACTTTAATCACGTCATCCCCGCTAATAACTCAAGTCGAACGTTCATTTTAAACTCGTCCAAATCGACCTCTCAAAAGTTCTGCCATTACAATCACACAAGCGCCCGACTGAGCCGGCAAATATTTGATCAAACTCCGCTAGGTGGCGCTGATTGGCGCAATTTGTCGAAGGCACGCTCCTTCCTCCTCCGGACAGATAACTGTTGTTATTATATCGTTATCGGCGGGGAAAATAGCTTTGTACTTTTTAAGGACGTGTGTAATTATGCCTGATGAAGTTTCTAGAGATACTGTTTTGTTTGGAGAATTGATTTACTAGGTGACTTTTTCCTGGCGATGTGGAATCTACTCTAACCCGCTATTTCAGTTTAAAAATTACATTTGTAACTATTATACGTATGTACGTACTCGTATACTAGATCTTGATCTAAAATAACAAGCATAGTGCCGGTGGAAGAGAAAGGCGATGGATGGATTGAACACATAAAATTAAACTAAATTTAATTCTAGTAGGACGATTCTAGAAGAATATACATATTTTCTATCATTATTCAAGCGTGACTCACGGAATCGGTATGTGCAAAATTCATAATAATTAATAAATAAATTCCTAGTGCTTACACACCAATTGCCTGCCCCAAACTAAGCTCGAAGCTTGTACAATGAAAGCTAGCTTGTATCCCAACTAATATTATAAATGCGAAAGTAACTCTGTCTGTCTGTCTGTCTGTCTGTCTGTCTGTCTGTCTGTCTGTCTGTCTGTCTGTCTGTCTGTCTGTCTGTCTGTCTGTCTGTCTGTCTGTCTGTCTGTCTGTCTGTCTGTCTGTCTGTCTGTCTGTCTGTCTGTCTGTCTGTCTGTTACGCTTTCCCGCTTAAACCTCGCAACCGATTTTGATGAAATTTGGTACAGACAATCTTTAGACCCTGAGACAGAACAAAGGCTACTTTTTGACCCATTCCAACCCCCCACTTCCCCGAAATGAGGGGGTGGAAGTTTGTATGGAAAATCTAAACTACTTGAGTTAGACGCTTGAAATTTGGCATGCAGGTCCCGTAGTAAACTTGATGCTTAGTTGCAAAAGGATATTGCAAAATTCCCACGGGAACGGGAGTTAGCGGGAAAAAACATTCGTATAATGAAAACCGACATCCACGCGGACGAAGTCGCGGGCGGCCGCTAGTATTCAATAAAAAACAAACCATTTTCCCAATTGTTTTCCGCTGCAGGCGACAATCTAACCAAATCCAAGTCCTTATCCCTGTCATTCCCTCTATGTTATTCTCCTGTCCAAGTCACACAAACCCACCGATGCGACGTGAGCATCGTAAACCGCGTAACGTACGCGCGATAAAAACGTTCATGCGATTTTAATCGGCGATAAAACCGCGACTGCGAGGAATCAACAATAACTTCCAGTATAAAAGTTGGGTCCTCAAAAATCACCGGTTTTACTGCGACGACGTCGGAAGTTGCAGCGGGAATTATGCATGCCGACGCACCGGTATACTCGGCTAGGTAGACAGGTGATCCCTCGAAATGTAAGTATTTTCTTAAATGGCATGTTTTCCAATATAACGATGTTCCAGTACGACTTAGTATAATACTTATGTTTTGCTGGTAATACTACATCACTATACTCTTACAGTATTCGCACAAAAATAAGTATTTTTACAAACAATTTTCTAGGTACTAACTTACCAATCCTCTTAATTCTATTACATCAAGTTGGTATTAGGGAAACCAAAAAAAAACATTTTACATTTTACATACCCACTTTAATTATGCCGTTTTGTATAGACCGAGAAATAATCGTCCAGAAATGTCAAAACGTCACATTGAAAATAAAGTTTAATTTGATAAATCTACCAACATCAAAACCTTAAAACTATTCCATTTTTTTCGGCTGTCTGTACCTACCCTCTAATCCATGAAACTTCGTCTTTGTAGAAATAGTATTAAGATTTCATAGATCGAAGTTTCTTCAAGGATAGTTAGTTTCTATATTTATAAGACTAGTTTGCTTGTTTGAAGACTAATATTAGGCGATTCGTTCATAGAATTATACCTCTTGGTTCTTGAAAATTAACTTTTAATCCAAGGCGAGCGGTTAAAATGTTTGTAGCACGAAATGTTTCGTAGCAAGTAACGCGTAGCATTCCTCGTAGCAGTAGATCCGTAGCCCAAGTAAATATCAGCTCAAACGTTCGTAATTCGCTCACTACTACTTTGATCCCGCCTCGACGACTAATCAAGTAGAGAAAGTACCACTTCCCAGTTTTATTAGAAACTCATCCGTCTTTCGAGGAATTTAATTAATTTAGGGTGCGGAGAAAAAATCTTAAATCTTCAGACTGAGCGAGACTTGTAGACTGGTTTTTTACCAAAAGTATTTTTATCATCATATCTAGTTATACTTTTAGTAAAAAATCAGCATATACATATGTACGAGTCTATTAATGGCATAACAGGTATCCCATTTTTGTTCAATAATTTAGGTCGCAATTTTGCACATGATCATGAATTAGATAGAATAATAATTAATCCCTTCTACTTGTCTAGTTTCAAACTAATATACAACCTGTACTATCGATGACTTGTACTAAAATACTTTTAAAATTGTCAAAGTACATTATCTGACTCCAAAGTCATAATAGTAAAATTATAGACTATGCATATTAGTGTAGGAACGCACTTTGCCGAAATGACGCAACCGAACTTCGGCGGCAGTGCATTTTCAATACAAAAAAAATATGCGACGATATTTCGGCAAAGTGTGTCATCTTTATCCCCCATTTGAAAGTGTGTCATAAATCATGAACACGACGGAACGTAAATTCGGGTTGGTCGCGTTTTTCCACTTGTGTTAATTTACTAACACACTATTCTTTTTAATCATCCTTGACTCAAATTCAGATGTTCATAACACAATAAAATTATAACTTACATAATATGTTTAACATTTCGTATGATCCATGCACCCCAAACGCCGGGAAAGGTCCCGTCGCCCCGGTCTTCATTATTGCGTAACCGCTGCCCCGGGTTTTAATTCTAATTGTTTCCGCAAACCGAGACGTATCAATTTTAGAGCAATTCTCGCCGGACGACCGCAAATGGTCGGTTAAACGCTCAAGCATTTATTTGAAGGGTTTGGTTGGTGTATAATTTTTGTATTTTTAGATTTACTACGGAATAAGAATCAAATATGTATCCTGTATGCAATCTACGTAGAATTTAAATTTGAGCGCGTATTACAAGATTTCTTTTTTGCATGTTTGGTCTGGACCACTTCAGTTCTTTTGCCCCAATCCCTTGACTGGAACTATTAATAACATTAATAATCCTATGTCTATCTTTATTTATATAATAAAGTTGAAAAGTTTGTTTGTTTGTTTTAAGGTGCTAATCTCAGGAACTACTGGTTTGAATTTTAAAATATTTTTTTGTGTAAGGTTAGCCCATATGACGAGGAAGGCTATAGCTTGAAGCTATAGTATAACACTATGTGTGAGGGTTCCACGCGGACGGAGTTGCGGCGGCGGCTAGTCTAGTTTATATTTTTTTCAACGTCAAAGTAGTTTATTTTGCAATTTGATTTACATAGAAATTCTTTTGCACAATATATTAACAAAATAGTAACAACATAAACAAACCTCATTTACTTTAACTTTCCTCAACTCAAATCCACTTCATTTCATCCACCTCTCCAATCTCGCGTTCAAAGGTTACATTTAATAAATTCAAACCGGTCATTTTCACCCGTCACTCCTATCGCGAACCTATTCATAGCGTTTTGTATAAAAATATGTAAAGTGAGTGAAAAATGGAAACATAACAAACAGGAGGGGGGACATTGTCACCCCTACCCCCTCCTTGTTCGGGAAACGCTGACATAGAATAGTGGCGGTAACAGGGAAGACTAGTGAAAAAGTGCGTATATTGTAATGATTAAGAATTGCTGTTCATGCAAATTGCCCTAATATAGGTGAAAATGGTGGCAAATGCGACATTTATTACGATTGTCTTTTCAATTTCTATTCATAGTTTACGCAAGCGAGCTATTTTTTGGCAATGTCGTAAGAGTTTGAACTGTTATAATTGTCACTAGTACCGAAACATCTTCTGTCAGTATTCACTGACAGAAGTTGCCTCTGGCAACGAAGTGACACCTTCAAACAATTGGGATACAGCAAATTCGATAATTATATATTAGAACTGCTTATTTGATCCTCAAAAGTTCGTGAATGTACCGCATAAAATTAAATAAATTCCTTTAACTAACATAGTACAAGTTCAAAACTTGTACTGTGGATGCTACGGAACGGATAGACATCTTAAAACTTTTTGACTTAGAAACAGATAACACCCAGACCAGAACAAATAGACATGTTTATGCAGACAATTATTGTTTGTCCTAGCCTTTGATCAAACCCGCGACCTCTTGGTCTAACACTAAACTTCTTGACCACTACACCAAGTGGGTCGACTAATAATGGAACGGCGCATATGAAAATATACTTGCGATACCCTGTTAGTAAGGTCACATTATATAGGCTCTCCGGTAGTCTTATGTTAATAATTACATGATTAATGCGAACTAATTACACAGAATATCGTTCAACCTTTGACCTTAAACACACATGTCGAGGACGTTACCTTCTAGCCCTAACTAAGTAGCAGGAAAATATTGAAATAACGAACCTTAATTAGTGCTATAATAAGACAAGGCCTTTATTCATACATAAAATATGTATAGCTGTCGCACGATAGTTTTCTTCACAGAGAAATTTAATATTGCTATAGAGAAATATTTAAGACTATAGTTATAGGTAGTTGTAGTTAATAGAATGAAATTCATAGGAAAAACAATAAATGCCCAGCGACTTTGATTGCAATGTATAGCCTAGTATGCATTAAAAGCGGTATTAACCAATATTGGCATGTTTAATGTAATACACAAATATATATTGTACAGTAGATCAAAACAATACCGACCAGATAATGTATTCAATACTGGTAAACACGGATTATAGTCATAAAGTAGTTGACAGTTCTGCGCCTGAATATTCTAAGACGGCTTATAAAGGCCGGATACGACGGAAATTTTTCAAAAGTCGCTGCTTCCTGCGACTGATTGTACGCACCCGAGTGAAAGAGAAGACTCGTGTCTTTCTAAAGGGTCCTAGAAGGACATTGTGTACAAACTATGAGACATAAGAAGACATGGCGTGTAAACATGTCATAAACAAACGCTATTATGAAGAAACAATATTTAACAAACGCTTTTTGTTATGACTCATTGAAGGACACTGGAAATCAAAGTGGAAACTGATATCATAGTTTTATTTTGCTCATGTCACTAAAGATACTATATTTTAACTATGTTGCCAATAATGAAACAAAATCCTCCGTTTAATAATAACCCAATTTAACGACAATAAGTTATATTAAAAGGAGCTATTTAAAAATATTAAGTTTTTAATCCCATGAATATTTTGGAATAAGTTTCATTAATATATCACACTATGCACTAGGCTTTACCTGCGTTATCAAGATTTGTCCCATGTTTTATTCCATAGGAGCATTTAATCGGGATTAAAAAAAATCCTATCACCTAGGTCAGCCGATATCCTCAAAATCCGTTCAGTAGTTTCAACGTGATTGACGGACAAACATCCAAACAAATAAACTTTCACATTTATAATAAAAGTATGATAGTATGATTCATTCTAGCGTCTTCCCCCAAAAATGTAAGTGTATTTCCTTGTCATTTTACTCGGTTCATTCACTGGACTTCGATGGTGGCATCTCAATAGGAATGACAAAGATTGCAAATAAAATATATTTCATTTCTTTTAAGCAAAAGTTATTTATGCTACCATGTTATGGGTATAATTTAAGAACATTACGTTTAACTTTTAGGCATTTAAAAGCGTGTTCCCATCTTTTTATTCTTACAAATTAGTAGATCAGAGAAGTAAAAACAATCTATAAATGCCTTTATATCTCCTTTGTGAATAATTTGCCACAAAAAACCGGACTTCGTTACTTTTTCCATTTCGTGAGAACCAAGCCTTTGCCGCCAATGTAACGTATTTGAATATCAAATTGAAATTACATTGAATTTTATTCAATGTAATTATTTGTGTACATAATATTTTTTAACATTGATGTTTTAAAACATGATAACAAATTAACTACTTCATGTTAAAACTAAAACATTTATTGATTGTTTGGATTCAGACGAACCGAAAAGTAACAGGAAAAATTAAAATTAATCACCGTTTCGACATTTATCAGACCGAAATCTTTTTCAAGACCAAAAGGTCTTGTTTGGATCTACTAGAAAA
This sequence comes from Nomophila noctuella, assembly GCA_958496325.1. Lineage (NCBI taxonomy): Eukaryota > Metazoa > Arthropoda > Insecta > Lepidoptera > Crambidae > Nomophila > Nomophila noctuella. The sequence goes on along the minus strand of OY292487.1, from coordinate 6,419,949 downwards.
TAGTTACAACAATTTTCTTTGAAAATTCAACTTTGCACTGAAGATACAGAGCTGCAATGAATATCGCAGCGCTGTATTGGACTCAGATCTTGGTGTTGATTGGATATTAAGAAACACAAGAAGAATAAGATCGCGGTTGATCAACCATCTTTTAAGATGCACCCGCGTAATGCGACGCCTCGTTATATCAATCTCCGCTGACAACTTAATGGATTACATAAAACGCTTCGAGGGGAACTACGGGAGTAAAAGCCGCCGTCAGATGTCTATGCTTGACATCGGTAACGATGATTGGCGGTAAAATGTTTGTTTGTTCTCGATAACGGAAGGTTTTGAAGAATTTAAGCCTGTTTTTCTTGATTGTAGTCGTTTTTATATGCCAACGTAAAATACGTATGCACTTCTGCTTATCTATGCAATATTTACTAAGATAATAAAGCTGAAGAGTTTGTTTGGTTGTGGGTTAGTCTGATTGAACGCGCTAATCTCAGGAACTACTGGTTCGAATTGAAAAATAACTTAGCGTTGTATAGTCCATTTGTCGAGCTTTTAAGAGATACATTAAACGGAAATCTACGTGCCCTCCCGGAAATACCACGGACCACAGCTTGACATGCCTTCCGAAGCACGAAGAAACTTGAGATGACACTTTTTGGTCACCCATCCGATGACTAGCCTGTGCAAAAGTTGCGTAACTTTGCAATTGCAGGCTGACCACTGCGCCATCGAGCTGGGCAAGGCGTCCCATTTGGCTTAACAAAAGGAAAAACAAATGCTACATTAGTACTTAATATAAGCTGAATTTTCTTCAACAAAGATAAGACATCGTGGATGTTTTAACAACAAACTTCATTAGATGCGTTGCACTCGGGGCGCCCCGGTGCGTCGGTTCCGCCTACGCTTTTATCCCGCTGCGTTCCTATAAATCCCGGCAGGGGACCCCACGTCTGGATATAGTAATACTTAGAAAAGTAGGCCAATGTATTTGAATACTCAAAAATCAAAATCGAAATATTCTTTATTTAATTGGGCTTAATATAAGCATTTATGAATCGTCATAAAAAAATATAGTAGTAATGACTCGACCACCGATTTGGAAGGCAGTTTCTGCCGAGAAGAATCGGCAAGAAACTCGACAGTTGCTCTTTTTACTCGAGGAGCGACTTGCTGAATGTTACTTGAATCCTAACTATGTAGTAGTATTATAAATCGAAAAGTGAGTTTATTTGTTTGTTTGTTCCGCTTTCACGACGTAACTACCGATCCGATTGCTTTGAAATTTTTCAGACGAAAAGTTAGAAGTCCGAATTAAATAATAGGGTACTTTTTATCCCGGAAAAAATGGTATTCCTGAGGTAAAACAAAAATATTGTTTGATTAATGGCCGTTGAATTCGGCGGGCGAAGCCGCGGGCGGAAAGCTAGTAAAGTTATAAATAAACATTTTTACAATTAACCAGTCATTGATTGCGACTAACTCTGAAAATCATTAATTCACTTTGGGGTTAAACAAATGGAAACAATAGAATCCCGAATTTAGGACATGTTAGTTCAAAACCAACGTTATAAGTTTTATACATAATTTTTAATGTTTTAAATCTTAAGCTGTCTAATCACATACTGATCTATCTTTAAGAGTGATAATTTAAGTTGTGTTTGGTAATCATTTATTTTCAAACTCACTTATTTTCCATTTGTGTACTTTGCTGACGATGAGACGTCAACACAGGACCAAGACGTTTTGAAATAGGGCTGGAAAAGTTTTTCATTATTCATTGTGTTTCGGAAATCAACATTCGTGCAATGACTACTCGCTTATTTTGTTAGGTTCCAAATGCGAGTATTCTATTTGGAAAACAAAAATAACGTAGAACAAAGTGCATTTCGTTAAGTTGATTACCAGCTTTTGTCAGCACAAAAAGAAAACTTTGTAATAATATTACGTATGTGTTTTATATTTTGATACCAGTAATATGAATTTCCACGACCGTTTAGAATTTAAAATGTCTCTGTTTTCCCTTCAAATTATACAACCCTTCGAAAAGGCATCAGAATTTAGTTACCTTACATCATTCAGATATTATGTAGTCACAACATATTATAACAACATCTTAAGGATATTAAACAGCCTTTTATTATGTATGAACCAGTCTGTCAACACAAGAAATTCAAATGAGCGAAAATATATTTTTATGTTCTTGATGTTAACCCCCAAGATGCGTGATATACATTGGACCAAGAAGTTGATGAAAGCGGAAAGAAAATTTTCCTGACTATAAAAAACACTGAATTCCTTATAAATGGTTAATAAGATGCCTTTGTGATTTGTTTTGAATGTATATTATACAGTATATTTAAATATTAAGAATAACTATTTAAACAGATGATGGATAGAACCCAAATCTTTTTTATTTACAACAGTTTTTTCCCTCTCAAGGCCGTCTTGCCTGAATTAGTATAAAACGAAGACGCTTTCTTTGTCCCAGTGAATTCTCATGTCTTTAAAACTACGCAACTGGTTTTCATGCGATTATTTTAGAAGAATAATAAATTAATTAAATTATTTATAAATTTATAAAAATTATATATTAATGCATGCATAATAGGAGAGAAAAACTAATAATTTATATGTATTTTAAGCATGCATTATGTCTCTATGTTTACTAGCATGTGACGCTAGCAAACGCTCCCATAAGCCAGTCAATCCGCTAAAGAAAGATTATTTTGTGCCAAATCGCTTGCGAATTTATAGTCCAGGAATTTTAGATTTTATCTGCGGAATAATTCCTAGTGAGCTGAATTTTTGTATACACCTTTATTATGATATTGTAATGATGATGTGAAAAATCGACATTGATATCGTGCCGGCTAAAAAAGTTATAGGGGTCCAAACGTCACGAAAATCAGTTTTTCGCAAATATCTCGCGATCTATTGCTCAGAGGTCAATGATGGTTTCATAAAAGTTGCTCGTCGTAAAATTGTCTACAAAAAAGGTCTCTTGCATTTTTCTGTAGATTTAACCGTTTTTGAAATAGAGACTAGAATGCACTCACATATGGTATTGTATACCGTACGCCGCATACCAAGGCATAAACCCTATTGTTTGTTTTTTTCCCTTTTTTGTTTGTGTGTTTTTTGTTAGTATGATGATCTACATATAGAAATATAAAGGACTTGTAATACTAGTACACTCAGGAAAATAGGAATATCAACTTTAAAAAACTAAGTCGCAATTTTTTTTGTACCTTTATAACTCAACAACGGGCTCACCGATCCAAACCAATTTTTCAGGGTTTGTACAAACTATTTAGTATATGTTTTATGTGAAGTTTGAACGAAATCGGTTGTTCTTTTTATACGTAGCGAAGCACGCACCGGGCCGCTAGTAATGATATAGATATGCAATGTGAATATTAGCAATTTTGATCCACGATCTGCGGAAAAAGTCCTAGTGGGCTGAGTTTTTGTATACGCCTTTATTATGATATTGTGATGAAGATGTGAAAAATCGACATTGATATCGTGCCGGCTAAAAAAGTTATAGGGGTCCAAACGTCACTGGACATAGCATATCTATATCATTACTATCGGCCCGGTACGTGCTTCGTTACGTATAAAAATAACGACCGATTTTGTTCAAACTTCACATAAAACATGTACTGAATAGTCTGTACAAACCCTGAAAATTTGGTTGGGATCGGTGAGCCCGTTATTGAGTTATAAAGTGACAAAAAAAATTGCCACTTAGTTTTTTTATAGCTGATATTCCTATTTTCCTTACTGTACTAGTATTACAAGTCCTTTATATTTCTATATGTAGATCATCATACTAACAAAAAACACACAAACAAAAAAGGGAAAAAAACAAACAATAGGGTTTATGCCTTGGTATGCGGCGTACGGTATACAATACTATATGTGAGTGCATTCTAGTCTCTATTTCAAAAACGGTTAATTCTACAGAAAAATGCAAGAGACCTTTTTTGTAGACAATTTTACGACGAACAACTTTTATGAAACCATCATTGACCTCTGAGCAATAGATCGCGAGATATTTGCGAAAAACTGATTTTCGTGACGTTTGGACCCCTATAACTTTTTTTGCCGGCACGATATCAATGTCGATTTTTCACATCATCATTACAATATCATAATAAAGGTGTATACAAAAATTCAGCTCACTAGGAATTATTCCGCAGATCGTGGATCAAAATTGCTAAAATTACTGGACTATTAAACTTAGGCCAACCAGTATCGAAGCGGACATAAAAGTTAACCACCGGTCTGTTGTAAGTACAACAGTGGCCCATTGTCCAGAGAAATGACGACAATATATTTAGTGAGACTACCGGACATCACCGCGCTTTGAAAGGAACCGTTTGAATGGGCGCATCCACCTTACAAAGTGCGTGAGGTGTGTAACACAACATACGTGTAGCTATAGTCGGAATACAGGAGGTAAACTTACATTTTGATAAAGTGCAACAGCAAGTACTATAGATTGCACCAACTTAATTAATTGTATCTATTATATGGATATGTATGTATAATAAATCTATATTGAGAAGCTCGATAGCGTAGTGGTCAGCCTGTGATTGCTAAGGTAAGCAACTTTCGCAGAGGCTAGTCATCAGATGGGTTACCGGAAAATTTCATCGCGAGCTCCATCGTGCTGCGGAAGGCACGTTAGGCTGTTGGTCCTGCGCGTGATCGAATCTACAATCGTGTCAGATTTTTAGTTTGTTTTTAGGTTTTTTACTACAATCATTTGAAATCACAGTTAATTTGCTTACTAATTTCCTCGAAAACGAAGTCGATATAATAACCCAAAAGAACCAAAACCCAAACAAGACGACATCTTAAATCATTCTAAGTCATTGCGCTCGTCTAATTATAAGTTCAAAATTCATCCGGCCAAAAACCAGTGGCGGGATGAACCGATATCGGAATCCATTGTCCGGGTCGATAGCACCAGTTGAACGACTATCGGTGAAGTTATACTCGATATTAACATAAAACATCAAAACTCGCATTAAAGTGTCCAAATTCGCCCGGCTTCCCCTCGGAATATTCCCCTTGCCCCTTACAGCGTGCTCGGCGAAGCGGCGACAGTCTGGGTGGCCCAAGGACGCAGATAGCTGATGGAATATTTGGAATTATGAGCTAGAAGATTAGAAAGATCAGAGGTGTTGAAATGTTAAGAAAATAAGAAAATAGTAATTGCATAGGATATAAGATACAGTGGCTGAATTCGTTAGACTCGTTTTCTTTCTCGTTTTGACAAAATTTAAAAATTTCTTCATGAAAATAATGACAAAGAAAATTTAATGAATACAAAAAATGTTGCCTGTGTAAAACCGTTCGCAGAGTTTTTAATTCGTTAATTGCAAATATTATGATGATAATGATAACTTCTCAACAATCGCTTATTAAAAGGAAGCTCAATTTACTGCCAAATAGGCTTCTATAATTGTGACAATAATATAAATACTGTCCACTCTTAAAATTTAGAACACAGTCACGATTATTTATTATACAAATAAAATGTCTTCTCTCGAAGATTCAGATTCACCGCTCGCCGCTTATCTCCCAATCCTGTTATATAACTGCAGTATCTATATTTTATTCAGCTACATCGAAACAGTTGAACAATAAAATAATTATCATCTATCGTCACAAGTTTTATGTGGTGGAAGGAATCGGGGGAACAAAGCCTCGACTTGCAGCGCTTTGTACGGGAATGAGATCAAAGAAAAACTTCTCCGAACCATTCGAGAGAATTCAATGTTCAAGTTAGGCGATTAGTTAAGATTAAAGCACGGAATTAAAGTATCAGTCTATTAATGACCTTTACAGCTAAAGCCTCTCGTTTCGCTCTTGCTTAACAGGTGTTAGCTTTTGTACGAGGCTTTTGAAATATTGTTTAACAATCAAATTTGCGTGTGTGTTCCAAAATCTATACAGATATAATAAAGCTGCAGAGTTTGTTTGTTTGTTTGAACGCGCTAATCTCAGGATCTACTGACTCAAATTGAAAAACATGATATGTGCGGAAACCGGAATCCACACGGACGAAGTCACGGGCGGCCGCTAGTTAAAAATAAAATGCTTGACTCTTAGAAGCTCCCCAATTAAATCTACGATCACATTATTTCAGCCCATAACTAAAATCACTAGACTAACGTCACGTTACTATTTTAATCAATTTCTCAAAGACAACACAACTTTTCTACAGCCGTTCGAAGCATAAGAAAAACCTTTTCATTTACAAACTGTACCGGAGCTCCACTTCACACGAGCACACATTCACTCTCAGTCGCAAACACACTTTAACTTTGTTAAATGACCGTCATAACAAAACATAGTGACGTGTCAGATAAACTCCCGCGAAGAAACGGCCACATTGTACTGAGTGCACAGAGAGGTAACAAATCGTGCTTTTAACACTGCGGTGTGTCGGTATTGTTTCCTCTAATATTTACGGCAATTTTTATATTTACACCCTCTTATAAAAATTATAAAAACGATCTACATTATAAGATCATTTTTAGCAAAACAAAAGAAGGTAGAGCTTAACAAGAGAGATAGCAGCTTAGAGGAACTTCCACCTCGCAGAAGACAACAGTGAAGTAGCACTTTGTAGCTGATGTGCTATGTTTCTGCTGGTGAGAAAGGTCGCCAGAGCTCAGTTGGGGAGGATATGGGGTCTTAGAGGCAAGCAACGCATTTGCAACCCCTGTGCGGTTGTTGATGTCCATGGCTAGTGATGCTCACTCGCCATTGGACCTTTGTTTGTTTGTTATACATAAATAAGTAAGATTTCGATTTATACTGTGTGTACTGCAACGCCACTTCACATGAACACACAGTCGCTCTCGGTTGCCGTAAAATTACCGTCATCAATGATTTAAATCGTTAGATATGCCCTCGCCATGATTTAACTACGCCCTAGCACAGGCCCTGTAATTTGAAGCTTCAGATTAATTATCATCGATTAATTACACAGACATGCTATCCTTTTTCTTATCATTAATAACACTAAATTTTTGACTCGCGTCTTTTGTTGAGAGCAGCAGACTTAGGTGTAAAGTTAGACGTACATATTTTGACGTGACATAGGAAGCATCTATGGTATTCATTAATCTGAGTGTGAAGCGATCTTAGTCGCTCGTAACCTTAGTTACCAACGTACGTCACGTCAACTAAAATAACTTCACAGTTTTCTGTTGTCGAGGCATATCTAGCAATATAAATCTATGGCCGTCATAACAAAACATAGTGACGTCTCGAAGAAACGGCCACATTGTGGAGTGCAGAGACGTAACAAATCGTGCTTTTAACACTGCGGTGCTGGCATTGTTTCCTTGATTTACGGCGGTTCATCAGATCAGCGGTGCGTGAGCGATCGGACGCGATGGGACGTGGGACGTAAGTGCTGTATGTAGAATGTTTGCTGAATTATTCGTAATGGCGTCGTTATGAGCGTTTACAAAGATTTTGTAAACTTGTAATTTTCCTCTTTGTTAAAAATGAAAACAAAATCCTAACGGTTCTATTTCTGACTAGTTTTTACCCGCGGCTTTGTCCGCTTTAATAAGATAATTGTTTTATGCCATGGGAGCATTCAATCGGTATGAAAAGTATTCTATCACCTAAGCCAGCCCAAACCCTGACTGTATACCAACCAAACACCAAATTTCATAAAAATTCGATTAGTAGTTTTAGCATGATTGACGGTTAAACATCCAAAGAAAACAAACAATCACAATTATATTAATGAGAAAGTCTCAGTATGATCAGTATGATTTTATTAAAGTATCACTACACAAAGGCTTCAATGTATTATTGTAGGCTAATTTAAATTTCATAAGCACTAATAATGTACCATCATTGTTTATACATGGTACCAGTAATGTGTTTTGTTAACGATTAGGGATTATCATTTAGGCTTCACTATTTTCGTGTAGCTTCAAGTGAAAGGCATAAGAAATTAGATTTCACACAAGAATATACTTAGATATCTATCCTAATGTTCACATGCACTGCCTCCAACATACTCATAAGCACTGCTGCACACCGCCATCTGTTAGGGGCGCATTTCGGAAGCACCGGCGGAACTTTTGTCGCCGGTCGGTCCAGCCATTGTCTTCCGACCGCGGCCCTGCAGGACATCCCCGTGCGCTGAGGCGGAACGCGCATCCGACTCGCTGTCTGCAAGTCCCCTCAAAGCATGGCTATTTATGACAGAATACGTCATATTCACATGTGGATGTTTCCAACACATTTGATGCTAGAGGAGTTTCCAGATAAGTCTCTCATATTCTACGCAATGTAAGCATCCAGATTTGCTAAATAGGCTGGTATTGTATTACGCAGGTATGTATGAAAACCTCTTACTACACAAATGCTTGAATGTATCTTTGCAGATTTAGTCAAATTTCTGAAAGCATTAATAGTGTAACATCAATCCATCATCGGTTTATACATAAATGTGTAAGTGTTTCGTTAGCCATTAGAAATTTCATTTAGCCTACTTTCATTTACAGTCGTTTCTTTGTACACACAGAATGTCCTTAGTTTTATCCATCGTAATGTTCACAATATGTAGTTTCTGGCTCCAACATACTCATATGCACTGCCGAACTCCGCCATCTGTTAGGGCGCGCATTTCGGAAGCACCGGCGGAACTTTTGTCGCCGGTCGGTCCAGCCATTGTCTTCCGACCGCGGCCCTGCAGGACATCCCCGTGCGCTGAGGCGGAACGCGCATCCGACTCGCTGTCTGCAAGTCCCCTCAAAGCATGGCTATTTATGACAGAATACGTCATATTTACTCGTGTGTGGATGTATCAAATGTGGTGCTAGGGGAGATTACAGATTAGTCTCGCATATTGTACGCGATTTAAGGATCCAGATTTGGCTAAATAGTCTGGTATTGTCATATGCACATGCAGGTATTGAAAGCTCTAACTACACAAATGCTTGAATTTCTCTCTGCAGACTTAGTCAAATTTCTGAAAGCACTAATATTGTTCCATCATCGTGTATACATGGTTGTTTCGTTTGCCATTAGGAATTTTGTTTAGCTTACCTTATTTTCTTTTGGCTTCAAATGTAAGGCATAAATAAATCTAAATTAGGAATCACACAGTGATATACTTAGTTCCATGCTAATGTTCACATGTAGTGCCTCCAACATATGTACCTACCTATATGCACTGAGCACGCCGCCATCTGTTGGGGCGCGCATTTCGGAAGCACCGGCGGAACTTTTGTCGCCGGTCGGTCCAGCCATTGTCTTCCGACCGCGGCCCTGCAGGACATCCCCGTGCGCTGAGGCGGAACGCGCATTCGACTCGCTGTCTGCAAGTACCCTCAAAGCATGGCTATTTATGACAGAATGCGTCATATTTACTCTTGTGTGGATGTATCAAATGTGGTGCTAGGGGAGGTTTTAGATTAGTCTCGCATATTTTATGCGAATCAAGCCTCCAGATTTGGCTAAATCTGGATTGGCTAAGTCGAGTATTGTAATATACAGGTATTGAAACCTCTTACTACACAAATGCTTCTTTGCAAACTGAGTCAAATTTCTGAAAGCACTCATAGTGTACCATCAATCCATTTATACATGGCACCATTAATATCTAATATGGTCCGTAAGCCATTAGGAATGTCATTTAGCCTACTTTAATTTACAGTAGATACTTTTATACACACAGAATGACCTTAGTTTTATCCATCGTAATGTTCACAATATGTAGTTTCTGGCTCCAACATACTCATAAGCACTGCCGCACCCCGCCATCTGCTAGGGGCGCGCATTTCGGAAGCACCGGCGGAACTTTTGTCGCCGGTCGGTCCAGCCATTGTCTTACGACCGCGGCCCTGCAGGACATCCCGTGCGCTGAGGCGGAACGCGCATTCGACTCGCTGTCTGCAAGTCCCCTCAAAGCATGGCTATTTATGACAGAATACGTCATATTTACACGTGTGTGGATGTATCAACTGTGATGCTAGGGGAGATTTTAGATTTGTCTCGCATATTCTACGCGATGTAAACATCCCTGTTTAAGCTAAATAGTATTGTAATTCGTAGGTATTGTTGTACAGCTGATTGAATTATGCTTACGTCTCTAAAAAGTGATGTTTTTGATAAAGTTAAAAATAATTGTTTTTTTTTTCAAATTCATTAAATAATTTCACATAGAACCGCCGTATTTTGAGCGCTAGTAACCTATAGATTATAGCTTTACATAATACATAAGCGTTAAGAATGAAGAATGAAGATGTAGCAAATCATAGAATATTTTTGGAAGATACAAAAGCCACTAACGACATACGACGAGTTATTTTCGGAACCCCATAAAATGTTAAGCCATAATTTTTTTACGGTGTATTTGTACCTGAACTTCCCTATCTTCGCTAAGCGTGCTCAAGAATGTGATAAACACGGTGAAAAGTCCCCTAATGAGCCATTCAACTTGGAAAACAATTTGCCAATCAGACCACAAACATCCCTCAACATGTTTTCGACGGGAAACCGTGCGGAAATATTGGGCTCAATATTTTGACGATCCAAGCTTTAATCGGGCAATTCTGTCTTATTCACTTATACATATATTTCAGTTCTCTTTTGCTGATCGGATATTTCCTTTTTTGTAATAATTTATGCCAAAATATCAAGTCATTCCAATCTCATCCATTATGACTCTTTTAGAATTATCTAATAATGAACATTTTACGATGAAGTAAGTTATTCAATTAAGGTGGTTTTCCATTATTGTACTAGCTCATTTTATTATTTGACATTATATTTTTCATAGGTTATAAACAAATGCTACTACCACACAAGGAGATGAAATCACGTTCATACATAGTAGCCAAAATGAATAAAACAACAGCTTACATCTTTTGTCGTTGCAACATTCTCTTAAGTTGGGCTTAACATACATAATACCCTCGCTAACAGCAAAACAATTTCTTTACATCCCGCTAACTATCCCACAAGTTGCCGACAGATTCACTTCCTCGAGACGATACAGAACATTCCGTCGATCGTTATGTTAATTCAACCCTTAACTTTGCACCCAGCCGGTTTAATCGCTCGAATTTCCTCCAAGTTTCGAGAAGAAACTCGCAAAATCGAAGGGTGAATAAATTTAAAAACCCCTTAACAACATACTTAGTGGGCTCCGAAAACTTTGCGAAGGCGGTAATGTATTTTCCCTAATCTAAGTGAGTGCTTTTCGGTATTTTGGGATTTTTTTAATAAGTTCGTGAACTCTTTCTTGGGGTTAAATCTTGATTTATTAACTTGGTGAAGTATTTAAGAAATATTCAGGCCAGTGTATCTTGGAAAACAAGTTAAAGGCGTAATTAAGTGCTCTCTGCTAAAAATTATTTTCGTATCGCTAATGAATCTACCTTTTAAGGTATATTTATAAGTAAAATAGGCTGCCTTGAAGCTTTCAAATAGACCCTTAAAACAAATTTAATTATTTAATTGCCACCATATAACAAAAGCCAGCAAAACACCCCAGTTTGTCCCCTATGCATTAAATATACAAGCGTTTCTGCAACCTTCAACGCGAAGCTATCAGAAAAATACTTTGAAAAAGATGAAAGGTCCAATTACAGACACTACAACTCTTGAACGTTTCAATTTAGTTCACTCATTCGAACAACCCTTTCAGTTATTTAGCTGAACACCATTCGACCAAACATGAAAACACTTCTTACAAATGAACCTGCGGTATCTAGCTGAGAGGTAAAGACTTAGCTCTCGAGTGTTGGTGGGCGCGTGTTCTTTGCAAGACACGGGTAAGGGCGCTTGGAATAAGTGCCCTCCAATTAGGGCTTCACTCGCGCGTAGCCTGCCTCGGGAGCGTTTACCGCACTGTTTCTCCGTTCGTGCTGGAGAACACTGAAAAAAACTATTCGAATCGTGGGCTAACACACACGGATTCATATGTTTAATAAAACGATCTTGTACCTGTCTTCGATGTGAAGCGAGATTTTTAAACTGGTAATATCAATCACAGTCATAAATCGATCACGTTGGCCAGTGGCCTGTCCTTATACTCGTAAGTAATTTGCAGCAAATTGTCTTTGAATTTTAAATCGAAAATCTGATTATAAACAGCTAATTAAAAATTCCTACAGAACCTTTTGTGACAGTTCCAATTTCAATTAATTTGCGACCCGTTCCTTAATCGATGGCCAGTGACCGAACACATATTTTAGCTAGATCAAATAAAGTTCTGCGATTATAAGTAAGAGGAAAATCATAAGCCAGCTCAACTCAATCATGGGTAAGAAAATTTATCAATACGTCGTCGCCGTCTTTCAACTGGGATCCTAGAAAATTCATAATGGAAGTCAAGTCGATAGTAGAAAGAACTCCGTCTTATCCACTTAATTTGACTTTCTACCTGACTGAACTCGTATAGAACAATTATGTTTTTTCTAATAGTGTTTTTATGTGTTTTATACAAATGCTAATTGATATTTGATGAATTGCGTAGCACCAGCAACAGTGGATAGTTACAAGATTTATTGTTCTTTTTAAATTACTTATTTTTGTTTCAATCAGTTGGTAAACATCTTACGCAACTTTTTCGATTGTAAATACATTTTTATTTGTTTTTTTTATTTTGTGTGGAAAGGAGGCAAACGAACAAGAGTGTGTGACCTGATGTTAAGTGATCATCACTGCCCATATGGACATCAACAATCGCACAAGAGTCGTTGATGCGTGGCCTGCCTTTAAGACCCCATACCCTCCCCGACTTGTATGACGTGAATCTTTTTTTAAAATTAAATTACAAAGATTTACTCAAAAAAATACAATACAGGTGAATTGCTACTAGTATCTTTAAAGCTGCAAGAAACCTCTTGAGAACAACTTGACGTAAAACTTTCCACACTTCCTCCTTTAACTAAAGGTTGAAAACTACTCGTGTGAATAAATGATCGAGGATCTGAGCTCCAGGCCCGCTGACTTGAAGTAATAGACACAAAATTTGAAACACCCACATACACCTTCATCTTTATTAAGGGGTTTCTTTAATAGAACGAATGGAAACTCGTGAAATTCTCATGCGCGGTACAAGTTATAAGCTGTTAGACGTTTGGTAAAAAAGTTATAACATGAACCATCTTTTATGTATTTACTTTAATCATTTTTATATGCTAAATATTATTATACCTTTAAGGAGAAATTCATCAGGTCCATAACGGTCTCGGTAGCTTAATGATCAGAGCTCTTGCTGGATTGTAAGAGGTTATGAGTTCGATCGAATCGCTCACACAGGTGGATCACACCCCCGCCTGAACCATCAGGTGAAGTTTTCGTTGATTATAAAAACCTGGTCCAGATAAGTTGGAGACCTAACTATATTGATCTTCATGTCAAACTACATATATTATTTTATATGCGTATTACATTAAAAAAATATGTTTGTCTTTATTAATTAATTCAAGTTTGCTGTTGTGTGCACTGCACATATCTTCGTTGAATCGTCCCTCCCTTGCCGACACACTGAAACACATCGCCGTCATCTTCCATCTCACACCGATTCAATATACAGTACCTTAGGAACGTGGTCTCAATTATTAAACAATGCAATCGCCAGCGCCGACTCAACCCTGGCGTTAATACTTGAACACCTGTATGTGGGTCAGCCGTGGGAAGCGGGCGTGTATAGCATGTCGTGGGGCACTAACAAATAATTTACCAGCGATGTCCCAGCTTGTTATGTGATTGCGTTATGATTTGTCACGACAGTTTCGGTGGTCGGTGGTCGCAACATGGGTTTAAAGTACTTAATTAAGCCAGCTGGTTTGTGTAGGCTGGAAACACAAAAGATTGTAGGAACGGCGGTAAAATTCCTTTGAATATTTTGGATATTTTTTGAAATGGCCATACCTGTATTCAATCGAATGATAAGTTTATTGTTTTAGAGGAATAAAATGAATCCCATGTCGGCCAAAAAAATCGTCTCGGTTTATGATTGTCAAAAGATCAGACCTCTGTAGATCAATCTATACAAAAATAATAAAGCTAAAGAGATTGTTTGTTTGTTTTTTGTCTAATGCTCTTATCTAGGGAACTACTAATTCGAATGGAAATTAAATTTTTGCGTTGGATAGTTCATGTGATGAGGAAGGCTTTAAGCTAAATACACACATCAACTTTATCTAGGGATATCTACATATTATCAAATATCTTAAATACTATTAGGAATTCGCTTATACTGTGAATGAAAAAAATATAGAAAAATTTATTGTTTTTAATAATAAATAAAAAAAACCTGATTTAAATTGTATTTTAATTAATAATTAATTTTTTATCGCCCTAGGTAAATTAGTGTGGTAGAAAATCTGCGTTATTTTTTAAATAAAATGATCAAATTTATTTCAAATCAACAATCTTATTGATTTAATCAGTGTTGCCACCTCTCACTTTTATTATAACATCAGTATCAATTGTTCATGCTTAAAATTAAGTTTGTTAAGGTCTTGTTGCGTTATGAGACCCGATGCTCTTTCAAAGTGATAGTGAAGTTGTTGTTCTATCTTGGAATTTGGTGGGAAATGTCTTAAAATCATTGATGTAACATGCCGCAGGCATGCTTGATAGGATTTAAGCCGGACGACTGAGCAGGGCAATAAAAAACATGGATATCGTAGTCTCGTAGAGCGGCCGGCACCTACCGCGCCACATGGGAATTGGCACTGTCGTTCATGGTTATAAATTCCTGGATGATTTGGACTTGGCTTAGAGCAAAGACAGATTCTACTACCTTTATGACATGTTTTTGATTAGTCATGATTCTTTGGGTACAAACGGGCTGGGTTCGTTCACCCAGACGAAATCCTCCGAAAACCATGACTGTCCCGCCTTAGTAAAAGTGGACCTCCTTAGAGAGCCACAGACGGCTAATACTGTCAGAAGTTCTCAAAACGCGTGTTCTTCTTGAATCTGGATAAAATCTGTAGCGGGAGTCATCGGTTTACATCATCACAGACCATGGGTCGTCACTCCATGGAAAATTTTCCTAAGCCCAAGAAAGGCGCCTACCGCGATTGCCCCATCACATTGTTGGTACACCTAGCGGTTGTCCAACATGAAGACCCACTTCATGCAAACTCTTTTGCACGGTTTGGTCGCTTTCCAGCAGCTGATGGTCCTCCTGGAGCCTTTTTACTAGTCGCATCGCTGTGATGTTTGGTCGTCCTCTAGCAGTCTTTTGGAGAAATTGATCCTGTCTCTGGGTAGTAATGCGATTTCTGTTTTAGTGCCGTTCAACCACGTTCCCAAGACTGCTATAATTGCTCCAAAACCTTGGTAACATGTTTTGGTTGGTGGTTAGGGCCTCGGCAACGACGCGTTCGAAGGCAACACTTTCTTACAAGTCCAGGGATCGGAACATTTCATTTCAACTCAAATGATACCGTAACATTACTTTGTAAAGAACACTCAACAAGTTTCTTAAAAAATAATTTAAAAAAACATCACTTTTCTTTAGTAAAATATGAAAAAAACAATTATTATTTTCATTCACTTTTCCCGTGCGCAAGGAATTACCAATATTTTTTTGCCATTCTTTTGTTTTTCTATAAAAAATATTTTTTGTATAAAAATAGTATAAAATACCTTTCAATCGATGTATAAACTTCATATAAATATAATAAAGAATTAACAATATAACGTAGTTTATAATATACAATTAAGATATCCCTAGATTTTGTTGATGTGTGTAAAGTACAACACTATTTGTTCGAAAACCGAATAGCCCGAGAGCTGGCAAGCATTTTTGGGGAGGTGCTTGAGGCAAGCTGAAAACTTGTCCTGTACCTCTCCTATTATATCCCAACACGAAACTGCAGACCTGGCTGGTGAGTAGCGGGGCTAAAGCAACCCCCAAATTTTTAAAAGTATATTTTTTTTTAATCCAAAAATATACTTGAGGCAATTTGCAATTTTTATATGTTGTAGTTTAATATTTACAGAATATAAAAAAAAATAAGCCAGACGATTCAGCCGGGGTTTTAACATTGCCAGGCCCGTCCAAAAATATTTTGCAAATGAATATAAAAAATGTGTTTGAGGCAACTTGAAATTTTAATAGAGTATTATTTATAACTAAAAAATAAGACTCTCAAAAAGACAGACCATTTCGGTGGGACTTTCTACCTGCCAGGCGATCTAACAAAAGACAATGCCGATTTTGTTAGGGAAGGTGGCGTCTTTTTTTTCGAGCATCCACCAACCAAACTTTGTAATCTATATTTTTGAGGGCATCACAAACGATTTTTGCTATGGCAGTATAGCTGTAAACTCAGTCCGAACCGAGTAAATCAGGTTTGAACTTTTTTTGGCTTCATACATTTTTCTATGGGAAATTGCAACTTTTTTTTTCTCGCGTCCATCGACGAAACATAAAAATATATATTCTTGAGGTCATCACAAACGATATTTGCTATGGCAGTAAAGCTGTAAACTCAGTCCGAACTGAGTGAGACAGCCTAGAACGTTTTCACTCTAGGCGTTCGCTCCTGCTTTTTTGTATGGGAAATTGCAACTTTTTTTTTCTCGCGTCCATCGACGAAACATGAAAATATATATTCTTGAGGTCATCACAAACGATATTTGCTATGGCAGTATAGCTGTAAACTCAGTCCGAACGGAGACAGCCTAGATCGTTTTCACTCTAGGCGTTCGCTCCTGCGTTTTTGTATAGGAAATTCCTACTTTTTTTTCCAACAGTTGAAAATTATTGCGATTACGACTTGTAATGTACATTTAAATAGTTCTGGCCAGTCTCACTCAGTTCGGACTGAGTTTACAGCGTCACTGCCATAGCAAATATTGTTTGTGATGACCTCAAGAACATATATTTTCACGATTCGTCGATGGACGCAAGAAACAAAAAAAATCAATTTCCCATAGAAAAATGTATGAAGCCAAAAAAAGTTCAAACCTGATTTACTCAGTTCGGACTGAGTTTACAGCTTTACTGCCATAGCAAAAATCGTTTGTAATGCCCTCAAGAATATAGATTACAAAGTTTGGTTGGTGGACGCTCGAAAAAAAAGACGCCACCTTCCCTAACAAAATCGGCATTGTCTTTTGTTAGATCGCCTGGCAGGTAGAAAGTCCCACCGAAATGATCTGTCTTTTTGAGAGTCTTATTTTTTAGTTATAAATAATACTCTATTAAAATTTCAAGTTGCCTCAAACACATTTTTTATATTCATTTGCAAAATATTTTTGGACGGGCCTGGCAATGTTAAAACCCCGGCTGAGTCGTCTGGCTTATTTTTTTTATATTATGTAAATATTAAACTACAACATATAAAAATTGCAAATTGCCTCAAGTATATTTTTGGATTAAAAAAAAATATACTTTTAAAATTTTGGGGGTTGCTTTAGCCCCGCTACTCACCAGCCAGGTCTGCAGTTTCGTGTTGGGATATAATAGGAGAGGTACAGGACAAGTTTTCAGCTTGCCTCAAGCACCTCCCCAAAAATGCTTGCCAGCTCTCCAGCTAGAAGTTCAAGCGGACAGCCGGCAGCCGCTAGTAATCAAATATAAAGATATCAAACTAAATCAAGTAAATGCATAGTTCGTATATCGTCTCGAGGAACCAAATAAGTTTACCGCAAACGTCGATTTGTTCTATTTGAATGTCTCCCAAGCGACGCTGTATGATGTGTTCTGTCGTTCCAGACAATGCACCCAATTTGCATGTATTTTGCACCTGAAATAAAATTCAGTTGGAAGAAATTCCACTGTGTTGAACGCACCATTATTTCTGTACATTCTGCCGCGGTGGTTATTGTCTTCCATGTGAATAAAACAAACAGATTATATAAAAAAAAGAAAATTGCTTCTTTATTCTAACAACAAAAATCACCTAATATCACGACCCTTTTTTCCTAAGGATTGTACAGTACAATCCCTGTGAATTGTTAAATACAGTTAATACATAATAAATAGTACTATTCTTTAATTTCTAACGTTAATGGTTGATTAAGTTAATTTTATCGTCAACTGCTTAATCCAACTTTGTATCATCCATGTTCTCATTTATACATAGTCTATCCACCTTTATTACGTCTTGTCCATAACTAGTAGTTCGATATTTGAACTTTAGATTAATGAACCCACTAGAAAGTACACCAGTGGTGCTTCCTTTCATCGTTCACCATTATCCAGGTAACTTTGATATAGAATTTAATATCCCCGCATAAACGTTTCTTTGGAAGTTTCGTATTTCTTGGCTAATAAAAAAATATTGTCTCTTTTTTTCTTTTCATTTATAAATTTTAAGAGGAAATTAAATCAATCAACACATGTTTTAGCTCGAAATATTTATTTAATCAAAGTTTAGAACCACTACCTTATACATAATGTTCTCTTAATTTAAATACCATTTTTTTCTTTGGTTCACATTTTATATACAGCTAATGTTTTTAAAACATATTTTCTATATAAGTTTAAGCACTTCGTAATGTAAGAAACTGACTAGAAGTTAGTAAACTAATATTAAACTCGAAAACGGTGTAAAACTCTATTATAATTTGTGAATCATTCGGTAATAAATATACCCTATTCTTAAACTAAGTATTGAAAGAATTATAATATAAAAATTATGGGATTAAACTTAATTTAATGCACTTAATTGGGGAAACATCTTCTTTCAACGACAGTAGCACAATCGATTCTCGACATTTCTCTAAAAATCCTTGATAAATTCACCAACATATTAACGTCATTATTTCTACATAACCAAAGGTTCAAAATGTTTTCAGCCGGAGAGCACGTATTGGAAAAATAATAGTAATATGACGAAATTTTCAATTTTTCCGCCAACAACCTCCAGTCGTTGCCTTTCGATGTCTGAGAGTCTAACAGCTTACAAAGAATAACCCTATCAGATTTAGTCAACACGTTAGTTTTGTAATTATTGTCCGCACTATAGTTACTCCTGTACATTGCACTATTTTTATAGACAAAATCATAACGTCCCTCCTTTTTAGACAAAGAAGAATAACTAAAGGGATTCTCTATTATATTCACTGAATACCCCATCTCGACGCTCGAACAACTGAAACGTTTACTGCAATTGATATTTGAATTCAAATCGTTGGTCTTAAGGTTGAAACTGACAGAGTTGGATTGCTTCTGCTTTTGATAAATGGACAGGTTGAGCTCTAAGCAATTTATCGAGTCTGTTTGCTGCAGATCGAAAACACAATGCATCGACCGCGTGCTCATCATCCATAACTGAGAGTAAGGCAGCTCCTGATAAATCTCGCCCTGTACTTTCCATCCTACACCGACTTCCCTCAGATTAAAGCACAAATCGGAACAACTTTCCTGGAAATGTATGGTTTTCGGCTCGCAGAGTAACGAGCTCCCGGCCCTCCTCTCGCTCTCAATACATTCGTAGAACGAGTAAGGGGTGTCCGGGAATACGTGTACTTTCAAACTATAAAAATTCCCGTCCGGTTTGGAGATAAACAGCGCTGCTTTCAGCAACTTAGCGTCGAGACCGCTAAAACTTCTTCCGACTAGAACGAAGTCACTTAGGAATTCGCAGACGAGGTAAACTTTGGCGGGGTCGACTTGCGCGAAGAGCGGTGTCCCGGGGGTCTCCTGGCCGAGGGTCAGGACCTTCCGCCACTCCCTGGTGTTGATCTCGTCCGGCTTCTGCAGGACTGAGAGGAGCCAGCTGGTGTTCTTGAGCGAGGCGCAGTGGGGGAACGTGAGGACCACGCCTTTGCGGAAATGGAAGTTCTTAGGCCCACATCGTACGACTGGGCTAAGCTGTGTCTCACCTGTAGAAGTAAAACAATATTTTAATACTAATAATACTATTATTACATAACTTTAGTACTACAAGAATCTAAAAAAATATAAAATGTATAAATAAATAAAAATCTCACATTATCATATATGTATATCTGGCTCCGTGTAAAGTAGCTTAAGCTTTGTGTTACAGATATCTGAACCAACAGTGGTATTTCAAATAAAGTTAAACAGATACATGTAACACCCAGACTAGGATAAACAGGCATGTCCATGGATACAAAATGTTTGTACAGTGCGGGGATCGAACCAGCGACCATTTGGTCTTATAGTCAAATTCTTGACCATTACACTAAGTGGGTTAATGTAACTTAGCCAATATACGAACACTGTTTTTCAAGGACTTGCCTTAATGTTCTAATTAAATAAGTAACGATAAACGTAATCTATGACAAAGTGCCACGTTGCCAAACTTACAAAGAGAAGCCGTATATTCGTCTTGTCCTACTTCCGGAATTTTATGTACAGACGCTTCCGGGACTCTTACTCGTATTAGGAGGCACCCGAAATATCACAAAAATACGAGAACACATCATAAAAGTTTTGGCCCAATCCATAGGGTATTTCCACAGAACGTTATTTCCTGTTGATCTGTGATAAAACGGTGTTTTCTGTGTAAACATTTTGACCGAAATACATAAAAGTTAAAATCATTAAAAGATCTAAAGAAATCATTGGATGCATTAGTAACTAAATACTTAAAATCGTGGATAGGCCTAGCTCATCCAGCTGACCCATCGACTTTATTCAGAACTTTTAACAGCTTTGGTTTAAACATAAAAAAGCCGTCGCTAATCTTTCAAAATGCAAGAATCACCAAGTACTGTATACTAAAGGAGTCAGAAGACAGTACCATCAACGAGTTACCGCAGTCTTGTATTTCAGAAGAAACTGAGTCGAGATTGGTCTTCTATAAATCCTTTCAGGTCGGTACCCGTACTAACAGGGCAGGCCTTGGGCAGGAAAAGAGAAAGAGCGACAAGGAGATTTTAAAGGGCTTTGCTGTAGAAGACATGAACCAGAACTTTACACTTCATGCCCTAAACCTAGAAATGCAAAATGACTGGGTAAAAATGGGTGAATTCTGTATCCCTCCAGCTTTGAAGTGGAAATCCTTAATATATAATTGGTCTCCTGAGTTACTCAAGTTTTATCTCAATGCAGTTCAGGCGACGCTTCCCGACCAGAGCAATCTTGCCAGATGGGGCAAGCAGGTAAGTAATACGTGTCTATCGTGTAGAGAAGGTGTCGGCACAGCGAAACATATTCTATGCGGTTGTAAGGTATTACTCGATGCGGGACAATACTCATTCCGGCATGATAAGGTCCTTCAAGTGATTCGGGAAGCCATAAGTTTATCCATAGCAAGAACAAAGAAGGGGTTAACTGGCGGTAATTTTCAGGTAGTCAAGTTTGTTAGAGCTGGTGCCACTAAGCTACAGAAGGGAACACCCAAGCCAATTTCAATCTTAGGTGCAGCAACTGATTGGACACTGCTGATGGATACATATGAAAAGCATTACGAAATGCCTTCGGAGATATGTACCACAGCCTTCAGACCGGACATACTTATTTACTCGAAAGAGACAAGACATGTAGTGCTTGTGGAACTTACTGTACCATGGGAAACAAATATCCCTAAAGATCACAATTATAAGTTAAACAAGTACTGCAATTTAGTCGACCAGATAGCAAGAAGGGGATTCAAGACTGATCTATTTGCAGTGGAAGTCGGTGCTAGGGGATTACCTGCGAAGTCGGTCTATAATTTCTTTAAGAATCTAGGATTGCCAAGATCTGCAATAAGCTCATTTATGGATAGAGCTTCAAAAACTGCTCTGGAGGCTTCTTATCGGATTTGGATAGGTAGGGAGAGGGAGGTTGAGCACGGGACTGGAATTGCTCCACGTCCTAACCAATCGCAGGTTAGCTGACGAGGCTTGACGCGAGCCGAAACGTCTGGCGCTTAAGTGAGCAATGGTGGCCACCGCTAGTCTCGTTCTCAATAATCCCTCTTCCTGTCTTGCAATGGGCCCGGATTTGCTCGGTGAAGCCATTGACTGCTGAGTTCTACACCTACTATGTATGTTAAATCTTTCTTGTAAAAGCAAACAGTAAAAGACTTTATCGTGGCAAAATCTTCAAACAGTTACGCTTTAATAAATTTAAAAAAGTAAGACTAAAATTCCTTACTAATCAGAAAAATAATAAATGTTTAGCCATCATAAAGTTTCATTTAGAATTAACAGTCTATCAAAGCCGTACAACTTCGCTGAATCGGAAACAGCATTTATAGGTAATATTGGTAAGTCGAGAGGGGTCTTAAGGCAGGTGAAGACGGCGGGATTTAGGCCACGACCCGTTAATCCTTTTTGTAACTGGAGTTACATTAAGTTTAATCCAGAGGTATTTGGCTTCATGTTCCAAGAAGCGAATAAGGAATAAGTTGCTTTTGGCATAGTTTCCAATTCCAAGATTATGTTATCTTATATCACTAGGTTATTTTTAGTTGAAAAGTAAGTCAGTGACTACACTGACTAGACTCCTTTACATGAAAGTAAAACGTATAAATATACTTATTATAGGGTAGAATAAATTCTGTTCAATCTCTATATAAATATACCACAAAAATATAACTAAAAAAAATCTGAAAATAACACAAAAAAATCATATCTCCTAAACTTTAACATTTCGCTGAACATGGGGGTCTAATCAATGGGTATTGGTGTCCCTTAACCTCAGAATTTCGCTGGTTTCAGGTTAGCTGGGAGAATGCATAAAACACCGTATTAAATAAATCAGCTCGAACACCACATACGTTCAAGCTGACCCACCCGCCTTTACTGGTCATGATCTTGGACGCACTATATGGAACAGACTTTGTATCTTACCTTCTTACAGATTAGGTCTATTTCAGTCTTTATCAGTAACTCTGATAAAGAACAGCTCCTCGCTATCAACTAGTCCATCTGGTACTAATAGATCCACACAACACTTCCTCAAGCCAACCCAACCTCTTTCACTCTTCCTCTCTATGCTATATAAAGTTGACTATTTTTATCCTTACCTTCTTGAAGATTAGGTCTATTCCAGTCTTCATCAGTGACTTCGATAGAGAACAGCTCTTCACTGTCCACCAGTCCGTCGGGTACTAATAGCCCTACACCGCACTTGCTCAAGCTGACCCACCCTCCTTCACTGGTCATGATCTTCGACGTAGCGGTCTCCAAATGAGTTTCAGTAAACTTGGAGTCCAGTGACGCGTTGTTGCGGAGGGAGGGCGACATCTCTACACTCTCGTTGCCGTATGATGAGCCAGCTGAAGGAAATGGGGTCGGTTAGCATTAGGACGAGTACGAATAATTGACGTATACTGTTGTGTTGCTGATATCTTTTGTGTAACATCGAATAGTAATTTTCGTCGCTTGAGTATATATAGACACACTTTTATAAACAAATAAATATTTAAACCAAATGTTAATACGTTCAATGTTACACACAGATATATGTACATACAAGTCTTGCCAAAGCCATATAAATTAGGCCAATCCCAACTAATCCCAACTAATATTATAAATGCGAAAGTAACTCTGTCTGTCTGTCTGTCTGTCTGTTACGCTTTCCCGCTTAAACCTCGCAACCGATTTTGATGAAATTTGGTACAGACAATCTTTAGACCCTGAGACAGAACATAGGCTAATTTTTGACCCATTCCAACCCCCCACTTCCCCGAAATGAGGGGGTGGAAGTTTGTATGGAAAATCTAAACTACTTGAGTTAGATGCTTGAAATTTGGCATGCAGGTCCCTTAGTAAACTTGATGCTTAGTTGCAAAAGGATATTGCAAAATTCCCACGGGAACGGGAGTTAGCGGGAAAAAACATTCGTATAATGAAAACCGACATCCACGCGGACGAAGTCGCGGGCGGCCGTTAGTTAAATTATAATTGTTACCCAGACCCATTAAAAGCGACAACAAAATATTTATTTTGGCTTTTAAGGATTCGAACTGGCGCGACAAAAAAACATAAAGCGTTTTGTCACATCAATTCGAATCCATAAAAGCCACTAGCGTTTGAAATATTCTTCGGAAGTGCATTTGGGCTGTTAATTATCAAGTGAACAGCTTTTACTCCCAAAAATTTTGAAGTCCTTAGCTCCCAATTTTTTTTAAGTCTTCGATCATCTAAAGTGAACTACCCCCACAACCCCCAAAGCATAAGCACAAGCGCACTCACAGCTCACAAAGCAGCTAGAGTCAGAGCGCTCGGAGGCGAGCGTGCACGCGCCGCGCTCACTGCGCCGCCCGTCGGGCCTTACCTCGCGCGCCGGCTCGAACGGGGAGATGTAGCTGCAGACAAATTATACTGCTCAGTACTGTGTTCCTTCGCGGGTCTCCCCTCTCCCCCTCCCCCAGCTAGACTCAAGGGCCCCATATACGGTACGATTCGTCTGTACGACCGCTCTGATGGAAATCGTGACGATTGATCGCATAAAAAATGACGCTCATACACGAAAATATTGGTCGTAACGATCGATCATTTATTTGATTGAAACTGAAGTATTCATCGTTACGATATTCATGATTGAATGGGTTTTTGTTGCGATTTCCGATATCGTCTACGATGAAGTAAATCGTTAACGATCTTGACATACACTATCGATTCGTCGTTTCGATCGGTCTGAAGCGACGGATCGTACAGACAAATCGTACCGTGTATGAGGCTCTTTATAATAATAATAATGGCAATGCTTCAGTAGGTCAATGTACCTTTCGTGTTTATTAATAGAATTCAATGTACCTTAACAGTTTTGTACCTGATCATCCTAGCTGGGCCCTCGACTATTTAACGATCAAAATAAATAAATAATATTCTAATCGAATGCTTTTCTAATGTACCTCCCGATTTATGTAACAAATTCAAAAATATTTAAAAGACCCAAAGAAGTTCAGCTTAAAATAATCCTAGCTGGGCCCTCTGCTAAAACGGTTGAGGTACATCGACTTCTATTAATAAACACAAAAGGTACATTGACTAACTAAGGTGTTGATTTTAGTTTAATAAATCTAGCTCGGGCTAGAATGGAACACACATCTAAGGAATATTCGTCTTGCTGTTTTAGGACATGGCAGCATACCTTACGATCAGACGCATCCGCACGATTGTGTGCGCAAGCAAAGGTGCATTTCCCTATTCCGTCACATTTTAAACCATCAGATTGTTTAATGGAACCAATACTACATTAAGGCGTTTTATTAATAATTCGCTATAAACTAATTATTATCTGTACGTTAAATTTTGCAAGGAAAAAAGCCTGAAGCTACCTACTAGAACATACCTACATATAACATAATTCAAAGTGCATTTGAATTATTTAAAACACGCTCAACATATTCTGCAACGCTGAAACCTGCAGTACAGTGTTCAGTAAAGAAAATACATAAATTTTAATACAGATAATATTTCCGTGGTAGAAGTTTATGTTCTCCAGTCGGTGCCAGTACGTTAGTATTTATGAGTTAAACACGTTTCGCCCGTGGTTACGTTTCCACGCACGTACAACATCATATTTAAATTGTTACACAAATTCGTAGATAGCTGGAGGTGTAAGGTATGGGTTGTTCGGAACAAGTTTATTATAAGGATTTTGAAACTGTTCATAAGCTTGCCTTCGGTGAAGTTAGAGGGGTGATAAAAATTAACTGTTCTTCATAACTTGCATAATGAATTTAGGATATTGAGGAATGATAATTCTACTAAACCGAACTCACCAAGAATTAATTTATTACCAATTTTGCTATTACCATTATTCCAAATACTACGAGTACCTTTAAAAGGATTGGTAACACCTATCCATAGTACCTACATACCTACATTATACATAATATGATAACGTATACAATAAGAGACATAAAAAAGTTGTTGGAAATGACGTTTCTCCGAACATCTGTGTCCACTCCCCGGTACTAAAGAACAACACTTAAAAGAAATTTCAATTTACAAAGTAGACGTTCATTCTTAATTTGTCGCTCTAAACGTGTTTAGAATAGAAAGTAAAGAGCATTGTTTGCAATGGACACGCGCGACATACCCTGATGAAGTTGAAACCCATTAGCTAATTGTGGTATAACAAGACTTTTTCTTGTTTCTAATTGGTGCATTCGTCTGTTTGACTTCTGTCTAGTCTTAAAACAACATTAACTATACCTCCTCCTCGCGTCGCATTCCTCATTACTGAGGGTCGTGATTCCCCACGTGAGGAATTATTTTGTCTCTGACAATGGTTCGCCATCTGTGACGATCTTTGGCGAAGTGGAGAGCATCGAGGAAGTTGGTGTTTAGATTGGAGCGGATCTGGTCTGACCATCTAATTGGACTTCGGCCTCTCGGTCTTTTGCCGTCAATCTTTCCGGTAACGATGAGCTGTTCCAGATTATTAACGTTTTTCCTCGCAATGTGTCCGAAGAAGTCTAAAACTCTTTTGAGGCAGACGGTAGAGAGCCTGGTTTTTATATTGAGTTCCTTCAAAATAGACACGTTAGTTCGGAATGCGGTCCACGGAATCCGCAACAGTCTCCTCCAACATCACAATTAACTATACAATAGGTATGATATGAAACCCTGAATATTTATGCCTGCGGTAACAAGTCTACCTGTGTTTCAGCAATATTAATGACCTCATTAAATGCTGGCTCTCAAACCAGTGCATTTGAATTATTAAAGGCCCGACGATGGGCAGCCTATAATACTGCAATGCTCTTAGTGATGCTTATTGTAGAAGCCTTTCACTGAATGGACTGGATACCAAACTTCAATCAATCAATCAATCAATCAATCAATCAATCATTTATTGATCCATAATGTACAATACAGGTGTAATAATATAGTGTTAACACTAACAAGGATCATTATGGGCCCTGTAGGGCACAGCAACTAGAAGAGGGGAAGATTATAACTTATGATCGGACTATATAAAACTTAGAAACATGTAAGTAAAAAAGACGTTACTTGTAAAAGAACCCACAGTATATTGTTATAAATAAGTTTAAATAATTTTAACTCACCGGCTCCAAATCTTTGTCTCACAACAAACCGACGGTATTTACTACAAAATTGCTAACACTAACAAAATCGGAAAATAACCCGTGGGGTTTGACATAGTGGTTGGAATACTCCCTTGACCACAGGAGCCAATAATTTGACATGAGATTATTCAAACCAACTTATTCAAACCAACCCTTTCAAGGCAGATTCAGTTGTTATACATAGCAGAAAAGTCAAAGGTTTTGCTCACCTGTTGGCCAATTGAGGCACTTCGTATAAATGCTCATTTCTCGTGTTCGGAGTACTGGTATGCCTGTGAGTCCTCCTCGAATCCATCGTGTGGAATTCTTCGTGGATAGTTAAATCCGGCTGATTCGTCAGTGTCCGTTTTATCACGCTACCAAAATAGTTTGAGCCTGTATTTAAAAGTAAAATAAATGAATGAAATGAAGCCTGATACAGTACAGAGCAATTAGAACAAATTCTAAATGCAGAAAGTCTTATTCGTGCTCAGTTTATAATAAGGTTTCTCGTTAAAAACTACGAGTATAAGAAGATTCTCGATAAAACAATAACTTTGGGAACTACGGAAATGAAACTCAATACACTGAACGAGAACTTTAGTAAGTAAGCTACCTTTGCTTATTATTGACATAACAATTTCTAACGAACTTAATTAAAGTAGTAGATATTACTGAAATAAACGTACCTGAGGGAGGCTTAACGTAAGGTGAATTTTCAGTCATTTTAAAGTTCATATATTTAACTCCCAATACAACAATAACAACAAATATTAAGAAAGCAATTGACAGCGCTATAAGTAGAGGCCAATACGACGATCCTGAAAAAGAAAATAGACGTGAGTTCTTGCCCAAGATATTGTAATCTTACTTTTATTTTGATTTTATTTCTTGGCTAGAGTTGTTCTTAAAACTTGGTTGTTAGAATGGCCTTGTGTGTGTACCTCAGCCTTAGGTTCGTAGGTGATTGCGCATGCACACATGCAATCTCCGTCTCTTGCAACTCAGGGAATTATCCTTCTTACAAGACAGATAAGACTTTCGTAAAGAACCAACGGTTAACGTGCTCTTTCCACACCACAGAAATGTTATGACAACGCCAATCTTCAATATATAAGCTGTTCTAAATTCACTGTTGCAACACATTACAAAATTACAATTTTCGAATCAAGTTTCAGACTTCAGCGAAATAAACAGCTAAAGCTTGGCATATCATTTGACTCACCATCATTGATGAGAGCGGATTTTGATGTCCTGACACAGACCGGACACTGGGCAACCTGGTAATCAGTACCAGTGCAAGGTTTTCTAATGCTACTAAGGCATCGCCTCCTCCTAGTCTTGAGGCAGTCGGTGTCGCATTCAGACCACTCCGACCATTGGGACCATCGATCTGGAAACGATTGTCGGGTAAATCTTCTATCAAGGTACAATGTTCATATTTAAAACTAAAAGAAAACTATGGTGTGATGAAAAAATAATAATATTGGCAGTTACCTAATACTATATCAGTAGATTCATCAGCTAAACCATCCATTCCATCGACATACATATCTGCAAAAAAAATCTTTATTGTCGTTAAACAAATTCCAATCCATGAGATTGCAATAAGTTTTTGCCGTAAAATATGTGTTTAAGGTTAAAACTTATTATATTTCTGAAAAATTATGAAATGTCGACATTATTGCATATTTGGCCAATGGCAGTCACCTAAGGTAAAATCTGCCACGAATGCAATAAGACTCGAATTTGACATGACTATACATCGATTACATTAAACATATCATATTACAACGAAACAAGAACGCACCTAAATCACAATCCAAACAGTCCTTCGTCTTCTGCACCTCTTGCCCGGCGCACTGCAAGCCCCCGTGCAGCGGCGGTGGCGCCGTGCACGAGCGCTCCCTACGCCGGCCGCCGCGCCGCTCCCGCCCCTCCTGGCTGATGCAGTAGCAGTCGCTCCAGCCCGACCAGGTGGTCCAGCCCCCGTTTACTAGGAAACGAGGCTCTATGAACTATGACCAAGATTATCAGCCACAACTTACAAATCTATGCTGCTTTGGTACTTGTTTTAGAGACCCATAACAAATCTCTCCTATCCCTCAGTCATAAATCTATGGCGACATAATTATATATTATGTTTCTCACAGATTTACTGATAAAACACGGAAAAAATATATATGCCCCTGACACTAACAGTAGGAATACGAGTCAAAATGAAACGGGACTGGCGCAAGGCAGACTCCAGGCTGACGCAGTAGCAGTCGCTCCAGCCCGACCGGGTGTTCCAGCCCCCGTTTACTGAGAAATAATGCTAAGTGAAGGCTCGCAACCACTTCCTACAAATCTATGTGGTCCTGGTACTTTTTTAGAGTTCAATAACAAAGTTTTTGTTTGGGCTCAAAGTCACCTGTTATTAAGCTACTTTGCCCTGGTACTTATTTATATTTTTTGGAGGCAGACAACAAATAATTCATAGTTTCGTCTCAACATACTTAGACTTACTTTGTTTACAACTCTAAAAGTTTGTATAGACGTGAACATAAAGAGGTCACACTCTTAACTCTGGTGTTCTGTGTACAACTTACCGATAACTTTTAACTGGGCCGGATCAGAAATCCTTTTACCAGCTAAGTTTTCTGCGACGCATGTATAGTTCGCCATGTCCTAAAAAAGATTTTAAATTATATATTTATTTCCAATTTTTCAGCATATTTATTTAAGTACATATAACGTATATTTTTGTGTACATTACGTTTTAAAAATTTTTTTTTGGATTCACACAAGTTGACATAAAATATCGATAATTCAGCACCTAATTAATATAATGAAAGATTTTCCATTCAAAGCTCATACTCGCACTAAACCGATATCAAACAAAGTAAAAATAACAATAATTATACCTTTAAACGGGTAATTATAAGAGTTATACAGAAAGCAATTGGTAGTCTTTGAGAAATTTTTTGACCATTCATGATAATTGACTTTCGTATATAATATTCTACCTTACCCTGCCTCTTTTACTTACCAAAAGGGAAACCTGCTTGATAATCAGATTGCCTTCCTTGGTCAGCTGCACATTTTCATCAGCCACAACAGGGGCGCCATTTTTGAGCCAGTACAGCTGAGCAAACGGCGCCGCTGGAGGAGGCTCACATCGAAATGTCGCTGAAGAGTATTGCTTTACAAGCTGTGTTTGCGGCGCTATTGGGAAGTGCTTCTTTATATCTGTTGGATTAATGTTGCTTTCAGAAGAGGTTATTGACATTTCACAAGTTTATCTTGCAATATTTTTTTTAATTTAGGTTTGCGTTTGCGGCTTTTGTTAAAGGTCAAAGTTTCTTGATATCCGTCCAATTGGTGTCAGAAGTTCATTGACGTTTCTGGAGTTTCGGATTTGTTTTACCAGTTGTGTTTGCGGTGCTTTTCGAAGGTCATTGACATTTCAGAAGTTGATACATTCAATATTTGGAAATTACTATATTCTTCATACACAAATAAGGCTAAGCGGTTTTATATCACTTCCAATTGGCTATACTAACGTTAGTTACCAATCTATATAAATATTTATCTACAAAATATACCAACCCTTTAATATAGCAAACAGCAGGCTCACTCAAACAAACTAAAACATAATTTTGCAACATTCGGTATGTTAAGATTCTATTACAAATTCTATTAGCTGTTGGGGTGCGAAATGTCTTGAAGTTATTCGGTTGTTGACTATTAAAATATGTAAATATTAATTTCTGTGAGAGGAATTTAGGCTCGTTGCCAACTGAGTTTATACCAGTATATTAGTCTTTATTAGAACTCCAATTGTACTTATACTTTCTTGAGAACATAATGGTCTCTGACATTTGTAGTAGCATCCAATTTGTAACATTCACAACCGCAACATTTAGCACTTTCACCGAACAATGTTGTAGTAATGTTTAAGTTTAAAATTGTGTCGTGCCAAATAGTTTTGAAGTAGCAGAGTCACTTACAGGCAAGTTCAACGGTCGCCGGTTGACTCCTAATATGGCCTCTGCTTGTCCAAGCGAAGCAGGAACATTGAAACTTCTCACTTCCAAAGTATTCCTCAACATTCTCCCTTGACACTTCGTATTCCCCTTCGATTATTCGCACTCCAGTTTGGGGGTCGACGAACTCAAAGTTGACGGCTTGAGTTTTCAGTCCGTTGCATTTGAAATATACCTAATATTAAGACATAAAATAATGGTAAGCATTCGAAAAATAATAAACAGAACCATAATTAACGAATAACATATTCCCGCTAAACTATTTTCTTTTTCCAAAATAATATTATGTTTTTTTTCAATACATTAGTAGATCGAAATCTCAACTAAATGTGCTATCAAATAGATTTATACTGATGGTAACATAAGTATTTCTCAATGTAGCCCTATAGATTATGAATAACGAGATTTCCTCTACAAAATCAACCTGTCGCAAGATTTACGACCCCATTACACATGAGTTACAATCCTATCGAAACTTTGTAATAACTCTCCAAGAGGAGGTATACTTATAGGCACGAACTAAAAGTTACTTACTTCTAAAGCATTGGCGGCTCGACATTTCAACGTCGCTGGCTTATTTTTAACGACATACGTGTTTTCTGGTTCCAATAAAAATATAGGCAAATTATCAGTTGCAGTGTGAAGAGGTATTTTGTCATCTATAGGTAACACATCTAGGTGAACATCAGTTTTTGGAGTAACTAAATCCGGTGAATCTTTGTAATTTGACTCTTTAGCATCGTAATAATCTAAGTATGTGGTCTCATCTTCACCGTCATCTTCTTCGATTTCCTCGTTACCAGGGAACACAGGCAGTAAATAATCGTGTGCGTCATTCTTGTGATGATTCACAAGAAAATCTAATGGCTTGTGATCATAGTCCTTTGTTTCTGATTCTTTGATATCATCTGAGTGTTTTGTACCTATAAATAATTCAACGCGGTAAACAAAATTATGGTAAACTACATTAAGATATGAGAGAAAATAGTTTATCATAATAATATATTTTTTTGTATTTTTGTAGTCATTTTCGAGATACTCGAAATAAATCTCATCTGAAATTAATGGTTGCCTATTACCTCAGAATACAGAACAATGTGTTCTGTATTCTGAGCCTATTACCAAAATTACTTTTATCTCACCTTTGGCCGCGCTGTCTGCTTTTACATAAAACACCAGGTGCAACTGTATCAGTAGAAAGAAATTCCAATAATTCACTTCCATTTATAACTTCTTCCAATTTGTTTAGATTATCAACATTCGCCTCGGCGTCATCTTGTTCCATTACTGCATTCACTTTTACTTTTACAGAAAATATTTCATTTTCCGTCAAAACTCGAGAGGTCACAACAAGTTTTCATATTTCTACTTAAACATTAACTACATTTCACTACCACAAAGGTTCATTTCACTTAAAAACATAAAACACAATTCGTACTTCACGACGTAAAAGTTTTTCGTGTTTACATGAGTATTGGCACAGGTGCAACCCTCGCGACGGCTCGTAGCCAACTGGGAATAAGGGGATGAATGAAAAGGCCCGAAGTGAGAGCCACCCACTGCGCATGACGAAAACTTATTCAGCAACTTTCACACTGTTTGAAGGGAAACTTGTGAGTGCTAAACGACATAAAGGTGCTTATTTCAACGTTTAGAATAATCAGCGATTAAAATGGTTTTACTCCAGTTTCCAGAACAAGTAACATTATGTACCTGATTAGCTATTTCAATACTTTCTTTCATATTTCTTGTACGTGATTTAACACGAAGTAATTCTTAACTTTCTCATAAAATGTAACCGTTATAATTTTGAAATGCCTATAGTAATCATCGAATGAATAACTACGGATCAACTAGGAAGGAACTGGATAAAGGTTCTTGTGAAAATCGAATCAACAGAATTAACATTTGCATAATAATTATCTTTATTCAGGAATGACAGATAGTTTTATGTTCTAGGCTGGAACACTTTCATAAGATTAATTCATTTATTTATCTTCCATTCATTATGTATTTATCACGGAGTATTTATATTTAAATAGTCCGTGCTAATTGGTGTTATTAAATAAATTATTATCTATGGGTCGATACCAATATAAGTGCCAGCGAATAGTTGTTCTTCGCCGACTTTAACAAAAAATAGAAAGGGACGATTTGCTACAAACTGCGGCGAGCCACCAACCTTCCCGAATCCTATAACAACTGCAAAGAAGAAAAACTCACATAAATATTGTACCCGAACTTACTGCATACTCATTATTATTAAAGATCATACAAATACTAATTTGGTCTTCAAAGCATCTATAAAACAAAATTTAATTGGCTTCTGCTTAGTGACTGGCCACTTTACACCATCTACCTATACCTATTATATAGATTTATTAATCTTTTTCTTTCAATACAAAAGTACCGTTACTTAGTTATTTTCTGTCTGAAATAATTGTTATATATACTTTCACAATAAAACAATATAGCAGTTGCCTCTTGGTTTATTTTTTGCTTTATCGGAATAGCTCGCAAATTTAATTATTCCTGCTTCAAAGATCATCAAAGCCGGCAGTGAAGTTCGCAGGACTACTTAAGCTTGCTAAAATATTAACGCGGAAAACTTTTATAAACTGCCGTAATTTTACTAAACTTGAATTTAATTTATATTAATGTACATAACTAAAAGTAAAGATGACGAAGACAAATTTTTCATAAGCACAAAATTTAAAGTTCTGTTCGAAGCCAAAATACAAGTGACTCTATTTTTATTTCATTTCCATTTATAAATTGATGACTTACAATTGCCGCCCTTTCAATGTTTTATTAGTAATCGTCATATTAATCAATCACTGTATCATAGTCCATGACCAGTAAATACACCAGCGAATAACTGTTCTTCATTCGTTTTCACGAAAAATAAGAATGGGCGATTAATTGTGACACGCGGTGGCATTGATACGGGCACAACATCGAGTACTGCAAACAAAAAGGGCTCTTTTAAGAAAAGCATTTCTATCCATTTTAGTTTTTGTATGAAATATTTTTTGCTTAAGATCCTAATCCCAGCTATCTAGCTAGTCGTTATCAATAACTTATTACATGATTAATGGCATAAGAAGAGATCACAATCTACGCGTACCTACTAATTTTAGGAACAAAAGACAACATTTTTGAACACGACCTACGAAGTATAAGTAAGCAATGATTAAACAACTCCACATGCGAACACTATTTCTTAATATTCTTTACTGTATTAAGATAATATCGCTTAGACTTTAAAAGGCCCTACGCACCTGTGTTTTCAAACTCTTGGCTTCTCTGACCGCTTATTTTATGGAAGAAATTAGAACATTTTCATCTAATTTACCTACTTCTCTAAATACTCCTAATTACGCCTGCTCAAATATAAACGCGGAAAACTTTTTATACGAGCAGTCATTTTAACCCTTTTCTTTTAAATTGTATATATTATAAATAAATTTATTTATTTTCATTTAATTTATGCAAACCTTCAAATAGGTTCCTTGAGGAGCAGTAAAGTTGTTTTGAATTAATTCGTGATCTAGTTCATACCAGAGGTTCAAACTCGAGTAATTTTGAATAAGGGAAAAATAATACCATTTGTAAATTGTAATTGTAATTTTGTTTGTGTGAAAAATGTATTTTGTAACTAGCCTTCCGCCCGCGACTTCGTCCGCGTCCCGTCCCGTCCCGTTGTCCCGTCCCTTTCGAATGTTTCTCACCTTTTAAACCTTCCCTAGACCTCCACGAATAATTCAAGACCAAGATAAGATAAATCCGTTCAGCCGTTCTCGAGTTTTAGCGAGACTAACGAACAGCAATTCATTTTTATCTATATAGATTGTAATTGTAAAATAACACTTACCACTTGAAGCAGCAGCTTCAGTGCCGGCCTGGGATACCTCAATGACACATTTTTGCAACGCTGTTGTTACATACACGGTTTCATCATTGACCATTCGCTTCAATCCGGATTGAGAAGGGTTGAATATATCCGACAGGCCTATCTGCAAATGGAAACCGTGCTTACTTGAAGACAAGTTGAAGAACATGATCGGTTATTGAGAAACTCTCCAAAAAGAAAACCTTTATGACCTAACAAACTGTATCCTACAGCTTTATCGTACGTAAATCGAGTAAAATTATTTAAAGTTGAATTATTATGATTGATTGGTTGGAAGAACCAGACCAACCAGACCCATCTTTTCCACTGGGCACAATGGGCACGTGCCCAGGTCCACGCGCTCAATTGGGGTCCCTAGACCAGGTTCAGGTCGCCCCACATTTACCAACCAACAAGAGGTTTAAAGGTCCATGTGACAAGGGCCCCTAATCTAATAAGTGAAAGACGGCCCTGGGAAGCACGGAAGATTCATTTACATTCTGAACAGTAACTTTTAAGGTATAAAATCTCAAATCTGTGATGTGTAATCTCATCTACAAAAATTGTAGTTCAGCGTCACCTGTGATCAGTTTGCAGAACTATTTAAAGGCTCTCCTAAAAGCGCGTAATGTTTGCTGACAAAGCTAGGTGTCGCTTACTGTTCCATAGTTAGTAAGTAGGTAGGTACCACAGAACAGAAAAAACAGAAAACAGTTTTTTCTGTTCCGTGGTAGGTACCTACTCGTATGTACATACTCATAGTACTAAATTCAACAATCTCACCTTTTGATACAAATCTTTGAGGTTCAACTGCGATTCTATCTTAAATTTTGGTATCGTGAGCCTGATCGTAATTGTATCCATGTCATCCATGGCTTTGTTAAGCAGACCTGGTGCAACTTTCAGCTTTCGCAGGAGTAGTGTGAGCCCGCTCTGCTCGTCTGGTAAAACTATGACAAAGGACGCGCTATGCCCAGCATATGGGATTTCTACGATCTACAAAAAGAGATATAGGTATTAAATTAAAGTAAATAAATAGTTTATTGTTCTT
This sequence comes from Nomophila noctuella, assembly GCA_958496325.1. NCBI lineage: Eukaryota > Metazoa > Arthropoda > Insecta > Lepidoptera > Crambidae > Nomophila > Nomophila noctuella. Next base: position 6,384,030 of record OY292487.1, on the reverse strand, counting down.
CTCTCTTGTATGTCCTACCTAACTTTGTTTCTTGTGCGTGTCACTCAAGATTTACCTACGAACGGGGTAATTTCAGCACATGCTGAGCAAATATACACATTAGGTTCTAGATTACAAGTCACTGCTTGTGCCTGTGGTTCATGATTTTCTTACTTTTTCCTATATATGACGGTTCATCAATTTTGCCAATACGTACACTGCTCGTTGAATACCGATACTTGAAAATAAAAATAAAAAGCAGTAATAAAGTTACCTTTGACGGGCCCGTTGGTCTAGTGGTCAGAGACCCTGGCTACAAAACCTAGAGTCGCGGGTTCGAATCCCGCTAAGAGCAAATGTTTGTGAGATTTATGGATGTTTATAACGGATAGCCTTTCCCTAGCATCCATAGTACAAGCTTCGAGCTTAGTTTTGGGCTAGGCAATTGGTGTCTTTGTCCAATGCATTTATTTATTATTCATTACCTCGACTCCCAAATCTTCATTGGAAGAATATTTATAATGACCTTCGCGGGTCATCATAGGAATTTGCCGTTGTCCCTGAGGCGTGTGAAAGGTATCTAAAGCCACCTTTTTGAAGGTATGCTTCCATAATCCCTAAAAATATAAAAAACAACTAGGTAATTTTATTCATACAATCCTGTTGTACGTTTTAATTGCAGCACATAAATGTCAGATTTTTTTATTTAAACCTGCCTCAATCTTTTCTTTTTTACATAACTTTTAGTATTTCTTTTATTTCTCAAATAAATATGAACAAAATCGAGAAATCCAATCCACAGGCAAAAATGTAGTGAAAATGAATACTTTTTTCCCGCGTTTTTTTTTTTTCTAGCCGGTGGTGCAAATGGCACACATAATTCCCAATCCCAAAATTAAACAATGAATTTTTTTGTTTTTTGTTCACTTTCTTTCTATCATAAAATATAATAACGTTTCTGTGGATCACTGTTCTTTGGAAGACAATAAATTTATTTTCAAAAAAAGTTGAATGAATCGAACGCTATTGATATAGTGTTGTGCTCATAAAAATTGATAACCGGATATTTAATTTTTACCTAATTATGTACCTAGCAGGATGACACTGACTTTTATAAATATACGATACTTACCCCAAAATAAACTACATTAACAAGTAGTAACGACGCATCTGGTGATATTTGGCTGGACGATAGAATTGTTGGTATTTTTCCTCTAGTTTGGTCGCTCACCTACAATGAAAATAAGCATTTTACTAGGAATTATTCTTGGGAAATAATGAACTTTCCATTTTCAGTTTTTAACAGTATGTTTAATAATTACAGTCTAGACATATTTATTTATGCGTTTGCAGATGTACTAAAATAATATTTTGGTCTAAAATACAGGACGAAATTCGTGTTTCGGTTACTCCTTAAATATGAATGGGTTCATAAATAAATTTGCATTTTCATTAAAGGAATATTAATTTCACAGCCCACTCTGTTTTTCGTTGCGTAATCATTAATAGTAATTTAATTCTGATTTTACATAATTTTAGACCACCAGTTTTCTCAGTCTTTTTCAACACAGTGTCCGAGACAATATTTACGAAACACTTCTGATATCGCGTTATTGTACTATAAACATATATACATAAAAAGATAGAAGAAATAACCAAACTTTACCCATCTGTTAACAATGCCAGCTGAAGTACTAGGAGCAGAGAAGTCCAGGTGCTGGATTGAGGATTTGAATACCGATGTGGTTAGCTGTATGTATTTCTTGTTTAAGCGAGCATTTTTAGATACAAATATTCGGCTGGCCACGGACAATGTAACGCCCGGAAGATATTTTAACCTTGTAAGTAGAGATCTAAATAGGGATTTTACCTATAAAATAAAATTAATTCTGATTATTGTATGGTGCTTAGTATTTTGGCATGTTAATAAACATTATTCACAAAATTAAATTTTCTGCATAGTAGTGTTAAAATATGATATACTTAAAATATATTTTGATTACTTGGTTGGTAGATGCTCCAATGGCGGTTAATAACTCATTTCGGCAAGAGCCTCGCTCCGTGCCTAGAACCAGTTTACCAAGCGGCAACAGCGCTGATACCGGTGAGCACACAACGCTTTGGTCGGGGTTAATCAGTGTTGCATGCTGTTAGAAAATTATCATAGTTTATTCAGTTCCTCTCACATTATTTGTATCATTTTTATTTCTTTGGAAGAGGCTGGGCAAGTTAAGAAATTCTAAATTAGCACAATCACGACTTTACCGAAAGACATTACAACGGCTATAAAAAGCTACTTCACTACTTTGTCATCTGTTGCGAATAATTTGTCGTCATCTGCCTCTGTCCCAAGCAGAGCGCAGAGCATCGTGAACAGTTCACGAGGGTATTGTGAATTTGGTCACCCCATCGCATTGGGCTCCTGCCTCTCGGTCTTTTACTCTCACCTTTTCCCTTTCTATGACATATCCCAACTATCCCAACTAATATTATAAATGCGAAATTAACTCTGTCTGTCTGTCTGTCTGTCTGTCTGTCTGTCTGTCTGTCTGTCTGTTACGCTTTCCCGCTTAAACCTCGCAACCGATTTTGATGAAATTTGGTACAGACAATCTTTAGACCCTGAGACAGAACATAGGCTACTTTTTATTTCGAAAAAAAGAAATCCACGCGGACGGAGTCGCGGGCGGCCGCTAGTTATACAATAAAAACGAGCCAGGACAGGCAGACAGACAGACAGAAATGACGAAACTATAAGGGTTCCTAGTAGACTACGGAACCCTAAAAAATAAAGAAACTTGAAAAACCTACCAATGTAAATGAACTTTTCAGTGTTCCAGTAAAATCAAATCCCCTGTTAGCAGTAATTTTAACCACGTTTTGGTTATTATTAATTACTAGCGGCCGCCCGCGACTCCGTCCGCGTGGATTTCTTTTTTTCGAAATAAAAAGTAGCCTATGTTCTGTCTCAGGGTCTAAAGATTGTCTGTACCAAATTTCATCAAAATCGGTTGCGAGGTCTAAGCGGGAAAGCGTAACAGACAGACAGACAGACAGACAGACAGACAGACAGACAGAGTTACTTTCGCATTTATAATATTAGTTGGGATTATGATATTATCTTCGCCTGACCAAACTTGTTCGTTGTCACGATGAGGTCGTTTTCTTGTCTTCACAGCTTGTGTTAGCAAGACTATAAAAACTAAAAATATCACCTGCATTAAATTAATACATCCAAAAAAGAGGTACAACAAACGACTTTTGAGCTTGGACCTAAATCATTCAAACAAGCAATCGAAATCGAGGGCAATGAATACAGATTTGCTGATACATACGGGCTTTATCAACTGAAATAAGTAATTGTTTTGGTTTTCAACTTAAACACATTTTCATCCTTATTCATACTTAGTCAATAAACATGTTTTATGTTTGATGCTTCAATGAAAGTGACTGTGCCGTATTTAAATGAAAAATTAAAAGAAAACATAAGTTATGGAGAGCATAGGCCTCTGACTAATATAATTATATATGACCCCGTATTCTCTTATATTCCAAGGCAGTCATAATAATAAATCATATCTCCGTAATGTATTGTTATCTACTTACAAAAAACTGCTAATTTCATTTTAGCTAACAAAGCCGCCGATAACAACAAAAAAAAACCTTAGATCGAATTTACATGCTGCTGCGCATTAAAATACCTAATTGTTCATGCAAAGAATCACGCATGTCCAAATGGCTGCGTAATTGATTTCGTCTTTATTTAACGCCAATAATCAATGTCTATAACTTCAATATTTAAAATGGCTAGGTACATATTACAACAACTTCTTTGAACGTTTATTGTTGGTAAATCACGTGCATTCCAATTCGTCGAATGATATAATTTACTACTGAATCATCCGGACGTTTAGAACAAGAAGATTTAGTGTAAAATAGCCAACATTATTATATAAAGAAAGTGTTAATTTCAAGTCTGAATAAAAATATTTTAATTAATTTTCTTACCTACATTTACATAATATCGGTAAAGGAGAAATCCGTTTCTCATACAAACGGGGGCCTGGATGTGCACGGCTACAAATTGGTCACCGATTAGAACACTTCAAAAGATTACATTTGCCCAATTGTAATAGCTGAATACAACGGCCAAATATCGATACCTTAAATCTCAAATGGCGTAAGCGCCAAATTGGTCAAAATGACTTTTGAATGCAGTTTTATTCAGTTTTTTTTTCTCTATCGATCTGTATATTTAAAATCCTGAAATTCGCAAAAAAATGGTCATTACGACCCGATGTTTTTTATAGATTTGAACACTTTTTATAAGGTAAAGAGGTCGTAAGCAGCTATAAATTTAATGCATGAACAACGTCAGGGCGTAACGAGATATTTTAATACATTAGTATGGCGTATCACACATAGCCAACTTTATTTGGTGGTTACGCCCTTAGAAATTATTGTAAAGTGAAAAAAAAAGTAAAAACACAAGGGGGTAAGGGACATCATTTTTCGGTTTCAGCGTTTACACCAAACACAATTTTTATTATTGAAAGGCGTTTACACCCTATAAAAAACACGATTTTTTTGAGATTAAGGTCGTATCTCCCATAAATTCATAAAAAAATACAAAATAAGGGGTATTTTCTACATCTTTTATTGAATTTGGTACATTAAACGGGTAAGAGGATTTTAGGAAACAAAATAAAATCTAAAAAAAGCCAAGGCCGAGAGAATAAGAAGGCCTAATTCGATTAAGCAGTGTAGTGGTAGAAAAACGACCCTTATTCTTAGCAACAATGATTTCTACTTATATTAATATAATATTTACGTAATAATCAACTTTAAAATTCAATTAAAGTCCTAATGGAGTTAGAAAAGATTACAAAAATTGTATTAATTTAAGAATCAATGAATCAAGTAGCTACGTTCAAAAAGTACGAGATAGAAAGCCTTCATTTAAAATAATCAGTCAAAAAAATTAAAGTGAAACTATCAAAAACAATCAAACATAAAAATACAGTATTTTTTCTGTGTCTGTAACTCCGTCCTCTATATCAGTGCCTGGTAATACATCTGACACATCTTCTGCTGTTGGTAATCGCGGGTGATATTCTTCATGATATGTTTTTGGGATAATGCCGTCTGTGCACAATTTTAATAATAATTTAGGAAATCAGAGTGAGCTGATACGATGACATTATAAGGTCGTGGTGTCTTTTTTGCTGATTAAAAGTATGTCGGCCATTGCGATGGGAGGTAAGAGCCCATTGCAATGGTCGTGGCGTAGCTACTTGATTCATTGATTCTTAAATTAATGTATTAACTCTATTAGGACTTTAATTGAATTTTACAGTTGATTATTACGTAAATATTGTATTAATATAAGTAGAGTTGCTAAGAATAAGGGTCTTTTTTCTACTACTACACTGCTTAATCGAATTAGGCCTTCTTAGTCTCTCGGCCTTGGCTTTTTTTAGATTTTATTTTATTTCCTAAAATCCTCTTACCCGTTTAATGTACCAAATTCAATAAAAGAAGTAGAAAATACCCCTTATTTTGTATTTTTTTATGAATTTAATGGGAGATACGACCTTAATCTCAAAAAAATCGTGTTTTTTATAGGGTGTAAACGCCTTTTTGTCATATTTTCAGAAGTCGTAACCGACTTCTATTTTTTAAAATATAAGATTTAGGTGCAAATAGCTCTACCTGAAGCCTTCATCTCAAAATTCTAAGAAATTTGATGTATAAAACATTTTTATAGTATTAAAATATATAAAGTTATGATTTAAACAAATATTTTTTTTTGTTTTTTTGCTCCCCTGAAAAGTTGTGTTTTGATGGTTACGCCATTTGAGATTTAAGGTATCGATATGTTAAAATCATGCATGAATATTCATTATTATTGCCATATCTATATGGTGTGACATCAAGTGACAGGATTGACATTGACGTATGAGGTAAAACCATAATGCACTGATCTATGATGATGATGATGAAGTCCGACCGATTTCGGTCATGGCGACTGCTTCGACTCCTAATTGTTACGGCGCTGGTGCGCCCGAAGATGGCTAGAGTAGCCAATCTTATTGGTAAACACCCGATCGCAAAGAGCGCACGTGAGTTTACCTTCAACGTAATTATATAGAATGGACGCGGGTTGTCGGGCTTTTATGTCATCTCGCCTGACGTCGAGGTCAACTTTACGCTGCTCCTCAAAAATGCGCACTTGTCTTCGTACATACCCGCGCCATTCAGGACGCTGTGCTGCCAAGTCTTGCCATTCGGAGGGCTTGATATTACATTTCTTTAAATGGCGTTTTAAAACATCTTTATATCTGAGGAGTTGGCCACCCCTTTTCCGCTTGCCCTCCTCAAGCTCTCCAAAAAAGATGCGTTTCGCTACTCTTTCGTCGGACATACGCGATACATGACCGCACCACCGAAGCTGCCTACGCATTAAATACGACTCAATGCCACCGACATTGGCTCGTCGCAGGACCTCCGTGTTACGCACGCGATCAGCCCATCTGATGTTCATGATGGCACGTAGGCATTTGAGGTGGAATCGATCTAACGTGCGTATATGATGACGGTACACACACCACGCTTCAGAGGCGTACAAAAGGCTTGGATGCACGATCGCCATGTAGACTGCGATATTAGTGGCCAGTTTTAGATCATGCGATTGGAAAACCTTGGAGTTAAGCTTACCGAAAGCTGCTGCAGCAGCACTAATCCGGCTACTTATTTCGGCGTCAAGGTCACATTTGTTGGTAATAGTGCTTCCCAGATAGCGAAACTTATCAACTTGCTTCAACACGTCCTCACCAAGTTTTATGGACAGAGCCTCCTGACCGTGAATATCTAAAGACATCACTTCCGTCTTCTTTACGCTTACCTTCAAACCGAATTTGCAGCAGGCCTGGTGAAAACGTGACATAAGCTGCTGAAGTCCATCTGGGGACTCCGAAACAAAACACAGGTCGTCGGCATACATGATTTCAGTGATTACCGCAGATGAAATCTTGGTACAAGACCTAAGCCTGGCCAAATTGAAGATACTTCCATCCGTTCGGAAGCGAATGTGAATACCCTCAGAAGATATCTGCAAGACCTCCCTGACTACTACGGCAAAATAAAGAGTAAACAGTGTGGGTGCTATAACGCACCCTTGTTTCACCCCACAGGTGACCGGGAAAAACTTTGACTGTTCACCATCTATAGCGACGCAGCATTGCATGTCGTCGTGCAGGAGTCTTGTAAGCCTTACAAACTTCTCCGAGCAACCCAACTTCCGCATTACCACCCAGAGAGCTTCACGTGGAACACAGTCAAAAGCCTTCTCCAAGTCAACGAAGCAGAGGTATAGCTGACGGCCCTGCTCTCTACTTTTTTCTTGTAATTGACGGATGGAGAAGATTGCCTCACCCGTTCCTCGATCAGGCCGGAAGCCAAACTGGGTCTCAGGTAATATCTTCTCAGAAAGACTTTTAAGGCGGTTTAGTAGGATTCTGGCAAAGATCTTACCAGGGGCTGAAATCAGTGAAATACCCCTATAGGAACCACATTCTGAGCGGTCACCCTTATTTTTGTAAAGAGGGATAATGCGGGACAGTTTAAAACTGTCCGGGACGTGCTCTTCATCCCACATACGCACAAAGAGTTCCCACAGTACAGTATGAAGCTCGTCGCCTCCATACTTCAGCAGCTCTCCTGGTATAAGATCTATGCCTACCGCTCGCTTGTTTTGCTGTTGTCTAATAGCAGTGACAATTTCTTCACGCAATAAAGGTCCGTCAAGTTCCGTAGCTGTAGGAAGTTGAGCCATCATGTTAATATGATGCAATTCAACCGTCCGATCTACGTTGAGCAAAGCATCGAAGTGCTGAGCCCAACGGTTTAATACTTCCTCCCTGCTAGTTAACAACACACCATCTGCAGACTTTAGGGGAACCCTACAGCGATATGAAGTGCCAATCAACCTCCGCACTTCACTATAAAATTCCCCAAGCTGATTGGTATCCGAAAGCCCCTGTATGAAACGGGCCTTATCTTGCCACCACTTGTCCTTAATCTGTCGAGTCAGCCGACGAATCTCCAAGCTACTTGCTTTAAGCTTCGCTGCATCACAACCCTGCCCATTATCTTGTTGCCTTAATATGTCACGGTGTTTCCGAATTGCCGTCGTGAGAACTTCGTCGCACTGATCTATACTTAGACAAGATATAGGTCAGTGCCAAAATGGCTCCATTTCAATTGACACTGATCGTTTAATCGATCAATTGTTTGATTTTATTATTATCTTTATTATGAAGACGTAAAAAGTAGATCATTAATAAGATATAACGAATATTACAAATAATAAATGATTGTAGTTTTTCAAAATGTAGCAAAAACACACTGGAACATGATGCATTTAATTTAATCTCCGCTTATCGATTTTCTCTAATCGATTATTTAATCTGTCATGTTATTAGGTGCGTTTTTGAAGACAGTTAAAAATTAAAAAATATAGTGCTATGTCGTTTATAAAGTATGTTTGATAATGTAAAATATATAATTATGCAATTAACTTAAGTTGGCCAAAGCCTATTCCGTTGTTATTTATAGAGGTTAATTAACAAAAATTTACAGTTTTTTTGGTATATAATTTATCCATGCACAATCAAGCCCAAAATGGATCGTCTCCTTTACATTTATCGGTTGAAGCTTAAATACACACACAACACTATGTTATTTTTAAAAAGTTGACTGACAAGCAATGACATTGACAGCAATGAATTGGAGGGAGAATCCAATGGCAATGAATGAAGACACTTAAAAATTTATCAAAAATCTTGAGATAAAATTGGCTTGAAACCCAGTGGATTGCGAACACAAATTTAACTAGTTTATTTTCCTTGCTAAATAACGGCTCACTCTCAGGATAAACAAGTACCGTGATTATACGTTATCGATCGGACGTAAATGCTAAAAATGATTCCTATCGAGATATTCGCTGAAGATTTAATGAGCACTGTTATCAGATATGGGCTTTACATTGGGGCAGCGTTCCAGCTAGTGTGTCTACTAGCTTGTGTCACTATAACTGATGAACAAAGCGAGCCGCATCCATACGAGAAGGTTAGTACTACATAAGTTGAGGACATACCTATTCGTAGTGAATATTGTTTCTTTACGTTTAATGAATAAAGATTCTACTAAAATATAGTATTACTTTGCTATTTTAATCATTTGCATGCTTAGTATTTATTATCCCAGCGGCTTTGCCTTCATTATTAAGTTTCCTAATTTATCCCGTGGGAGCATTTAATTGGGATAAAAAGTATCCTATCACCAAAGTCAGCCCATACCCGGACGAACATCCAAACAAACAAATTTTCACATTTAATATATTAGTATGATTGTATCTAAATTAGAAATTAAAAATTAAGTTATTTTATTATCAACAACTTGCTCGTGTCGTTTAAGAAACAATTAGCAGTTATCAAAACTACTGAATGCTTTGAACTGAACAATTAAATTTGAATTTATAGTCATTAAAAAACTTATACAAATGAAATTTGTACTTTTCAGACATACACAGATAGTGATGAGTGCAGCTCCGAGCAATCCTCTCCCGGGCACCGAGCCACCATGTCTCGAGCCCGTCGGCATGACAAGAAGAAGCGCCGTTAACTAAGATCTTGAAAACGAAAGCTGAAGTATTGACTTAAATATTGACTGGGTTTGAGTTGCTTATTTAAATAGCTAACACTAACCATCTAGGACAAAACTTTGGCAACTTAGTTAGTTTTTAAATAAGATGTATTTTTTATATTATGCATTTAAATTGGGGTTTAGTAAGTTTTATTACTATCAACCTATATCTTTTTAAATTAAGTTTTATACAGACTGCCATTCAATTGCAATCATATTATTTTTATATGATTTTTTTATTTTTTAAGAGTATTTTAGATTTTTTTAGAGTAAATTATTTTATTTTAGTCTGTAAGTAAACTTAGGTTAAATCTTTCTCCATAAAAGTTTAATTTGAAAGTCACGTTACATTATCTATTTCAGCCAATATATATTAGGTATTTTAAATATTAAAAGTAATTGCTATGTAGATGATTATAGTAACAGTATTTTATTTACAAAACTGTTTACTGACAGACAAAAATGAAATAAAAATTGTGGTTGATTAAATTCCACTATGAATTTGCTAGAAACATTTTTTTAAGTATTAAATTAAATTTTCTTAAATATTGTGCCACAATCACAAAATATTTATCCAAGTAACATAAATGGTTGTCTAGATTTCCATGTTAGACCAGGTTATTATTTCTAAGCTGAAACAAAGGAATTTCTTATATTCTGTATTTTTTATGTCATGTAATGCATTCACTTACTTAAGAGATCTCCTATTGCAGTCCAGCTTGTAGCTTGGACTCTGGTTATGTTATCAATTCTGAATATATACCTTAAGGTAGAAAATACAGTTAGCCCCCTCATTGTTATACAAAAGTAAACAAGTGTAGAATCTCAATATATTTGTTTGAATGTAATCTCTCAAATGTATGTACCAGGATGGTAATAATAATAATATGATGTAAAATAAAAACTCCAAAATTTTATAAAGCATTTTATTTGTGACATGCGACTAGAAATCTTACTTAATATCGATTATTGCTGCCTTAATACTAATTAAAATCTCAATATAACATTATTCAACACTTTGTACAGTTTAAGCACAAATATAAGTACATAAATAACAAATGTAAGGCACTGTTCTCACAGATAATATTTATAAAGAGCACTAAAATCTTTTTGGTTTTATTTATTTGAGTAAACTGTTCAGGGACATATTGTAAAAATCACAATTATTAAATATGGCACTACTATCGACATCTAAGTATTATTATAAATAGATATTTTGATTTTTTCCATGGTATATAACTTTGTAAAATGCATTTTGCTTAAGTGTAAGTATTTATATCACCTCAACAATGACAGTAAAAAGTGTTATATTAAAAATATTATAAATACAATTTTATAATTGCACAAATTATGTACTTGATTTTGTTTTTTTGTTTAGAATTCTTAATAATTATTTAATTTATATAAAATAAAAGTTTCTTGAGTCATAACTCCATTTTTATGCCATAATCTAGGAGTGACACTGATGTAAAGAACAGTGTTGTTTTGTTAATTTATTAAATGCATAATTTATAAAGCAACTACAAGCGCTAAAATGTTGTCGACAAGTTAAAATTATGGGATAAAGCATGCATCAAATCGTTATCAGCTAGAAACTGTTTAAATGCGTCAAGTTTTTTAAAACAAATTGTTACACAACACGATTTTGTGTTGTTTTTCCCGCAACAAGACTGATTGCTCTTCGATGAACATTCATTACTCGAATCGGGTACACTACTGCATGTCTCGCCTTCACTACTGCATGAACATTTTAATTTATCGATTATTTCCGTTGACGGTGCCGGTTCATCGCACTCGTGAAGGGTATACACGCCTAAATCTTCTAAATTGGAATTGTTATGTCTCCTATGGTAGTGCAAAAATGTATTGTGATTTGTATCAGTGGCCCGGCCGCATCCGACGGCACATTTCATGGCTGCGTGGTCACATTTACAGTCAACACAAGAACAGGTGTCTTCGGTGCACCCAGTCTTCGGGCTACTCTCGCTTTCATTGCAATTTGAGCACTCTCCCTTCGTAGGGTCGCATTCGCATTTGCTACACGAGCAGATGCCAGCATCCGACGCGAGCTGCTCCAAAGCATTCCTCTTAGCTATTTCTTTACCAAATATATTTTCTGTTCTAACAACATACATATCTGACGGCGGCTCATTATCGAAGAGTAGTGAATCTTCTAAATCGAGATCTGTATTGAAAAGTACAGAGTTTGCTGGATTAATTTCAATATTTTGCTGCACTTTTGAAGGTGGCGGAGTATTTAAAGACCTATCCTCTTCGGATTCTTTCAAGAAACTGTCAATATCGGTGTCGAGTTTGATCGAATCTAAATTAGTGACCAGTTCGCTGTCATTGAAAACTTTGTCACCGACATCTAATATGTTTGGAGTATCTAATTCGAAGGCTTCTTGTGAAATAAGATTTGCAGTGGGTGCAGTGTTTGAATTCAGGTCGATATAACTTTGCATATGAGTAGGAACAAATGTGGCAAGAGTGAAAATACTCTCTGGTGTTTTCTCTTTAATGCTTACTGGTGTTTCTGAAATGGAGGCTGCTAAGGCGCTTACGTCCACCCACGGTGCTTGAACTTCTATTTCATTTGCCAGAGCTAGTTGCATGGCCTTGCATTTGATTTCGCCTCTGTCATTTCCTTCAACTGCAGTTGGAGCGCCGGATTGTAAATCGTAAACGTGAACCCAATCCTTCGTCGGTTTCTGGACATCAAACGGAGAAACTGTTACTCCAATATTAGTCAAATCGTAGTTGGCACGTTTAGGTACGTTAGTTGCGTTATCAAATAGCAGTTCTGTTATATCTACACTTGTAGTGGTTAGTGGATTAACATTCGCGACATCGTCTATGTTTCCATCTGCGTCTGTGGAATTCGATTCTGTAGTGATCCTTCCGAACGATTCAAGAAGACCTTCCCAGTTCATGAAATCATTTGTAGGCTTCGACGGCTGGATTTCCGATATTTCTATTTCAATTTTAGGTGTTCCTGCTTCTATCTGTGAACACGAAGAATATGGTTTTAATTTGAGGTTTTTTTATATTATAACTTAAATTACTAGCTATATCTTTTGCTTGGAGCTAAGGGTGTTGGAAGAGAATTGTATTTATAGTATTCGGTCGAATAACTCGGCTTGAACGCAGAGTAAGCTCGGTTTAAAAAATTGGCCAAGTGCGAGTCGGACTCCCGCACTGAGGGTTCCGTACAAATTCTTTTTTTGACGTAATAAAAAAACTACTGAATAGATTTCGTTCGAAACAATTTTCGTTGGTAGTTTTTATGGTAATGTACATTATATATTTATTTCAGTTTTATCATCCTCTTATTTTAGAAATTAGAGGGGGGGACACACACTTTTTTCCACTTTGAAAGGGTCTTTCACGCAAAGTATTCACTTTAGAAAAAAGTGATATTAGAAACCTTAATATAACTTTTGAAGACCTATCCATAGATACCCCACACATATATATTCAATGAAAAAAAATATTTCGAGTTCCAGTTCTGACTATGGGGACCCCCCACATTTTTTATTTTTTTTCTATTTTAGTGTGAAAACCTTGTTGCGGTTCACAGAATACATCCCCTCACCAAGTTTCAACAGTATAGTACTTATAGTTTCGGAAAAAAGTGGCTGTGACAGACTGGCGGACAGACAGACAGACATGACGAATCTATAAGGGTTCCGTTTTTTTGCCATTTTGGCTACGAAACCCTAAAAAAAGACGTTACCTGCCTTGGAAAACCATCACTCGATACTCTTGCAAACCTTGCCCTACCCACTACTCGAAAGGCCTCATGTTTTGTTCCAACAAATGTTATTTTTTAGTTGCTGTCTTATTATAAAGCGATGGGGCTTTATGATGCATCTGCTCTTAGTGGCTGGGTGGAAGTCTTTGTATTCGTATAGGCGCGCAAAAGGGAATTTGTTCAAACCTAGTAACTCGGTCAAGTACTCGGTTGTAAAAATTTGAACCGAGTAAAACTCGGTACTTGTTCCTCTGCAAGTGTTACTCGGCGCATCTCTAATTTTTATTAATAAGTAATATAACAATGAGTGAAAGAGGTGTAAATGTCGCGATGACGAATAATAGGCCGGTATAGAGAAGTCTACGTATTGCCCCGAGCCAGATAAACTGGGAACATGGCTGGGAAATGATAATAACATACCTGATGTGTCTTAGCATGGCTCTTCAAACTGGCTACCGTAGAGAAGACCTTCCCACAACCAATCGCTCCGCAGAGATGAGGCCGCGAGCCGCCGTGCGTGCGCGAGTGCGCCTTCAGGTGATGCGACGCGGTGAACGACTTGCCGCACCCGTCGCTCCTACATCTGGAAACACATGATAGCATTTAGAGGCAAGGTGGTATAAGATTTAAATTGATAAGATATGCCCTCGCCATTCTTGACACACTCTGAAAACGGACAGTCGCTCCTTATCGCAGTGATATAATATTGGACCATCGTTCATGTCAAACAAAATAATGGCACAGTTTTATAGTGGCGGCGTAAAAACAATTTGAATCTTGTTTGTTGTTATAGTAAGTCAGCACTTCTCGAAATTCGTGACAAACCTTTTAATCGTGTAAGATAAAAAGACTCACCATTGATTCCTCCCATCTTTGCAATTGCAGCCAAAAATTTAAAAAAACAGTTAATTCCATAATACCCTCCTAGCCGAATTCGGCCACGGCGGCCAATCTTACGATTAGCCACTGGCGCGGGATATATTATAGTGCACAAGCGCATGCGCAAGCACAGGTGCACTCCCTATTCCCTCACTCCCATGACACACTAGCCACTGCGCCACGGAGGCAGTCCAGTAATTCCATAATGTTTATACAATAACACTAGTTATCGTTATGGGCAAAGCTTTAAACCAAACACTGCTTTGATAGCATGGGATATTTTTGCCTAATGGGAGTCGGGTGGAATGCTTACCTATCAGAATTATAATAACGTTGTAGATTAGAGCAACGACGCGTTTCAAGAGACCTTTAACCAGCAGTATCCAGCAACAGACTGAATTCCCGCATAAAGTGAACAAAGTTCCACTTTATACGATATCTTATGGTGTAGGGGAGACCGAGGGGAGTTGAAACAATTTTCACGTTTTGTTCGATATAACTCATACTATTATTAGAAATCTTATGGTACTAGTAACAATCGAAAGGTTATTCTATACACTTGCGAATGGCTAGCATAGACAATCTGTAAGCATTAAAAATTGTGGTGAAAAATCGACTTAACCGTAACAAGTCAACTTGTTTCAACTCCCCTCATACCGAGGTAAGATGAAACAGAGGTCGAGGAGAGTTGAAACATTATGATTTTTGTTTTGAGATTTTGAATTAAGAAGTATTCACAACCAATGAATTTAAGCAAAAAGACACGTATGGAGATTTCAGCCTGAAAACATGTCTAGTTTAAGATCAAGTCGTAGTAGACGCATTTTCCCAAAATGAGGTAAATGCGTCTAAAATCTGCATTTTTAAAAAAACTTTTATAACTTTTTTAATTGTTACTTCCGGATAAAGTTTCTTCATAAATATTGCACATAAGTAATGTAAAAATAAAAAAAATTATGAGTTTAACAAGAAAAACTTTTAAATTTATTTTTTATGAACTATCAAAGTGTACAAAAGAAAAATGTGACGCATTTCCCTCAGGTGACCATATTACAATCAGTCTTAAACAATATTTCTTGAATTATTCAGCTTACAATTATCTCACAAATGACAAATACAAAAATATAAAAACTTTTCAAGTAAGAATGACCTTTTTTACCTTTTTTAAACAATGTATTTATAATAACTACAGGTCTAATACAAATAATTAACTCCTAAGTTAGTAAAAATTGCCCTATTCTTAACATTAATTAAAATAACGGTAAAATCAACAAAATGTTTAACATTCTTTGTTAACTTATAATCTATAGTTATTAACAATCAGTCGTTTTTTAAGTATAACAATACTTCAGTAACAATAATCTTAAAAATGAAACTAATTAATCTGACAAGCAGTTGTGGCAAACGTAAGAAAGTTCTCCACCAGTACAAGCTTCATGAGCCCAGTTTTGGCATTCCAGACATTGAACCCACTGTTCTTTGGATCTGCTATTTGAATATGGCTCCATACAGCAAATGCAGAAGGATTCGTCTTCTTCTTCATCACTGTCTTTGTTTCCTCTCTTTTCTTGACAACCTTTACCTTTTTTGTTGTACTGCCTGGTTGTGATCTTTTTCTTGCTTTAGTTTCTTCAAAGTTAGGTTTCTTCACCTTTTTCTTAACCGTTCTAGCTGCTTCGATTGCAGCTAGTTCATCTTTTACGGGAGTGTCAGTTAAGACAGCAGATTTCACTTTGCGTCTATTTGTTTGAGTTCCTTTTCTTGGAGGAGCCTTTGGCAAAGGTCTAAGCCTTTCAGGTGAGAATGAAACTGCTACCTTAGTACTTAAAGTAGCTCGCGATGTAGATGCTTCTGGTATTATGCCAGTTGCCAGATTAGGCGAATTCTTATCAGAGTTATCTACTACAGGGTTCTTGGATACGTCTTCTGTTTCGTAGTCGATTTGAGGAGGAGTAGCCGGTAAATTTAAGACTGATGGACTTGGTGTGCGAGAATCATGACAAATACTATTTCCAGGGAGACGTTCATCACTTGTGCTAAAAGCAGGATATAACGCAGATTCTTCACCTGGGCTAGAAGTAGGACATGGCGCGCGTTCTTCACCTGAAAGTCCCGACAAGTTACCTCTGTCGGTCTTTCGTTTATAATCAGTAGGCATGCTGAAACAAAACACATTAAATCAACAATAAAATCCTTAAATCTTTGTACTTTATATTTCGTAGCTATAATCAAATATTAAATTGAAAACGAGGAGAGTTGAAACAGTCTGTTTCAAATCACCTCAGTGAGAAATAACCTCCCAATTTTGATTCAAATCGCGAACAAGCAGTAAATACACAGAAATCAAATTTACCAATTATATTTAATGAATCTATAGATAATGAGTTTCGAAAACGTATATAACTCAACCCAAAATACAAAACCACTATCAAAGTACGTGCAACGTAAAAAATCGTGAAATACTTACATTTTGCGATTTTCGGCACATGTCATGAGTGTTCGGCACATGTTCTGAGGAACTACACAACCGCACCACTGACGTCACCGGCGCGAACTAACTCGATAGCGGGTGGCGGGAGGTGGTTGAAAAGCGACGTTGCCAAATCGCTAACGGTTTTAGGTTTTGAGAAATCGGGACTGTTTCATCTCACCTCTGTTTCAAAACCCCTCGGTCTCCCCTACATGTTCAGTCAATTTCACTGCTTTGTTAGCTGATAGGTTTGTTACCTATGTGAGTCGGGTGGAATGCATACCTATCAGAATTATGTATCATATAACGTTGTAGACTAGAGCAACGGAATGTTGCAAGGGACTTATAGCCAGCAGTGGCCTGCAATGGGCCTGGATTCCCGCATAAAGTGATCAAAATCCTACTATATATGATATCTTTTGCTGTATTATCAACAGGGCCGGTGTAATCCGGCGCCGCCGCCCCTACCCTAAAACCGCTACGGATACTTTAATGAAACAGAGCAACTTACTTATATGGCCGTTCCTGTGTGTGCGTGCGAATGTGTTTCTTCAGGTCGCTGAGTGTAGTGAAGAACTTCGTGCAGCCATCCGCTTTGCAGTTGAAGGTGTCGCCACTGTGCAGCCTTTGATGTGCTCGAAGTCTGTGGGAAACGAGGGGAATGCATTATAGGCACCGTGCGTAGCGATGACTCTGCCATCTCGTGACTCATAGTCAAAGCTTTTACTTTCAATGTCGATAATTCTACTGTCAAACCACGGAAAAAAGCGGGGCCTTATTCCGCCATCTACTGACTCATATTCGTAACTTTTACGCTAAATGTCAAATTTTACTGTCAAACCACAGAAAAAAATCGGTATTTAAGCGCCCTCTATAGTTTCTGCAAGATTAAGGGTGCCTATTAAGGGTTAGAGTTAAAGTCATGTGGCTTGCCAGCAGACCCTTCTTTCCCACTGGGCACAATAGGCACGTGCCCAGGGCCCCGTGATCGATTGGGGCCCCCGGACCAGGTTCTGGGGGCCCCAACGTTTACCAAACAAGAGGTTTAAATGCCCTTGTACACAGGGTCCCTAATAGGTGTTAGACGGCCCTGCTTGCCAGAGGGGGCAGGCAGCTTCCTGAAATTCGGGCAAGCGGTCTCCGGAATGCAAGAGGCGCTGGGTTCGATTCCCGCGTGAGCCACCACAAAATTATTGATGCGTAGCACGTAGCATGTAAAAATTCTTGAAAATATAAATACAAAAAGAACCTCCTTAAAAATAATGAGCTCATAAAATATGGTGAAATGTTTTTGTATGTACTACTATGTACTATGTAACTACGTTTGCTACACTTTTAAAAATTATAAATTTAAGACCAAAAACGGATCTTAGAACCCTAATATTGTATAAAAAGCGGCCGTACTTATGCAAAGTATTGTGCAAGATATAAGCTATTTATTCGAACAGATTTTCGATTGACCATATTGCATGTGTAATTTTTTGCACCATGTTTGAGGTCGAATACATAGCGGAATTGGTATTACTGTAAAAACATACGCAAAATACAGTCGTGTCGTATAATTCGTCACGGATGTGGTAAAACACAGCTATATGGATGATAATGTTTCCCTGTTACAGTTACCTAATGTCATTATTGAGAGATCAAGTAAATTAACTGGTTGATAACCATCTATTGGGAGAATAAATAATACATTAAAGTTGAGTACCTACTTATTATTTATTAATTTGTAATCGAAAATAATAATTAAATCAGAAAACTAGATCTGGCCGGTCACCCACCGGCCAGATCTAGGATTCCGGACTTGATCGTAACAATATATTTTCATAAACATTATTAAAACAGAGATGCGGAAAAGTAAAAATATCTACATAACTCTTATCCGACATATTTTTCTCAGGTTAAGTTCACTTTTATTGAGTAATTAGCACTAATACTTTATTATGCAAGGCAGGCTACGGTCACGGACACATTACAAATAAAATAGCTTTAAATAATTAATTGGCGGGATTCCAGTCGCGTAAATTACGTTACTCTCCGCTAAGATCTAT
The DNA here is from genome assembly GCA_958496325.1 of Nomophila noctuella. Classification (NCBI taxonomy): domain Eukaryota; kingdom Metazoa; phylum Arthropoda; class Insecta; order Lepidoptera; family Crambidae; genus Nomophila; species Nomophila noctuella. The sequence continues at coordinate 6,365,192 of OY292487.1, read as the reverse complement.
TGTTTGAAATCGTGTGAACTATTGCTGTTACACTTACTGTATTTACCTATAAATCAATTTTACGTCCGTTAGTTTTCCGAAGACAACTGAATATATCAGTTCATAACCATTTTATGCGTATTTTATTTTTAAATACCTAAATAGTGTACCTACTTTTTGTGTAGAAACACAGTTAGCTGAAAAAACGCGACCAAAGTTCAGTGCATTTTCTATACAAAATGACGCGACGTTATTTCGGCATTGTGTGTCATATTCAATTTAAAATTCATTGCAGGCGTAGTCATGTCGAACTTTTGTCGTGATTTCTACGCCTAGTGTGTAGGTATCTTAACTTTAGCTCACTGTGCTCAAAAGTACTACACTATTTAAAATTATAGAACAGAGTTTGGCACTTTCTTAGGTTTTGTCAACTTAAACCTTTGTTTATAAAAGTAAGATTAAGGATGATGATTAGGTATGCTTAACAATTATTTTTCATTCTTACCAGAAAATGGTAATAGAATTAATCTCAAAGTTTCAACTTTTACTACACTTAAATATTTTGATTTATTATTAAGTTGTTTGAGTTTGTTGAATTTATTTTCGTCATTTAAATCAGCAGTTAATAAATTTGTAGTAATAATGTTTCCGAAGACAACTGAATATATCAGTAGCTAATCATTTGAATTTTATGTGTAGTTTATTTGAATTGAAATCATTTGAATTTTATGTGTAGTTTAATAGTAACAATAGTTAGATTAAGGTGGATGATTAGGATTGCATGAAAATTATTTTTCTTACCAGAAAATGGTAATAGAATTAATCTCAAAGTTTCAACTTTTACTACACTTAGGTATATGTGTGTTTGTTAAATTGGTTGTGGTATTACAGTAATTGACAGGTGTTTTATCAATGAAAAACAACACTGAAGCATGAACTTATCTGTATGAAAGTAAACATAGGTTGGCAGGAAGATTTTTATTGATACCTGAATCGGCTCTAAAAAAGCTATCAATCATTTTCATATTAAATTTCATCCATGCTTCAGCATAAAAGTGTGGTTAAGTAAGTAAGATGTATTTAACTGACCTGTATAAGGTATTGAATGCTTTTCTGCAGTTTCCAGTGTTACAAGCAAACGGTTTGGCCTTTGTGTGAGCCCGTACGTGAATTTTCAAACTGTATGATGTAAGAAATGCTTTGTTGCATGATTGCATTGGACATTTGAACCTGTATTCACCTGCAACACCAAACATACTAACATAAGTATGCACCAATAAATAATAATGTAAACAATTCTAAAGATTTAACATACTACAAAATTTTATTATGTACTATGTGAAGTGCTTGTGTGTAATGCATTTATGCCTCTAAATTAAACAAAATCTTGCTTGCAATGCAGCATTTAAGAACCCTAAATGAGGATCTTCTTACTCTACATAAGAAATGCTTACATACTGTGAAAAAGATTATCAGATCCCTCTTTCCCACTGGGTACAATGGGAATGACCCAGGGTCTCGCTAGTCCAGATTATTGGGCCCCACGTTTACCAAACAAGAGGCTTAAAGGCCCATGTTAGCCGCTAATAGGTGAAAGATGGCCCTGTTTATTATATAATTAGAAATTTTTATTTTTATTTTCATTAATTATTATAGTCAATAATTTGACTAAAAAGCTAACCTACACAGTTACAATATTATTTTGAATACTGAACTTTACTTGGCTTTATAATGAAGTCCAAAATGATTTGTCATAACAGCTAACAATAGTTGTCACAGTGAAAAGCAACAGGTGTGTTTTATCGTCAGTGTTGTTGTTGTGTTGTAATTGAGAATTACTGAATACTTGCCAAACAACGGTGCTCCTTACATAATACTATCATAATTAATGGTTATAATAACCAAAACTACATTATGAAAGATTACAATGTTGAAGCAAGCAATAGAAGAGAAGGAAAATCTATTGTACCCACACTATATGGGTGTTATATATGTATCTATTTAAGTATATTTGTAATACCACTGTTGATTCTGATGTCTGGAACACAAGTGCTTAGTAAGCTACTTAACACGTAGTCAGATCAATGTATGTGATGTTGTGAAATATTATTTATTTACTATGTCTGTTCAATGTGTACTTTGAATAATCACACTAATATTTTAATGTGAAAGTTTGTTTGTTTCGATTGGGTGAATCAATCACGCTGAATGCAGAAACTACTGAACTGATTTTAATGACATTTGGTATACAGGATGGATATGGACTGACTTAGGTGGTAGGATTTTTATCCGATTAAATGCTTACATGGGATCTTGATAATTCCTAACTGGCAAACCCACAGGTGAAAACTATTTTTGCTGAAATTATGGATATGTGAAGAAGTGCAGAGTGTTTGTAGAGTTGTTTATTATGTAAAGTACATACTAGTATAAGGCAGTAATATGATAGGTCAGAAAAACAACAAGAAATAATAAATTCAATAATTACCTTTATGTGTCTTCATGTGTGTTCGCAGATTACCCACAGTACTGTATGTCCGTTCACATCCTTCATATTCACATTTGTACCTTGCCGCATTATCATCTGACTTTCTCTTGCTGTCCATATCAACACTGGTGCTTGACATGTCTGATATTGTTTCATTCTTACTGAAAATGTTATTTAATATATCACTGCATTTTTGTATATTTACACCCCGAATTAAAGTTGTTTTTAAGAACAATTCCCTAACCAAAAACTGCTTTTTATGACTACACGTAATCCACTAAACAATAACTACACAAATTATAAAATAACAAATAAACTGGACTGTGCACATAAATAATCCTTGACTTAAGAAAACACACACTTTGATTCAATATTTGAATTCTCTGAAACAGAAATGGTATGGGTTCAAATTACAAGAGAAAGATAAAATATAGATTACCTCTTATATGTAACTTGAGGATAAACTCGTCGGAGAACACAAAATTAGGATATTCACATCACATCATGATGGTAATGTACCAAAATAGAATGCCCAAAAATGAAATAGACGAAGAAGCCCACATGCTTACTATTTGGTAAGAGCGAATGAGACAGAGATATATTGACAAACAGCTGATTGAATAATTCTTTTAGCGGTATGGAAAAATAATGATGACTCAGGAACAGCATGAAAATCTTAATTCTTTTGCTGAAAACTTACAATAACACTCCATCGCTTACATCTGCGCAACTAGACACATCTTTGTTTATTATCTTAGTTTCTGGAGCCACAAATTCTTGCACTTTATTATCATTGAAAACACCACTTAAATATTTTGATTTATTATTTAGTTGTTTGAGTTTGTTGAATTTATTTTCGTCATTTAAATCAGCAGTTAATAAATTAGTAGTAATAATGTTTTGTTTTCGGTTTTTTGAAGGATTGTTGCTGTCACTCCGCCATGCGGCCATGATTATTTGAATAGAGACGTCCTTATTACTCTTTGATTCAAACTTACGGTATCTGTCATTGTCAAAGATAACAGAAAAACCGGAAAATTGTCGATAACCGGATAAAGGAAATAATTCAACGGAATTTTACTAGATGGCGCTGATACAATTAAGTGTAAGGTTTGCGGAACTTTATGTAGGCGCCTATGTTGAGGACTCCCGGCTCAGGCTCAACTCCCGTTATAATGAACACCACTTGTTGTCTGAGCGGGCAGTGCGTCGACCGCACGCCCTTCCACTCACGCGAATGTATCATCTTCACATTCGGACATAATTTCGCGTATAAAAGTGTGCCGCACTAATTTATTAATATTATTTCTAGTTCAATTGTTAAAGTTTAATTAATAAAATGTGTTTAAGAAATATATTACGAGTATTATGCATTCATTTGGTAAGTAATTTTTATGTTAAATAATTAGCAATATTTTAAATGCCTTGTAGGTATTGTAGTGTAATATAGTTTAAAACCATTTGAATAATATCTATCAGTCAGTATTATTTTACATTTATAATCTATTAAGAACATAAAAAAAAACATCTTAATTCTTAGATGAAATGTTGAGATAATTATAACAAACTCATCGGTTTTTAACGGATTATCGCTACTGTAGTACTGAATAATTTGTTCAATAGATCATCTATAAAATTTTTATTTAATTTAATTTGGAGCTTTTTACCTGATAGAACCAATGTATGGGTAGGAATTTGTCAATTTTTTACAAAAAAATAATAATACATTGAACAGTAATTGTTTAAGTTAGGTAGATTATTTATTTATGAATGACAAAAAGTTGTTAAATATTTTCAATTTGTATTATTTGTTTCTATCCTGGTATTATATTCAGCTAAAATACAAGCTGATATCATGGTTTCGAATAAACTTTTCAAGATTTCATTTAACTTTATTTTTTTGAAAATTTAAAATCATCTAATAATGTTGTATATATTATGTATAAAGTATTTTTAGCATCTCTAGATGTAAAATTAATCAACGGTATGAATATTCATTGCTTCCATTGTTTTCCATTAGTGATATTGTTAAAAAATATTAGCGAAAAACATCATAATTTATGGTAACAAAAGTTAAACCGGTGTATGCTTGACTGACTCATCGTGTATGCATTCAGAGCGAACAGACCGTGAGGGAGATAGGTAAAAAAGACATGAACAACAGTGGTTGAAGTTTATCTTCAAGTTTACTGTTAACCAGCGCACCCATTCGCCGACTAAGCGCATTAACGTGTCATTAGTTTAAGGTGGCTGACCGACGGCATGTTCTATATATTTTTTTCCGAAAACAGCTTTAGCAAATCTAACAGACCCATATTAAATACCTTATTCAAATATAGATAAATTCAATTTGAGACACGCTACAAATCAAAACTGTAAAACCTTATATTTCGCGTTGATGCTAGAATTAGACGGGCCCATTTTGTAACCGGTTTTTTAACTGTGTCCTATGGTTCATAACATCTTAATTACGTTGCAATACTTTATAATTATAAGTTATTATTCGACGAAGTCATGTGAATTATCCTCTACATTTATAAAAAAAACATTTACAGTTACATTTATGTGGCCTGTCGCAAATGCTTGATTTTAACCATCTACCCGCAGTTAGTTGGTAGAAAGTTGTATTTGTGTTTACCCTACCAATGACTAATATTTTGATACTGTGCCAAAGGACTAGTGAAACCGTCACAAAATCAAACAAGGCTTTCGCCGGCTTGTTTGGCGTAAGTACGAGTGTGCCGATACTACTTATTACTGTTACTCGGAAATCAAGCAACGAAATGTCGTTCAAGAACGTGCAATCCATACAATAGAGGCAATAGACTACTGACCACTTTCGCTGCTTTTTCTTTGTACTCTTTTCACTTTTGCATAAACTTCCTGAATCTGAGAGTCTCTACGGGACACATAACAAAAGTAATATTCCCCGAGGACCGAAGTTGCGTTGCATTTGCATTATTATACCTACCAAGCATTATTAATCAGAATAGCTTATGATGCAATGAAATACGAGCTGCAATGTGCATCAGATTCTATAACTAGGTATGAAATTACAAACCAACTAAAAGAGAAATTTGTAATTTCACCGAGTAGATAAGCTGGCTAGTATCATAGTATGTGTGGGCCGTAAAACAAGACGGCGGCGCTTACACTTGACCAAGTTCAATGACATGTTACTTATACGCAAATGACCCAGAAATCATACCCTGACACTTTCTTCTAGAGGGTCTTTTGATACGAAGCATGGTTCATATCCCACAAGATGCTTCTATTGTTTTAAGCTCAACAAACACCGGATGTGTCAAGTGTACAAAGAAACAAGTCGTAAATTGCATTATCTCAAAAAGTTTTTCGATGTAAGGTCAAAGTTATCTTGGTTATCGAAGCGCAACAGCACTGCAAAATTATTTTGAGCTTTAATTTAGTATTTAATTTACATTTTGAAAAAACTTATTGTTGCCTGCTACTACTGTTAAATTATTAGGTGGCATCCAATGATTTAATTCAATTGTATCTCATGGTTTTTAAACCTTGGTATATTTTGATAGCAGTGAGGCTCAGTCACTTTCACCATTTTTTTAGGGAATCATCCACCGTCCAAATTTCAAGGCTTACGTTTTTAATGCCAGTGCAGCGGTGTTTAAAGAACAAGAAAAAGGACGGGTTTTGTTTGTCATAGTTGGTCTGAGCCATTGGTTGCGGGAACTGTGTCATTCGGCCACGGCACACATACCGCCCCGCGGCGACTCACGCGCCGCTCGCTATCTTGAGGTAGTCGATCGTCTATAAAATATTATAAATATAATTGATCCGATTAATAAGCAACAGAATTCGGCGAAGGGAAATCGAAAACGGTTTGTTTCTAACTGTTGCAAGTCTGTAGTTAATAGCACGAGCTGTTAATGACTCCATCTGATTGAAATAAATGTTATGATAAATAGAAACTCAGCTGTAAAGTTAAAAATTTAAAACACATCAGTACATGAATGGCTGTTCTCTCTCAGAATATGTTAAAGGGTTTTTTTGTATCAGTGCAAACACGTTCCAAACTTCCAATTCAATTCATTACTTTCTGAATATTTTAAAAGTTTCCGTAATTTATTTTCTATATCACTATTTCGTTATACATTTCAAAGCTAGGAACAAGTGAGGATTAATAAAGAAAATACTTAATCATCAAGTTCACAGATACATAGGTAATAGGTATTCAAAGTACCCAGCAAAGTTTTTTTCAGTTATCATTTACATTAAGCGTTTGTTAAATATATATTTTTGGTACTTACACTAATAAAATATAATTAAACTTGTGACCATATGTTAGACCACTAAGCTTGTATAAGAATTTATCGTAGAGAATTTCTCGTAAGTAGGCCTCAAAGCATTTCAAGAACTGCGATATTTTCTGGTGCTTTTGCAGAAAATAATCGCTGTCAGCAGCAACTATCTCGACTAGATTAGATATTCACGTCACTAGAAAGCGTAGCTTAGAAAAGCTGCTTTACCCAACACTTGCTGCACCGACAGTTCATCTACTAAGCTACATTTTCTTTTGCGGTTGCCTATGTGTATGTACGAGTATGTCAACACTGCAATGCCATTAGAATCAGAGAGAGTGGAAAATGAAATCCAGTTCGTTTTCAAACGGCATAATAAACATTTACTCATTTTCCTAGAAATAAGAGAGAAAGGACAATAAATCCGAAGCGGTCCCAAAAATGTCACAAATCATATAAGTAAAAGGCATTCAACTGTTTTTTGAGGTAACTTGTCATGGTTTGGTGTATTATTTATAAGCTTATTGTAGCAGTCTATTGTAGCAGTACGTAGGACTTTTCAGATTGGGGGTTTACAAAATAATATTCTAGAGTCTAGCTAGACCGTCCGGCACTACAATGCAAAGTACTAAAAGTGTCTCACTGCGTTAAAAAATCCTCGCAGCACCTACCTTTGTAATTGTTTATTTTGTTATTATGTTGTTATTTATTTATGTTAGTTAGTTTATCTATGCTGTTAGTTGTTTAAGTAAGTTGTTATGTTATTAACAATATACAAAAAAAGTTATAACGTAATATTGAAATATTGTTCAAAATACTTTGCAGACGATGATGGCGTACTGCCTTGCTTCAGACTGCGGGCCACGACTGAAGTACGCCTGGGGTGACGCTCTCCAAGGAGCTGACTGCCCTGGACCAGATGGCACACCATATCCTAGGTGAGTGGTAATAAAATAGAGCCTAACGGTACATGACCTTTCATTTTTAAAACCCTAATTTTATTGTATAATTAATTGAAACAATGTGAATATTTAACGTTTCACATGATTTTTAAAAACAACAGTAACTAGGTATTATGTGTAATTTCTTTAATTACACATAATTTCTATCAAAATATTTGTTTATTATATTAACGGTATATTGTAATTTACCGGTATTAATTAATATTTACAAAAAATTACGATAGAGCAACATCACTATTTATTGACACACTAGCGGCCCGTCACGCGGTTTCACCCGCGTCCCGGGGGAACTACTTCCCGTACCGGGATAAAATATAGCCTATGTTACTCTGGGTGAATGTAGCTTTCCAACAGTGAAAGAATTTTTCAAATCTGCCAAGTAGTTTCGGAGCCTATTCAATTCATACAAACAAACAAAAAATCAAACCTTTCCTCTTTATAATATTGGTATAGATAAAAAAAATTAACGTCTTAATAAATCACACATAATTCGATACGATCAACATCATTGTAATGTTTAATTTAATAAATTACCAGTATACAGTATAATAATTGACTAATATCCATTCCATTTATTTATTTATCAGGGCTAAGTTTGAGTAGGTATTAATTAATAGATTTAAAAAGAGAACAACTTCCCATTTGCAAAAATGTTCAACAAAAAATCAAAAGAAACAGGCAATCATTTTTAACAATTAATTTGTAGTACTGATCTAGCTAAGTACCTACCTAGGTATAAAATTAAATAAAGTTCGCACGAGACTTAAGCTATACCTACCTACCTAACAATAGCATAAAAGTACATTATCAAAACTAGCTGTGTAAGACAATGATGTTGATATTAAGTTCAAAAGTGATAACAGCTGTTAATAATATTTTGTTCTTCAGGAGATTTCGTCACAAATAAATAAAACATACCGAGCTGTCTGTCTACGCTATGGTTTTTTCTGCAAGAATGGCTTCCATTATTTCTTTAAATTATTTTCGCTAAGTGTACTTCTAGACTAAGTCTAGAAATACACTATTTTACTGGTGCGTGTCTAGCTAAAAACTACCTTCAGGTATATATTATCCAGAATTAAAAAACATTGTGCCTTAGTTTTCGGTAGGTAGGTAGGTAGGGTACTTATCTTAACCGTAACTAAAGGAAAAGGGAGGATTAAGTTGAATTTTGTTAAACAATATACCTAGGTAAGTACGTAAACATAAATTATTATGTAAAGCGTCGCCAAAGTCAGTTTTGGCCAGCGAGACTTGGTTGTAAGAATATAATCCACAGATAATACCAAACTAAATTGCTCATTGCTTTATATCGTGCATTGACCTTCGTCGCGTTGCTTGGTCGCGTACGTACACCAACCGGTTTCATCGGGTAAAGCGCGCTTACACTAGGCGGGAGCGAGACTGCGTGCGTAGCGATTCTTCGGCTTTGTCCGGCGCGCGTCGGGCAACTTCGGAACTGACGTAACCCTATTAATGTTTTACGCCACTCGTACCCCGCTTCACCAGTCAGTCTGCGTTGTGCATTATTAGAGATAGAGCTCAGCTATTTAAAACAGTGGACAATTAAAACAAGTTACAGGGTTTGCGTTGTGACTGTTTCACGCCCGTTTGTTGAATTATGGACGGGCTAGAAGCACTTGTGAAAAATAATTCGAAATATGAGAGTGAAGTTCATCGAGACGAATTTTGCCAGAGAATTCAAGAAGTGTACAGAAACAAGAAAGGTACGAATACGTTCCTATTTACAGAGGAAAAGTACGTTCAAATAGTTGAACAGTTAAAGGCCGCTAAAACAAAAGTAAAAAAAACTGCTTCTGACTATCGCCGGATAAAACGGTATGTTGTGGTCGACACTCCGGCCGGAGAGAGACTGTATGCGGTACCGAAAGCCAACGAGAAACCGCAGCAAATGTTCGTAACTATACAAGAGATGTATAGTATTATCCGTGAATACCATTTAAAGTTCAGTCATGGAGGTAAAAATCGAATATCGGTGGCATTAAAACCATTTTATAAGAATATAACAACGGAGAGTATAATTGTGTATCTCCAAATGTGTGTGCCTTGTAGGAATAAACTAGTTGTAAGGCGGGGGAAATGTCCGAAGACACAGGGAAGTTCTAAACCGGAAGAAAATTTTGAAGACAGCTGCGACGATGATACTGATCCTCCTCAAACTGAAATGGTGCAAATGGACTCTGAGATGGAATTAGATTTGGAGCAATTTAATAAACAAATTTTGGAAGACAAACATCCTGAATTGTACTCCCGCGGTCAAGTCGATATTTTAGATGTTACAACGGACTCGAATGAGGAATACAAATACATGATGGTGTATAGGGATTTTGTAAATAAGTACATTCATTTAAAACCTTTAAAAGCCGTAAGCGTAGATGAAACAGCTGAAATTCTTTTAGACATATTTCTTGTCTTTGGAGCACCTAATATTTTGCAATCAAAGAACGGAGTAACTGTGATCACCCCAGTGTGTAGGCGAATTTGCGCACTTTGCCCTGAAATAAAGATGGTACCCGGGAATGGTGTGTTCTCTAAGGAGGAATTTAAAGGCAAATCCAATGAAGACATACTAAAGCACCTAAACAAATGGTTGGAAGAAAGCCAAAGCACTAAATGGCAGCAAGGTCTTAAGTATGTCCAGCATTCGTTGAATACAACTTTTCAGGTGGAAACTTGTAGAACAGCAAGCGAGTTGGTTTTCGGTAGAAATCCAAGAAAAGGTCTAGCATCTTTCATGTCTGCAAGTGAATATGAGTGCATAATGACAGAAGAAGATTTGACGAGAGCATTAGGGGATGATCAAAATAAACGATCTTCGAAACGGGTGAAGTTGGAAGAGTCTTTGGTGTTGCCGTCTAATTTTATTAAAATGGAACAAGACAATGTAGATGTAAATGAAGAGAACCCTTTTGAAAATGAGTAATGACGATAAATACTTGAAGTACCTATAGAGTACCAAACTATTATTATTTATTATAAAAATTAAAAATTATGCTTTGTTTCATTTGAAGAATGCGGCATCAATATACATATGTACCTAATCTACCTAGTTCATAATGATGAAAATCAAAACTTTAAAGAAATAGTAGGTAGGTACATCGTGAAGTGTAAAAAACAAAGATGGGAAACTTTCATCTAAACTTCAAACAACGGGAAATAAACTGCGTAGTAGGGTCTCCTGAGGCCTAAACATCAAGTCATATAGCGATCTAAAATCCAGTGAGTAAGAGAGATGCCGCCTTACATCCTGTAAAGAGGCATCTCTCTTACTCACTCGTTTAAAAATCGCTTTAAGACTTGATGGTAAGGCCTCTGGTGCGTCCAGGCACAGTAAACAGAAGTCCAGGCGCAGGTGTAATAAAGAAAGTTTGACGTATCCTGGAAACTTTTTTTTTGTTAATGGACTCTATCCATAATTTTGTAGCATGATTTGCAACACATTGCAATTCAAGTGTTTAGAGCACCGAAAAGATAAATTATCTATAATAAGTTATCTGTGTGTTGAGGAGAGAACACGATTAAAAACTAATTACAACGCTATCTACCAAGATGATGTAAAATTATTTGCTAAAATAATATGTCAATGCTACATGCCTTCATTTGCTTCGTAGTGTAGTAGTCATACAGTAGATGGCGCTGTAAAACAAAAACGATTACTCGTACTTATTTGAATTCTTGGTTGTTTCTTTTACAGACATTTAGTAAATAGAGCGCTGAAAACGGGTCCATGGGGTCAGACGAGACAAGGCAGAGCAGCTCGTACTGTGGATCCAACGCTAATGAGGCGGGCACTACTCGATGCTCATCAAGGATACTCAGAGGGCGAGGCAAAGTTCACCAGCGGCAATAGAACAGGTAATTGTGAACTTAATACATAATTATTTAAATACTGGGTCCGAGTATCCCAGGGAATTAATGTACATTAAAATTTTATTACGGCAATGTCTCATGAAACAGTCTTTGCCACAGATAAGTTTGCAACCACCATACCATAATTGACAACATTTAAATTTTTTCATGTGCTGTTTTTATTTTCTATTCTGAAAGATTTTCAAAAACTAAAACTTACGTATTTTTTCTTTTTCGTTTATTTTCTTTCCTTTTTGTAAAATAAATTATTTAAAAACGACTTATTCTAAAAGAGCGTAAGTCAATGTCATGGGATGAACGAACATTTTATCTTTGCTATTTTAAAAAATAAACTTGAATGACGGAAGTTCACACAAATATTGCCAGGAGACTCTAGGGTAAATTTATGAAAAATGTTGTCCAAGTACCTAAAGTGCCATTTAAGTACCCAGTTCGTACTTTAAACATACGTAAATAATGTTTTAGTAAGATTTCATAAAGCTATAAAATTAAATCTGGTACATCAACTGAGTTATAATTTTTTCGCAATATTTAAAATCATGGGTTTTCCCCGATTGCCCAGGAGTTTTGCCAATCCGGCAACACTCTATGATAAATGTACACACACATGCACAGTTTTCTGTCAGTTTGACAAGAAACAGTGTCAAACTTACGTTTCTTTTTTTTAATTCACGGTGGCCAAAGCGAGACCAAGATTGACTGTGTGTGGATCCGACGAGCATTGAATTTGGAAACTTTTCAAAATATCTTTTTAGTTACTGAATGAAAAAAATTAAAACAATTTTTTCCGAGTCAATTTAGCGAAAATCTCGAAATGGTTTTTGAATTATAGTACCTTATAAAAAATGAAATGTTGTCAATTATTTAGACACTCAGCGATATTCACTAAGTTTAAGAAATGACGATTCTTAAAATTGATAATAAATAATTAATTAATTAAGTTGAAAAACATTCCATTTACAGTCTCATAAGAACGCGACCATTAATTATTAATTAAGCAGGCATGATTCCTGGTTCATCATCATTATCCTGTTAGCGTTGGTCCTGTATGCATCCTCGGCTTGCTTCGGAGCCAAGAGTCCAATTTCCTACACTTCCGACTCCGTCAGACCATTATCACGCATTTCATCTTTTACGAGGTCAAGCCGGCATCTCTTGCGTGTTTATACTGGCGATATATGTGGGTACTACAGTGATTATTCTAGCCATCTAATCTTCTTCCAGCTCGCGGTATAAGCGCACCGAGCCTCGTCCCATCAGGGCAGACGGGTGGCTGCGGCAGCATGCGTCTCTGCCGGTCTCGGTACAACACCACCGCGCCGCTGTACGGCGTGTCGCTCACTTCGGGGCAGCCGGTCACCATCGTGCAGAAGTTCCCGGACCTGCTGCAGCAGGTCGTCTTCGAGATTTGCGAGTGAGTCGGTTGTTTATGGTATACGTACAAACGCAGCTTGGTCCCTTCAAGCCAGACGCGTCTCTGCCGGTCGCGGTACAACACCACCGCGCCGCTGTACGGCGTGTCGCTCACGTCGGGGCTGCCCGTCACCATCGTGCAGAAGTTTCCGGACCTGCTGCAGCAGGTCGTCTTCGAGATTTGCGAGTGAGTTGGTTGTATGCTATACCTACGTACAAACGCACTTTGGTCCCTTCAAGCCAGACGCGTCTCTGCCGGTTACGGTACAACACCACCGCGCCGCTGTACGGCGTGTCGCTCACCTCGGGCCAGCCCGTCACCATCGTGCAGAAGTTCCCGGATCTGCTGCAGCAGGTCGTCTTCGAGATTTGCGAGTGAGTTGGTTGTTAATGGTATACGTACAAGCTCAGCTTGGTCCCTTCAAGTCAGACACGCCTCTGCCGGTCCCAGTACATCACCACCGCGCCGCTGTACGGCGTGTCGCTCACGTCGGGGCAGCCCGTCACCATCGTGCAGAAGTTTCCGGATCTGCTGCAGCAGGTCGTCTTCGAGATTTGCGAGGGAATCGGCGGTTTATGCTATAAGTACTAACGCACTTTGGTCCCTTCAAGCCAGACGCGCCCTGCTGGTCCCGGCACAACACAACTGTCTCGTCCCATCAGGGCTGAAGGGCGGCTACGGCAATATGCGCCACTCTCGCTGTGAAAACTTCCACTACCATAGGTACTATAAATACAAACTCATACGTAATGGTGCCGACCATTATTCCATCTAATGTCACGTAGTTGGTTGACCGAAAAGATTGGCCGACGAACCCTAACTCTGCTGAGATATCATGATTATTATGGAACATTCGCCAACAAAACGACATCATTACTATGTCATTAAGTATACGGTCTGGGTGTTTCTATGTATAATATGTATGTATTTGCTAAAAAAAAAGTATACAAGTAATGTTTATCCGTTATCTGGCAAACCATAGCACAATCTAATGCTTAGTTTGGGGCTAGATGGCGCTGTGTGAATAATGTCCAGAGATATTTATTTATTTAATATTTATTTGTTTATTTATTTTTGACGGCGCTTTGTCCAAAATGTAAAACATAAGGTATTGTGTTAGTCTGAGGAATTCATTTAACTTCATTTATTTATATTGTCATTATAATCTCGCCTACAGATCCAGCGAATGCTCTCTCGTCCGAGGAACGTGTACTCAAACCTACGTCCCGTATCTCTTCCTGGTGCTGCCACTGGGCCCCGTCACACTGACAGGCCAAGACTATGTCCTCGTGGAGTCTGGCTGTGTTTGCAGACCGAACCCGTTGTAAGAGTTGAGATGTTTGACCTTTTGACTGATTAGGGTGCAATAGCTTTGAAAATGACGTGAACAATTTTTATTTGATGATTTGTGTAGGAGAAATGATGGCACTAATCTCCGTTTTTTAATTTGATGTTATAATTGCGTAACATAATGATAAGGACGTAAAAAAATAGTAGCTATCATCCTTCTTTAATTTTTTTATTTTTTATTCCTTGATGATTATTTTGATTCATTCTCATTAAAGTATCATATAGCATTGCTAGATAATATGAGGTTTTATCTTTAGATGGATCTACCTTGATTCTAAAATATCAAAATATAAAATACAGAAAAGATAATTTGAATTAAAAAACGAAGGTTAGTTTGTAGCTAGTTTTTTTGTAGTCGTTAAATTAGGCGATTATTTGGATAGCTTCGGTTATCGGTTATCAAATTATCCTCCACCTATTCAATTTAGTATGCGTAGTAAAACTGAATGTCTTCATTTTGCTATGGCATTGAACAAATTACTAAGATGTAGATACCGTGGAAATTGGCGATCTTGTAACGAAAGGTTCATATTATGATATTTAAGTATGAAAAGAAAAATGAATCAATAATCAAAATATCGTCATCCCAGAGGCATTGACCATTCGTCAGGAAAGTAAAATAAATTGGTACTTACTTACTGCATAATTTGAACGTGCCAGGCACAGACAGAACGGATAAATCCAATTCTAGCCATTGCACCCACAGCTAAAGAAAATTCTGTAATCTGAGGGTGTTTCCTTTCACTACAAGAAGCCTTGCATTTCAATCAATACCTACATGAATGTGACTTAACTCGTGTATAATTTTGTGACTCCCATAATTTTGGTAGGTACATTTCAGGCTATAAAAGCATGAAATCATTCGGTGTTTGTGTTGTCAATGTGTCATGTGGCTTTCGTGATTCTTTGAACTATTTTACTTAGGAAAATGACTGTACTCATATCCAAAATATTTTTAGCAAGGTTCTGATTGCTAGAATAGAATGATTGCAGTGAAACCAGTATACGAATTTAGAAGGTATACAAATAGTAGGAAATTTGCATGTATAGCATTCCAAATGTCATTCCCAATGTCATCATCATCATCATCATCATCCTAGCGCCTCTCCCGGTTGCATCCTCGGCCATTGCCTTGGAGGCCAGGGTACGCTTCGACTATGATCCCGAATTGACATGCCTGGTTATTACAATGGAGCGACTGTCGTCTGACCTCCGTAACCATGAGGGAAACCAGGCCAGTTGGATCATAGTCGGGACCAATATCATTCCCAATGTGTACGAATTTAATGCATTTAGTAGAATTGATAATGTTCTCAAGTATTTACTGCTCAATTAGAGCAAATGATCTGATATAAATCAGTATTTTTATAAGAAAATTGGATGTATTGTTAGGATAATGTTTGTATTTTGCTTGTTTGAAATGAATGCAGCGGTAATTGGTTCTTCTAGTACTAACTTGTTCAAATCTATCTAAAATTATATAATGGGGTAAAAATATAATAAAAAAATATTTTTACTGTAAAATTGCCGAAAAATTATTATTAATTGGTTCAAATCGATTTGACGGCCATTTTGCGGTTTTTAAAATTTATGTTTAATATTCTTATAGACTGATTTATTATTGTTAATATTATAAGAAATATTTATGCTTCATAATATAATTATGTTATTGAAAAGTGCAACTATTTATGGAATTTTATGAATGATTTAATTTGTAATTTATTATTATATTTTAATGTTAATATTATTGCCTTTGTGAGAGATGTTAGTGAATTACGAGCAACGAATGTTTGAGTTTTATTAAAATTAATTAATTACTTCTAAATTAGAAATAGTTTCTTATTCCCCTTTTCGGAAACCTTGTTCCAGTTATTGCATTGAAGGTGGACGTTGAACACCGAGATAAATTATTTTAATTGGAGATAGAAAAAAGCAGTAATCATTTCCAGTCGGTAGAAAATTTTATTTCTATCTATTTACAAAACACTCACTTATGTCTAAGTTACCATATACAACACTCTTCCTTCTAACCTTAATTATCACATCACTGTAAGTTTTCAATTTCATTTACAATTTCAAACGCATTTTACAAATACACAAGTCAATCAATTTATTGGCAAATAAAAAATATGAAGATATTGATGGTAATAGTTAGTTAAACTTTAACAAATTATTAAACCTAACTACAATGGTCTCATAGATTAAATATGAGAACGTCATTTAAATATTAATGAGGAACAGTAAGATATAAGAAGTAACAGCATTGACTACAATCTGGAAGTTTAAGGAGCTTAAAGTATGAAAATAGTCGAAAATTTCATCGAATTAAGAACGTCGCCAATACAAGAGAAAAAAGCGACGACTAAAAAACTAGCAAAGAATTTGAAAGCACCAGAAAAAGACTGATGAACAGTTTTAAAATCTACACCAGATTGTAATCTTTACTGTAAAACTCAAAATGTATGTCTCGGACGGATCCGTTAAAATCTTGATCAAATTGATAAACATGTAAATAAGATTCAAGCTGTTACTCAGATTCCCGTGTAAATAGTGTACTCAGATCCGTCCTTCCAAATTCAAATTTACTGTTCGTAACGGTAATACTGCTGCGGCGCCTGTTGTTGCTGCGGGCGAGGTTGGTGCTGGTGCTGCGGCTGGTGCGCGATCTGCTGGTGCTGGGGCTGCAGCAGCTGAGGCTTGGGCGTCGGGATCTTCACCACGATGTCCGTGGGCTGACGGGAGACCTGCAACATCAAGATTGTTTCAAAAAAAGTCGGTAACAAATTAGTCTTCATCAAAGTATAGGTAGGTCTCCTCGAAATAGGTAGGCGCTTGCAATATCTTCCAGGTTTTGGCAAGTCCGGTTTTAGCATTGGAGCTACTTTTTTTTTCAGACATTGCAGAAATAAAAAATAATTTGATATTTGTGTTGTGTTTAACTGGGTTTGAAAGTCTGATCACATTGTTTTCCGTCATCCTGCTCTAAAATGGTAAGTTCCATTTAATTAGTCAGCATAGCATGATTTCATAGTGCAAATTACCTACACAAATATATAATACACAATTACACAAATAACAATAATGTTTGAATGAAATGATGGAAAATAAAATCCGTTCCCGTAAATTGATTACCGATTTGCTTCAATTGTGAATGAACAACATTATTTAGTACGGTTCTCGCGTCTTGCTTTGTGCATCAAGCTTAATGTCGAAACTTTCGCACGTTCGCAAATTCATTGCACTTCGACCCGAGCTGGCAATGAACTTCTACATTTACAATACGGTCACGATTCACAACCTTTTGTTGTTTATGAGTTTATTTTAGCAGAGTATTTCTTATTTATTTATTACTAGCGGCCCGTCACGCGGTTTCACCCGCGTCCCGGGGGAACTACTTCCCGTACCGGGATAAAATATAGCCTATGTTACTCTGGGTGATTGTAGTTTTCCAACAGTGAAAGAATTTTTCAAATCTGCCAAGTAGTTTCGGAGCCTATTCAATTCATACAAACAAACAAAAAATCAAACCTTTCCTCTTTATAATATTAGTATAGATGTATATTGTTTTCCAATTTAATTTTATTTATTAACCAGTTGCCTGAACGTGTTTCGGATTTTTAATGATCGAGATTAACACTAAGAAACGGCAACTTCAGTAGTTAATAGAGTCGAGTTATCTACGACTCTACGAGTGTTGTATCCAGAGGTTGTTTGACAAAGATAACAATAACTCTCCTTTCAGAAGGATCATTTTGAAATATTAGATTTCTAATTTTAATCCAAACAGAATTTAAAAAATAATTCTATCTCAGATTTTGATTTTAAAAAGTCTCAACGTACCTCAGCCCTGAAACCTTCTTTAGGGTCAGCGGTGTAAGTGACAGTCCTGACGAAGCCATCGCTGTCGACGACGGAGTACGAGCCCTTGATGACGTCACCGTCTCTCTGCTCCTTGCGGTTCTGGTAGTTGGTGTACTGGTCGTCGTTCACGTCGAAACCGAACTGGTAGGAAGGATGAGGCTGTGGAAGGAAAGAGAAGTTATTTTGTGTGCTAATGGAATTGTTTATGAAGGCAAAGTTGGTAGCAATGATTCATTAGATTTAAGAAAGTTCAAGATAAAGGTTTGTTTTGTTATGATCAGCCCAGACAGTATTATGAAGTAAGAACAAAACTTGGCTTAGAGTAATTTATCAAATAGTTTAGTGTGCATTCCGATGCATTTGGGCAAACATTTCCTTATCAACATTAATCTTTTCAGCTTTGGTATCATTAATATAAATCTCGAATAATCCGGTTGTTGAAAATTGCTATGCATGTTTATGCAAATGTTATGCTAAGGTCTATTCATGCATATTATTGTTTCTAGAGCACATTGCATCGCTGTATTAAGCACTTGGAATGTTAATACTTCCCAAGTCTCGGATGGTTAACCCTATTTTGCGTACTAATAATACGGCATTATGTTGTAACTGCAGAACTCGCCGGTAATTCCGTCATCGTATTTGATACAGAGCGCGGCGAGTGAAAGTTGCAGTTGCATGTTGTCCGCGGCTAATCTGATCCATCCGCATAACTGCACCGACATATTGTTGTGTTCCGCTAACGGTAAGCTATACTTAGACATAGGCTATCGGGTTCCTTCAAAACATAAGTGGGTGATGTTATATAAAACGTTTTAACAAAATCTAAAGACAAAAGGTTTACTTACAAGTACTTTATGCGTGATTGGCACGACAGCATTAACAAGTAAATTAGGGATGCAGTCCTGAGTATTGCAAAAAAAGATCTGTTTCACATAATATAGCTTTTTCAGGATAAACCAGATCAATTTTGATCAGTTATCGAAGTAATTCTGGGAAATATATTAGAAGATTGGACTTTGAGATTGCGGAGAGAGAGTGCGTACGCCTGTTAGAGCTTTAGCTGAAAGCGAAGCTTTCGAAACGCGTTGCATAGTTACACGAAGGTATATGTGAAACTCCTGAGAAAATATTGGGTTTTGGTAAAATATGTTGTTCTGTTGTTTAAGACAACTTGACATCGGACACTGATTCAAATTACTGTTTTTTTTTGTGTCATTAGTTCAATTGATAAGTTCAGTTATAAAGATTCTGCAGCTGAGCTTAATTGTTGAGTAGCGTAAGATATTTTCTGGTATGAATCTCGAGCCTTACACACGACTGCATAATGTCGCTAGCCTGCAGTTATGGCACGTTAATTTGTTTTCCTTGGAGAAAAAAAGAACGTATATGTCTCTTGGGCACATGATTACCGATCGTCAGTGGACAGTGGGTATGCTCTAAGATGTCGGTCGGTACATTGCATTTCAATTTGCGGGCATTTCCTCTACCAAATTCCAGACAATAGTATACACTCACGTCATAGTCTTCAGGCTCGCGCTGCTCCTGCTGTCTTTGCGGCTGGTACTGTGGTCTGTACTGAGGCTGTGGCTGCGGCTGCGGCTGTGCCTGTGGCTGTGGCTGGTACTGCTGGGGTTGGTAGTGAGCCTCGCTTTGCGCTGAGTATGGCTGCAGGGGAGAATGAGGTTTTCGTTAATAATTTACTAATTTTAACATAGGTTCATATTAGGTGAGAAAAAAATATAAATGTTTCTGCTGCATTGTAATATGTATGTATTCAACGCCCGGCTCGGACTTAAAAATTATCACATGTTCATTATTATATTAGAATAGTTTTATCAGGCGGTTTTCACTGCTTTGCCCGCTTTGTCAAGGTTCCTGGTTTACCCCATGGGAGCATTTAATCGGGATAGAAAGTATCCTATCACATAAGGAAGCCCATGCTTGTATACCAAATTTCGATCCGAATCCGTTTTGTACTTTAAGCTTGATTGGCGCATAAACATCAAAAAAAAATGGATATACGACTTTAATCGCTTAAGTAGGGTAGTCGTTCCCCAAGATGATATGATTAGTCCGAAGAAACACAAAGGAAGAAAAGATGCTCATACTTCTAGTTCGACTTACCAGTCTCGCAGGGGCGGCGGCTACAGGACGAGGGATGACCTGTGTCTGAGCCTGGGCTTGCTGTTGCCCAATGTATTGCCTGAGTAGGTGTGGGGGGATGCTTTCTACCGCTTGCTGTAGGAGAAACGGAAAATAAGACATTGATAACAGTATTAAAATTATATGTATGATCTCTCCACGAGACGGCGCTTCACAGTAAATAGTGAAAGACTACCGATGTTATTACATTGTGCAAGCAGATATAAAAAAAATGTGAAGTAAAGAAGTAAGCCTATTAATGAGCCACTGCTTGCAGGGCAAAGGCCGATACTGAAATCGAACCCAGGACCACGAGTCCGACTCTATCACATTAATAGCTAGTGGGTTTACCAAATCTTTGACTTCCGATCTCTCGTACATTATCATTTTTCTATCTATCATTTCTCATGAAATAAGCTTTATTAAGCCTGAGGTTAGTTGCCATAGTGTAATTAATTTTCTCGATGAAAATAACGTATTTTATAGTTGCGTCGCGTCGTTTCCTTTCCCATCCTGACATTTAATGGGGATAGGAAGTTGTTAAATTTTGTGTTAGGGTTAACTACTTATATAATATTATTGGTGTCATTTGGGTGGTTAAAGTTGTGTGGTAAATCTCGCTGTTAAATAATAAATTGGTTTCATTTGATTTGCCTATTAAGCATTTATGGAGAGTACACGTGAATTCCCTTTTAATTTAATTTAGGAATAATCGTATTTGGAATGCCATGCCAGTATCTTATTCAATGATGTTCCACTTTATGAGATGTTATTTTTATATATTACATTAAAAGGTTTGTTGTGATGTTTTTATAAAACTTAAATAAATTTATGCAAAGTTAAAGTTTATGTCCATTAGTGTCCAACCGTATAACTAGAGCAATATAATTACTAGATGATAAATCGTCTGCAAGTTTGTCTACAACATTTGTTATTAATGAATACCGTCATTTTATTACTAGTTTAATAGCGATGATGTTACAACTATGAATCATAAATAGGTTAATGAACGCGCTTTTAAGAAATAAAAATTTTATTCCACCTTTGTAAATGCCATGATCTTAGAGAAAAATCGGTAGATATTGAATTCTGTAGTAGGTTTTCTGCTCGGCTTCATTTTTTAAGCTAGGCAAGTCTTTAAAATGACGAAAAATCATTAATGAAATCAAAAGGGTAACAGATGTCTTTTGTCAGAAGTACCTAGTTCATTCTGTTTTGGTGAACCAGTAATGCTAGCCTGGTTAAGGATCTTTAGTTTTTCTTCCAAATACCTGAATTACCTAATCATACCACTAATTGTAAACGCCCCATAACCACTTCATTATGAAAGATACAAAACAGAAGACATGGCTATTACACGTCCAGTTGAACATGCATCTAAGCATGAAATACTTCTGACATAACTAACAAGTCGATGACTAATTAAAACTGCCAGGTCACTTACCAGTTAACGGATTACTGGCTCACAATTATCTTGTTACATAAGTATAACTAGTTCGGGTGAACTAGTCCGAAGCGAGTGAACTAGTGCGGACGCGGCCATTTCGAAATTGTAACAAAGAGGTTGCGTCGCGGACGATTTGGTGTTTCCAAAATGACTTCAGTTAACGCGATGACTTATGGAAAAAAGTGAAAGAGGCAAACAGCCTTAGATTTATGGTCACAAAATAAAGGAACATGAAAGTTGTTGAAGGTACGATGTTATTTGCATTATAACGTAGGTACGTGTTATTTAGAATTTAATGCACTTGAGATTTGGTGCATTTCCAAGAGTCGAGGGAAAATTTTATGTTTTCATAATTAATTATGCACCAATATAACTTAAGTTGCTCACGTGATGACTTAAGACAAAAATAATGAAGATGTTTACGTAGAAAGGTGAGATAAAAATTTTACAAGATACACTTGCATTGCATGCAACTTAGGCTGAGCAATTTCAAGGATGTCCCTTATTTAATGAGTGAAGGAAATTACATAAATTATGTTTTCTATCCTTGGAAGTTTCGTTATTTTCTTCGGATAGTAATGTGTTTACATTCGTAAAATGGAAAAGCCCTGCGAAAGGTTTCATAACTGACACCGGATACCTATGTATATCAAATGAAGATGTTTATTGCAAAATACTTCTACTAAAAGGTTTGTATGTTTTAGATAGCATATTAAAATTTCTTTGGTTAAGAACTAAAGCACAATAACTTCTAAATAAATTCATTACAAATGTTGAGAAGCTGTTACGTGTAAAATTATGGATGTATAATTAACGCCTGAAAAGGTGGGTCGGGTTAAAAATATTACATAAATATCCTTTTTTGATATTGTGGCATGATTTTTTGTTATTTAAGCATAAGTTATTGAAAATCAAATCTTTACTTTAATTATTTGGGCATGATATAGACATCAAGAGTTTTGTGAGATTAACACCTTTTACCAATAGTCATCAATGTTTCTGTTAAGTATATGTAAGTATTTTAATTTCCAAAAAAGCACATACATTGTATTAGTTCTCCATGAAGTATTAAAAATAACCTTTTAAAATAAGATAAAGTAATAATTATAAATAGGTAAGTCATGTTTTGTTAACTTTGGAGTTTTGGTTTTGAATTTTTTACAGTTCTTCTAATGCTTTTCTTTAAATTTTCACTATTGCTAAATTTGCAAAGACTGATATTAGTAAAATTGTGATGTTGCATGTGCTTTTAATTTATACTCGTTTAACTTTTACTGTGACCTTTAACCACTTAATAGAGAGGAGGTTGTAAAAACTGCACCCACATCACTTCCTTAAAATAAATGCACTATTTCCGTTATAAAATCTTTCGGTATAATCACAATAATAATAACAAGAGCTGAGAATACATCAAACATTACTAACTTGTTGGTACTGATGCTGCGGCCTCGCCAGGGCAGAGCCCAAGACCGCCAAAGATACACACAGACGAAACATCACACACTGGTTACAAAAACTTTTTAATGAAAAAATATTTTATTTAAAAATTAAAATATATTTTAATAAAAAATAAAGCTCACTACACACCCGCGGACGGTATTACGTATGCGGTGCGTGTAGGTAACTCTCACTTTATATAGATGCACCCCTTCTTATGTGGGTGGTTGGGGGGAGGACTATCGGCATGTGTGGCCCGAAATTTACGGATAGTGTCGGTTTCCATCTTGTGTCTTCGGGTTTGTAACCAGTTGGGAAATTACAGATTGAAAATTGGGATAAGTAGTGATTTTAGAAATATAAAACAAACGTTAATAAACCTAGTGCTGAATATAGTATTATAGGTTTTTGGCGAAAAGAAGCTATCGTGACCTAACAATTGCGTAGGTACCTACCATTTAAATTAACATTATAATTAAGCAGACTGATTAATAGAATAGATGGC
Organism: Nomophila noctuella; assembly: GCA_958496325.1. Taxonomy (NCBI): domain Eukaryota; kingdom Metazoa; phylum Arthropoda; class Insecta; order Lepidoptera; family Crambidae; genus Nomophila; species Nomophila noctuella. The sequence goes on along the minus strand of OY292487.1, from coordinate 6,341,436 downwards.
TGGAAATGGGACTTTACCTTTTTTTATTTACTTATAATGAACATGAAGATTACGTATTGTGACATATTAACTTTATGAATATAACTGTTAAGTTTTCTAAACAGTAAATTTTCCGTACTCGATGCATCCGCACTTCTACATTTTCTAAGTTTATTTTAGGAAAATAGTGCTTTTTAGTTAGGTAAGATTGGAAAGATTTAATTGGTGAGAGCACTTGCCTGAATAGCAAGAGGTGCTTGGTTCAATCTCCCACATGAAAATAGCTGAATAATTCTTTGTTTATAATTTTTAAAAAAATGTAGGTATGATAAAATTTTAGACAAATAAATATTTTAGGGTTCAAAGTACTGTGTTATATAGATGGTTGGATATTGATTTCCCCAACAATCTATTTGTCTAACGTATCCATGTGCATTAGGGTGGAGCGTCAAATTTTTTTTTGGAATTTCATTTTTGAATAGTATTAAAAAGTTGCATTATACTTCTAGATACTTGAAAAAAATAATAAAAAAAATATTGGAATATATTTTTAGCCCTCTACCGCCCTCTAAAGAATTACGAAAAATCATCAAATCGACCTATTTATAACATATCATATAACACAAAATATCGATATTTTTTACTTTTTTTGACTCATAAACACTAAAACCGATCGTATTATGTTTAAAAAAGCTGATATATACCGATAAACATAACATTCATATATGATATTAGACATCTGTAAGTGCAGAAAATAAACAGTCAAGTTGGTATTTTTGTAAGTTGAGATTATTACTATTTATGTGTTATTTTAATTGCTAATTCCACATTATGTAAACATCTACTTACTAAAAAACTATTAATTGTAATAGCAATATATTTTAAGTTGTCAGTTTAATATTGTTACGGAATAATGTCCAAAAGAGAAACGTGCGGAAAATTTGAGGAAAAAAGCGCTCATTCTCGGTGGTTAACTACGGTTAACCGAATATTAAGACAATTTAAACCCTTCAAATAAATAAATCAAACTAAACAGATGGGACTACACCGAACAGAAAAAGAACCAAAGTAAACAGGATGTGGAATGGCCGCATTAAATAGAAAAAAGTGCAACATCGCGGGGCAAATTCCATTTTAGTAAACCGATGGAGATTTTTCGAGCTGCGACTTAGAAGTGATGGGACCTCTGCCTTTTTATCTAAGCAGTTACCTTTACCCTGAAGGCATCTCAACAAACTTTCTCTGAAATGAAGCCTGAAGCATGTCATAAGCTGGTTCAGACGGTTTATCATGAGCAGTGGTAAAACCATTGATGACGCAGTTTAGCAGGCATTTTAAATAAGGTTTTCCATCTTATGAAGATTTCTGTTGAATGGTACCATCTCCGCTTCCCTTGATTAACTGTCTGAACCTGCAAAGAACACACTCCAGGTCTCGATTCAGAAGATTTTTATTGAGATACCATCAGGCTATACGTAAATGCTTCGATCAAAACAGCTTAGTTACAGCTCTGAGAATCACCATCATGCAAAATGGTCATTCTTGGGCCAGTAATGAGGTCATTGATCTATCAATTGAATAGTGTTGGTGTGGTTCTGACGAGACTAAAGTTAATGTGTATGTATAATATGTAATAGTGGTTTTAAAAAAAAGAAAAAACGTATCAACAAGGACTTAAACAATGTATGTGTAGACGCGGGTTGGAACTCGCGTTTACGCATTTTCTCGATATTTGAGCCCTGATGTTAAAATATTGTTTATCCAGTCACAAAAAAATGCACTTTTTGCTCATTCCAAAAACCTGTTGGTTATGCGATAGCATGCTACACATAAAGGAGGTGAGAATCAGACGAAAACTCGTGACAAGAAATCGATCGAAATCTAGTATACGAATGTTTAAAGTTCATCATTTTAATACGAAGTTTCGAAACTAAGCTTGTGCCAATGTCTACACAGATTATAATTATGTAGGAAAAATTACAAGTAGCAACTTCTCCGATGCTGAAATATATCAGTGTTAAATAATTGGATGACCTAATAGCATCAAATTCCCAAATGATGTTGAAGCTCCCTGATTAAATTCATGCCCCACATAAGTGATATGTAAAGATGGGCACCGAAGGCTGATTACTGTAGCTGGTGATTTTACCAGATAGCCAGAGACATATTTATTCATGCTACATAGAAATAGCATGCAGTTATCCTGTATTTTTAAACAAAAAATAAATTTTCATATATCATAAAAAATACTATAGAAGGCGAAATTTCACAAATTTTGTCTACATTTTCTGTGGATGTTTTATGCAAAAATATTTATGTTTTTGCTAAATTAAAATTTACTTTCATTCAATGAGTCTTTAAATGTTATCTGTACAGCAAAATATAATATTATTGACGCATCAGTAAAATTATAAAAATGATTTAAAATATGCCTGATTTAACCAAATAATTGAAACTTTGAGCTCAGGTAGAGGGCTAAAAAATATGTCAAAATAAATAATTAAAAACATAATTACGTATTATTTGTGCCAATACAACTTTTTACTGGTATTCACAATCGATTCGATGAGTTTTATTTTTCTCCATACATTGACGCTCCACCCTAATGTGCATATTTCATTGGCAGTGGAAATGATGGGTCCCATAATTGTTTAATGCATATTATTTAAGATTTACATCTTCCTGGTAGCATGCCCGTTTACTTTCTTTATTATGTACACTGGCGACAACGAGTCAATAAAACTATTTAATGATCCTCGCATCTTGTAAGTTAATGATGTTTACGTGAATGAATGAGTACTTGGCTAAATTATACATAAAATTTGTTGGAATAATGAGCACCGAATGACATAACATAATGATAAGACAAATAGCTTTTTATGCGACATTGCAAAGGTATAAAAGTAGTCTTTTAGAATGCTAATTGTCCAATTGTTAAGCAAAGCGATCTCGCGGGATGTTGCGTTGAGCAAAGCTTATCTTAATAGATCATCTCGGCTCGTGACTCGGAGATAGAAGTGTTCGAATGTGAAATTGACTGTAATGGATCATTTGGGAGGTATTGCTCTTCCTGTCATTGCAAGACCGGATGATGATGGCGAAAATAACAGCGACCATCCTGAATTAAATGTCATACCTAAAGTGCTTATTGTAATGGTCAGAAATGAAGTTTCTTCTCCAAAACAAGATCAAATAAGGTGTTGCAACGTTTTAATACTTCAAATTATTAAAAACTTCAATAAGAAGAATTAAAAGGTTTCGTTGCCTATAATCTATGTTCGAATTTACAGGATATGACACAGAAAAAAAAAATCGGCTTTATCATCTGTACGAATTAATGTATCTGGGGGCACGGCAGTGCCCCAGCCAAGTCTCGAGCAAAAGCGGGCACGGCCGTAACCATCTTTTCTCGAAGCGTTTCGCGGCTATTTCACCCCCCTTGTAGTGTCGATGTGGTCAAAGCTAGGGGTTTAAGTTTTCGATGACCGCGAGTTAGTATCATAAGAAGCTCAGTCTCAAAATATCATGACATTAGAACTAATAGTTTACGAGTTATGAGCGATCAAAGTTACACCATTTTGTCACTCACTGACTCACTGACCGATCATCAAAACTCTAAGGTACTTCTAGCAAACATAGAACATTGAAATTTGGCACCAATATAGGTAATTAGCTACAAACGAAGGAAAAATTATGAAAACTTCAATAAATTACATATGATAGGAAACAAATTAATATTTGCGGTTTTACAAGAACATTGTGTATGAATTTCGACTGCATTGTTAACTTTGTATTTTTCGTCATCAAAACTCTAAGGTACTTCTAGCAAACATAGAACGTTGAAATTTGGCACCAAGATAGGTAATTAGCTACAAGCGAAGGAAAAATTATGAAAATCTCAATAAATTATATATGATAGGAAACAAATTTATATTTGCGGTTTTACAAGAACATTGTGTATGAATTTCGACTGCATTGTTAACTTTGTATTTTTCGTCATCAAAACTCTAAGGTACTTCTAGCAAACATAGAACATTGAAATTTGGCACCAAGATAGGTAATTAGCTACAAGCGAAGGAAAAATTATGAAAATCTCAATAAATTATATATGATAGGAAACAAATTTATATTTGCGGTTTTACAAGAACATTGTGTATGAATTTCGACTGCATTGTTAACTTTGTCTTTCTTTATGTACAAAAAATTATATCGTCGTCTGACCGTTACACTGATGGTTTATGAATGGTTTGGTAGATAAAAATAAGGAGTTTCCATATATATGAAAATTATGCATCAGTTTCATGGGATAGCCAAGATATGGGTAATTATGTACTTAAAAGCTAGGTTAGAAATATGATTAGCAAATACCCATTCCGTTGTCATGGAAATAATGGAAGGAGAAAGCATTGTCAAAATTACAGCAAGACAAAAAGAGACAGCTATTTTCTCATAGTAATGCGTTGAAAACCTATCAGTCATAACGGAGTGTGATATCCTAAGCCGCGGTGACGAGATTTTTTCACCTTTGAATAAAGAGACCTACAAAAAATAAATGAGATCCCACCAAAAACATTAAATGTAAAAAGAAGCCAAGTCTCTCTACGCAATTCTTCAATCGTCAAAAGTTTTGAGATCGCATAGAAGCCAAGTCGTGTTCAACTTAATTTGTAATAATAAACCAATATTGTGTGACTTTATCAATAGTTTTGTTTACATTACAATAACAGTGACTTGGCCATGAGCACAATTAAATAGAAATATAATATGGCATATTGAGAGGAATTGAATGTATATCTATTCTTTACGTATAAAAAATATTGTCGTCTCCTGGGCTTTGATGCTTGTAAAACAAAATTTATCAAAAATTATTGCGTATTGCGCCGACCCCATATTATATACTGCAAACAGGGCAGGCAGATGGTGATGATGATGATTCGAAAACATTAAATAAAAAAAACAAGATTATATAACAATAAATGAGATCGATACAATAATAACATTAATTCAACGGTATTTGAATATGATGACAAGGAGCAAACAACTCTGAACTTGTGCTCATGGCCAAGTCACTGTTATTGTAATGTAAACAAAACTATTGATAAAGTCACACAATATTGGTTTATTATTACAAATTAAGTTGAACACGACTTGGCTTCTATGCGATCTCAAAACTTTTGACGATTAAAGAATTGCGTAGAGAGACTTGGCTTCTTTTTACATTTAATGTTTTTGGTGGGATATTATATTACTAGTAATATCTAAAGGATAAAGCTTCACCATATTCTGTATAAGACGATTATGAAGTCTACCTCGTTATGTTTTATATGAGTGCATCTCAGGTCATCTCCCGACGCGGTCTTATGCTGTGCGTATTAGAGAGATCACCATAGCCTTTTACGAGCTCTTTCGACTAGGCTTATTATTAGTTCACTTAAATTATTTACATTTAAATAGTTAAATAATTTAGGCAAACTGATAGTGATAACATGCGAAACTCAAATCAAATCGAAGATCAAAGCGATTTAAAAGATGCTTTCAAACTTGAAAACTTTAACATACGAAGAAGGTTTAATCTTCCTTACTGAAGTAAATAAAAGACATGTAGGTACGCTGTGTAGAAATCTATATTTAGTATTTAAACATCGTCTGCAAACAATTGTAAAAGCTAGTCTATAAAAAACAAAGCTTGTTCCCAACGGCTGGCCAAAATGCCAACATATACTTAGTCAAAAATTCAACAATTTCGCATGAAATAAATTATATTATGCATATTAGGTATGACGTGTATTGCTCATGGTTGAGTAAAAATTTGCATTTAAATAATAATTGTTTTATTTAAAGATTGTTTCTTTAATTTTAATAAAAAATATGTTAGGTACTTCAGTGTCGAAATGGTCCATTTATAAATTGTGATGTTATTATTTTACGGTTATAACATAAATAACACATAAAATTGTATGCATTTTTTTTACATTTATGACTCAATCTTATTGCTTCAAACTGATTCAACCTCTACATTCAAAAGGCAAAAAAATATTAAAGTTTGAGTGGTCAATTGGAACTCAGGTGTAACCTACGGCCGACATTCAGTAATATTGCAATTCTCGACAGGTCTACCTACATATTGTATGTCATTGGCTCGCCGGCCACGTGCGCGGGCGCCTACAGATATGTCAACTGACCCAGTTTTTATGACGAATATTGACCAACCTTTCTTTTTAGTCCACCGCAAGTTTGTAAAATAACGTAATGAACTTGTCTCGATTTGTCATTTCATTTTTTTTTTAATAATTACATTTTGATTTTAATGTTGGAAAAGCATTCCAAAAGCAATTATTTTATTCCTCGGATGAAATCCGGATGTTTATAATCACGATATGCTCACTCATTAATTGAGGTAATTTTACAGTATAGGTTTCCATTAAAGGGAAAGTTCAGCATAAGCCTTAAAGGGACAAGCTTACGCTTGTATACGTAATTAATATTAACAGTCGATGAAACTTGGATTACATTGTCTCTCCCACTAGTTGTATACTAACTCCCGAATCAAGGTGGTTATGAACCTTACAAGAATGTGAAAAATAAATATGCAGGCTGGACACAAAACTACAGTGAACAAGTTTTCCTTCCTTATTTAGGCACATTCTCTATTTCCTGACTCTCTGAACGAGAGGGAATTAGATGACCAAAAAAAGGTGCTTTTATAATCTTAATGATCTTAGTCTAGGACATTGTCCTTAGGGTCCGTAAATCAGTGTTCGGGAAGTGTTGAAGTTCATAAAACCCAATACGGCACAGTTCCCAAGATCACGCAGCCCAAGTCGTGGTTCAGAAATGTATCGCTCGTGACTAGTTACTTTCTCATCTGAATAATCTTTGGAAAATACAACAAATTGAGCTTAATTTCCCATTTCATTAGTTTCCATAAGAATGAACTTCATAGGTAAGGCAGCATTATAATTTTCTGTTGAAGCGTGAAATAGCACACTGCTTCTTTAGTTGTAACTTTAATTGACCTGCAATTACATACAAATGCCTCACGAAGTTTAAAGAACTTACTTCCTCTCTAAATGTCTTGAGAGGATTTCTGTTACCTTGGGATTCGGAAGAAATTTTCTACGAAAGGAAACGCGCTTATGATGAATCAAAACTTTTTTCTGTCTGCAAAAGAGGAAAATTTTAGGAGCCTTTTTTAAACCGTAGTCGTTGTTCTTTTGCGTATTCCCTGTCAATTTACTAGAAAATTGACTCTTTCATCGACGTGATAAGATATTTCCAATAGTCGGAAATAGCCCGGACGGATATTTAATTAATTTCGCGGTTAATTGCGTCGCGGCTGGTAATTTTAATAGTGAAAGTATGAAGCACTATGTTGCTGCAGCCTTGCTAACTTAGCATGACACTTGGGTAAAGAGAAATGGGTGCTTGAGAAAATTAATTTAATTGAATGTCAGCGGGTTCTTAACAACTCATTACCCAACAATTAATAAGTTATGCTACTGCTATATTATGCTACTGGTAATGACTAATAAATTATATTCTTATAAAATGTGCCACTAGAATACTTACATCAAGGAAATAGGATAAACTACTCAGTATCTTTTATGTAAATAGTAATGTAGTAAATAAATTCAATAGTGAAAGTGCTTATGTACCTACGTATAAATTGCAGGATGTGTCGTGGTTGGAATACTGTTATATGAGTATTTTTTTTCCTTATTTCATACTGAAAAGTTTTCGGTTTTCGTTCTGCAAACCATTTGATTCTACGTACGATTCTACGAACTGGCTAAGATTTTGCTGGGAGGACTTGACCAGCTTCATTATTTTCTTCAGAGCTTCACATGCGCATTTCTTGTCGTTGATTCCATCAACTCTTAATTCCTTGGTTGTTACGTACGGAAGGACATGTAATTAACCGATAGATTCGATGAATGAAGACGATGTCGTCTACTACGGTGTCTCAACCTTCAACAGCCGATGCCAAGGGTGAATGAAATAAAACCAAGGAAGTCTTAGTGGTGCAATCATTACTCAAGTTGCTATCCACAACATCATACATCATACTTCAGAAGCGAACATCTTAACTAATAGCCAACTCACTTTCGTTTAACTAGACCGAAATAATTAGTAACATTCAAATACATTATATCATCAATACGGTCGATTGTTCTTATATCAAAATTGCCTTAACGCATTAATTATATCATTGCACCAGTTAGATACACGTGAGCATGTGAGTTGCAACAGTCGGGCGTGGCCGCCGCACCCTGAACGAAATTAGGTTCAGAGAAAATACCATTCAGGTTTAATGATGACCTTGGAAGGTGACAGCGGTTAGATTGTCACCTTAAGCAATGTACAAATGTTAGATCTCAGGTGATATGGATAATGTCATTGTAACCAGTAACCACTGTCGGATTTTGATGTCGATGGTCTTTTGCAATCAGAAATTAGCCTCTTGCAGACCAGACTCCAGATGTCCAATGGTGGATGTCCAATCAAATGGTGCGTGATGACTACAGAAAAAATACATAGAGAAAAGCTCTGTCCATCCGTACTTCGCTTCTTAAGAAACCTGGGTAATTTGTCAACGTTCATATCCTTTATCCTCATATAAATTGTTTGTTTTCTTGATTCTAATGTGAACTCAGTTTCATAATCTTCCGTAATTGCGTGTTGAAAGTCGCAAACAAAATAGGTAAGTAGACATTAAAGTCAATTGAGGAGCTTTTTATCATGTGTCACAACGAGATTATTTCATAGATCAGGTATAGTAGATTAAGACTTTTGACATCACGCAACGTTGGCAATCGACTGATTAACAGCCTATAGATAACCTAGTTAATATTATATTCTACATATGTTGCACTAGAAATAGGTCTAAATAAATAAATAAATAAATATTATTTATATGTATTTCATAAATACCATTTTCTTTTAATTAAATGGGTGAAAAAACCGTAGTCTTGTACAAAAGGCCCCGATTTTGTCCTATAATTTGTTTATGTCAGTTCTTTTGGCAGATAAACATTATGCCAGTATCATAATGTTGAGCGTACATATTCCATTCAATCTGTCTATAGTTCGAATATGATGAATCGTTTTCGAAATCCGATCCAACCTTCTACCACGCTTCCTCTATATTGATGATATTATTATGTTATCTAATCATTAGCTAGCTTTAGATACGGTCTTATGGCAATTACGCTTAATGAGGCATTGTATGATGTGATCTGCGATGGTGAACGATATACGGTGTGTAATCATCACTTACCTACTTAGAAAGCATAGACAATCACTGCGTCTGATTGTTGCTTTCTTAACACATTTGCAGTCAGCTTTACGTCAAGATTGATTGATTGGGTACTATGATTATGATGTTATATGGATGTTTAGAATGAATGTACATTTAATGTTGTTGGAAACGGAGTAAATACAAATGGAGATATAAAAGTTACTTGAGTATGAGTAATCTTCGTGTCCGAGCGCGTGCAACTTTTAACAGTTCGTCTTTGTCGTGTCGGTGTCTTTTGTCGGTCATGTTGTGGTCTCTCCCGTTTTCAGTATATTTACGCTCACAAATAATAGATTTCGAGTGAGACTTAGGAATAGGGAATTAGATATGTAGGTTTGGCTCACTATTAAGGTAGATTATGAGGGAAAAATTGATAGACCGACACCGCCTCTAGCGAAATAACACAAATCCAGGTAAAAACTTAACAATAAACTTTAATCCGCTAATAATACTGCAATTACATTTATAACTAACAAAAAATAAATTAAAAACGCCCCATTTTGTAATGAACTATGACGCGTATTTGTTCCCGACGTGGTGGCGCACCCCCCACTTGTAGTTCGCGTTCTTGTCGGTCTTTACGAATGTGTGCACGGGCCCGGTCACGCCGCGCGTGTCTTTGTGCCCGTGTCCGTGATTGTAAGACAGTTCGCCGACAGTAATTTCTCCTTTGCACTATTCACCGACAGGACGTTTCGTTTTTGTCTGATTCACCGACAGCACGATTCACCTTTGGCCGTTTCGTCGACAGGACGGTTCGCATTTTTCTGTTTCGCCGACAGGACGTTTCGCCTTAGGACGTTTCGTCGACAGGACGGTTCGCATTTTTCTGTTTCGCCGATAGGACGTTTCGCCTTAGGACGTTTCGTCGACAGGAAGGTTCGCATTTATATGTTACGACGACACTTTTCAACTATGGAATAATAACGCAAAGATTCTGTCTACAGTGGTTTCCATTATTTAACTAGGTAGGTATCTTGAGAGCGATCTTGAGATGCTTTTTTAGATTAGCGCGTTGAAACAAACAAACAAACAAACTATTCAGCTTTATATATTATAAGTAAATAAGTAATAAGTAGGTATTAGTATAAGTAATAAGTAAAGATATAGATTTTTTGACGCCCCGATGGTCTAGTGGTTTATGTACCGGGCCTTGGTCTCGACTTCTCGAGGTCCTGGGTTCGATTCCCGGGTCGGGTAAACTTTGTGTTGATTTTTCTGAACACAGCCCGGATTTGTGATCACCAATCCGCATTTGGCAAGCGAGGTGATTAAGCCAAAACCCATCTTTAAAACGAAAACATGATTTCAAATGATGGAGGCCTTTGCCCTGCAGTGTCACATTAATAGGCTGATACTTTAATTTTTATAGATTTTTAACTTTTTTTTTATTTATAACTAAACTAGCACTTGACCACAAAGTTGCCTGACAATGTTAAAATGCTTGCTTATTGCATTGCCTACAAGTGTAGCGAACTATTCGCTTTTTTATGGCTTAGTTATGCGTATCTTAAAGAGCGATTGTGGCCTTGTGGTAAGGACCGCCCCTCACATACATTAGGTCCGTGGTTCGAATCCGTGAGTGGATTTGTACCGGTGGTGAGGGAAAACACCATGAGGAAACTGGCACATTCAGATAGTTTCTGACTATAGTTCTGATGTGTCACCATGATCCAATCAGTCGGGTTCCCCTCTTTGGGTTACGAAGGTCTGATTGCAGTCGCTTTACTGTATTAACCAGACTCGCCAAAGCCTGGATCATGGTCAGAGCGGACCCTGCACTGAAACGGGATAAACGCTAAGAAGAAGATTACCTAGTTAAATAATGGAAACCACTGTAGACAGAATCTTTGCGTTATTATTCCATAGTTGAAAAGTGTCGTCTTAACATATAAATGCGAACCTTCCTGTCGACGAAACGTCCTAAGGCGAAACGTCCTATCGGCGAAACAGAAAAATGCGAACCGTCCTGTCGACGAAACGTCCTAAGGCGAAACGTCCTGTCGGCGAAACAGAAAAATGCGAACCGTCCTGTCGACGAAACGGCCAAAGGTGAATCGTGCTGTCGGTGAATCAGACAAAAACGAAACGTCCTGTCGGTGAATAGTGCAAAGGAGAAATGACTGTCGGCGAACTGTCTTACAATCCGTGTCCGTGGTCGTCGTGGTCGCTCCCGTTTGTGGTATATTTGCGCACACTAATATTGGATTTCTAGTGAGATATAGGAAAAGGGAATTCGATGTATAGGATTGGGTCACTATTAAGTCAAATTGTGAGGGAATGAAAAATTTATAGACCGACACCGCCTCTAGCGAAATGACACAAATCCAGATAAAAACTTAACAATATCCTTTAATCTGCTAATAATACTGCAATTACATTTATAACTAACAAAAAATTAAATTAAAAACACCCCATTTTGTAATGAACTACGACGCGTACTTGTTTCCGACGTGGTGGCGCACCCCCCACTTGTAGTTCGCGTTCTTGTCGGTCTTGACGAACGTGTGCACGGGCCCGGTCACGCCGCGCGTGTCTTTGTGCCCGAGTCCGTGGTCGTGGTCATGTTGTGGTCTCTCCCGTTTTTGGTATATTTGCGCACACAAGTAATGGATTTCGAGTGAGATTTAGGAAATGGGAATTGGATATGTAGGATTGGATCACTATTGAGGCAGATTATGAGGGAATGAAAAATAGATAGGCCGACACGGCCTTTAACAAAATAACACAAATCCAGGTAAAAACTTAACAATATCCTTTAATCTGCTAATAATACTGCAATTACATTTATAACTAACAAAAAATAAATAAAAAACACCCCATTTTGTAATGAACTACGACGCGTACTTGTTCCCTACGTGGTGGCGCACCCCCCACTTGTAGTTCGCGTTCTTGTCCGTCTTGACGAACGTGTGCACGGGCCCGGTCACGCCGTGCGTGTCTTTATGCCCGTGTCCGTGGTCGTGGTCATGTTGTGGTCTCTACCGTTTTTAGTATATTTGCGCACACAAATAATGGAGTTCGAGTGCATCTTAGGAAAAGGGTATTGGATATGTAGGATTGGGTCACTATTGAGTCAGATTATGAGGGAATGAAAAATTTATAGACCGACACCGCCTCTAGCGAAATAACACAAATCCAGGTAAAAACTTAACAATAAACTTTAATCTGCTAATAATACTGCAATAACATTTAAAACTAACAAAAAATAAATTAAAAACACCCCATTTTGTACTGATCTACGACGCGTACTTGTTCCCGACGTGGTGGCGCACGCCCCACTTGTAGTTTGCGTTCTTGTCCGTCTTGACGAACGTGTGCACGGGCCCGGTCACGCCGCGCGTGTCTTTGTGCCCGTGTCCGTGGTCGTGGTCGTCGTGGTCGTAGTCGTGGTGGTCGCGTTTAGGGCGCTCCCATTTGTCGTCTTCAACTTCCTGGACTGGGTGAACTGTAGACAATATAGGGTAAAAAAGGGTTGAATGTATTACTTTAAGGGTTTTTTTCTCTTTATTTATTTTGGGCTTTTATCCACAGGGATAAAATATCTTCTTATTTCTTATAACATTTTAAAATCTGCTAACTTAAGCGGTTCCGGTTTTTCTTAGCAATTATTCACATTCACACTTATGACCAAAAGTTATACATACTAATAGGTAGTTGCCATACCTATGTACATAGACGGGGAAATGCAACTATAACAAGATTAATGAATGCAACATAGGTTCAATTTAACTTTTCAATTTGTTGGTTATTCCTTTAAGAGCGTGTCTATACCTACGTCGGTATCTGAATCTAGTTCAAATATTAAAAATGTTTTGCAATCTATTCAAAGTTGTGCGAAATATGCTCTGTAGGTAACTAACTGACTAGTATTTGGCATAAATATTTTACTTGATGGATATTTGATAAACAATTAATTGTTAGGTAATTCCTTTTAAAATCAACAAGAGTGGTTAATGCTTTCAAAAATTGATCTTTATTCAAATACAAGTTTATTTGGTATTCTTATTTATTTTGTCCAAAAGCTCTCCCGACTTTGTATAGCTAATTTGTACAGTAAAGTTTACGTCATAAATTCGCCATTAAAGCGACTAAATGCCCTAATTAGCCCTTTCATGCTACCTTAGGTCACCTGGCGAGCGAAAGCCTACATGTAACAGGTTACGTAACTGCGCCGGTCATGTGTTAAATTAGAGTACACTCACTTCAGCGGTCGTACGGTGTAACTGGTTGCTCTTACGCGGAGAACAGCTTTGTAACCGTGTTTGAATTCTTAAGAGAAATGTGAAAAGAACTCTGCGGTGAAGAAGTTAGTTGGGGATGACATGGCTTTTTTTCCCAGCTTAAGACATCAGGCGAGGGGTTCAACTTAGGAAAAATAATGGCACTCCACATATGGCTATAAGCAAGCACGCATATATATGTGCGACTCCTTTGAAGTCATTGATTGAACTCTATCATGTGATCTATTTGATAATAATAATTGGCCTATGTCTTACATTATTTCCTCTGCGGAAATCATGCCCGCATCACTCTTTGGGAGAATACACTAACATTTTTCCTGATAGATACCAAGATGGTTACAAGGTTCCAATCTTTACCCCCTCCGGCCGTATTCGGCCATGGCGGCCGATCTTACGATCAGCCAGGTACGCAGGATATATTATAGTGCACAAGTGAGTGCGCGAGCACAGGTGCACTCCCTATTCCTTCACTCTCATAATTCGGTGGGACAGCAATCTGACACGACCGTAGAGAGATCAGGCGCAGGACCAACGGCTTGACGCGCCTTTCGAAGCACGGAGGAGGTCGAGATGAAATTTTTCGGTCACCCATCCGATGACTGGCATCTGCGAACGTTTCTTAACTTTAGCAACCGCAGGCCGAGTGCGCTAACCACTGCGCCATCGAGCTCAAAATCCAATCTCCCAATCTTGACCTAGATAGTGGCAATACAAAATCTCTTACCTGGTGCCTGAATCTGTGGTCTGTAGAAGTGTGGTGGCGGCGCAGGAGCGTATCTGGTCACTCTCATAGGGACACGAGAGACTGGGTAGTACGGAATGGACCATGCTGACGTTGCAATTATTGTGCAAGCTAATATAACCTGAAAAATAAATACAAAATTGAATTTACATATTCTTAATAATTAACCTTATCGGAATTGGTGATTTCAAATAAACCAGGGCTTCTAAATACTGACAAAAGATCTTACCCGGGTATTGAAACCAGGTTCCAGCCAAAAATATAAATTTACCATTACTACGAAGTAGAGTGTTATATCCTATTTCAAAACCTTTTTATTTCGGTATGCCGGGTGTAAGTCACAATCATTGAATATACCTACTTACTACTTAAGTAAAAAAAAAAACTACTGTTATACTAAAGAGTAACCGGACTAATACAAATAAATAAAAAATATTTTAAGAACTGCTGAACATTAAGCTAGTTGAACGCTTTACTTCAGGAATTTAGGCTACGCAATAAATAAGAGCATTTGAACATTTTAACAGCACAAAAAATGCAGGCCAATAGCAGCCGAGATATAAAATTAACAAGAAGTCATAAAAAAAACACGTATGCCTTATGTATTGAAAATATTACTTCAGTTCTTCGTGATTTAACTTTGAAACAAAAGAATGAAACATGATCCAAAGATGTTATTAAGAGTCGAGTGGTTTCGTACGATCTTCTCTTATTTGGCAATAATGTTTTAGTATGAAGGACGATTTTTATGTCTTTTGCCACATCATTCAATTTATTGGCGTAAACGTATAGAATTACAGACTAGTAGTAGTTTAGTAGTGTTACTTAACAAATAAACCAATGTAATGACGTGTTCGTAATGAACTGCCTCCGTGGTGAAGTGGTTAGAGCACTGTGCTTCAAAACCTCGCAGGGCGTGGGTTCAACGGCCAAGGAAGCAACCACAAGAGGGGCTAGGATGATAACGAATGTGTTCGTAAAGAAAATATAACGTATTGTTGGTAGCATACAAACACCTACATTGATAGTAAATTACTACTACGTTTTTTGCAATATCTACAAGCATACAAAAGCGAATACATGATGGCAAAAAATATGAAGCAAATACGCGACAAGCCACAGGAACTACCTAGCTATAGAACAGATTTAGTTCTGACAGTCACGAAACTTTAAACGTGCGCAGGTTACAATCTAATATTAATTACCTAATAAATTATTACGTTAAGCATTATGTTGATTGTGTAATTATAAATCACCTACACTTTGTATTGTCTTGTAACATTCGCAGAAGCATTTCATGGTTTTTGGACAGGAACTAGTATCTAGTTAGAATACAGGTGCGCGATCAAACTATTCATGCTAATGTGAAAAAAATGTGCCGTTGTTTCCACACAATGACTATCGCGTTATTTCATTGAAGTGCACCTATTTGTAAACGTGATATATTGGAAGCGGATTTGCCTTGTCATTAACTTAGTAAAGTGTTAATTGATGTTGACAGAGGAAATAGTATTTAATCGATAATGTTTAGCACATACTGTTAAAATGCATTGGAAAAGTCTAACTTATTTATTGTTTTATTATCTCTTGCTTTTGAGGTTTGTTTTAGTCAATATCATATTATCACAGGGCAAACATTAATGTGCATGAACATGTCTGTTTGTCTGGGTTGTTCTGGGTGTTACTTGTATTTATATATATGTTATATGTTTGTTATACCACTGTTGATTCTAATATCTGTAACACAAGACAAGATCTTGAGCTATTTAACAAGGAGTCAGATCAATGTAAGTGTGTACGTGATGTTGTGAGATATTTATTTATTTTGGTCGTGCTTTGACTATATTTAAACTACTTTGTCTTGCAGCTATTGGTGCGACATCTAAGGCATGACTTACCAAAACTCTTCCGTCCATGTTTTCTTAGTTTAATTATTTAGTTTCATGGGCACCGTGACTGGTTGATTGGTACAAATGGCTTCCAATAGGCAACGTGCCTCTTATAAAGTAGAAAGAAAACGAATCCGAACACTTTCTATCGGTCGACTTTACGCTCGAGTGAGTTTGGTCCAGGCTTCCTCTGTCTGTGGATTTACCGTAAACGGAATATCCCGTTAGAGCAACCATTGTTTTGGAACTTCAGCTAGATTATAGTGTATGTCTCACGATGTTTTTGTTGATATAGTAGTGTATTTTGGGTACATTTTTCGTGATGGCAAGCAAAGAGCCTCTGCAGTAGACACATCTGAGAAATATTATGCCGTGAAAAGTTGCCGTCTATTGTTTTACTTTTAGAATCAGAGAAATGCCGCCTTGTGTATTTTAAACATGTCCTTTCATTACAGGACGAAAAATATGCTAGTGGCGTGTCATTTCAAAGAAAAAAGACAAAAAAATACCACTATATTAGGTTCCCTTCAAGTTGACGAATAGATTTTGTTTTCGATGTTTACTCTATACGTACCTACCTACTACCTAGTAGTAATACCTACCTCAATGCTATAAAACCATCATGGTAATCAAAACATTGGTATTGCCATACTTGCCTGCAAGAAAGATAAGTTTCCAGGCATGTTTGGTGGCATTTGATGTGGTTTGGTGTCAGAACTATTTTAATTTTCAACTTATGCTCTTAAATAGAAAAAGCTTTAAAATAAACAGATAATTCGTTAATAGCCATGTTGTATTGTAGGTAGGTATATAGCTTAGTGTGTTCCGCCTGTACCTATAAATTGCGAAGCTAGCTTCTGCTCGGCAGCTTGCCTGGTATAATAATTCATGTTGTAAGATTTAATTAACCGTGACTACAGTGAAATGTGTTTTACAATAAATTGTGTTTATTGTTCGATATATCTGACGCCCGCCGCTTGCATCGTCGTATTGTGTTATTTGTAGTTGTGAGACAATGAAGTCTATGGCATTCCTTAACATATGTATGTAATTAAATCCTCTACAGTGGGTATCAAAGCGACAAATAATAAGTGTTACTTAATAATATAATAGAACATTAAATCAATCTATGCTATGTAGTAATAATAACTAACTACATAACAATTACGTACTTTGAATATCTAAAAATCGTTTATTGTTTTTTGACGTAATCCGTTAATCGTAAAAAAAGACACTCGACAAATTGTTATTTAACGCTTTCACTGTCTGCCGTTCGTTTTGTTTTTATGATAATTATAACGAACAAGTGTTTTTCATGTTACAACATTGACATAATGCCCTTAATCAAAAAGTTAATTTAGTTTTTTTTTCAGATTAAACTGCTTAGGTATTTGATTTTAAAATAATATTATTACTTTTACAAATGTTTTTACATTTAAGAAATAAAAATTGAGATAAAAATCGTCTGGACAGCATTTAAAAGTATCTATAAATAAGCCATTAATGTACTCGGAATGCATTAAATACACAATCAATAACGTCACTTTCTCTATAAGGGACACACATTTTCTCTATAAGGGAACCATGGCGGCATTGACCCTCTGAGAAGAGTTTTTAGTTCAAAAACAACGATAACTTTTTATCTCGATTCTGATCACGATTTCTGTCAAACTCAGTCCTTTGTGCTGTTGTTTTGCTTTGAAATAATTCAATTCGTGATTTTAATACCACTACTTTCGAATGGATTATAAATTAGCGGGTACCGTAATAGATTTGAAATGAGAATTAATTCGTGATATGTAGTTAGGTATTTTAGATCTACATAACAACCTGTAGAGAATTCTAAGTTCTAAAGATTAAGTGAGGAGTAAATAGCGGAAATATGAGGAAATTATTTCCTATTTGAATTTAAAAATTGTAATAATCTAATTATAAACGCAATTTTGGTGTCTCTTAGCATCGAAGTGTTACTAATAATTACACGAGCCCTGAATAATGAGCATGAAATAATTTACTCTGCTGAATTCAGAGCAAGGTTCAAAGTCAGACAAAGCATCTGTGACGATAGTAGAGTTATTGGTGGCCATGGATAGTGGTAATTAGACGTTACCATATGAGGTGACCCTCCAGTGTATAAATAGGTACCTATATACTTCAAACTAATCTCTGAGTCTGATTGATCGAATTGTTAACAATCTGAAAATGATATTGCATTGTTTAAAATATAAGGCTTCAATGCAACGACTATCTTTTTTTAAACACATTAAATAACAATTTTTATTTGACTTTTATCTATACCAATATTATTTTATATTACGAGTATAAAGCTAAAGAGAAAAACTACTTTTGCGAATTTGTTTTTTGTGTAGTTTACAGTCCTTTTCTCGATGAATGCCATATTAAAACACTCTGCGTGCGGAAACCGAAATCCACACGGACGGAGTAGCGGGCTGCCCAGGCGCGGATCTAGCCCTCAAAAAAGGTTGTGGGCACAGCCACCAAAAATTAGCAAAGTGAGAGTTGTATCGGAGTACGAACTCCCTCATGAACAATTATGGACTCACCTATTTTTTTTTTAATATGGTAATTTTCACATCATCAAATGATAACATTGATTACAAACTAAATTACACACCATTTTACATTAAATAACTACCAAAAATTTGCAAAACTACTTCACACGAGTAAAGATTTATGTTTATACTTTATTCTACTTACAATCAGTAAAAATGTAGTGCCTAATCTAACGGTGGAAAAAAGTATTTCAAATTTTATTGTAGTAGTGCGGCGGCGTTTTAGTGGAACGGCTGTGTTCCAAATCACGCTCGATTTTTTAAAAGCTCATCGGTCAGCCGTTTTTATCATCAGCCTATCGATCTCATCAATAGATCATAATTAAAATAAGCAAATTAGGGTTGTGGGCATGCCCACAGTGCCCACAACGGTGGATCCGCGCCTGGGGCTGCCGCTAGTGTTTTATTAAGAACATTTCAATATTTTGTTCCTATTTAATAAATACTTACATCTTATGACTTAGACCATCAGCCATCTTTGTTTATTGTTACCTTCGCGATCGCGATATAGAGACGCGATCGGTACGTCCGCACAAACTGACATACTTTCCCACAGCGGCTCTGGTGCGTTTCACAATACCATGTTCTTGGTTAAGTTCAACTGGAGCAAAATGGTCTTACCATTTATCTATAGATAGCTCTGCCACCATCATCTGGCTTTTTTCCGAGGGTCAGTGGCGGTTTTAAAACCGCTGGTAGAGTTAACTCTACCAGCGCTCTGGATGAGATTTCTATGTCGCCCTCTACGACTAGGTAGACCTGTCTTTTCCACTGGATTCAGATTGGGACCTCACGTTTACCAATTAAGAGGTTTAAGGGCCCACATGGGCCCGCATGGGCACATGCCCAGAACCCAATAATAGGTGAAAGACGGCACTGCGACTAAGTAAACTTTAAGGATAGGTCGAAGACGCCTGTGTCGTCCCTTTTATCTGGCGCCTCGGGCCGTTTGCCAAACCCTTGGACCAAGGACTTGTGAAGGCCACCCGGACCGGTGGTCTTACAAGTCCTTGGTCTTATTATTTATTTATTTATCGATCATCATCAGCTTCTTGCCAGTCCAGTCCGTCTGCTGGACGCAGGTCTCTCTCAAATAGGGGCGAACAAAATATGTTCTTGCCATATGTATATTGCGGAAGTGTCTCAATAGGGAAAAAAAAACTCATTTTTATCGCTTCTTCAGTCATATTCAAATAAAAACCCTTGCATGGCTGATTGTGCTAAATGATTTTAATTATAAAGTAATGAGTAGTTACTTCATAAGTAACACAGTACATACGCTCAGAAAAGCATTATTATATTGTTATGTTAAATTTTTCCAAGCGTGACTGCATTCGTTCGTTAAATTGTGTTCAATTAATCGTTAGTAACAGTTTCTTAATAAGGTTCACTGTTTAATTTAATAATTTGAAGTCTTTGAACAAATTAGATTTTTCTGTTTGTGATGGATATGTGACTATGGTTAGCTGTAGCTACATTTGTGTTGTAATATAAATCATAATCCTTTTAATAAATAAAAAGATGTTTAGGTCAAAACTTGTCGGTACTACATACTTTGTACAGCTATACACATAAGTTAAAATTAATGAGAGCACAATCACGATAAAATATTAATTAATTTGGGCATACCCATTTAATTACGATAATTACAGCTGCGTGCAAAAATGAATTCGGTTACTTTTCTTTATGCAATTGGAACTGAGTTTGCGCAATTCGCGCGAGATCGGAAGCATTATCGTAAAGTTCACTCAAGCAGTCTTTTTACTGACGCCGCATTTCCTGGAAGATATTGACAATATTGGTTAAGGGTTGAGGTACACCAAGTGTGGATACCGCTGCTTTGATTCGTTATTAAGTATCTGCAAGTGCAAATGAATGATAAATTATGAAATATCTACTCATGTTGTGGCAGGGACTGGCACTGTGATGGCCGGCATAGATTAAAATTGTGAGATTTGCCCTCACCATTCTTCAAAATTGGCACTAAAATAAAAACGCCAGTGGCTTCTTAGAGCGACAGCACGTTCGTCTCGCTGTTATTTTAGTGCCAATTTCGAAGTGGGCGAGGGCAAATCTGCCCGGCGGATATCTGATAAATGCTCTTGGTGTGCCTCAGTACTGAAAAGATGCAACAATTACGCGATATTACGTAAAAGCAGGTCGTCTCATTACACGGCCGCTGCCCGTGATTAGTTCGGACAACACTTTGTTTTCTCTTTGCCAGGGCCGGATTACTTAATACCTGAATATTCGTTTCAGAGCGATACTGCGAAAAATCCGGCAAAATAAAATATGATAAGTTAAAGCGAACACAAGGACTGCCTCCGTGGTGTAGTGGTTAGAGCGCTGTGCTCAAAAACTACGTACTCGGAGGTCGTGGGTTCGAATCCCGCGGGGAACACTTTCACTTTGTGTTGGTTTTCCCAGTTTGGTTAGGACATTGCAGGCTTGAATCACCTGATTGTCCGATAAGAATGATGATTCCGTGCTTCGGAAGGCACGTTAAGCCGTTGGTTCCGACTATGAGCCAACTGGTCTGGTTTCCCTTGTGGTTACGGAGGTCAGACGACAGTCGCTCCATTGTAATAACCAGGCATGTCAATTCAGGATCATAGTCGCAGCGTACCCTGGGCTCCAAGGCAACGGCCGAGGATGCAACCGGGAGAGGCGCTAGGATGATGATGATGAAGTTAAAGCGAACACAAGGATCGCTTGAGTGATTGTAAGTATTTTTTTTATCGTCTTCTATTATTAATTACAAGTAAGCTTCTTTTGTTGCCTCAACGCCTCGATGGTCTAGTTGGTTTAAGTACCGGGCCGTGATCTCGAGGTCCTGGGTTCGATTCAAAATTTGTGTAGATTTTTCTGAAGACAGCTCGGGTTTGCGATCGCCAACCCGCATTTGGCAAGGGTGGTGATTAAGCCAAAACCCATCTTTGTAACGAAAACATGATTTCAAATGATGGCGGCCTTTGCCATGCAGTGGGACATTAATAGGCTGATACTTTACTTTACTTTCTTTTGTTGAGTTTCTTATTATTTCAGCGCCCCTCAGCTACATGACATTTTCTTAGTGAGACGTGCTTTATTTGTCTCCAAGCGTTGCGGGTTGCGGGTTACAATTAGATCGACGTCAGGCCTGATTGTCAGTATTTTTTTATTACTTTCAAAAACTTGATATTTGCTAGTAAATAATATTCATAACGAACGGGTCTACCTCTAAAGACTATAGCCAGTTGATACATCACCTCATTACGACCATGTGCTTCTCAACACCACTAAATACTTACCCCAATTACAAACAAGCGTGGAGAATTGCAAACAAATCAATGTTAGGCCTAACAGAAAATGATTATTTATTAAAATCCGATAAATAAACTCATTACTAGTCAATAGGATGAATTGTGCAATTAAATACTGTTTATTTCGTTTTAGCAGTTTAAATTATAATATCAACGATTGTTTTAAATCCAGGCGTTGGCCACAAAAAACTTGATTTACTTGACAAGATTAACTTTAACTTGAATGTAAGATTAAAGTAAAAGGAAATCAACCTATTTATGTCCATTTGTCCCGCTGCAGGGCAAAGGCCTCCATCATTTGAAATTAGGATTCGTTCCAAAGATGGGTTTTGGCTTTGGCTTACTCACCTGCTTGTCTAATGCCGATTGGTCATCACAAAAACGGGCTATATTCGAAAAAAAAAAACATTATTAATCAATCAGGAACAGCGATCAAGGTCTCTATCGATCGACATCATCATCGTAAAAATTTTAAGAGCGTTCTTGTCGGTGAAGCTATCTCCACTTTTCTCAGGACTCTACGAGGACCTTTACCACTATTTACGAATTTTAAGTCTTGGTAATATTTTGTTCCTAGAACGAGTATCGCACTTCTGCAGTTTCTTCAGTGGTTCAAATGTAATATACATATTTTATTTTAATATACTATCATACTTTTATTATGGGCTTGAACGTGAAAGTTTGTTTGTTTGTTTCTTTGGATGGTCGGATGAAATAGGGTGGGTATACAGGCTATGGGCTGATTAGGATACTTTTTATTTAGATTATGTTCCCATGGGATAAAACAGGAATCTTGATAACGCGGGCAGGGCCGCGGATAAAAACTAGCACACTTTAAAAGTTCGTAAAATAAAGACTTCCTGGGACTTTTTTTATGGAAAGTGTAGGTACGTACTGACTTATCGCACTGAGAAAAAATGCAAAGCTTGTGAATAACTATCTATCTGTACATTTTGACAAAGGGCGACGGGCATGAATGAAAGTGAAAAACTAGGCCCAAGTAAAATGGTTGACAATCTCTGATCTGAGCCATTGATGTCGAATGCTCTATAAAATAAAGTAGCGCCTATCGATCTCTCACACCAACTGTCAACGTCAAGATGTCACAACGCTGGCTCCATACCACGGTACTTTGTTAAAACCAGTAATTAACTATCATTAAACAAATCGTTGTTATCAAACAAATAGGAATTTAGATTTTGATGTGTGGTCGAATAGTGATGAAAAGTGAAAGTGATTGTGGTTATCAGTTTGACTTCGGATAACAAGTTGTACCTAGAATATTGCACAAAAACGAGGTTAAAGTGAAAAAAGAAATTGGTGCAATGACTTGTTCTTGTTGTTGGATTCATTTACGAAGTTTTGTTCTAAAATTAATGTGACACATTCATCAATAATATGTTTGAATACCGGATGTATCATTAGAAATGAAGCATTTTATTTTGAATTTTGTTCGGTAAACAAATAAAAAACTAATGTAATTCTTAGATTTACGCCTCAACCATTCACTCATCCTCAACATAACAACACAAAAACTTAAAGTCCGTTTTAATCATTGAGCAATGAATGAACTAACAATGGCAGTAGTAAAATATAACTAGATAATAATACAATTCAAATTTCATGTAATTGTGTTTTTAAAAAAACATTTTCTAATTTTCAGAAATATATCTGGTGTCTGCTGGTTTTAAATGCGGGACCGTCATGGAATACCGTTCAAGGGGTATCAGTAAAATCTGCTCCTAAGACTCCGTCGACCATTGAAGCACAGGCGAAATTTTTCCAGTAAGTAAAGTTAATTAATTTTTTGAAGCTTTTTCATGCAACTGAACACTAAGGGTATTTCTTAAATCTGTAGGGTGCGTTTCACACATGCCATGTCATTTTCAATAAAGGTTGATATTTTATTGCCAGAAACCACTGCAACCGTAACATTTGGATTACATGTCAAGCTCCTTGAAAGGTTTTATCACTTTTACTAGATGTAAATGGAAAAGATTTTAATATTTTGTTCCATACTCCAAATATATATTTTTATATAATTTATAATGACTTGCTTATTAGTTAACAATAAAGACTTAGAAAAGGCAATTACGGTACGACAAACGTCCCTGGCCTACATCACTATAGTGAAAACTTAATTTAATTCAATTTAATGTATTCACCTTCAATCAAAACTTTTGTGTCCATTTAATTAATTCGTTAAGGTATTGCAAGAACATTGATTAGGTAAACTTTACTTTATAGGGATTTTTTCTCGGTACAGTTGAGTCCGCACAACATTGAGTTTGGTCACGTGTGTGAAGACCCCAACACATGGGAGCAGCGATATGAGAAGAAAGACTTTAAGAACCACAGGGACATGGGAAAAGTAAACAGAATTGTGTATAATTTGGTTTTGTCTGTCTCTAACTTCTAGTTTTCTTGTCTAACTTCTTGTTTCTGTCTCTAATGCTTGGCTGTTTGTGTTGTGTTTGATGGTGCTTATCGATAAAGCATCGAAGTAAAAAAAAAAAAACGCTGTACATTTTGATATCAATTCAGGAAACATTATGCAGAGATAAAATTACAACCGTAAATAGTAATGGGACTAAGAGAAACAGTTCTCCCCTCTGGATCTAATAGAATATTTTCTGATTTTGAATAATCTACTTGGTAAAAATATGCGTTCACATCTGAATAAATCTTTTTTCTAATAGGAACATGGTTTCTTACTTATTTTGAGATTCTGATAAATAAAAAAAAATGTTTGATTTTATTCTTATTACTAGCATTGTCAATTCTTATTTATTAAAAAATTTGTATCTCAGTTTGCATGCTATGTAACTTACAATTAGGCTAACCACGTGTATAGGATCAGAATTTGTGCATAAACAATAACCCACGGCTCCGTCAAATGCTTAATTTCCTTTCTCTCTTTCTCTGTCGCGCTTCGCTTGCTTGGATGAAGGTATAGGAACTTACCTACCCACGAGGACTACAACCAGGGACACCGGCAAGGCAGCGAGCGTCATTTCACTGAGCGCCACGAGAAGTCGCGGCCATCCGAAGGACTGTTTTCTGCTAAAGTATGCCTTCTTCCAAGGATTTAAATCGTTAGATATGCCCCGACACCAGAAACTTGTCGATTTTTTTTGTTGCATTTTTTGACATGGCTTGTGCCCTGTAGCTTGTCAGAGCGAGTATGGCGAGGACAGATCCAACGATTTAAATCTATGCCTTCTAAGCAACATTTGAAGCTTTGTTTTAACAACAAATTATTTAGTTTTCGAAATAAACTATACTTTTGTGAAACAAAAATATAAGTTTTTGAAAAAACAAGGCTTCAAAATATTTCTAATCTTACTATCATGAAACTAATAAGAATATAACTTTCCGTTTCACTATTTCCAGCGCTTGCTAAAATTTTTAACATCCTATTAGAATGTTCTCCTATCTCTAAGTATCAAACTTCATAGCTTATGAATTTAACCTTTTATCTAAAATATTATTACTAACATCAGTTTGTCGTCGGAAAATAAATGTTGTTATTAATTAAACATATAAATGCTTCTAGGTTCGATGGGGAGATAAAAAGGGAGGATATGGTGAGCATTATTGGGATTTGAACCACGCTGGTCATAACAATGATCATGATGATGATGACCATTACAATGATCGCTCGGACGATGGCTCTTATAACGGTGACGAAGGCTCTTATCACGGTGACGATGGCTCTTATCACGGTGAAGATGATAAATCCAACTACAAAGAGTCCAATGATCACTCTCCAATTTATGGCACTGAAGAATATGACCCAGAAAAGGCAAGTTACGAAGACACTGGAAGAATTAAAAGGGCACATCCAAGAGTAAAGCAAGAAAAGAGAACACATAAGGAGGTATATGATGATGAGGAGTCAGATACTCCCAAGCCTAAGAGTCGAAAAGTCAAGGAGCAATACAAAGAAGCCCCAACATATAAGGAAGAAAGATATTCAACTGAAGATAACAACGAGGAGGAAGAAGATGAAGAGCCTTACAAGAAACCAAGAAGATTCCAACAAAAACATACACAAGAAGAGGAAAGCGGTAACCCTCAACCGAAGGAACATAAAGAAAAGAATCAATTCGTCTTGGTTGTAAAAGAAAAGGACAGAAAATCTCAGGAGCAAAATCCATACCCAAACAACGGAGAGCATTCCCAACAAGTACCTTATGAAGGCGGGGCAGGAGTAAGACAGCATCGCCAACCTGAAGTGACGGCAGCAGCTTCTGTCCCAAGGCTCTTCCTGGAGCCTTCCACTGGTCA
The DNA here is from genome assembly GCA_958496325.1 of Nomophila noctuella. Taxonomy (NCBI): domain Eukaryota; kingdom Metazoa; phylum Arthropoda; class Insecta; order Lepidoptera; family Crambidae; genus Nomophila; species Nomophila noctuella. The sequence goes on along the minus strand of OY292487.1, from coordinate 6,315,119 downwards.
CGTGGTCGACCGGGCCACAGGGCAAGCATACGTATTGCAGCCAATCGCACTGGCCAACAACAATTATTACAATTAGAAGTAAACATTGAACTAGAATAGTTGTTAGTTTCGTTATAGTTATTTATTTTCTTAATTAAAGAACTGATAAATTCGTTTTATGTTTGTTTTGATTTTGATGATTGCGTAGTTGTTACAGTTTTATAACACTGCTGATTTATGTAATTGACTGACTATTAAGTGGCATAATGAGATCGTTATAACTCCGTTTACTCCAAGTTAGATTTGCATAATGATAACAAATAAATATCAATATGAAGAAACCTTTATTTGGTGGGACGTTTGTGGATCAACTGCATATATTAAAATTCTTTGAGATAAGTCCATGTTTAGACACGACAAGTATTAGATGTGAATTCCATGGCGAGATTTTTATAGAAGACTAGCGGCCCGTCACGCGGTTTCACCCGCGTCCCAGGGGAACTACTTCCCGTACCGGGATAAAATATAGCCTATGTTATTCTGGGTGAATGTAGCTTTCCAACAGAGAAAGAATTTTTCAAATCTGCCAAGTAGTTTCGGAGCCTATTCAATTCATACAAACAAACAAACAAACAAAAAATCAAACCTTTCCTCTTTATAATATTTGTATAGATAATAAGATATATTAAGGTTCTAAAGTACCTACCTATTAATTCATACGTGGCAGCTTAGGCCTTATGGAAATCTGTGAAGTCCCAGGGCGTCATAAAAACGTTTTATTGGACAGGAGTAAGATTTATCTTAAGTTTGATTATCTATGTATCATAAAATAATGAATTAACAATACCTACATGCTTGCTACCAAGCGGAACAGGTAATATAATTTACGATAATTTAAGATGGTAAATATTGTATCGATAAAACTATAAATACTTATTTAAAAATAGATGAATTAATTAAGTTGCTCATAAAATTCATCTGAGAATCAAGAAGGAAAGATCAATGAACTGACTTTCAAAGCCTAGATGGAAGTAACACACACGATAGTCTTGAATATTCCTGTCTATAGGGGAAAGTGAATTCCTATAAACCAGTTACCTAGGCAAGGAAGGATAACTCGTACACTCCCTTATTTTTAATTTATTGTGTTGCTTCCACCTATTTGCAAACATTTATTTTTTAGGTAATGCATTTTATTTTTTTAAAACATCAAGATATCCTATCCTACCTAAAACCGTCCCATTGACTCACAAAGGATTTTTACCAAGGATCTCCGAAAGAGACAACACAGCCTGTCCTGGTGCAGTTAAATTAAATTAAAGTGTTAGTAAAACACATATTTCATTAAATATTTATATAGAAAACGTAAAGAAGGTAATAATTATGTTTAATAGTAAAGGCAATGCACCCGTCGGAGTTCGTTGGTCTATCAACTTGATATCTCTTCTAAGGTTTCACGCGCCATAATATTGCGGTATGATAAAATCCTACACACAATTATTGAATTCATTTATCGATAAAAAAAAATCATATAATCCATCGAACTGAAAGCCTAGGTATTTAAAGTTGTAACTTCGAAGTGATTACAGCGTTCCTCCGTTTCTAACTTTTATGAATTCAGATTAAATAAAAAGAACCACTCTAACCGCGCATTACCATTTTTGTAGTTTTCTTACGTTCCATAATATTTAAAAAAGAAAAGATTTAAGAGAGCCTTCACGTTTTAATAACTATGGTTTAATTTGTCCTGACACCGTATAATTATTCGTGATCCATGAAGATAGAAGTAACACAATTTTGGAAGTTAAAATTCGTATCAGGAATCACAATTAACAATAAATCTAGGAATATAATTATTTTAATTGTACATTTATGTCAGCTATTACATTTTCTGTAAACGATTAGTGTAATAAAGTTTAACTTGAGGATGGTAGGTGGATGGATCATAATCCTAAATTAGCCCATTCATACTAATGCATGCATCTACATGAATACCAGTTCAGCAACGCTGAGCTAGCTGTAAAAGTGCTATAGGTATATAGACGAGAGTATAATAGAAAAAAAAACGGACTAATATAAAAATCACAAGGCAGTAATGAATCTTGTCATCAAAAAAAAAAGCAATAAATATCAACCAAATCAAGAAAATATGTAAGTGAAGCGTCATAGTCCTCGATCACGGTTGCTCTAGATTTTAATAAGGTTAGTATTACTCCGATAAATTTAGTTTACTTCGAATAGTTACTACATGATTTCTAACTAACAATACAGAAACCTATAGGTTTAGCAATCTGCAGATGGTTAACAACGAATACCAGACCGCAAATGGTCGGTATTCACACGAAGCTAGTGAGGAACATAGATTGCAATAGTTAGTTTTGCCCTTGCCTACTTCGAAATTGGCACTAAAAAGGAGCGAGACAGCGCGTTGATTATAGATTTAAACGGGCGACTGTCAACGTGCTGTCTCGTTCTAAAAAGCGACTGTCGCTTTTACTTTAGTTCCAATTTCGAAGTATGGCGAGGGCAAATCTAACAATTTAAATCTATGGTGGGGAAGGCATCGTCTGGTAAAGGGCCGCTATTATAGGCAAAGCAGGGGTCAGTGCGTATGGTGCCCTTTCCCACGGTGCCACAGGTTTCAAGGATCGAGATGCTACGAACGGGTTTAGGGTTCAACTATTAATTTTAAGGTTAACTTTATTAGACAACGTTTGCGCAATACTTGTGTAGAAAACGTATCGAGTTAGTAGGTACCTATGCTGAATTTATTTTCAATAAGTGTCCTGTCCATGACCATGTGTACTACGAATAGTTTAAGACTAGCTCATTTGGTCTAGAATAACATAAGGAATATTGAATTATTTATTTGTGTCCTTATTTTAGTATCTACCGTTAATTATAATTAGAATTTTGAAATTATTTTAAAGCAAACAATATGCGGGTCGACTTCCATAGTTAAATGACTAGACCGTAACAACGGGACATAAGTAAGCAATTTCAAGTTAATTTGTTCCTTTTTAATTTATGTACAATTGTACACCATACCTATACATACTGGGTTATTCCCGTTGTCTCCCTCTCCACCAGTCCGGTTCCCACCTGTGCAGTGGGGACAACGGATTTTTTTTTTTTTATGTCAGAGGCGGCAAACGAGCTGGCGGGTCACCTGATGGTAAGCAATCACCGCCGCCCATGGACATCCGCGACACCAGAAGTATCGTTGATGTGTTGCCGGCCTTAACCCCATACCCTCCCCAACTGAGCTCTGGCAACCTTACTCACCAGCAGAAACATAGCACAACAGTTACGAAGTGCTACTTCACTGCGGTCTTCTGTAAGGTGGAGGTACTTCCCCAGACGAGCGGCTCATTCGAGTGGAATTTCCACAAAGCTCTACCTCTCAGAAGGAAATTCAAAAAACCGACACATACATCTTTATGCCATTACTTCTGTAGGTAAGTAAAGGTAAGAATATTGTATCCTTCATGTACGGAATTCAAGCGTTCAGAATAAATCACCCCATTCCATTGTGCTCCTCGTCCCATGCATGTCCCATCTGATGCGGGCGTTATCAGTTGACATCTGTTATTCTGTAATTTCACCATAGAGAAAACAACATTCTGTCCTATGGTATGGTGGAGAATAAACGGAAAACGTTAAATTAAGTTTAAGTTATGTTTAAACCACTGGGATGCTACTTGTAATTATTTAAAGGTATTGTAATCTAGGAATTGGGTAGTTTTATGATAGTGAGACTATTATCATAATTAAATAGGACTAATTGGAATTTAATTTATGTATTCTTATATTCTACTCTAGCTTTTTACGGCAAGGAATAACCATTAGACCTCTGTGGTTCTAAATTAAAAGTGAGTCATCTTATTATTTTCTTATGTCTATTCTGTACTTTTCATAGTTTATAGATTGTTAACATGGCTATGCTACGCTAGCTTCTATAATTATTTACTACTCCGGTAAGTCTATTTTAATATATTTGATTAAACATCTTAAACTACCTCCTCATTTATTTTATCAAATATCTACAAGATACATGAAAAATAAATGCAACATAATTATAATCCAACCAAACCATTAAACGGTAAATAAATCACACAGGTTGAACAATGCGCCCCTTCATAGAGATTACAATACAATACCCTCATCTTCCAAGTTCCATAGAGATGCAAAATGCGCACGCGACTAAAGATTGAGAAAAAAATCTCTCATAAGGGGTTGATGGGCATCTCATGGGGGCTTTTGTGAAGGGATGGAGCGTGGAGATTCTGTTTATGTTGCTTTTCATATTTCGTCACCTTTTCCCTGTGAATTAGACTCAATAGCCGGAGAGTATCAATATTAGTTGATGTTAAAACGATTTATCAATCTTTGAAAAGATTTCAATTGTGCGAATTATTTTTTCTTGAATATGGGTAAATAGATAATTATAAAGGTAATATTTAAATTATAAAAGTATTTTTTTTAAATGACCGCAGTAACAACTTAATCAAAATCATAAATACTCGTTTTTGTATAATAAACTCTACTGTGGTACTAATAAATTATCGAAGTTTGGCGGCAATGCATTTTCTATTCTTTTACCTACAACATCTTTATTCAATATATTTTTCGGCTGGGTGTGTTTCTTTACACAAAGAGTTTTTTTGAACGCGCTAATGTCAGGAACAACTGGTATAAACTTAAAAATATTTTTGTGTTCAATAGTTCATTTGTTGAAGAAAATTAAAGAAAATCGCGATAGTGTTTTCAACAACCACGCGAACGAAGTCGCGGGCACAGCTAGTACCTACCTACCTAAATAAAACCGCTTCTGCTCATTAAACTTGGTATTCTTTTAAATTATGTAGTAAGTGTATTTGTATTTTTACAGTAATTATTGTGATTATTTACCTCATGAACCTATTGGTTGTTATCTGTCCGTCTGTCTGCTCTGTCCCAAAGCACTATGATCAACGTTCACAATGATTTTTTTCATCCATTCCCACATTGCCAAAAGTAATCCTAGCAAAATAACCGCCATCACGTATCTATTCTTCAGCCGGTCAAAGGGTTTACCTGTCCACCCTTCCTAAGCAAACCAGTCTGACCAGTTCCACGTGGGAATTGCTGGCCCTTTGCCCTTTGGCGAACAGATGACATGCATATTTGGCCAGTACACTTGTCCGGAAGGGTGAAGGGCACAATAGGTGATGTCCCTTGTGTGCGAGACACACGGTCGGGAAGAGTTCGAGTTTTAATCTTGTGTATTGGAGTATTATGAAAATGTACTAATGAACTGCTAAGTAAAAAAAATATAATAAATTATTGTATAGGTATATCAATCTTGTGAGGAAATAAGAAATGCATGATTTTCATTTTTGTAAAGGTTTATAGATTTAAAAATAATTAGTATAAATAAACGCATTAAGTAGAAAATAGTAGAAAATATAAGAGAAGTCTTTCATTAAAATAATATGTGTGTTCGTTATGTTAGAATAAAAAGACAACCAGAATATCCGATAATATCAAAGCCTGACATTAACAATTAAAATAATAAACTAAACCGACACAGAATGAGAAGCTAACATACATAGGTACATAGGCAAACTAAGTAGAACATTCTACCACCTCTAAAATTTAACATTGGCTACAAACTGACATACGTTAACTACCTATCAACTAAAAAGTAAGACCTACTACCATTTCACTTAAAAACTTTAGCAACAATGCACGCTGCTCTTAATGTCAGTGTGTATCATCTAAAAGATTGCGAAGTGCAATGCATGCAAATAAAGGGTCATTCCTTACTGTCCTTTCCCACACGGAAGCGGTCAAACAGGTTTGCGCGACCCTCGCATTAACAGTTATTGCAGCATTAGACAAATGGGACCAAAGGACACCGATGTCTTCCCGAACCTTTGTCCAAAACTTGCAAGACCGGTTCGAGGTCCTGAGAAAACTAACGTAAAATAATTATAAGAAGACCGTACCTACCTAATGAAAGATTTGGTGAGATAATGTGCCGCAGTCACTAAGCGAAAAGATACCCAATTAACGATCTGGAAAACTTTTCTGGTAAGAATTAAATATAGAGAAAAGATAGTGTTTTCTTAGATTTACGCGACTGTTACACATGAAATAAAACTACTATTTAAAGTAATTTAAACGGATTAACATTTGGTGATCACAGCTGCTGAAATTAGCCGAAACGTCGGGTTTTCCCGAAAACATGTTTGTAGTTTGAAACTATACTGCAATTTTATCCGTTCAAAAGTAGTTTTATTTTCAAAAGGTAATAATTAGAACCATGTATTGAAAATTCATAAGCAGACCCATGTTGTTAAATAAAGGATTTTACTTTTTGGTTATAACTCCGTGAGCCGTTTTTCAGTGTCGAATGTGCCTATATTTATTTACTTTAGGGCATTTTTATCTTCTTTAACTACTTTAAGGCAACTTGCTCTTCGTACCAGACACTAAAGACATCATGCTATATTATTATGTGATACTGATATTATCACAAAAAGCGAGTTAGAGAAATAAATAATACTAACTAAATATGAGTGGTTGGCCGGCCCTGTGACTCGGCCTATCGGCATCGACGGTGATCGACCCCATGTAACTTACATACGCACTACGCACACCACAGCTTTGTAAAAACATCGAAAAGCTCTAAAAGTCTTGATATTATCGATTCAACCTAGAAATACTAATTCCAATATATTTTTTATTGAGCATGCAAATAAAGGGTCATTATTAACTGGCCTTTTCACACGAAAGTGGTCAAACTGGTTTGAGCGACCCTTGCACTATGACTATGACCTTTGTTGAGAAATAAGAATGTCTTGCAAAATTAGACAATAGCTGTAAGGACACTGGGTATCTTCCTGGTCTTTTGTCCAAAGACTCGCCTAACGGGTTTGAGGTCATGAGAAATATTTTTATAGGAACTTGATTGGTGAAATTAAATTGGTAGGTATGTATAACTGAATAAAACTACTTTTAAAAGGATAATAGCGCGGTTAATTATTAAAATTGTAGATTTAATTAATGAGTAAGAGTAGCGTAAACCTAAGAAACTATTGGTATAACATTAGTTCTATTATTAGGTATTGGAACTTACTGGTTAACATAAAATGATTAAACATTCGTATCTTAAATACAAAATGTAAGTGTCAGTTTTATCGGCCTTTTATCTACATTTTCTCGACCTACCTACCAATTGGATTGGATTTTTTCTCGACTTAATTAAAATGTGATGGTTTATAAATTGTGTGATAGTTTTAGAAATAAAGGAGAGGCCACAGAAATAGATATCGATAACATACCTTTAGTAGGTATTGTGGTAGAGCTCCAGGGATCATTGCTTGGAAAATTTCAGTAAGATTTTTAAAATAGGCATTTTAATAACACTGTTTTGAGATGTATTTTTGTGATTATAATGTTAAACTGAAAAATTATGTAGTTATTATCTACATTTTTATTTTATGTCAAAAAAAAAGCGGGAAGGGAACTACATACATACAACACAACAACAACACAATACACGAGCGTTTTGTTACTTCACCTTCAAATAAATAAAAAAAAGGTTTTTTTACACACGTAAATATTGCTGAACTCTTTTTCAATAATTATTATTAAAGCTCGCTATTCGTTTTCTATGTACTTTAATAAATAATTTAGTTTCTTATGATAACTATTATCCTTTTTTGAAAATATTGGTTGGTTCGAAATGTTGTCAAAATGTGATTTATTCCATTTTAGTGCTGTAGTGTGTCATTTGCGTAAAAATGTTAGTGCTTTACCAAAAATGTAAAAAATTGTTTGTCTTTCAAATATTAATTTCGCCATTCAAGTTCCCTATCTTTTAAAATTTGCATACGACTTATAAAACGACACTAACGATAGGGTCAAGTTGAAACGGATAAAAAAAATAAAGGGCGGGGTAGCGAGCCCTTTACCTTTTGATAGAAGACAATAGTAGAGGTATGCATGCCAAGTGACTTTACAGAGTCCACTATTATAATGTTGTCAGTGATGTGCAAGCAGCACTAGTGACAACTTCGAGTCATTTGGTTAAATTCAGTTACGTACTACATAGAATAAAGTGAAACTTTCAAATCTGGTGGAGATTATTTATTTGTGAATCATTACACTAGGACAAGGAGCGCAACAGGTAAGGGTACAATTATTTTATTATTTACTAAGGTGATTATATTATGCCATGTATCAACGATCCTCTTATACGAACATAGAGGCACAACGGCACTACATAAATAATAATCATAATTATAATAATCGTTATACAATGAAAAACTTAGATAATAATTAGCCAATTCATTGCGTAGTTTAAATAATAATAATTTAGTTAATAAAGCGAGAGGTAGGCAATTGGATAGTTTTGCGATTACATTAGCTTGCTTGATTTCGATTTTTTTTGGAATTCATAATTTTTCTTATTTTTTTTTGTCAATTTTAGATATTAATATTTATTCTGGCTCATTCATCCTAAGACGAGCAAAGTCTTCAAAGACGATGTTGTCTTCCTCCTCGTTGGTGTAAAGTGAGTTCTCATAACGGTGTCTTTCAATCGACTGCATCTTCTTCATGGCATTGAAGCGCTGGCGCTCAATTGTGCCTAAAATTAGAAATAAGTTACAAACATAATATAATATATTTTGTGTAGGTACGATTATCCTTATTTGTTGAAGTGAGTTAAATTGGATGATGTTTTTGCTTTCAAAACCTTTAAAATATTTTTATTAAAATATGTTTTTTCACAAGTTAAATTACCTTCAGCGGGGTGGAGGAGCTTGAAAGGAACATCAGTAACTAGTTCTCCTCCAAGTGTTCCGCAGTTGAGCTTGACGCGAAGGGAATAAGACACCACGATACCGATGGCGTCTGCTGGGCACTTGCCGTCGGCGACCAATGTAGAGCTGGCCAGGTTCACATCGTCTTCCTTCAGGTGGCCGTCCAAAGCGACACCTAGTAAAAAATAATAAATTAGATATCCGTAGATATATCTTGAGAGGGTTTAGAAACAAAACATGGTCAATATAATGTGTGTCATCACCTCGAATGTCCTTATTGCTGCGAGCCAAAGGTACCAAGTAGAATGTCTTAGACAGACTAGCCCCAGGGGTAATAGGGCAGCCCTCACGGCTTTCCAAAGAGGCAACATGGCGGCTGAACTGCGAGTTGATCATTGTGATCTCAACATGCTGAATGACCATGCAGCGGATATTGCGCACCGATTTGCGAGAGTTGTTGGAAACGATGACATTCGCAGCAATCTTCTCTCCATGGTAGTAGATCTCCCTGTCCAGAGTAACTTCCAAGTTGATTTTTCCATTGCTGAAGGTGAATCCTTTGCTCACCAATGAGCTAGGAAGACGACGTCCACGTGAAGTAGGCGCATGTTGCAGCTGTTCATCAAAATAAATCATTAATATTAAGAGAAATTACTAATACAATTAGATCCGTTGAGGTTCGAAAGTATATGCTTACTTTCTTGATGGCAAGAGTTACAGAGCTCCTCTTGTGGCTCTTCTGATCTTCGTTCTCAGCCACATAGGTCCTGACACAATAGTCCACTCCCATGGGCTTTCCCTGATCCTCCTCTGCAGGTTGCAGGGTTACCTAAGAAGGTATTTAAATATTAGAACTAATACATTAAGTAAAAGGTAGATAGATGAATAAAATATGGTAACCCTTTAAGAAGGATGTTAAGGATGTTTACCGAGCTAGGGGCCATTTCAGGAAAGTTGAAGGTAAAGGGGAAGGCGTTAGGTCCCAGTTTCTTCAACAGCTTCTCCTGGACTGGAGTCAATTCCATTTTGGAATTGATCATGGGCACGACTTGGTCCTGGCCAATGACCATTTCCTTCGAGAACTTAACTCCCATGACCTCATCTTCCTCTCTACCATAGCGGTAGGTAGTCACGAGCTAGACAAAAAAATATCGTAAATTAATCCATTGTGATCCAAAAAACACTGCACTTTTAACTTCACTTAAACACTGCACATTTATCTACCTGGCTGTAAACTTTTCTTCCTTTCAGGTACTCCGTATCAACCACGACAACTCCATCAACAGGGTCACAGTAATCTATATGATCAATGAAGTCACGCTTGCCAAGGTAAACCGTAACTTTTCCATTAGGGGTAGTTTTCTTGAAAACTTTTACCGCGACTACGAACGCGAGGGAAAGATAATCCAACATCTTGATTGGAAATGGGGAAAGGTGGATTAGTGTTTGGAAATATGGAATAGAAATAAGACAAAAAAAGAGAAATTGCGGAGTGAAGATTTAGTATGAACGTTTTGAGGCTATCACCAGTAATGACTCCCCCAAGGAATTCATTCTTATATAGTAGTGACATGAGGGGTTTCATTCGAATTAGAATAACGTCCTAATTGGATTACGTTCGTAGGCGTACTAATAGGATTTCAAATGCATGACGCATAACGCTCTTTTGGATCTATGTGATGTCACATCACTACGATCTACGTTTCGTTTTCTCAAAAACACTGACGTTTTTGTATTTTGACTTTTGTACTATGACAGTTCAGACTAGATATAGGTTATGAAATTGACTCCTATATTTTGGAGTTCAATTTTTTCTTATTGTAATCGTTTCTGCTTGTCCAATCAATAAATTATTCTATTTGGTTATTTTCTTATAAGTTTTCATAGGAATGTGACCCTTGTAAGTCTGTTCATTTATCTTGTTGTTGAGTTTCGTTGTTGTATTCCATCAAAAGAAATTTACTTGACTATATTTTCTAATAGTACAGCAATATACATTGTTTTCAGTAATAAACCAAATAAAAGCCTGCTGGAGTTTGTATATGACGCTACATCTTAAAATCGATGAAGCAATTCTCGTTCGAATCAGTTTTAGAGTCATATTTTTTACTTTTCTGACCATTAATAAATGGCTTTATGAAGCCTATTTAAATACAGCATATTTTGAAGTTGAGTGAGATTCTGCTTAGGAGTTAGTATTAATTCGCGTCATAGCTCGGTTTGGAATAAATTAAGAGTTTATACCATTAATTTGCCCATACCTCCCCTAAGATATGGCCATCAAAACAAACAAACAACCAATTTGGCAAGAATGAGTATTTAATGTTAATTGTTCTACTTCCAGCTACACCCTCAGCATGCCTACCTTCCTAACACCAGGGCGGCATGGCTACAGCGTCAGATTCTCCCGCACCCGGCCTGATTGCCTGGCCGTTGCCACCAGTCAGTACTATGGGCTCGCCGGAGGAGGCACTCTGTTCTTCTTGGAGCTATCACCTGATGGTGGTACGCTGGTAGAAGTGCAGAAGTTGGAATGGACTGACGGGCTGTTTGATGTTGTGAGTATATATTTTAATGCAAATGAGAAATAGATCTCATAGTATAGATCGGGTAATGGTAATTTCATTGTGGTCATTGTAACAAATTGTCTCAACAATTAGTCAATTGTTGAGACATTGACATTTGACAATGATGAGATTTGTCCCCGTCGGGAATGTGGTGTTTTTTGATAAAAATGCCAATAAGTAGCTGCAGTACTCCCAAACGGATAACTTAGCGGTCCTTATTAAATACCGGCAAACAAGACGGAAAGATAAATCTATTTTAGTTTGCTGAATATCATGACATCAGGGTGAGACAGGTTATTTTTTTATATATACTTTTAAGCTACAATGTATCTGTATTTAATAAATTCTTACTTCAATTTTATTTTATTTTCAAGAGTGTCAAATTTATTAACTTACTAGTTTTTACCCCTGGCTTTGCCCGTGTTATCAATATTAATCTTTTATCGAGAAAAGTATCCTATCACCTAAGTAAGCTCATATCCTGTCTGTATACCAAATTTAACCAAAATCTGTTCAGTAGTTTCAGTTTGATTGACGGACAAACATCCAAACAAACAAACTTTAACATTAATATTATTAGTATGATTCTACAATGGCTAACTCAATTGTGTTTGTAGTCATGACCATGCCCTTTGCACTAGGGATTGTGAGTTCAGATCGTTCCAAGGGTATACATGTATATGTTGAACAGATTATATGTAATCTCCATGTTCAAGATAGTGCTATGTCTGGATATGTGTTGTTTATATTTAAGTACTAGTGGCCGCCCGCAACTTCGTCCGCGTGGATTTCAGATCCTTTTTTCGCAATGAAAGGTAGCCTATGTTCTTTCTCAGGGTATAAAGGTTGTCCGTGCCAAATTTTGTGAAAAGTGTTTGAGAGGTTTCAACAGGAAAGAGTAACAGACATTCAGAGTTACATAGCATTTCCTTTGTAGAGTTACATAGCAGTTATTGTGGTAGAGACCACTGTCACACTATTTACTTAACCATTTAACTTTTTAAGATATGTAAGGTAGTCCTATACATTGTCAGATTTAATCAGAATCTTGTTAATAAGTGCCATTACAAACATACTATTTTTTAATATGTAACTGATTGACCTAAACTGTTATTTACAATGTGCGAGCAGGTGAGTGTGGGGCTAATTATAATCCGTTCTAATCTTTTCCGAACAACAATGTGCCGAGAAGCCTTGCCTGTGCTATTACGAGTATGAACTTGCTCGCCTCAGCACTTAATAGGATGGCTGGCATTCGTTTTATTTATAGACAATTGACTTAGTTTAAATGTATTGTTAAATAACATTTGTGATTTTCAGTATGTTTATTGTAACTGGTTTACGGGCAGGATAGTTTTTGCATGTCGCTTAGTATTTATTAAATATAACCAAACAGGAATCAATGTATTTTGATTGAATGCATTGTTATAATAATTTACAAATCACTATTTTTCATTTATCTGTAATGTATAACTATTGTAGAAATGTGTTACACAATAAAATAAATAGACCCAGTAAATGTAACAATTGTCAAGACATTAATTTATTTAATGATTTATAATTGCTAAAATATAAAAGGTTGTGTTTCATTGTATTCTGAAGTTGTAAACATTCCAGTAGTGTTATTGAAGTTGTCTTTATTAGGTAGTGACTCTGATAAAGTATTGTATATCATATGTAAGTTTTAATGATTAAAACAATTTTAAGAATTGCAATTTGCCGGTGGTTGCTAATCGCAGAATGACCTTTTTCTTTAGTAGTAGTGTCGTTGTAAGCTCTATTCGGCCTATTCCTCTTTTCCCCGTTGAAAAGTGGTTTCATGGAGGAACGTCATCGGTGAAGGTGATCGTTAGTATACTATAAAGAGGCCCCTTAAACCTACACGCTGGGTCGAAAGTCCCAGGCGCCGACTGACGGTCCTCTCTGTTCCACGCGATGGACCCGGCACCCGCACGGAGAATCCATGGATAGCTAAGAAGTTCGTCTCTCGCTTAGCGTTTCTAGTCGCCTTGACCATCGCCTCAGAGTCCAGGGCAGTAAAGGTTAACTATATTCCCTTGTATCTCAGACGTGGTCGGGCAGCAGCGACGGTGCAGCGGCGTGCGGCGCGGGCGACGGCGCCGTGGTGGTGTGGCGCGCGGGCTCGGCTGCCCCGCTGCGCGTCCTCAGGGCACACACTGCTGAGGTCTGCTCCGTCGACTGGCCGAGGAAGCATCTGCTCAGCGCTAGCTGGGATACTACTATTAAACTGGTAAGTTAGGAGAGTTGCATTAGTTCGACATGAAGAAAGCAATCATTTCTTAACAAAGAAAGTTATGCACTCAAAACACTGAGGTCAAATTGGGTTTTTTCTGTTTTGACTTGGTGATTGGTAGTGTAAAAAATAAATAATAATAATAAATAAATACCTTAGACTAACACACCATTTGCTTAGCCCCAAACTAAGCTTGAAGTTTGTACTATGGATGCTAAGATATGGGTAGACATAAATATTTAACATACATACTTAATTACTTCTATAAACAACCATGACTCGAGTGCAAACGTCGATGTTCATTACACAAACATTTGTCCCTAGCAGGATTTTAATGTTTCCATAATTCAAGAAAACATATTTTACTGCGTCCGTGGTGTAGTGGTTAGAGCGCTGTGCCCAAAAACTACCAACTCGGAGGTCGTGGGTTCGAATACCGCGGGGAACACTTTCACTTTGTGTTGGTTTTCCCAGTTTGGTTAGGACATTGCAGGCTTGAATCACCTGATTGTCCGATAAGAATGACGATTCCGTGCTTAGGAAGGCACGTTAAGCCGTTGGTCCCGACTATGATCCAAATTGTCTGGATTCCCTGTGGTTACGGAGGTCAGACGACAGTCGCTCCATTGTAATAACCAGCCTTGTCAATTCAGGATCATAGTCGCAGCGTACCCTGGGCTCCAAGGCTGAGGATGCAACCGGGTGAGGCGCTAGGATGATGAAGATGATGGGGCCTCAGGTGGGGGCCTACCTTGTGGTAGTCTCAAACTACATCTATTGATACCATAACAAATAATATTTTGTCTATTTCCAGTGGGACCCTGAATCCGAGGCGTGTCTCAGCACGTTCGCAGGCCACTCGCAGTTGGTGTACACGGCGGCCTTCTCCCCTCATTCGGCGGCCACCTTCGCCTCTGTGTCGGGCGACGGGCATCTCAAGCTGTGGACTTGTACGGAGTCGGCCAGACCGGCGGCGGTGGTGAAGGCGCATGATGCTGAGGTATGATTATTAAGCTTTCGAAATTTATTGATGTGTGATAAACTTACTCAGGAATCATTATCATCATCATCATCATCAGCATCATCATCATCATCATCATCATCATCATCATCATCATCATCATCATCATCATCATCATCATCATCATCATCATCATCATCATCATCATCATCATCATCATCATCATCATCATCATCATCATCACCATCATCATCATCATCATAATCATCATCATCATCATCATCATCACCATCATCATCATCACAGGGCACTGCTGGACATAGGCCTCTCCTAGGGCTTTCCACTCAGCTTGATTCTCGGCGCCAGAAATAACTTTATCTATTGTACATCCGCATCAAAATCTGCCAAATGATTTAATCATTAGCGTAGTTAAGAATTTAACGTATAAGGAAGGAGTAAGGACAGACAATGTAAAGTGACTTTGTTGCGGTAATGTAATGTGATACTATATTAAGTTTACTATGAACATGGTACCATAGAATGCATGATGTTAAAAACAATAAAAAGTTTCAGTGTACTACGTATTATAAAATTATCAATTTATGTGTAATGAAGTCACTACGTTAGTTCGGCCAAGTGTTTTGATGGCTGTATCTACAGCCCCTAAAGTGCTGATACTGATTTTCATCCTTTTGATCTGTCAACCAGTGAAGTGTCAAGCCTGAGATTTTATACAACATATAGAATTATGAATCGATTAAATTGTATAAATATTAAAGTTTGCTTTATTTCTTCCAGGTATTATCGTGCGACTGGAGTAGAACGGAGACGCATGCGTTGGCCACCGCGGGCTCGGACGGGCTCGTGCGAGGTTGGGATCTGCGGAGGCTCACTTCACCAATGTTCACATTGAAGGGTATGTTTATAAGTATTGTATACCTAGTTATATACTTTTTTGTGGCTTTCAAGTAATAAAAGCAGGTACTCAATATTTATTTATGACATTTTTGCTTTAATGCAGTGAAAGAAGAAATTTTACTATTCTAAAGTTAATGGCGACTGGATTGATGGGACTGCTTTAAGTTTTGTATTTCTGATGAAAACACTTATTTGTGGCCTTAAATATAATTTCTCCATTTTTGTTAACAGGATGTGAATGTGCAGTGCGGAGGGTTCAATTCTCGCCGCACGCGCCGTCAGTGATTGCGGCGGTGTCCTACGACTTCACAACCAGGTATTTGATTAAGTATTTTTTATATTCCTTGCATAATATGATGAGACTAAGTTCCTTGAAATGCGTCTTGCTAAGAGTAATTCTAGATTAAACAAATGCAGATCTTTATATTAGACGCTTAAATTAATAAATATTGATATTCATTAATCTAAGCGTCTAACATTTATTAATTGTATAGTTGTGCCATCCTTTTTCTCCTTATTATGAAGTACGTGTAATAGAGCAAGATATCAGAAACACTAACTCCCATCGCCTAAACTGTCAAGTGCGATGACGTCATTATCGCATGGCCGTCGTCTTCTGTTGAGAGAGACTTAGGGTCTGGCCACAGCCTATGGTGGCGAGCGGCGCGGCGAGGCCGGCGACGTGATTTGCGGCGGAATGCCACAGCCCGTAGCTGCGACGGCGGCGGCGTCTGCGGTGGACGTACTCAGTATTATTTAGAATAGCCCTATCAAAAGTGGTACTGTATTCACCGTTTGACATCGCCTACAATCGAACATTCTAGAGGCCAAGGCAAGCAATATAAATAACAGCTCGCCCGCCGAAACAATCATTCCGACTTCTTGATTCGTTCAAACAAACAAACAAACACACAAAAAACAAATTTGGATGTTTTGACATCCACAATGATGCCGGCCTGCTCATATTTCACACATAAATTTAACCGTATCCATTTTATATCGAGCGAAATTTTCAAAATGATTTGTTTCGACCGCGCGAACTCAAATACGTCCCGCCGCCGCCGCTGCGTACGCCGCTCTGGCTGTGGCCGCCTTATCCCGAGTACATTTGTTTTATTCGCGCGGCGCGTCGCGTTTGTTGTGGGTATGGCCGCCGCGGCGCCGGTCGCAGCGCGCATTGCGACACCTATAGCTGTGGCATACTTCATACAATTTCCTTTATTTCTTTATTTCGCTCGCTTCTTTCGCCGTCGAAATTCGCATCGCAAGACGCACCGCAGTGGGCTGTGGCCACGGCGTAAGAGAAAAACAGACTTGGGTGTAAAGTTAGGTGATTTTTTGACGTTTTGGTGGAGACACAAACGTGACATAGGAAGATTTCCTTTGTCCCATTTATCACGCACAATGGTTCGCCTTAGAGGCTAAGTGCGGAATGATGTTGTAAAATTTATTATTATTTATTTATTTATCTAAGGATAGACGATCTCGCGTTGTCAGCTAATACTCGTAATATTTATTATTATGAATGTGTGTTGTTATTGAGTCTCAATATTTTTCTTGTCTAGATTATGGGACCTGAAGCGCGGCTGCGAGCCGCTGGAGACGATCCGGCACCACTCGGAGTTCACGTACGGGCTGGACTGGAGCTCGCTGCGGCCGCACCAGCTCGCGGACTGCGGCTGGGACTCGCTCGTGCACGTCTTCACGCCGCGCTCGCTCGCCTGAGCGACTACTGCACGGTGAGTGGGATACTGGGATACCCTCCTAGCCTCCTAGCCGGCACCACTCGCAGTTCACGTACGGGCTGGACTGGAGCTCGCTGCGGCCGCACCAGCTCGCGGACTGCGGCTGGGACTCGCTCGTGCACGTCTTCACGCCGCGCTCGCTCGCCTGAGCGACTACTGCACGGTGAGTGGGATACTGGGATACCCTCCTAGCCTCCTAGCCGGCACCACTCGCAGTTCACGTACGGGCTGGACTGGAGCTCGCTGCGGCCGCACCAGCTCGCGGACTGCGGCTGGGACTCGCTCGTGCACGTCTTCACGCCGCGCTCGCTCGCCTGAGCGACTACTGCACGGTGAGTGGGATACTGGGATACCCTCCTAGCCTCCTAGCCGGCACCACTCGCAGTTCACGTACGGGCTGGACTGGAGCTCGCTGCGGCCGCACCAGCTCGCGGACTGCGGCTGGGACTCGCTCGTGCACGTCTTCACGCCGCGCTCGCTCGCCTGAGCGACTACTGCACGGTGAGTGGGATACTGGGATACCCTCCTAGCCTCCTAGCCGGCACCACTCGCAGTTCACGTACGGGCTGGACTGGAGCTCGCTGCGGCCGCACCAGCTCGCGGACTGCGGCTGGGACTCGCTCGTGCACGTCTTCACGCCGCGCTCGCTCGCCTGAGCGACTACTGCACGGTGAGTGGGATACTGGGATACCCTCCTAGCCTCCTAGCCGGCACCACTCGCAGTTCACGTACGGGCTGGACTGGAGCTCGCTGCGGCCGCACCAGCTCGCGGACTGCGGCTGGGACTCGCTCGTGCACGTCTTCACGCCGCGCTCGCTCGCCTGAGCGACTACTGCACGGTGAGTGGGATACTGGGATACCCTCCTAGCCTCCTAGCCGGCACCACTCGCAGTTCACGTACGGGCTGGACTGGAGCTCGCTGCGGCCGCACCAGCTCGCGGACTGCGGCTGGGACTCGCTCGTGCACGTCTTCACGCCGCGCTCGCTCGCCTGAGCGACTACTGCACGGTGAGTGGGATACTGGGATACCCTCCTAGCCTCCTAGCCGGCACCACTCGCAGTTCACGTACGGGCTGGACTGGAGCTCGCTGCGGCCGCACCAGCTCGCGGACTGCGGCTGGGACTCGCTCGTGCACGTCTTCACGCCGCGCTCGCTCGCCTGAGCGACTACTGCACGGTGAGTGGGATACTGGGATACCCTCCTAGCCTCCTAGCCGGCACCACTCGCAGTTCACGTACGGGCTGGACTGGAGCTCGCTGCGGCCGCACCAGCTCGCGGACTGCGGCTGGGACTCGCTCGTGCACGTCTTCACGCCGCGCTCGCTCGCCTGAGCGACTACTGCACGGTGAGTGGGATACTGGGATACCCTCCTAGCCTCCTAGCCGGCACCACTCGCAGTTCACGTACGGGCTGGACTGGAGCTCGCTGCGGCCGCACCAGCTCGCGGACTGCGGCTGGGACTCGCTCGTGCACGTCTTCACGCCGCGCTCGCTCGCCTGAGCGACTACTGCACGGTGAGTGGGATACTGGGATACCCTCCTAGCCTCCTAGCCGGCACCACTCGCAGTTCACGTACGGGCTGGACTGGAGCTCGCTGCGGCCGCACCAGCTCGCGGACTGCGGCTGGGACTCGCTCGTGCACGTCTTCACGCCGCGCTCGCTCGCCTGAGCGACTACTGCACGGTGAGTGGGATACTGGGATACCCTCCTAGCCTCCTAGCCGGCACCACTCGCAGTTCACGTACGGGCTGGACTGGAGCTCGCTGCGGCCGCACCAGCTCGCGGACTGCGGCTGGGACTCGCTCGTGCACGTCTTCACGCCGCGCTCGCTCGCCTGAGCGACTACTGCACGGTGAGTGGGATACTGGGATACCCTCCTAGCCTCCTAGCCGGCACCACTCGCAGTTCACGTACGGGCTGGACTGGAGCTCGCTGCGGCCGCACCAGCTCGCGGACTGCGGCTGGGACTCGCTCGTGCACGTCTTCACGCCGCGCTCGCTCGCCTGAGCGACTACTGCACGGTGAGTGGGATACTGGGATACCCTCCTAGCCTCCTAGCCGGCACCACTCGCAGTTCACGTACGGGCTGGACTGGAGCTCGCTGCGGCCGCACCAGCTCGCGGACTGCGGCTGGGACTCGCTCGTGCACGTCTTCACGCCGCGCTCGCTCGCCTGAGCGACTACTGCACGGTGAGTGGGATACTGGGATACCCTCCTAGCCTCCTAGCCGGCACCACTCGCAGTTCACGTACGGGCTGGACTGGAGCTCGCTGCGGCCGCACCAGCTCGCGGACTGCGGCTGGGACTCGCTCGTGCACGTCTTCACGCCGCGCTCGCTCGCCTGAGCGACTACTGCACGGTGAGTGGGATACTGGGATACCCTCCTAGCCTCCTAGCCGGCACCACTCGCAGTTCACGTACGGGCTGGACTGGAGCTCGCTGCGGCCGCACCAGCTCGCGGACTGCGGCTGGGACTCGCTCGTGCACGTCTTCACGCCGCGCTCGCTCGCCTGAGCGACTACTGCACGGTGAGTGGGATACTGGGATACCCTCCTAGCCTCCTAGCCGGCACCACTCGCAGTTCACGTACGGGCTGGACTGGAGCTCGCTGCGGCCGCACCAGCTCGCGGACTGCGGCTGGGACTCGCTCGTGCACGTCTTCACGCCGCGCTCGCTCGCCTGAGCGACTACTGCACGGTGAGTGGGATACTGGGATACCCTCCTAGCCTCCTAGCCGGCACCACTCGCAGTTCACGTACGGGCTGGCGGCACACCATATCGCACACCTAGAATAAGACTAGCTTAACTCAAAAAATCACTTTTTCAGGTTGTCATTGGAGATTATGTAGTTTTGAACGCAGAATCTGGCCATGTAAAAACTCAGTTTTTAATATTTTTGAGTTACACTAGTCTTATTCTAGGTGTGAGATATTTTAACTAGATCGTTGCTTTTGCCGTCGCCAGTCTCTAAATTTGGCACTAAAATAGGCACCGTACGTAGCGATGACTCTACAATGTCGTGACGCATATTCAAAACTTTTACTCCCAATGTCGGTAATTCTACTGTCAAACCACGGACAACACGGTGCCTTATTCTGCCATCTAGTGACTCATAATCGAAACGCTAAATGTCAAATTTTACTGTCAAGCCACAGAAAAAAAAACGGGTTTTAGCGCCCCTTTTAGTTTCTGCAGGGTGCCTGTAAGACAGTCGCTTCTTAGACCAATGAAAGCATGCTGACAGTCACCCGATTCTAGGTTCAAATGTGCGAAGTGTTAAGCTGTAACTATATGCCTTCCTGCGCCTTTTTGAAGTGCAGTAATAGTCTAAAAACACAAATAAAGCTACAGGTGTATCGTTTCATGCATAAGTGCATATATTTTATTACTTCTTTAATTTATCAATTGTTATTTATTCCGCTGCCAAGGATACTAGTTCACTAGATGGCGTTCGTCAGAATCATGCCACAGTTTTCTAGCGTAAAGGCAAATATAACGATTTGAATTTTAAATCTATTGGGCACACCATATGAGCTCATACAATTATACGGTCTAGCCAATTTTTTTGTTGGTGCATTTACTGAATCTAATGACGAATTTTGTTTGTTTTCAGAATGAACGAAGGAAAACTGCCGGAACTCGCGGGTTCGAGTGACAATGTGCCAAAGACACGAAAGCTGCAGAGCCGTGGGTGCGAATTTACATTCCTGTAAATGTGGTTAAACATTTTAACTAAAATTATTTTAAAATATCCTCCTTTTTGTAAAGAACCACACGACCAAAAAATTTGAAGCACACAGTTTTGTCTATGGTTACAATTTTGATTATCTGTAATGTGCATAGTGCGTGCAGTGTGTTTATGATTTTTGGTCGCGTTTATTTGTTTTGTTTTCGGCTGTGTTTAAAGTTAAAAATTTAATATAGTTAATTTAATATGACTGCCAGAGACAGGGTTGATATTGATGGGTTGAAACATTGATTTGAATATTTTAAGGACCCATTTATTATTTCTTTATGAATTATCATATCATGATCTGTTATAAAATAATACATAAAAATTCTGGCTAAAGATATGACAGGTGTTACATCTTTTAATAACATTCAGTTCTAATTAAAATTGGCAACTTAATATATCTGGTATGTTTGTCTTATTTGTTAAGAGAATGTTCAGATCATGTTTCAATCTATCTTAAGTAAAAAGGATGCTAAGAAACTTGTAAGCTTGCTCAGCTATTATGTGTAATAACTTAAAAATCTTAAAATTATATTGCAATTAGTAAACGTGTATAATCTTTTATAACGTAAATTGAGAATCAATTCATTTTATTCACTTGTTGATGTATTTTTAAGCTATGTTGACTGATTGTTGTATATATTTTAATATCCTTAGATGTTCATGTCGCAATAAGGTAAGTATGCTATTATCAATATAATAGTTTGCTTTGTACAAAACGTATTAGGTAGGTATATATATAAATAATGTTACATTCCGTTAGCTGCCCTTTCAAAAATACTATTTTCACATTTTGTGAATTATGAATATTGGAAAATTATCTAAAGCTCGAGCACATTATTCGTCGATCATGTTCTATTTTACATCCGCCATTTTTAAAAGATCGAACTCTTTAAATATGTAAAGTATAAAGACCGGGTGAATGAGTGAAATTGGGACCGGTAATTTCAATTATGTTCTCGGTCGTATAAATGTATGTTCAGAAGTTCTTATATAAATAACGAAATAATCCATAATTGCTTGTTGATTTAATAACCCGGAAGATGTTTCAGAGTCATTAATTGATTGTTGGTCGGTACGAGTATCAAACTGAAACGGTAATTTTCTTTGTGTATTATTTTGTTACTATTAAGTTTTATTAAGGTAACTTAGGAGACAGTCAAATATATTTTATACAGGGAATCTGTAATTTATATAGTAGTTAACTTTCTATTATTATTCTAGTATTTGTAGGGGTAAAGGAAAATGTATCCAGTCATTTATTTCGTAATACACACATATATTTATTACCCTTATGTACATATTATTATGTAACTATTTATTACTTTTTAAATGGAATGTGGGAAAGTTGTCAGATATTATATGAAATAGATACAACAAGATGACATAAGTAATAATCGTTTTAATGAAAAATTACTATCCTTATTGGTTTTAAAACAAACTTGAAGAATATGTATAAGAGATACTGCCAGCCAATAGTATGTGTTCATTTAAAGAAAGCATTATGGCTTAAAAAATAAATATATATTGAAAATAGACTTGTATAAGTATATTGAAGAACCTCAAGGGATAGTAAAGAATATACGCAATTAAATACAATAATTCGCTTTACCAGCAGCTTCTTTGGTTTAACTGGTTAAATTATTTTTTTAACTTTACATAATAAATGTATTCATCAAAAGGAGTCGGGCGAACGTCCATACAAAATTGGGCTTGACGTTACAGCAACCATTTCTACACTTTTTCATTTAGATATTCCTGCCATTTGAAATAAAAAAACTTTTTCGCAACTGCTACACGGGAGAAAAAAGATATAGGGTGTTATTATTTGCTTCGTAGTAAGTTATTCGTACAAAGTCTCAGTGCTCTCACGTTGTATTTACAGACTACTACTGACTAGATTTTATCAGATTGTATTTCAGGACATTAACATTACACATTGCCGATTCTAAGATTATTGTAAAAGACTAGCTGTTTCCCGCGGTTTCACCCTCGTCCCGGGGCAACTTGTTCCCGTATCTGGATAAAATATAGCCTATGTTACTCAGGGTGAATCTAGCTTTCTAATTGTTAAAGAATTACAAACATACAAATAGACACATAAAAATACAAATCTTTCCTCTTTATAACATTAGTGTAGATGGGTATAAGTATGAATAAAAAACACATTTCTCTCATAATTATTTATTGATCATCTACTTCATCATAAACGATTAAACATACAAACATACGCCGCCAGCTAGCTATGCCGCAATTGATACAATGAAGTCGTTGATCACTTATTGTATTCTGCTTCGAAATCCGGTCGTTATAGCTGAGGTAAGTCGAGTAGGCAAGAAAACTAAGTCCGTGAAGAAAAGCGTGGGTTGTTCGTTAAAGCAATAACCGTCAGAATCCTTTATACATAGCCAAAGTCGCAAAACAATACTAATTAAATAATAAAAGCACACGAAGACACAACAAAACGAAATATCCACCATCGTATATTATGATTTTTTTGACAATTGACGTTTGATGCGACATTAGTTCTACTTTGTTGCCAGTACAAGAAAAAAAAATATTCTGTTGATCAATTTATTGTTACAATGTTTTTATAAACGTTGTTAAATAATCCATTTTTTTAAACGTTTTTTAGAACATAGTACAAAGAAAAAAACACCGATTCACTTTCATTGCTTTGATTTTCTATTTTATATCATTTCTTTATTTATATCATTACTTTAATTCATTTGGCAACATTGTTAAAAAGTGTCAGTAAAGCTAGGAAGTAAGGAAAGTCAATTATAATATGATTAAATATTTTATTTAATATCCCATGGTAAAATGGCTTAATATTTTATGATTAAAAATTAAAAATCTAGAATTATTTTTTGATAAATATTTTATTTGTGTAACGATAAGCCCAGATTCGCCCGTCTCCTTTGATAGTAATAAATACAAATAACAAATCGACCGTTCCCAAAATGTAGCATCTAGTCAAACCATCAAAGACTCAAATATACATTTGTATTTGCTAATAAAAATGTGTGAAAAGCGCCCTCTGTCGGCTTATTTCGTGTTTCCTGTTGTATCTATTTTGTGTTTTTTTATCAAGGGTGGGGGATGATAATAGATGTTGTATTGAACAATGAAATATGTGGAATTGTATTATCAAATTGTAAAACTATATTAATATATTATTGTGTCGATGATATCATACCCTGTATGATTTTTTTATATAAATGAAAATTTATAAAATACAGTATTGATGTAGAGAAATGGATGCGGGGTTCTCCAATATAAACTTATCAGGCTTCACATTATGTATGTAAAGTGAAAAGGACATGGCTCATTCCTGCCTAGTGATGGCCACGAATAACACAAAAGCACAAAATATATTAAATTAAAATATGAATTTTCATATATTTTACAATCTTGTAGAACTTGTCAGTATTTAAAAGAAATTAATTAGTAATTTAACTTCCGCTATACACTGCTTTTGAAAAAATGCGTTCCTTTCAACGTAAATACGAATAGTCTGCTCTTGTCCTCCATAGACACAATATAATATTGTATGAAAAACAGTGACATACAATAAAAATAGCTTAACTATGAAAAAATATTTGTATTGTATCATTTAACGTATTATTTATCACAAACAACTTATTTTAAACATAGTATTTTATTATTTTTCCCAAAATGAATATTACTTTAAGCAGAAAGGAATGAATATTATTGTCATCATTTCGACAGTTATTGTCAAATATTTAAATCCGTTGCCATGGTAATAATATACAATGCGTGATTGAGTAAGCGTTAGCAAAATTACGATAAGAGAAAAAGAGACAACATTTTTTTCACGATACACCGTTGAGTAACCTTAGTAACCAATGTATCATGACGTCATCAATCAAAACAATGCTACGGTAAGGGATTGAAATGTTTTTTGCAACCTTTGTGTGTCTGTATAATTATAACCCCAAGTTCTTGGACTTTAGTTGTTAATGATATTGAATGTTCTGATAGTAACGAGTCTAATGCAATACGACATGTTTGTGGGAAATGAATTTTGGTATCTAGGCAAACGTTCCATAGAATGTTGGCCATGTCTTTTGCCGGTTATCAAAATAAGGCCTCATTACTTACTGTAAAAACTCCTATCGCGGATAATAAATAAAACAGGATAAAATAAAAATATATTCAGTTGTTTAATTTCTTACACATAACACAGACTGACATTTTGTTTAACAAGATAAAATATGTACTATTTTCACAAATTATACTCAAATGTCCCTCTTAAGAACCAATGTAGGTACGACTTCACATTGAAAAAATTTAATTATCACTGATGTAGGTCCAAAACCAGGAATTTTTGAGCGTCGTCAGCAGAAAAGTTTGTTTGCAAATCTAAATCCAATGACACCAATGTACCTACTACGTACTTTCAGTTATTTTACTGTTTTTATTTTGGTTTAGACTTAATTTGTTAATTAGGAATATTCCTTTTCAACCGTCGTATCCTGCCCTCTATCGCCGACAGCATGTAATACACAGAATTGAGGTGGTGTTTCTCAGCCCCGACGCAAATGTTGGTCATGCTTGGAGATACAACGCAGCAGGACTGTGGCTTGCAATAATCAATCTTGTGTAGACTGGGCACACGGTATCTATTCGTCTGGCAGCCTAGGGTGTCGCGTCCGCTCGGTTTCATTGTGCAAGCTTCGGTGTAAGAAAGTTTTGGGACCGTCGCGTAGTACAGGCATTGGTCGGTAGGTGCCACTAGGTGTCGCGTTACTGAAATGTAGATGACAAATATTTTCCAACTAAATTTTTACTTGCATATAGGTAAAAAGAGTATCAAGCACGAAATGAGACGAAAGTAGAGACTTAAAAACTCAATCTCACCCTCAAGAAACCTACATATACAGAGGTATAATCTGATGAGGTTTCTCAATCTTAATACATTTGTCTTCAAAATATTTAGATTTTGTAAATATGATGATATATTATATACCTAGTATGAAATTACAAAATTTGTCTTACCTTTCTCCTTTACGCGGCCAAGTCGTTGAGTCAATAGATTGCTGTAGTATCGACATGATCCTAATAGATGTGATTTAACATGTTCTTCCACCACATCTGAAAAAGAATAACAATAACATTTATATTTTCTTACATTATTACAACTAAACATTGGTAGATAGGTACTGTTTTAAGTTAAAACAATATTGTTAAAACCTCGTTATCAATAGTTAACATTTTTAACAACCGATAACGGTTTTAACAGATAGACTGGTTCATGTTTGGTGGACCATTTTATAGGCTGTCTACATGAAACTACTTGTAACGTCAATATGTCAAAACACGGCCAATGTAAGGTACTAATTTTTTTTTATAATTATTATTTGTCCGCCTTCTATAAACATTGTTTCCCACGAGTCACACTGGAACGTGCAATCACTGTAAGGTACACAGTCGTCACCGCCACCCATGTTAACATTGGTGACGGCTGCTGTTCATAGATGGCCTTCCCTTTAAATAATAAAAAAAAACACTCGGTCTCAGCTATCAGTAAGCCGTCACCATTGCCTTTCTACGCACATCAATTCAACAAGGGTAACATGCGTTGCCTGCCACTGCCTTCTCCATTTACATTCAAAATGATGGTCCCATTTCGCTTCGGAATTATGTTTGGTGATAGAAAACAAAGTGAGGAAACTTGCACCCTACGAGTTATAATGTGAAATAGAGACAACACAGCATTCATTCCATTATAATTGCGAAGAAATATTTTGTGTCAGTTTGATACGACTCTAGAAGGTGGATTAAGTTTTCAATTATGAAATAAATTGCAATACACTGCTAAGTGCAGTAAAATACGGAGGTTTAAATTCCTTATATTCCAAGGAAAATCTTATAGAATTCAATTGCAGGATTCGAAGCAATCGTAGGTTGACAAAGACCCCTCTATCGCGGCGTCGCACGGAACTCTATTTTCCGCTTTACTGATCTAAAGGATTCAAGATCCATATTAGTTTTATTCTGTGGAATCACTATCGTACTGCTATTCCATCGTAGCTTCATTAGGATAGTACCTAGGTATTTATAAATACCTATTGGTGCGTATTAAAGCTCCGAAATGAGTCAAGTGATCCATTATAATACTTATAGGTAAGTAGTCTATTATGCTAACTGGAGCAGGCATATTTTAGAACAAACAGTACCCTACAATTATTAAACTACCGATCCGTCCACGACTTTGCAGAACATGAAATAAGTGGATATACCATAATATTCCATGTAAGTAGGTGAAAATATCATCAATTAACTTAGCTGTCTTTATTCAATGAAGCTTTAATTTTGTTGACGCTTCATGACGAAAATAATTTTATTATGACATAAAACTAATACCATTGGTATTAGATGATGGGATTGGGTCGGACTAGATCGAACTAAGTACAGAGATCTTATTAGAATACTATTCTGGTTTGACTAACCCGACTGGTAGTACTGAGGTATTTCCAGAAGTCTGGCGTGGCAGGCGGCACAAGTCTGTGTGGAGCCCTCTATAGAACCGGCTGGAGTATTGTAAGTATACACGTATTCCGCTAAAATATACAAATTGGTATTTAACATTTTTTTTATAATCGAGCACCGTGGTGGTCACTCGATGGTATGGTAAGTGATCAATCAACAGTCGCCCATGGACATCAAAAACTCAACAAGGGTCGCAAATGAGTTGTCTGCCATTAAAACTCCACATCTTTCCCAACTGAGATCTGAGGACCTTACTCATCAGCAGAGAAATAGCACAAAAGTTACGTAGTGTACCTACGTACGTACGTAGTTACGTAACTGCTACTTCCCTTTAATTCATACACAAAGCCGTGGACAGAATTTAAAAGCTAGTACCTAATGTAAGACAATAAATAAATTACCATATTGGCCACAAGAATATTTTATTTCAGCGCTGTAAGTATACGATTCCACGCCTCAACTTTATTTTGCGGGTATATAGTTCATAAGTAATTCATTACTGTTAATAAATTATTTTCTAATAAAAGCGTAGGTTTAAATTAGAAAACAGCTTATTCAGTCTCAAGTACTCGTAATCGCTGGCCTTGCGGTAATTAGTTTTAACTTAATTATAGACTATCGGAGGCCAAGATACAATTTGGGACGCTGAGCCTTCAGAGTAAACAAGTACGTAAGGTACTTCCCGAACATTCGGCCTTGGGGTAAAATATTGGAAAAAATACGCAAACTGTTTTGTTGATCAAAACCCGCCAAGTTAGGTACCTATAGTGCCTAGGATATAATTATGTAATACTTAGAAAGCCTTAAAGTAAATTATGAATTACAGTTTAATTGAAATGTGAACTCTGTCTAGTAAAACAAGACTATGGTCATAGTTATTACTATTGTAAAGTGTTCGAATAATGTAAATATAATATTAACACTTGTAATTAAATCTTACCTTTGTTAATACTGTTATCGGTTTTCGGCTTGTTGCAGCAACAAATATGTTCTGATGGGCAAAGCCCGCATTGAGATGTTAGTATGGCAGCTGATCTGATTGCCAGGGCCCGTATGAAAGCAGCTTCATTCTCTGTTAAAAAAAACTGCCCTGTAATGTATGTAATTTCAACGAATCTCGCGCGAATTAATTGAGCGCAGAGGCATACAGTTTGTTTCTGTCGAGATTTTTAGGAGATTGCAATTTATTAAGGCTTATTAAGAATGTTATGATTGAAGCTAAACGAACATTAGGACATTAAATTGGGATTTATGTAGAAATGTTAGTTATTCCTCCTAAACGTTTGAAATCTATTATACATATTTTATGCTGGTGATAGCGAGGATATTAAGAAAGGTTTTCCACTCCATTTGATAGTGATCGTGGAAATACGTAACCAATTTTCTGCGTTACAGCATCGTTATAGAAAATTACCTTAGGTCCATATTTCTATGATCTAAGTAGATTTGTAAATTTATATTGTTTTTTACTAACAAATTATTGATTGTTTTTTACAATGTATACATATAAATTAGTCTTCGGCTTGCTTTTATTGCCCAGAGACTAAATTATATTTTGAATTGTATGTTAAACAATTGTAGATTGGTGTACAAATATCGACTTTACCTAAATAAGTACTTAAATCTTCGACCCTCTCATCTCCGTGACCACAAAACTAACTGTTAAGATGTGAATTTGCCAAATATCTTAGGTTTATCACTAGCAATAACATAAACTACGGTTAAAGCCCTATAAACTCTGTCGCTACGCACAATCTGCCCAGGATCCGTTTTGAGGGCAATCCATAATCGGGAAGGGACAATACACTAGTAAAGTTTATGTTCAATTTAGAAACGGCCGTCAGAAATCTAGTATCTTACCTATATCTGGATCCATTGTGTTTATTGGGCGCCGACATGAATCTTTCACAACCAATTTCGTAGTTTCGTACAAAGCTTTGTATACTGAAATAAAAGATGTTTAGTAAGTGATAATTTGTACAATTGCTATTTTACAACTGTTGTTATTTGTATCAAACTTTTCCGTCTTTGCAAAGACGGGTCAGTAGTTAGGTCTTCTTTGGAGTCTCTACTGAGAAAACACTGATCAGATCATTAGTATTTTATTAAATCATAAGAGTACCTAATAGTATTGTTAACTGAATTATTTCTAAGACTTGCTTAACTATCAATTTGTGTGATGTTTTATTAATTTAGTAATATCTATCGTACCTTTGGGCGGTAGAACTTCTCCGATCACGTTCTTGCTAGTACGTTTGCTTTGGAATGAATTTGCTAAGTGCGGGTGAGCATCAACTTCTAAGTGGTCCACTGCATGTTCACGTTTCTTCATTTCCGCATTTTGAGCTACTAACAAAGAAGTTTTGATAGCGAATTTTGTGGTATGGTTAAAAACGTGTACCTGGTACTTTAACTTCATGTTAGTATATAATTTTTGTATAACAATATTATGTTGGTAGAATTGTACGAAAAAGGAACTAATTGTTTTCACGGCTTGTCTAACATGTTACGAGCTTAGTTTGATTGAATAGGTATTTTCTGGAACTATAGAAAACTTGCTACATCTGCCAAACTAACTTGTAAAGTACAAGTCTGAAACTATCGTCTGATACCACAAACTATCCACAAATTACAAATGGTATTTGTCACAGAACTTAAAACTAGATAATTAAGTTAGTAGTATATAAGTAAAACATAAGTTAGAAGCTTCAGCCTCGTGAAACTAGTTCAATTAATATGATATGAGAAATACTAATGAATAAGTTCTTGTGAGTCCTTTCAATTCCATATATAATATGTCATGTTCTAGGACTTTGCCGACATCTTTCACTTAAGTGCTGGCATTAGTGCATAGTTTCGAACTTGGAAATTGAATATGCCGGGCGTCTAAATATACCCCTTTCCTTCGTCTTCAGAAACATTAGTGAAAAGCTTCACACTAGACTTTCAAAGGGCTTAAAGTTATAATCCGTCATCGCTAGACTGGTCTCCAAAGGAATTAACCTAAGAAACTAGATGAAAAGGTTTTGAGTCGCAATATTAGTTGTTGTGTTGCTACAGAAATACCTGTAAGACAGCTTTGAGTGCATTAAGAGATATTTCTGTTCTGTTCGTAACAAATTTTCAAGCGGACACTTAGACAGAGATTTGAATATTCATAAAGGTTCCAATAAACGGGTAGAGCATCCCTGATTTTGCAGGGAATTAAAATAATTTGAAATTAGCTCGTTGAGAAAAATTACCCGAAAAATGTTTTCGAATAAAGGTTTTTAATTTATTAATAAGTAAGATTCTAATAAAATAAATCAATGAAATAAACGAAAATAGTAACATTAGCAACATATTAATTTTACGTTGGTAAAAAATGTCGTCCACGGTTTTACCTTTCTCTGACTCCTGTGCGGGGGCGTCCAATCTTGTCTGATGTACGGCGCAGCGAGGTTTATCGTAAATAAATATACAATCTACAACAGAAAAACAAAAAAAAAAATGAGTTCCTACCTTATTATGATAACTTCATGAAATCAACGATTCACACATTTTGAGATATAGAAAGTAAAAAAGTTTACAAACCATTGGAATGATCGTCGCTTTCACAACAAACTGACGGAGAAGGTAGGACACATCTAGATGTTAAAACACTTGCAGATTTTAAGTAATCCATATTCGGAAGGATAGCGTCTGTTCCTGAAGCAAACAATATCAATAAATCTCGAGGACTTTCGATAAAATACGAAGAGGTAGAGAGAAAAAAGTTAAATTTGTTTGTAAATCCTACCTATTTAGACTTTCTGGACTTCTGAACGCTTATTGTTATCGCGCATTGAGTGCTATATATTTTGTCCAACTTTAACGTTATACTGAATTTGGAACCGTGCTTTGATGGTTGATGTCTCACTAGGGAAGAAATTGAGTGAATTTACTTATAACGAACAATTGAAGAAAATGCAAAGATCCAGTTGAATGGTTTTGGTTATCCAACATGATAATTTATTTTATATACTCTGTCATGCTTTTGATATGTTGTCTCAAAATTAAGAGCATAGCCAAAATCATTCAACTAAATTTAGATTTTTATACCTGTATCATTAATATCTGGACAAGCCTGAAGAATGGATTCTTTAATAGGTTTCATTATTTCATCTGAAATAAGTAAATAATTCTCAATATTACTACAACAACTCACATTTTTCAAGCATATTTTGCATAAATGCCAGCTTACCTGATGTCTCTTTATCGGCCATTTTTTTTGTTTCATGCGATGGTAAAGGTTTCTTTGTATTTGAACGAGCTGGAAGGACATCAACGAGACTATCTTTTGATAATGCCATTATTGGAGAAGCTCTTCTTGCGACTGTAATTATTGAAAGGTATAAGAAAGGCTATATGTTCATTCGTCATTTTCACAAAAAATCTAAACAACGACTTCTTATTATCTATATCTATATAAGGCCAAGAAGTTAGACATATGGCTTGAAGACTAACCTCATTATATAAAAACCTTACTGATAATGCAATCTGTTTCTATTGTGATTATAGGTACCTGAATTCAAGCCGCAGATAGCATTCGGTTTGATTTTAGAGTCAGTTTTCAAGGAAGTTTTTGTGGACATTTTAGTAGATCTACTTGAATTTGCTATCGACATTGAAGCTTGTTTTAATGTTTCCAACGTGGACTGCTCTATGTCTATTAAAGATTGGTAATCTGTAATAAAAAAATATATTAAAATTTGTCGTCTTTTAGCTATGTACAAATTATTATATATAATATGTCGCTCTTTTTGCAAGGAAGATGTTGTTCTATCATCGTAGTGGTTGTTGAAATTTCACTTTGTTCTGGTAAAATGCCATCTACGAGCGTTTCTGTTCTAAACAAACAAATTCAGAAGAGCACTTTACATTTCTCATTGGAATAATAATTCACATATTTTATACCCACCGCGGTAAAGCTCCGGAAGTAGTTAGCATATGTCTCTCTTATTTATACTAAAAGTTCTGTCGTAAGTAATAAACTAGACCATTACCTATCATCCGGTGGTAGTTTCTAGGCTACCGGCCAAACCTAACGTTGAAATTGAAAATGGATTCCTTTGGGGACATAATTAAAGTGTTTTGGTTTAAGTGCTCAGATTCATTTCCAATTACGTAAAGAGCAAAAAGAATTTAAAATTTAAAAACAGAGCTTTTTATTTGAGCATCATTTGTAACCCAATGCTAAGGTACACGATTGACTTGTTATTGGCGATAACTCGACACCAACGGAAAAATTTAAGTTTAATTCTTTTAATATCATCATGCCCAATCAGAATTTAATTGAACAACAATTTGACTCCAAATTAAATTTTGATTCAAATTTGCACTTGATTTAAGAACTATTTCCTACCTTTTTCATCGTTTGTGGTACACCGTTTGATCCATTTAGCCGCATCCAAATTGCTAGAAAGTATCTTGCTTTGAATGGTAGGTTGTGTGGAGTTGGAGGCAATTTGCGAGCCCGACCTCACTTGCCCGATGAGCCGTGAGAGGGAAGTTAATTGGTCAGCAGCGGACCCTGGCATAAAACGATTGGAAAAAAAACATTTGTATTAGGTAGGTATTTCAATTTCCAATGGATATTAGAAAGATCGAAAATCGTGCATCGGAATATATTTTTCATGATGGAAAACAACAGTGAAACTTTGTAATAATGCAAGACTAGAATGCTACAGATTTCGAGAGACAAAAAGTAGATCGTAGTGTTAGTTTTATTGAACTTCATTCGTTCCATCAACCAATCGAGAAACATAATTG
Source organism: Nomophila noctuella (assembly GCA_958496325.1). Classification (NCBI taxonomy): domain Eukaryota; kingdom Metazoa; phylum Arthropoda; class Insecta; order Lepidoptera; family Crambidae; genus Nomophila; species Nomophila noctuella. The sequence goes on along the minus strand of OY292487.1, from coordinate 6,281,842 downwards.
ATGACGTCTTATCAGTCGTGACCTTAGCCGACTTTCAATTAAACAAACAAGATGAAACACGTCGGTTTATCCAACCTGGCGATAATTAGCAGCAAAGTGAAACATTTGTAGCATCGGCATCGTTCCGACACATACGGCTCCAAACAATTTGCAAGCCTGATTTCATTGCTCGATGATCCGTGTACAGACTTAATTGGCCCGCCACGCCGTGTCGGTTTTTGATATAACAAAGGGGTTAGACGTTTGGCGTAGTCATAACCTGACATTCATATTTTAACAAATTACGTACAATCATGTCAATATACATGATGCTACATAATATACGCCACACTGGCTGCTTTGTTTTTGTTCGAAACAAAACACACCTTCATACTTGGTTAGTGGTAAAGCTTAGTAGCAAATTTTTGTAGCGTTTCCAATAAGTAGTTTCGAAAATAATAAGAAAGCTAACTTACTTTTAACATTCCTAGCAATATCAGGTTGATTCGGAGTGTAATCTTCGTAACTGCTGCAGGTAGCCTTATCTAAACCCTGATTGCAAACACTTCTAAAGACTTGTGTTGCGCATTCTGCACCTGTAATCAAATTCGGTTGACCCGACTTAGAGGGTTAGCCTTTGTACAGCAAAGTTTGGCCGTTTATGGCTTCCTGATTTACTAATCTCTAAATGCTGCCGGTAATAATTATTGGGATAACGTACTCTGCCCCTTTATCTTGCGAGCATAAAGGGATGATAGTTTTTATGAACCATCAAATTGAACCAAAAGTAGGTATTTTTCCCTCCCACAAAGAGGACACAGAAGTGTATACCTACAGTCATCATTTAGCTCACAGTTACTTTTAATTATCGGTATCAAAGAACAAAATCCGCTGAAGTGGAACCTTTACATATATTAAATATTATTATTAACAAGTATATTATTTGTTTTCTATTGGTATTCCATTGGGAACATCCCACACCCTATTTTCATTAACTATCTATTGAATAGTTTCCTCGTTAGTACAACGCCTACGTACGTGTTCTAAGTTGTTTTGTTATCACTTGATTACCTACGGAAGGTAAGGAATAAGGGAAGGTACATAGAGGACATGTATTTATTTATGTCTCGAATTGTTTATAGCCTATCCTGTTTTTCGTCACATTCCAATCTAAATCGTAATTTTAATTATGCTACCACGTGCGCCCAATTTGTTATTTCGGTTCGACGAATTTATTGTGACAACTTATGACATAGTAACTCGGATAACGCAAAATCGAGTTTGACTTCTGCACACATTCATAAAAGTCAAGGAAAGGAAGAAAATAAAATGACGACAGGAAATATAAACATTTGCAATTGTTGCTTTATGACTGTTTCTGACTGATCGGAACACTTTTTCTTTTGTCTGCTCTAATCCATAAGGGCATCTTATTTTACCCTTACTAACTACCCCTTAGTTCTAGAAGAGAAAACGCAACATAAGGTCTTTAATACCAGAGGGCCTTCAAAAATAAGTGAATGTAATAATAAATAATAAATAAATAAATAAGATACTTGATTATTATATAGAGTCGGGAGGCTTTTGGGACCGGGACCGCGGTCCCAGAAGACCCTTTCGAAATCAATTATTTATTTTGATGGGGCTTTCGGGACCTGTACCAGTGGTCCCAAACGACCCCATAAAATTATTAATTATTTTAAGTGGTACGTTGGGACCACAAAACAAATAAATAAGTGTTCAATTAAAAGTACAGTTAACGACAACGTTGGCATTTAATTTTGGCATGTAAATGTGGTCCCAATGTATCACTCAAAATAATTACTTGTTTTAAGGGGGCATTTGGGACCACATGTCCCGGTCCCAAAAGCCTCCCGACTCAACCAGATACTCGTACTTCCTCCGATGGAAAATCATTTCACGCGGTTGAGAAAGTTTATGGTACATATATCCATAACTAATACCTATTGGAACTGGTTCAAATCAGATTCGAGGGAAGCTATCTTTTATTTAGTGGCGCGATTTGGCATTGGTGCTCCAATATTTTATTCTAAAATTAATATATTTGTTCAACTCACTCGTAGTTCAGATGAGGAATATTAAGAATTCGCAGCACTAAGGAGTTGTGCAAAATGTAGGTAACTAGGTTTACTGACCAAAACAACCTTACAACAAATTTCATTAGAAATTAAAATTCGCGTTTCTTTTTATTCTTTGTTTGGCTTGACTTTGTCTTCAACTAGGTGATACTACCCACTGTGCCAAGAAGAAGATAATAGATTTCAATACTACTTACGTCGTTGCGGTTTGAAGTCGGACAGTGTGTTAGTTTCCATGTCGCAGCCAACTTGAGCGCACGAACAAAACATGTTTGTGACTGAAACAACAAGGGAGGTGGTTGATAAAGAAAACGTTAAATCCGGTATTTGACAGGTCAAATCACACACTTTAAATGTCAAAACCGTAAGCTTGTAGAGGAAACGTTATGAAATACTAAGCTATGACGTCATAAGTTGGTCTAAGTTTTCCATAATTTATTATGAATCCAGTTAAACACCCAATTCCAAGCCCAACACCAGGTAATGTAAGGAATAGGTAAGTAGTTTGGATTTTTTTTTAAAGCAAGAATTATACATATCTTAATACTCACTGTTGTTATCAGTATCGGCAGTGTTAGACGCCTCGTCGAATGGACCTGACGTCATCACTGCTGCAGCCTTGTAGTGGGACGAGGGATGGATAAGGGGCTCAGTCTCTGCACCAAAGATTGACGTTGCTATAATATTATGTCGATGATAAAAAAGATACGCATTTCAATAATTCTTTCACCATCAGCATGCTACATTATCCTTGACTTACAAAGATTTATTTGCTAGATTGCAAGAGGTTGGGTTCGATTCCCGCCTGAGCAACCTGGAATCGGATTATTTTTCTTTGTTTATAGTTTTAATATTATAGTTAAACATACAAAGAATGTAAAAATGCTAGTAAAAGTACATAAAAAAAGATTTATTTGTTAGCCAAACTGTTTAAAATCATACTGTTGTCAGGGCCTTTAGTTTCTTTTTAAAGGAAAACGAAAGATGCATACCACAATCATTGAAGTTAGAGTCGTTGAGATGCCGCATTGATAAAAGCTTGCTGTGCCCGATGCGAGCTGAACGAAACGAAGGTTTCTCTGCGAAACAAACAAATCAGTGATCAAAATAAACCAGCATTGCTTTCATATTACAGCATACAGCCAGAAGCGTCTCATTCACTCATCTGTTGGCAGCTAAAAATGAGATTAGGAGTTTTACTATAATTTTGATCAATCATCAATGGCAATCATGGACTCCGAGATTCTCAAGCGTTGGTATAATAAACCTGAGTGATTAGAATTTATAATAACCCTATTTCTCATCAAAGATACGCCAGCAGCTATCCCCTGAACGGATTAACCACTGTACCTACAGGAATGACGTCTAGATATTCAAAGGCAACATTTTCATGAATAACTTGATACTTATTAACGATACCAAACAAGTTTCAGACTAATCACAAAACTTTTCCTTTCTCCCGTCCAATCCGTATATTACATGCATAATCAATGTGAATTACATCTTCTGACCCTTTTGGTAAGTGTTTATAAAAAATTGGCCAAGTGCGAGTCGGACTCCCGCACTGAGGGTTCCGTACAAATTCTATTTTTGACGTAATAAAAAAACTACTGAATAGATTTCGTTCGAACCAATTTTCGTTGGTAGTTTTTATGGTAATGTACATTATATATTTATTTCAGATTTATCATCCTCTTACTTTAGAAGTTAGAGGGGGGGGACGCACTTTTTTCCACTTTGGAAGAGTCTGTCACGCAAAGTATTCACTTAAGAAAAAAATGAGCTTAGAAACCTCAATATAATTTTTAAAGACCTATCCATAGATACCCCACACGTATATGTTCAATGAAAAAAAATATTTTCAGTTTCAGTTCTAACTATGGGGACCCCCCATGTTTTTATTTTTTTTTTCTATTTTCGTGTGCAAACCTTGTTGCGGTTCACAGAATACATCTACTCACCAAGTTTCAATAGTATAGTATTTATAGTTTCGGAAAAAAGTGGCTGTGACAGACTGGCGGACAGACAGACAGACAGACAGACAGACAGACAGACATGACGAATCTATAAGGGTTCCGTTTTTTTGCCATTTTGGCTACGGAACCCTAAAAAGCACCTCCTACCCACCGAGTTGGGAGAAAAGTTATCACCTACAACTCAAAAAACATGTTACGGCTATTTTTTGAGGTTTTTGTGGAGTAAATAAGAAAGAAAGCATAAGAATGTATATGTAGCAAGTAAAAAAATAACGTGAATCGTTTATAATAAATAAAGTGGAGTAATTTAGAAAGTCAAAGAAACTTACACTTTCTTTATTTGTTTGCCTGTCTGGAACGCTTTAAATTCGCTTTGAATACCGGTATGATACCTGGTCTGTGTATCCCTCCTAGGTGGCACACGTAGTAATTATGATATCCAATCATAGCTACTTATGTTTTGTGCAAATTCAATTTTCATTCGAATGAAACGTCAACAGGGTGAATCTCTCAAAATCAAATTAACAGTTCATTCTGTGCAAAACAGAACAGTTTGTGCATTCATTTATATCCATCTGGATAAACACAGATTCAAATGTATTTAGTTCACTAATATTTAAATTCAATTGTGTCTTCCAATAACATAGAAAGCAATTACCAATACCGATTCAATTAAATAAGCGCTTTAGCCAAAATATTTATTGGCCAATACTTGACTTAACCAAAAATAAAGCAATGTTGTAAAGACCACTAGAGGGTACTCATTAGAATTTGGTTATTTGATTCTTCAAAGCCAATGAAAACTCTTTGAAATTATATTTAACAGTAAGGGTCTTACAAAGATCAATCGTTAATAAGTGGCCATTCAATCTACCAGAATATCAGCTTAACGTCAAAGTTGCCTAAAACCGAATCATGTTAATTTCGGTTCTGGTGGATTAATGAAAATCTTATTTCGTTAAACCCCGTTTGATCAAAGATAAGCCACGGTAATATTATACAACCGTGGGTAAGCTGGATCAATAAGTATACAATTATTTTTACTTTAGTCTTTCGCGGCCGATCTTACGATTGTTATGTAATGTAATCTCAATGATTTATTATATGAGTGTATTATTGTTGCCTACCATTCTGGTCTTGGATGTGGCTGTACTGCACCCAGGTGTCTATTGTTGGTTTTGTGTTCTCTTTAATGTGGGAGAGAGTTGGCAGTTCAGCGGATGAAAGGCCAATGGATCTCTTTTCCATGTAGTGGCTTGTGTTGGTACTTGCTGATACACGAGTAACTGAAAACAGTATATTACCTGAATTTTTATGATAATATAATCACCTAGTAAATAATAATAATGTGGTATGTCGATTGACAGGCACAGGACTAGATTCAACGAGGCAACCAAAACCAAACAAAATTACAAATAAAGCTCTGAAGATTTTTTTGTTTTTGCATTCGAGCTCACGCACGCACGACCCAGGGCTGGTGTTATAAAGTTCGATTACTACCGATTGCATTATGAAGGAAATCAACAATGTACTTGTTTCAGCTTACCTTCTTTTTCACGTGTCACAATATTGAACGATTGCGTCATTTTACTTGAGGTGACAGCACACGCAGATTTTGTCTCTAGTGCTGTATAAACGCATGCAGATTTCTTGCCAATAGCTGCAGCCAACGTTTCTGATAAATGAATAGAACACCCAATTATAAAAAAAATAATTACATATTCACATGCACTCATTTGTCAAAAGAAAATTAAGTTATGTTAATCTATGAAAGTAAAACTATTTTATAGATTTCAGATTTAATTTAGTTGTACCAACCAGCTTCCACGTCTTGGTATTGTTTTTCAATAATGGCTTGGTTTGAGAAATCCTGGTGTTGGGTACTTTTGGCAATGAAACTCGAACCTACAATATTTAGAATGTAGGTGTGATTGAGTTTACAAAAAATTATCTAAATGGTGTCCTTTCTTGGATATTAATGAAAATGCACATAATAAATGATCGTTGCACAAAATTCATCATTTAAGTTATTGTTTTATATAAATGTATGTGATTGATGACTTACCAGTTATTTTGTCTTCACCAACAAAATTCGGAGATGCAGTTGATTTATTTACTTGCAATAGCGTGTGAACTGTAAAATGAATTTCCAATGACCTAAATAAGTAGAATACCTTGATGCTGTGTAAGTGGAAATACTTACCTACTTTATTAGATAATAAATAAATTTTCGATTCTTTTTTCATGATACATTTTCCTTTTCCTCATTAATGATGGAAGATGTGAGTGAGTATAATAATGTTATAATAAAATTGTACCTTGATCGGTTGATAAAACACTACATTCATTGCAACGACAGCCGGGCGACAAATATGTTGAGCATTGACAACTTGCTGAGATTTTATCCAGGCAATTTTGGTATCCAACTGAAATAGAATATCATCACATTGAAATTGAATATAAATCTTGTTTCGACATCCGGGTTTCAGCGGCAAGAAACACGGGTTGGGCCGAAAATGAATGAATAGCTTACTGAACAGATGTTCGGAACAATATTCTGTTGCAATCCGGAGTCAGGAAGTTGACGGTTGTTTCGTACAAAAAATATTGTCGAAAAATATAGCCTATCCTGCGTAGTTCGTTTATTGCAAGGATTAGCGGAATTCGGTTCTATATTTGAACCTAGCCTCACAATAGAACTTGATTATTATTAAATTTTGACAGGCCCGTTGGTCGAGTGGCTAGAGACCCTGGCTACAAAACCAAAGGTCGCGGGTTCTAATCCCGCTAGGGGCAAATGTTTGTGTGATGAACACCGGCATTTGTACTCGAGTCATGGATGTTTATAAAAGTATTTAAGTATGTCTATCCGTTCCCTGGCTTCCATAGTACAAGCTTCGAGCTTAGTTTGGGGCTGGGCAATTGGTGTGTTAGTCAAAGGATATTTATTTATTTATTTATTTATTTAAATGTTGTACCACTGTCCATGTAGTTACCTGTAAGGGGAATATCCTTTTGTGAAGTGATCACAGAGGCTGCCAACATTTGAGCTGAAGAAATTGACGTTACATTAGCATCTGAAAGAAATAGTGAAATTGAAATCAACTGTAATCAATTATATAAGGGTTGCTAGTTACAGCAGAAATTATTTAACTAATTAAATGCTTTCAGCATTTACATTCAAATACCTGTGCTTGTTAAATGAGGTTCTGAAGTACCCGTGGCCAAATTGTTTTTATTTGCATTATCTGAAAGTTACCGTAGAATTAAACAATGATATTACAAGAATATTGAGAAGACGTAAAAATGTATACAATGATATTTGGAAACTTAATTACCTGCCGCTATTACGATCGTACGTCGTGAAATTTCTGTTCCAAAATCAGTTTTGTTTGGACTCTCTGTGAATTACATACAAAATAATCTGTTTCATAAAAAACGTAGACAAGTACAGTGTAAAACTTAACAAAGAGGGTTTGTTACTTCTGCAAAAGGTATTGTGTGACATCAATATTTACTCACCGGTCGTATTCAAATTAAGTTGCGACATATCTGTTCCCAAATCAATTGTGTTTGCGGGGTCTGTAAAATAATATCTTTGAGTACGAATGATTTTGTAACTTTGCAATAAAATGTTTGATTGATGAATGTTCGTAAATAGCAAAGCCCTTAATTATAAATACGTAAGAGGCGATTTTTAGAATTTGTCCAAAAATCATGATAATTTTGCTAACCACATTATTATCTTTTTTTAATAAAATTATTGAACCTACCAGCTTTCGTTTTATTTATCGCATATTGTGATACTACTTCAGCACATTGTAGAATACTCGTTGAACAACCTATAGAATAATGTTGTATCTTAGATAGTTTTAGAAACAATATACATGCAATTGTACAATTATTATTTTTCCTATTACTCTTCTTGAAAATCTCTAAGGGAGTAGGAAATCAACGTTTTAATTTTGAAGCTCATAAAATTATAAGTCTTGAATTCGAAAAGATATCGTAAAAGTTGTTTGTATTTATTCAACATTTACCTGTGCTTATAAAATATTTCTGCCTGATTTCTGTGGGTGAGATTGTTTCCTTTGTACCATCTGTAAGGACAATGTGAATAATTATATTATCATCGCACTTGTTAGTACAGAACTGAGCACAATCAACCAAAGTCAAATTCTTCAAATACTTTTTTTAATATTATACCGGTACCACAGCCGGTCGGTGGGATTAGGCGTGAGCAGGTATAAATTTCAATAAAAATCTTCAGTCCAGTTAAACGTTGTAATTCCTAAACAAAAACGTGCAATAAAACATGAGTTCAGATTGGCGATTAGGATGCAATTAAAATGAAAATTTGCACAGAAAAAACAATTGATGCGCGCAATTTGAAAATAGAACGCGCGCCCCGCTCTGCATTATTTTATTTTTAATTGTGGCATCATACGGCCAGTCCGCGGAGGTTTTAATCCTTGACAAATATTCTTTCCATATTTACATAATTCATGTCATAGGACTATTAGATATTAAAACCTGACAATCGATTTTAGATTTTGATTTTTGAAAGATTTGTATAGGTTTTGTATAGGTTGATGTGCTGTTGTTTAGAAATGATGAAATGATGATATGTAATAATAAACTTGTTAGGTAGGTACTCACTTAATGATTGCGTTGGTTCTGGTAGTTTCAAGGATACACATTTTTTGTTTCCCGATTTGGAAGATCCTTTCGAAATAATAAATAGCATATTAGGAAATAAAGAAGGATATTTAAACTTGTTTTTTATAAGCAGTTATATGATTAAAAAAAGATATATGACTGAAATAGTAGTAAAACGTACAGAAAAGAGAACCTTTACCAAAAGAGATTCTAATTTCTAACTTACCTGATAAATTCGCGTTAATTATTGGACTTGGCGGTGATATTGATTGACATTCAATGTCATGAGGTATAGATTCTTCTTTAGTTGTATCTGAAATATAAAGTATGACGATGTATAAATCATTCATAACAAAATTTAATAATATTATATTTTATTAATAAAAAAATATAATAATATTATATTTTATTATGAATATTATATTATAACATTGTGATGCAACCTTACCCGTATTTACAGCACAAGGTTTGTATAAGGGTACATTATTATTCTCGCTCCCAACGGCGACAGTGAAATGAGTATCTGTTGGCCCATCATCTGAAACTTATATTAAGTACAGTTATTTATAGATAATCTTACAACTTACAATTGCATAGAGGAATAATACATTAAAAGCTTATTTCAAATATTGAGGATCAGTAAACATAGTTGGGGTTCAGTCATCAGGTAAATAAAATAAAATTAATTGTGTAATTAATATGCCAATTTGTTATGGTTCGATTTAAACAAAATTAATTACCTTTGTTTCTAGGAGCGAGGGCCACCCCCGTGCATGCGTCTCTATATTTTTTATAAATCCCAAAGTTAGTGAGCATATCGTATTCTTTCAGGGAATGTGTTGGACTAGTGCCTTTATGGTCTTGAGACGCTAGCGACATTGCCAATGCCTCCGTTCCTGGAACATAATTGCTATGAATACTACAGCCGCTCGTGGTAATTTGGAAAAATAAACTCAAAAATTGAATTGAAATGTGCAATCAGCAATGTGTTAGAACAAAGACTTAAAGTTTCACTTATACAGCAAATTACAAATCTAGTTAAGTAAAAATAAGCACTTAGATTAAAAATAGAAGAAAATTACGATCACAGCACAATAAACAAATACAAAATATACTAAAATAAAATAGTGATATTAAGAGGGGAAGAGACTTTACAGGAAAAAACAATTGACGCGCGATATTTGAAATAAGAACCCGCGCCGCGCTTTTCCTTTTTTTTTTTAATGCGGCCAGTCTGCAAAGGTTTTACACCTCGTCATTTTTTTTATTCCAAAGAGATGGCTTGATAAACCAAAATCAGGGCTGATAAAACAAATGATTTAAATAAAGTAATGAAAACGAGTTGTCTTTTTAATTACCTGTGTCAACCGTTTTCAGTTTATGAATATTTGTCACAGAGTCGTTACTGCCGGGAGCCGGAAAGCGCGGACATTGGCATACTATGACAGCACTCTTTTTGCTCTTCTTGTATTTTATTGGACTTGTATTGCCGTCTGTCGTCGGACGTTCATATTTTCTTAAATTCATGGGACTTGAATCCGCCGTCGTAGTAATGAAGCAAGATACCATGCTAGTATCTGAAATTTTAAATATACGAGTATGTTATAAAAACAATTTAACAAACACAGTATTAAGTAATTGCCATCATCTTCGTTTATTTTTTATATTCGAAATAGCATAAAAATACACAATAATATATTGAAGTTAATGTATTGTGTTTTTTTTTGTTTGTTATTACAGTTTTTAATCATAATCAAGAAATAGATTTAAAGCACCTTTGGACATTAACTTTTCTTCGGTAGCCATCTTATTTCCCACGGTTTCAATCAATTCATTTTGTGTTTCTGGATAGCTTATAAATCTTGGCATTGGCTTGTATGCCTCCTCCACATTTTGTAGTGGCATGGACCTCCTTTCTGCAAAAGTTATTTGCTGACATATTGATGTATTCGGTAGTTCATCATGAATATTAAACACGAGAGTATTTACTCTCCGATAGTAAATATCACTCAACAGAATTATTTTTCGTATGATTTACGATATGTTGCTCTCTAAGATCTTAGTTTATTTATTGAGATCTCCTCTAAGCTTGTACGTTAACATAAACGTTTTTTGGTTGTACTTTTCATATATTTCATATACTCTTAAAGTAAGTAATATAAATGGAATTGTATTTTTTATTTGGTCTGATGCTAAGAAATTATCTATATAAGCTACACTACACAGTTTGAACCTTTGACTTAACTCACTTGAATTGTAAAAAAACGGAAATCTAGACGGACCTAGATTTATATGCCTGAATCTGGATCTTAAACTTCTTGCAGATGTTCCAATTCCACCTGTAAAATATAATGAGTTGGCAATCAAAATGTAAGAATTAATGCTACTGCTCTACAATGTAGGAAGAGGTATTCCATTAGATGTCAAATTATTATGTGACATGTCATACTAGTCCAGTAATTTTGGCAATTTTGATCCACGATCTGCGGAATAATTCCTAGTGAGCTGAATTTTTGTATACACCTTTATTATGATATTGTAATGATGATGTGAAAAATCGACATCGATATCGTGCCGGCTAAAAAAGTAATAGGGGTCCAAACGTCACGAAAATCAGTTTTTCGCAAATATCTTGCGATCTATTGCTCAGAGGTCAATAATGGTTTCATAAAAGTTGTTCGTCGTAAAATTGCCTACAAAAAAGGTCTCTTGCAATTTTCTGTAGAATTAACCGTTTATGAAATAAAGACTAGAATGCACTCACATATGGTATTGTATACCATACTCCGCATACCAAGGCATAAACCCTATTGTTTGTTTTTTTCCCTTTTTTTGTGTGTGTTTTTTGTTAGTATGATGTTCTACATATAGAAATATAAAGGACTTGTAATACTAGCACAGTAAGGAAAATAGGAATATCAACTATAAAAAAACTAAGTGGCAATTTTTTTGTCACTTTATAACTCAAGAACGGGCTGACCGATCCAAACCAAATTTTCAGGGTTTGTACAGACTATTTAGTAGATGTTTTATGTGAAGTTTAAACAAAATCGGTCGTTCACTTTATACGTAGCGAAGCACGTACCGGGCCGCTAGTAATGATATAGATATGCTATGTCCAGTGACGTTTGGACCCCTATAACTTTTTTAGCCGGCACGATATCAATGTCGATTTTTCACATCTTACTCACAATATCATAATAAAGGCGTATACAAAAATTCAGCCCACTAGGATTTTTTTCGCAGATCGTAGATCAAAATTGCTAAAATTCACATTGCATCTATATCATTACTAGCGGCCCGGTGCGTGCTTCGCTACGTATAAAGTGAAGCGACCGATTTTGTTCAAACTTCACATAAAACATATACTAAATAGTCTGTACAAACCCTGAAAATTTGGTTTGGATCGATGAGCCCGTTCTTGAGTTATAAAGTGACAAAAAAAATTGCCACTTAGTTTTTTATAGTTGATATTCCTATTTTCCTGACTGTGCTAGTATTACAAGTGCTTTATATTTCTATATGTAGAACATCATACTAACAAAAAACACACAAACAAAAAAGGGAAAAAAACAAACAATAGGGATTATGCCTTGGTAAGCGCCGTACGGTATTCAAAACCATATGTGAGTGCGTTCTAGTGTCTATTTCAAAAACGGTAAATTCTACAGTAAAATTGCCAGAGACCTTTTTTGTAGACAATTTTACGACAAACAACTTTTATGAAACCATTATTGACCTCTGAGCAATAGATCGCGAGATATTTGCGAAAAACTGATTTTCGTGACGTTTGGACCCCTATAACTTTTTTAGCCGGCACGATATCACTGTCGATTTTTCACATCATCATTACAATATCATAATAAAAGTGTATACAAAAATTCAGCTCACTAGGAATTATTCCGTAGATAAAATCTAAAATTCCTGGACTATACGTTAATAATATGATGATGATAACGCTATTAATCACTTATTTGGACACGGTCAAACGAAACTTAAAATATTTTAGATTTACGTAACTTTTAAATCATCCCCGAAAATCTAAAACCATATATTTTCTCTAAGTATAAAAACACACTAGGCCGGAAAACGCGACCGAAGTTCATTCGGATTGTAATTTATTTTAAATGGAAGATAAGGCACTGTGCCGAAGAATGTCGCTTTATGTTATTAGATACCTGTATCTGTTTTCTTAGAAGTGTTCATCTTGATTGATGTTGAAATACCAGCCGACTTCTGTTCCATCAGCGTAGTATATGTCCCTGAAAAGCACTTACTTATAAATGTGTCATTTACAGCAGAAACACTGAGATTTATAAGGGAGTCCACCCCATTTGCTGGGGACTAACACTTTCTGTATGGGCTTAGTTCGAAGGCAGCGACGTATATATTACTTTAATGGTTTTTTTTCAGTTAGATGTGAGAGTGTTGTTTACTAGGTTTAGTACGGAGACGTGACTACAATGAAGCAATAAAACCTATTTTCTTTCCATAATCTACATAATGTGGTAAAATAAACAATGATATGGCCCCACTTAATGTTATAATGGTTTCTTCTTGACTAGTTTCGGATAAAAAACTTTATGGTATGTCACAAACACTATGTACATTCCTGCGTACGTTTCAACTTTTTCTTCTAAGCTTCTCAGTATATACTCCACCACTTTAAATCATGATGATATTGCAATTAAAGAATTACCTAGCCCATATTGCCGTTGCTAATATTTTACCATTTCCACAAGACAACATTAAAAGTAAAATTAGAGGTAAACAAGTATCAGTTAAGCTATTGACGCGTGAATTCGGTACCAAACATAAAAGGGATTTTTCATATTAATGTGATGATGCGTAGTTGCGTACGGGTACTTACATTTATACTACATACATATAATAAATAGTAAAGAAAATGTCTTAAGTGCCTCACAACGTTATCCGAGTTATCGAATTAACTTAGCCTTCATCTTTTATTTTTCTTCATGAGAATAACGATAGTGGAAATGTTATAATGACGAAAATGCTACTTAAGATATTCTACGTAAAAATATTATGATACCTGTTTCTTTATACAAGAGCATCATTGTTTGCACGTCTACATCTTCCCAAATAATGGATCTTTGTAAATATTCCAGCATGCGATCTGAAATAAAACAATGTTATTGAAGTTAAAATATTAATTTAGGATCATAAGATTTACCTAAGTTAAATAACTGAGTGATTAGCTCTTGCCAGCAAAAGTTGAAAAGTTTAAATGAGAGAACTTCAGAATAATTATTCAGCCAATTTAATATCAACCAAGATTAAAAAGTTTATTATTTTTTACCAAATTTAATTGTTACAAGTTACGGTTTTGTCTTTCATTTCAAATTCATTAAACAAATTCATTCAAATTCATTAAACAATGACATGTCTACCAATAATAATTATTCCGAAGGTTAGGCTTACATTTTCCAAGCTTGGAATGTGACTTGGACCAGTTATTCCACCTTGCAGCAGTTTTCTTCCACACGTGGTTCCAACGGTGCCTGCAGATGCGTTTGATGGAGAGCTTCTTGCGAAGAGAATCAAAAGGTCTTGTTACTGCGGGATAAATATCGACACCTATTTATTTTACGCTTCCTTTATCTAGTGATTAAAATCGGTATTTTAACCACTAGACAAATTAAAAGCCTGGAAGCGACCTTCGATTCCCAGGGCGAGCCGAAATTAATTTCGCTTTTCCTGAAGGCAAATCAGCGATTTGTGATCGGTCTGTATCGAAAAATGTGTGATCACCAATCTGCATTTGACAAACGTGGTGATAATGCCAACCCTTCTCAAAAATAAGCTGCTACTGACGATAATCAAGTTAGAATATGTTAAGTAAATATTAGAATTTACATAGTTACATCGGTATCTATTGCTAGGAAACCGCCTGTATCTAGAGTGCCTCTTGCAGTAGGCTTTTGAATCTCCGTGACTCACAGCTGAGGTCTTTCGTCCGCAGGAATGGCAATAGTGACGATGTTTTTCTCGAGCACGGTTTTCTGCCAAAATAATTATAAAAATGGTAAAAAGTTTGGCACATGAACAATGTGTGAGCAATAGAGTAGCTTAGAGGCTTTAAAGCTAGTAGGAATGGTACCTACTCAAAGGGGGATTAAAAAAAAAAGAATATTGTGCGTTTAAGTAAGCATTATGCAGAGCGACTGTGAATCAAGAAAAGAATTTCAAACGGTGGACCCATTCCGAAACTTAGGTATTACCTGTCGAAAAAAGGACAGCTTTATGTAGTAGATGTTTGCCCTTTTTACATATAAAATAAATAGTTACCGGACTCCATCCTCCTAATACTGCTCTCATGCCTGTCGCCATGGCAACCGCAGCACGCGTTCTTCATCATTGTAGTGTCATTAGTATCTCCCGAATTAACAAATGTCATGCAGCTCTGAGATCTAGAAAAAAGATTGAGTGGATTTCAAAATTTTATCATTCTACACTTGTAAATGTAGTTTTAAGAGCAAAACTCGTTTCGCATTAATAAGGTCTAAGAGTTGAAGCTAGGCTCATTGTTTAAAGTTACCTTCCTACTCTAGAACATTATTATTATCAATGACCCGTTTAATCGAATTCTCCTCAATAAGTCATTTTAGCAAAGCACAAATAAATAATAATATCTATGGTTCTATAAATTTTAAGTGCATTGAATTGAACCTTTGACCCCATTTTGACCAAAACCACTCTGCTACCACAGGACTTTTTTCTTACTGAACAAAACAAAACTGGTTTATATCTGATATTCATATCCGCCATTAGAGTTAAATCTTTAGGAAAACAGTGAACGGGAGCATTCGTGTGTAATACAAAACAATGTGGATTTGGTTATGACGCAGGGAAATGGAATAAAAGTCATTATTATGAATCGTAATTATAGTTATTTTGTTAGAGCGAGTAGAAGTACTTATACATTCCTTTGTGCGTCAGCCTACTCGGATTAAAGGTCGCGGAACTGCTCAATGTTAAGTATGGTATCCCTTAAACCCTACACAGTTACTGATGGACTACAAATTCACTGTAAGCTAATCAGTCGCGCCCACCTTACATAAGTGGCAGATAAAGCCACTAGATTACTGTTGCTTCAACCGCTTACGGTAGGTATTCAAAATTAATTTCCCTTATAACAAGATTATCTTTATTATTTAACGGGACTGAAAGCGATATTTAATTTTGTAATACATTTATATATAACCATGTCGCAAGCGGACGTTATTTTCCTTATATTATGTAAATTAAGGCTCGTATAAATAATTCGCACTCAACTCTGAGATCGAACTTGAGCGCGAACATGAGGTGCTGTTTGATATGAGAATGACATATCTAGTTCGGACTCAAGATGGATCTCAGAGTTGAGTGCGATTTATTAAAACGAGCTTTAATGTTTTTACATTAGGTATATAAAATAGCGTAGGCGAAAAAAACGGCGAAACATGGTTTTCGCTGCGCCTACATTTGCATAGCCGTGTCTAGTAAAGAAATAAATACGTGTAAGTTCTAAGTATCTTTAGGCCTGCGCTTCCTGAATCTTAAAAACAAAATTAAAACTCATTCACACATTAACACATATTATATACTTCATATTATTACCTGCATCCAGGACACCACGTGGCGTGACCTTGCTGCTCCTCAAGGTTGCAGTCATCCACGTTCTCCAACGTGTACAGACTGGAATAATCATCACGGATCTCAAGATCTGTGGCTGCAATACTGCTGAGGGTCTTTGGGGAATCACATCCTGAAATATAAACGACTTTGTACTGGTAACACTAGTCGGAGGTGGGATATGGCGACGAGGCCGTGATATTATTTGTAGAATGACATTTTCAAGTGAACACGTCGCACTAATAAAATTATAAGAAAAAAAACCGGCCAAGTGCGAGTCGGACTCGCGCACCGAGGGTTCCGTACAAACCTGCAAGGTTTACAAAGTTCGTTCATTACGACAATCGAGTCATAACTATGGTATTTTTAGGAGCTCGATGGCGCAGTGGTTAGCGCACTCGGCCTGCGATTGCTAAAGTTAAGCAACGTTCGCAGATGCCAGTCATCGGATGGGTGACCGAAAAATTTCATCTCGAGCTCCTCCGTGCTTCGGAAGGCACGTTAAGCCGTTGGTCCTGCGCCTGATCTCTCTACGGTCGTGTCAGAATGCTGTCCCACCGAATTATGAGAGTGAAGGAATAGGGAGTGCACCTGTGCTTGCGCACTCACTTGTGCACTATAATATATCCTGCGTACCTGGCTGATCGTAAGATCGGCCGCCATGGCCGAATACGGCCGGAAGGGTATTATTATTTTTATTGCAAAATGAAATTCATAACATTACAATGGTGAAAGATGGAGGAACATAAATTAAAGACAAAGATCTCTTTATCGTTTTGCGTTTTTGCGTTGACTTAGATTTTTTTTTTTCAACTTGATAGCTCTACGCGTTCATGAGGAAAAAAGTAGTAAGTTTATATTTATTAAAAAATAAATATTTATTTTGTAATGTAACTAAAAATTTAAGGTTTTCGGAATTTTTCCTTTATGTGTGCTATAAAACGTTGCTTCATGCCAAATTTCAAGATTCTAGGTCGACTGGAAGTACCCTTTAGGTTTTGATTCCCTTGCGAGTACTTGCGAGTTTCAAAATATGCAGCTTAAATTGCTGTTTCTTTTGATTGCGTTGACATAGAAGTTTGATTTTGTTATAGCTTAAAGGTATTATAGACCTGAGTATTTGGTATGAATTTCAATTTAATACCTCTACGCGTTTATGAGGAAATGGGTAGTAAGTATAAAATTATTAAAAAAATATATATTATGTGATGTAACTAAAAATGTATATTTTTCGTAATTTTTCCTTTATCTATGCTATAAGACGTTGCTTCGTACCAAATTTCAAGATTCTGAGTTCACGGGAAGCACCCTGTAGGTTTTGATTCCCTTGCAAGTGTCGAAAATTTGCGGCAAAAACGGCTGTATCTTTTGATTGCGTTGGCTTAGAAGTTTGATTTTTTCACAGCTTCAAGGGACAGTAGACCTGAGTAATTGATATAAATTTCAGCTTCATACCTCCACGCGTTCTTGAAAAAAAGGGTCTTGACAGACGGACGGACGGACGGACGGACGGACAGACGGACAACAAAGTGATCCTATAAGGGTTCCGTTTTTTCCTTCTGAGGTACGGAACCCTAAAAATAAATTAACAACCTACATTAGATAAATTCACCGAGATTTTGTCAAAAGAACGGGGAATTTTTTTCACAATAAAACAAAACACGCGCGATATTTAAAATTAGAACGCGCCCCGCGCTCATGAACTTTTTTTTTAATTCGGCCTGTCTGCTGCTGGTATTGCTAAAATAGTTTTTACGGAGTGCATGAATATTGTTTCTTTTAATTTTTTTTTTCACTTCTACTTTTTTAACTTATTTTACGTTCTTATAAAATAAGCTATCTTTTTACCCAATAATAGTGATTGTTCATGTTGACGAGGATATAAATATAAAGTGCCATATCTTATAGCTTTGCCTACCTTTTTTCACTGCCACAGAACAATTTCACTCGATTTTATTTAAAGATAGGCTTAAAATCAACCTAAGATCTGAAGAACGTAGAATATTACCGCTACCGTTAAGGTAATAAATAAGGTTAATTCAATTTAAGGTGAATATATTACCGTCTCCCTCGAAATTGGTGGTTTTCTGCAGAACCTCAGAGGGGCAATCGACATACGAAGGGGCTACAGCCTGTTTCCCATCTTTGGAATCGGATCCAGAGATAGACGGGTATTGTAAATTCATACTGCGTTCTAGAACAACATCAAATAAAAATGTTTTGTTATAATAATGTCATAGACAAGATTGTAGATGTAGAATGTTATTCAATGAGATGTTATACATATTATAACACATTCTAGATATTATAAAAAGCAAGGTAAAGTAATGAAACAGGGACAAAAAAAAATCTGTGTATTCCTACATCCAAATGTTTTGTACTTACTCGTATTGCCGTCTATGCACGAAATAGCCGCCAACATTATGTGGCATTATTTGCCAAAGTTTAAAACTAGTCACAAATGTAAAACAGCTCATTAATAATTTAATCAATTCTCATTAATCAGACTGTTGCAATATAAAGCAACTACTAATACCATTTTAATTTTAATTTTTTCAAGTATTTTCTGCTAGCTTACCAGATTTACATATCACGATCGGTTCTAAGGCGATGTCGATTTTCGTAACGCCATTTTCGATCTGTATGGGATCTTCATTATTTTCTTCTTCGTTTAACCTTGATATAACCACAGTCGGCTGTTGAACTAGTGGCACATCTGAAAATCGTGCTAGAATTATGAAAGAGATTTACTAAACACCAGTGTAATTGCAACCACCACAATACGGTATTTGTCTGACAAGTCAAATCACCTACTTTTTTAAAATGTCAAAAACGTAACCTTGTAGGAAAAAATGTATGAAAAATTGAATCGTGACGTCACGATTCATAGTGTCAAATCAATACTCTTTTAACTTCAATTAGCTGTAATAATTTATCAAAAGCTCAATAGTAACTGTGAGATAAAAAATTGCGCCTAATTTTTGATTTTGTTTTTAATATTAGAATGCCATAATTTATTTCGTATGCAGTCAAATACCCAATTATAAAAAAATATAAATCATGTCTCTCATATCAAAATTGGAATGGCCAAACAGTTTTTCCGATTAATATTGCATTTATTTATTTATTTAATGTTCATTAAGTTAATGTTCATTCTAAGAATAACATTATAAAAACCAGATAGAAAAATTCTGGCAGGTTTATTTTGTCGTAATACGTAAAACTGCAGAGGGGCCTATATGAAAAAAAAACCTCGCAGTTAAAGCACCGTAAGGTAAATTATTACGTAACAACGTAACAGTCTCCTTTAGAATAACAGGATTGTTATATTTGCCACCAAATTACGACCCGTACGGCAACAAATCGAAATGGAAGGTTAGAGGGTTTCATGCCTTGTAATGTTATCTTTGTAATTAGGTACATAATATTATTTAGCATACAAAAACAGATATATTACGTTTAATGTCTCTAATAAATAAAACGAACTAATTATACAATAAGGGCGAGAAAGCGGTCTACCAATGGACTAGACACTTATACAGTGGTCATTGTCTGTCATATAATAATGCCCGTAGCAATATTTTGTTCTCAAAACTGATAAACCGTTAGAAAAGAAGATATTCAGCCAAATTTACATAAAAAATATACTAAATTAGAACTGGGTAGCATTTATGAATGATCAGTATCTTAACAACGGAAATATTTTAAAGTCCTGCTTTCCCGACAAATAGCTCAAACAATTACTTTAAATAAAATACAATAAGCATTACCAGTTTTGTTACCCCCAATTCCTTCCACAAGTTCCCCTTCCCTCTCGCATTCAAAGCGCTCGCTAGTTTTCCCCAACGCTAAACAATAATTTTCATCCGACTGTTTCACAATTGTGTCGTCAGAATGTTTGGATTCGATATTAATCGCCCCTCGACTGTGGGGGCTCATTGAGCGATACCCTGGAATAACAAACAGTGAACGTTAATTGAAAGGAAACAATTTGCAGTGGGATTGTGATTTTTAGTAATTGATAGGTTTTTCATGGCGATTACTCTTGGCGATTTCTCTTATTTAACTCTGAACAGTTTAATATAATTCGTTAAATAAAAAAATAAAAAAATTGGACTAACACAGCAATTACCTAGCCCGAAACTAAGCTCGAAGCTTGTACTATGGATGCTAAGGAACAGATAGACAAACTTGAATACTTTTATAAACATCCATGACTCGAGTACAAATGCCGATGTTCTTCACTCAAACATTTGCCTCTAGCGGGATTCGAACCCGCGACCCTCGGTTTTGTATCCAGGTTCTCTGACTACTATGTAGACCAATGGGCTCGTCTATAATCCATCCGTCGTCCGTACTATAAATATATATGTTGCTGTTCGGCCTACAATTAAATGGAAAAGTTTATTCATATGATACCAGATTCGTTATCTTTTCCTGTATAATCCGCTTCAGTCGTCAACCAATCGCTGATGTTATCGTTGGTAGTTTTATAAACGTTGGCACCAAAAACTACTTTTGATTTTTCTCCACCACCAAAATACGGTTTTCTGAGATCTGTAAAATGTAAATAATATTACAATCCTTAAAGATTGGGTAATTAACAAAAATGTTAACTCAAAAATTTTTGTCAATAAACATACAGGTTGATAAACTTGGCACAGCAATGTAGAGCATGCCCATAGCTTTCGTGGCGAATATTAAAAGGGGTTTTCTCTTTTAGAGGATCGAAATATAAAAATTCACTAAGTGCATTCATGAGTAAAGTATTATGGGTTGTTTTAAAAATTGTGGTGTGAGGAACAACACTTTCCAACATATGTATGTAATGGCTTGGGTTTTCATTAGATGATGTACTAATTCTTCCGGTGAAAATTGCGTAGTAGGCTTAGTGTTGCTTGTCGTAATTACTTCCCACTATGGACGATGAGGGAATGTCGTAGAAATTTTAGTGGGTATGCCTTTGGGTCCATCCCTGATGAAGAGACCGCAACATAAGCCGACCGTTACCGACGGAAATGCTACAGTATTTTCCCTACGAACAAAAATAGTTACTATTCTTACCGACATCAATCACACTTTGAGCAGTATCCGTGCTTTCGTTGGATTCACTCGGCATCTGCTGTGTGTTCCGCGGGTTAGATTCTAATGAATTCACTGGCGTGTCCAACTCCATGAACCAATCTGAAATAACAATACAAGCTAGAAAGGAATAATCGATTCATAATATTTAACGAGGAATTAATTTACAGTCATTTCTTTAAATGACATTCGTGTAAAAGAGTAACTGTTTGAAGCAGCGATCTTTTTAAATTAAATTTATACGCTGCGCATATTTGGAAAATAAAACGAATATATTCATTCAAATCTTAACTCAATTAATTTTGTAGAATTTTCTGAGTTGGGTGTAGTAACTTTTATAATTGTTAAATTATGAATGAAAATTGCAATAATAAAATCATAATAGTAGATAAAATCGGGATTGTAGGCACAACCATATTAGTCAACTTTTAGCAAACACGTGTCCGTACAAATCTGAGTCTATTTAGTAAGCATTCTGTGCCATTGGCTAACCGTAAAATCTGTCCCCGTCTATTATAATGTTATTCCGTCTGTAAATTTG
The DNA here is from genome assembly GCA_958496325.1 of Nomophila noctuella. Classification (NCBI taxonomy): domain Eukaryota; kingdom Metazoa; phylum Arthropoda; class Insecta; order Lepidoptera; family Crambidae; genus Nomophila; species Nomophila noctuella. Next base: position 6,259,871 of record OY292487.1, on the reverse strand, counting down.
TCCCAAAGTAGGGATGGGTCTGGTCGACCCTATTGACGTGGTCGGCATGTGGTCGTCTTGATGAAAATCTGCAATAGTTCAAATAATATAACCAATCACATAACTTTACTAAAGTGGTTTGGGTAGGTATGTTATTTACATAGACGATTGCAGTAACTACATAATAACTTAATAATTTACCTGGAGTTATATTAGGCACGTGAAGCCTCTGTATCCGTTGAGAGTCAGGAACAAAGTAACTAGCGTTAGTTGGTTTCGTTTCATTGTGTTTTCGTACAGTGTTATGGCCGATTTTTCTTCGGGGAATATGACTTCCCCTCAATTTGTCTGAATATAATATTTCTTTGTTAGTATTATCTTTAGATTTAATTATTTTGGCAGAAACGTTGATTTTTTACCTATTCAAATGAGACGAAATGTATAATGATAATGTAGTACAAAAAGAACTTACGAGGACTTTGATTTCTCGATTGAAATGTTGGTCTACTCGATTCTGTTAACGTATCACCTTAAACGAAAAAAAATAAGCAGCTTAGTTCAAATTGTTAAAATTAGTTTCTGTCCTTCTAATACTTTATTACACAATCACAATCCATTTCTTAAAATACCTGAGTTATCAAATCGTTTATCCACATTGCTAGAATTCAATGGTGTTTTCACGACTCTGGGTAGTTTACTTGTGCTTTTTTTCTTTTCTTGGTCAGTGTTGGTTGGAGTTAGTTGTTCTATAAATTAAAATATTGAAATACCAATCGGGAATGCAAATATGTCACAATAGATAATAAACAAAAATACCGTTATTTATCCTGCCCTTTGAATTTACACGTTGTAATTTCAATCGATTTCCATAAGCCACGATCAATTCTACTGGACCGCCTACCCCTGATGTTGGTGCTGGATCAGATGAAAGATCCATGCTTCCTGAAATAGATGCTACCAACATAATTTACTTTATCCTATATTAATAAATTTTACTTAATAAAAACTGAAAATATTATGATTGAGGATGCAACCGGGAGAGGCGTTGGGATGATGATGATAAAACTGTAAATATTAAATGTCAAAACATCACATCCATTGATCTGTTTCCAAAGTACGTACCTACCAGTAATTGGGTACTCATTTGAGTGAGACCATCACTCATCAACAACTCATCTGAATTTGAATTAATTAGATAGGTATGAGTTAATTAGATTCAGACGGGTCGCTAGCGAATTCGCTATCATGCCGAAAACGTTATCACTTTCAAGAGCTTTTAAACATGTAGGTCGACATATAAATTTCATTATATTTTGGTACTTACGAAATATTCCACCTGTAACCTTAGCACACAATATTGAAGGGTTTCCAAAATATTCGTGCTTCGTAGAAAAAAACCAGATTTAAAGATTTATTCACCAATCTTACCACGTTAGATCACATATTACGGTCTGTAGTCTGTATGGGAATAAATCAGGACGACGAATATTTTTTTTGCTTATTTATTTTTACATTAAAATTTATAAAATCTTAAAACCGATTATATTTCATTTTGACGATAGATTTGTCATGAAATGTCACATTCTGCATGTCTGTCATGTTTTTTTCCAACAATTTGCCAGTGTTATCAATCCTCTTCCATTTCTTCTGGTGTTTCACTTATTTGTACCGGTTTTTCAACTTTGAGCAAAGCATTTCTTTCAGCTTGTATTTCTTCTAATTTCTTTATCAAATCTTCTTGTACGCTATCCACAATCTCTTTGAGGTTTTTAGCTGTGGCAGAATAATTTTATATTAGTTAAATGAAAATAAATACAGGGACATTACTAGACTAATTAAAACTTTTTCCTCACCTGTTTTTTGATTGAATTCTTCGGCAATTAATGAAATCTTTTTCAACGTTCCAACATACTTTGTTATTTCATTCGCGACATCGTGATCACCACCTGTGTTTACTGCTGCATCTTCCGTTACAATAAGTCGTTTTCTTTTTTCAATTGCTAACTTCATCACTTCACTGCTAACTAGTGGCATTTTGGGCATTTTGAAACCTGTTTTCTGTACTTCTTCCTCTTCTTCTTCTTCTTGAGGCTCAGGAGGTATTGGCGGTTCGTTATCTATGTTTATAATAGGATTCTGGACAGGACAGGGTATATCCAATGTATCATTTGGCATAAGTTCCGGAGCGAATGTTTGTAAAGTTTCTATTTTCATAGGCGAGTCCTTTTTCTCTGGCGATTTTTTTGAAAACTTTATCGGTAAAGCATTAGTGATGCTGTCTATTATGGTCTCTGAAAATAAATAAATCGTATGTCTTTAGAAATGCTAGTGAGATATTCATTATATCAAGAAACAATGTATTAAGAAAATTGAGCAAGTTTACAAGTTCATATCCAATTTCTTTAACCAACTTGTTGCACCGTGATGAGAAAGGTGAAGGTGTATTCACGTGAAAACTCCTGCAATTGGAATTAGTAATGAAATTATACTTACGCACTACGTTTTGTGTTTCAACTTCTTGCTTCTTTTTTGAAGCCAATTTTCTTGTGATTTCTGCCAGAAACATAGAACACGTCGGGCCTGAAACGTATTATTTATCTATATATATATATAAAAATGAATTGATGTTCTTGTTCTGTTTAGTCTCGCTAAAACTCGAAAACGGCTGAACGGATTTATCTTATCTTGGTCTTGAATATTCGTGGAGGTCTAGGGAAGGTTTAAAAGGTGAGAGAAAGGACGGGACGGGACGCGGCCGAAGTCGTGGGTGGAGGGCTAGTCTAGGATAAATAATTTAACATTTGAACAACCGTTCATAAAACTCAAATTTAATTACTTTTCTTCGCAAAGAAAGAGATACGCCTTCCTATTTAGAAAGTTATATTTTGTAAATTTTTAGCGAAGTAGAGTTTAGGATCGGATGTTAAATCACACTATGGGTCGCTCTGGGCTATCGGGGTAATTTCAGAATGTAGAAAACATATCTTACCATCGCTTTTACGTTTCTTAGTGGTTTTTGGTTTTGTTGCTGGTTTTTTATTTTTTCCTTTATATCGAGCTGGCTTTTCCATACCTTCAAACATAGTAAATATGTTGAGTTGTTGAGTATAAACATATTGTCATTGTCAGCAGGTTCCACATACAAAGTTTCGAGTCACCAGGATATAATGCCTAAATAAGAGTCACATTACATGATAATGATATGGAGGCAAATGGGAGGCGAACATTATCGTTTGCCTAATGACACATTCTGTTTGTCAAATGACCACTTATAAAGCAGATTAATACTTTTAAACAGGCAAAAATAACAGATTCATTCCAGGAATGTTATCCTGGAAAATCCCGGGCAAAAAGAAGGGCACTTTAAACTTACCTCATACCTAGATTGACTAACCTGATCAAAATTGTAATACAGAGTAATGTATTCTCATTGTGATGAATTATTACAAGTTATAGGCCGCGGGTAAAGGGCGCTACGGGCACAACCGTTTGTAAAACTCGGCCGTCCCAAGCTTGGGACTTCCGAAAAAATATATAATTACGAATAAAACCGCTACTACGAATTTTACTTAAACAATGACACTGACATGTTTGGCCATGTTGATTTGACATACGTAGTCTATGATAATAGCAATTTATTTCTATGCTATGCATATTCATTAAATATTTACTATAAAAGTACTGTTTAACTCTATGGTGTACGGTATAATTTTCTTTTTTTTTTAGTAGCCACCACTGACCTTTATAATTATATACAAATATACACACTTGTATATATAGAGGTCAGTGGTAGCCAGTCTTCCATAATCATAGCAAGCGTAAAATCTAACATATATTTATATCATAAGCGGTCAGTGACTAATTATTATTTTTAAGGGAAACCTACATTATTTATTTGTATAAATTACTCTAAACTATTAACTTATAAAATAAATGCCAAAGTTAAGTAGGAAACTGTATATTTGCCGGTCCAATGAATATTGCGTTACATAATGGGAATACTTTTAGAGTTAATAAGTAATTTAATTTCTTGGTTCTGTTTAGTTCACTGTGGTCCCGTTGCAGGTTTCTGTAAATAATAATAAATTATGGATTTATAAATTTCGTTTTGGTTCAGAATGTTGGCCGACTTGCGAAGGATATTGTTAGTTCCTTTTTAAAAATAAATAGAAACTCAATTAATATATCCGAATATTCCCAGTAGTCCCCTCCAGACCCGTCCCCCGGGGTGACAGCTGGGAATTGTGTTCCCAGTTGTCACCGCGGTGACAATTCGTGCCGACTGTTCCCTTTGAAAGCTGACTAGAGGGGACAAACGGGAAGTATTTTTCTCAGTTGTCACCGGGGGGGGGACAACTGCTACGATACCTTCTCAGAAAAAAAACAAATTATAATTAGCATAGATATATTATCCTAAGTCCATTGAATATTGAAATTTTTGAAATAGCAACATCTTTAATTAAATAACTGAATGAAATTAATAAAAAAAAACCTAGTTTGGCGTAAAGGGCGCGAGCTCAAAATCACGCAATCTTATAATCCTGCATAAATCCGGGAAGTTGCATTGAGCGCAGTGCTCCCTTTAGTACCACCTTCCGAAGTCATAAATGGTTGGTCATATATCACTCGAAAGCAAACAGATGATGAAAACATGATAAAATTTCGAGCCTATATGACAAAACAATGGCTAAAAGAAGATTTTATACCAACTTGGAATGTTTACAGAAGTCAGCATCGTTTTGTGCCACCCCTCCAAACAACTAATTGTTTGGAGGGGTGGCACAATAAATTGTACAAAGTAAGTAGGAAAAACGAAGCCAAACATTATCCATTTATGCTCTCATGATTAGCAGAACTACAGAGACCTATGTGACTTTATTTAGATAAATTAAAGCAGTACTACCGAACTGGAATCCGTTAAAATTTAAACAAATACTATGATTATTAAGACCTAAGTATTTCCAAAAAATGTCCAATAGACATATCCTCATTCAAAAATTCCATCTGCATTTCCTGTATAAATTCGTCCTTGAGCACATATTTATTTTGCCTTTCTTTGAATTTTTTTCATTTGTTTTTCACTATTGTGTTCCGAACTACGGCTAATGATGCATCCTTTTTTAAAATGTTTATTAAATGGATAATGTTTGGCTTCGTTTTTCCTACTTCCCGATTCAATTTATTGTGCCACCCCTCTAAACAATTAGTTGTACGATGCTGACTTCCGTAAACATTCCAAGTTGGTATAAAATCTTCTTTTAACCATTGTTTTGTCATATAGGCTCGAAATTTTATCATGTTTTCATCATCTGTTTGCTTTCGAGTGATATATGACCAACCATTTATGACTTCGGAAGGTGGTACTAAAGGGAGCACTGCGCTCAATGCAACTTCCCGGATTTATGCAGGATTATAAGATTGCGTGATTTTGAGCTCGCGCCCTTTACGCCAAACTAGGTTTTTTTTTTATTAATTTCATTCAGTTATTTAATTTAAGATGTTGCTATTTCAAAAATTTCAATATTCAATGGACTAAGGATAATATATCTATGCTAATTATAATTTGTTTTTTTTCTGAGAAGGTATCGTAGCAGTTGTCCCCCCCCCCCGGTGACAACTGAGAAAAATACTTCCCGTTTGTCCCCTCTAGTCAGCATTCAAAGGGAACAGTCGGCACGAATTGTCACCGCGGTGACAACTGGGAACACAATTCCCAGCTGTCACCCCGGGGGACGGGTCTGGAGGGGACTACTGGGAATATTCGAATATATCAAGAAATATAGACAGGTCGGGAGGGTCGGGTTAGACGGAGAGATTTTGTCTATGTATGAATAAAATATAAAATAAGTATCTATACTAATATATAAAGCTGAAGAGTTTGTTTGTTTGTTTGTTTGAACGCGATAATCTCAGGAACTACAGGACCGATTTGAAAAAATAGTTTTGTGTTGGATAGTCCATTTGACGAGGAAGGCTTTAGGCTATTGGAAGTCGAAATCCACGCGGACGGGGTCGCGGGCGGCAGCTATTATAATATAATAACTGTCCTGGCCTCCTATGTCCAAAATGCCTGTCACAGGCTGATGATGATAAAGATAATGCCAAATGTGTCTCACCGTAATGGTGGAAGGATCCCGTCGCGTCACAGACCCTGGTTGCGCTTGGCCTGGTGCTTGAGGGGTGGCCTGTTCGGGAGTGGGTTTTGGAGTCGGCCCGTGATCAGACCTGGCCTGTAGCATCCCTACAGCAGCTACTGGGTTCGCTGCTAGTTGGTTTTCTGGAATTATATAAATACAAATATCTTTATTGCAATTGTAGGTATATAAAATGGTTTGGAAAATTAGGTAAATGTTCAGCTACAGCTTCATAATGTAAGGCCGTTTCACAATCTTAGCCGAAAATGAAGTTTTCGGTATATAGTAAATTAAATATGAATCCAAATATTCAATCACTATTTATGAAACATCACGCAAAATACGAGTATCTTATCCTTTAAAAAATATTGTTAGAATGATCAATTCCGACTAAAGTCGTATATTTGTGACGAGTTTGTCAGAATCACCGATTTTGCAGATACATCGTTTATTATTAGTTTCAGAATGTTTGGCAGTAAGATATAATTCCATAAAAATACGGAATTGAACGGTTATTGGGATCCTTGGTAATTAACGAGCTCAATAACACCAATATAAATAAGTCAACACACAATACAATGAAGTCGCAAGAAAGCTCTCATCCTCAAGAACGAGACTATTTTCGGAGCAGACTGTAAATATTTATTACGTTCAAAAAATCTTTGATTCACGTTTACAAATCGGTGACTCCTTTATATCCAAATGAATGCTACAAAATATCTCGTAATAAGATCTGCTTTCACTCAGATCATTGGTTTTTACACGAGACCGGGTGACTAAGGATGTCCTATTTTAAGAATCGAATATATTTTTTATACTCCCTATAATCATATTTACCCTCTAATGAACCTCTTTGAATTTTGATGGTACTATCCACCATGTAGTACGTACGAGTAAACTACATCAACACAATGGGATTCACTCAATACTAACTTACAAAACCATATTTATTACCTGTCAGTCCATGGTAGCTTTCGTGTGCGTCATAGAACTCCTCCCTACTGTGCTCCTCATTGCCAGTGGGGGGTACCGAGCTCTCCGACACACTGCTCGACGTGTCACTCGCCGTCTGCTTCTCTCCCGGCTGTCCCTTCTTCTTCTTGTGCTTCTTTCCCTTCTGCTCCGGAGGGTTCGTCCCAGCTGGCGGCTCATCCTTCACCAAGTCGTGGAGCTCCAGCACAAACGGCTGGTGGGACTCGAACACCCCTGCATTAGATGACGACGATGATGAATCATCCTCCGAATCGGTTAAATCGAAAAGGTCTTCGATTCCACCATCTACAAAGATAGTTTGAAGAAAAATTGCATTTGCATTTCGCATCATTTCGTATGCACTTCTTCTCGTGATATACTCTTGGAGGGTAAGGTCGATGAACATGACGATGAAGATCATTAAAAAGAACACAGTTTGAGGATGGCTTTTTATATATTGTGAGGAACTGCGCACATCGAGTATCTTCTTCGGACCTATTTTGGGACAATTTAGCTTTATCGGAGTAAAACTTATTTATTGGCCAAATAAGAGTACTTATTGTTTTAAATATTCTAATTTCTCGTTATAGCACAAATGTTGTGCTATGCAATATTATGTAGCTTCAAGCTGTAACTGTAGCCCTTTACCTACAACTGATAGGATGTGTGCAGAATGAAACATGCACGCAAATAATATGAACAGTGTACCGGGTGGTACTAACGAGTATCAATAAAACTAAACTAGTAATCTATGTTAAGAATAACAATATTGTTGAATTTGAGTACTTACATTTTTGCTTGTCCATAGCTATTTTTGAGATCTGTCGTAATCAAAGAGTTAACAAGGAAGAGTTTAGAGTCTATTGAAGGCCATTATTTGTAATGAATACGATTTGGGAATTAATGCTTGCTTGTTAGAAAAAATGCATTTTTACTATTTTTCACTATTTCTTGAGCTCGTCCAAGTTTTGAGTTTGAAGCTGGATTGAAGTTTCTTATTGACATATATTTGATTTTGGAAGCATTTTGAAAACGACTACAAAAAGTGCAACAAAAAGGATAATCTTAAATAGTTTTCTAAAGAACTGTTTATTTTAGAACCTAAAATCGAAGCCGTCACCGTGCACACAAAAGGAAACCATGGTTTTATTCAAACTATTTTTTTTACAATATCGCCAACAGCTTTTTGGAAGCCACAGACTGACTAAGGTACCCTCCATAAAAACTTGAGCACTAGAGGTGCTAAACTAAAGACACGTATCCATAGGAATTATCGAAACGTTGTAATTGTATGTAAAAATGTAGATCCACTATCAACCATTTATCCACTAAGGACCGATTTTCACTTTAGTGGGCAATAAAAATAACATCATGTTTTTAACCAGTTATTTTTAACAGATTAAAATTATAGCAGTTATGAAACACACCTTAATTGAACGATAACCGTATCGATGACTCGTTCAGCCATTTTGATGGTGCCACAAAAAACAGATCGGGTGGCCTACGCTCCATTCCAATTTTTATGTGCGTCAATAAATTACGAGTATTTGTGATGTGTCGCCCTGGTCAGTCAGAGAATGGAGTCGATGAAATATATTTTGCAATATTGCTGAATAAATCACAGCTAACAAAGCGGTTGTAAAAAAATATTGATGAAAATTATTTGCTTATCGTTGAAAAGTGTGATTTCCGCAGTTGGGTCAGCTTGGCGAGAGTTTGGTGGACTTTTTATTAGACAATATTTATCGTATAAAAGAGATGTCCCAGAAATGTATGAAGCCTCGGCCTGGTCCATGTACGCTATACCTAAATATAGGCGAATAAGTGTACTACAGTTTTAATTACTCCAATTCTTATGGAAAACCTTAGTTTTTTGGCTGAAACAATAAATTAAACCACAATATTGCAACTCAGTACAATAAGGTGGAGGTCGCATCCATAGAGTAAAGTAAATATACCAAGACGCATCTTTGAAACTTGAATGACGTAATGTCGTTTATCCGTCAGTTTATTTTTGTTTTGACAGTATGCAGTTTATTTCACAAAGTATTTATATTTTTAGGGTAACATACGACCTAAAAAGACTGGGGCCAAAGCTGTAAATCCCAGTAAAGAAAAAAATTACAGTTGCCATCTTTGCGAAGTAAAGTGAACAATTATGAATTTGATTTTATTTTTAAGCCACTAAACGACGGACCAAACATGTTTTATTGTATTTTTAATGGGAATAGCAATATTTTACCGTTTTTTTGGTACCACGTACATGGTGCAGGCCTGGGATGGGACATCTCATTTAGAAATCAATATGTAAATAAGCCATATTATGTAATTAATGCTGTAAAATTCATTTTCTGCTTTTTTATTACAAATAATTGACTAGAACCCAGGATCCTCGCATACAATTGTGGCATCTCTTGTTATGGCCCATTCATGGAATAGAAAAGGCTTGTTAAACCATGCGTCTTACTCACGTGATTTATCATATAAAACAAACATTCAAAGTAAGCTTCGGAATATCCTACAAGTTACTAACTTAAAAATGGAAGGACGTTCCTTAGTGGAAAAAAATCGGGTCCGGACGGGACCCGATTTTTTTTATTTACTGCCCCCATTACTGAGTGAAAAAGCACAAAAATATACTTACTTACTTACTAGGTTGGCGCAGCGACCCATAGTGAGTCTTGGCCTCCGATAATAAGAGTCTCCATCTTGGTCGGTCCTGCGCCATCTCCCGCCAGTCGTCCGCTCTAAGGTTCCGCAGATCCGCTTCCACTGAATCTGTCCAGCGGTATCTTGGGCGGCCAACTGGTCTACGTCCATTTGGTCTTCCCTGGTACGCTCTCTTAACGGCTCGATGTTCTTCCATTCTTTCTAGGTGACCAAGCCAGCGAAGTCGGTGCATTTTTGTTTCGCCAATGATGTTAGGCTCGGCCACCTGGTCCTCCAGTTCTTTATTGGTACGCCTCCGCCAGGTACCATCCGATTCCTGTACTGGTCCCAGAATTTTCCTCCAGATCTTCCTCTCAGCTACCAGAAATGTAGTGTAATGTCATCTACAAAAATATAAGATAATCAATTAATTTATTCTTAGGCATCAGCCACAGGTGCCGCGTCCACTAGGGGGCCTAAGCCAATGATTCAAAGTTTCTAGCTACTCAAGAGTAATAAAATATTGTAAGTACAAATGTAATAATCTAGCAGAATATTTATAGTTAGACGCGTATGGAAGTGTTCCAATAAATCATAGCCGGTCGACTAGTCGCCGATACACGGCAAATTAGTTTCTTCGTTATTGGTACCGGTATTGCAATATGAGTTGGCTATTGAACAGTCCAATGGACAAGCAATTTATTTTCTTGTAATGAGGATGTTTGTTTTGATGTAACTATTTTGTAACGACTTGTTAAAGAGGAGATTTTAAAGAGGTAGTAAAAATAAAAAAAGCTTTATAAACACTAAAACATAACTAAATTATTAACTATGTCAAATGTAAATAAATTAAATCATAAAACTTTCAAAACCTATTGATGTCAAATAACTCTTTATTGATAAAATATTATGCCACTATAAGCCCGCACTGGCTGAATGATATTTGAAGCATGAACCTTACCGTGAAAAAGTCCTTTTAGATGGACAATATCTTCGTATCCTTTAAGGTGCAAAGCTTTGGGGTCCCTGCCCATTGAGTTTTATTCAAACAATTGAGCATCGAACAGTCCCAAGTATTCAGGGCTTAATATTTTAGTGATTGTTTACCTTTCATGATTTCTGTATATTGACCGACCAACAGTACAAAGACATCACAGTAAGTTTAGAAATGGATAATGGATAGTAACATTAATGAAGGTGCTGTATGCTGATCATACAATAATAATAATAATAAAAATGTACTCATCTCATTTAGATCAAATGGTACAAAAAAGCCTCTGCGCTGTTGGCTTTGGCCCCACGCATGCTTCAAAGGACCGGGTCCCTGTGGACCCGTGATCTCGAAAGAGTACCTACATAATAATAATAATAACTAGATAAATGCAAAACACTACACATCATAAAAGGAAAAATTAAACCAGGAAACTACACAATTAACACTACAGATTCTATTACAGCTATGGAATCATCAGATTTATATAAATATTTAGGATATAAGCAGCTCAAAGGATTGGACCATACAGCTATTAAACAGACCTTGAACACAGAGTACAAGCGGAGAGTGATCGCATTATGTAAAACACAACTCACAGGAAAACACCTCATCAAAGCACTGAACACCTACGCAATCCCAATATTAACGTACTCTTTCGGAATTATAAAATGGTCCAAAACTGACATTCAGCAAATAGAAAGAACCACACGCACAACACTCACCAAACACAACAATTTACACCCTAAATCTGCAATAGAAAGACTCACCATCAAACGCCAAAATGGAGGAAGAGGCCTTATAGACATCCAGCACCTATGGCAAAAACAATTAAACAAACTAAAAACTTTCTTTCACAACAAAGCTGGCACTAGCAACATCCACAAAGGCGTTACACTGAATGACTACAACTACACTCCACTCAACCTCAACGAACAAACAGACACACAACAAGACAACTCCACTGACCCACAAAAACAAAAGATAGATGACTGGAAGAAGAAAACACTGCACGGACGTCACCCACATGACCTAGAGCAATCCCACGTAGACCAAGTAGCCTCAAATAAATGGCTTAAAATAGGTAATTTATTCCCAGAAACTGAAGGCTTTATCATCGCGATACAAGACCAGATAATTAATACCAAAAATTACAGAAAATATATTATCAAAGACCCCACAGCGGCCAACGATAAATGCCGTAAGTGCCACATCCAACCAGAGACCATACAACACATAACAGGGGCATGCACTACACTCACACAGACAGACTACACTCACAGACACAACCAACTAGCAAACATCATTCATCAAAAACTAGGACACAAACATAGACTCATACAAGACACAAACACACCTTACTACAAATACACACCAGTAACTATTCTAGAAAACCTTACACACAAACTCTACTACGACCGCGCTATACTCACCGACAGAACTATTCATTACAACAGACCGGACATAACACTTCAGGACAAATTAAATAAAATCACTTACCTTATAGACATAGCAGTACCGAACACACACAATTTACAAAAAACAATAGGTGAGAAGATAAGCAAGTATACCGAACTCAAAGAAGAAGTTACAAGAATTTGGAAACAAAATAAAGTTTATGTTGTACCCATAGTTGTCTCCACCACGGGTGTTATTCCCAAACACCTTCACCATAGCCTCAAATTAATCGACCTAAAAGACTCAACCTACATCCTACTCCAAAAGGCCGCAATCCTCAATACCTGCCGCATAGTAAGAAAGTTCATGCAATTGGAAGACAATGAAATAGCTCCCCAGAACACCACACCTACATAACCACACACAACACACTGCATTTACTTGGCTCTAGCCCGTAAATGCAGTCGAAACCAGCCAATGAGCTGAGAAACAGCAATGTTCACACTAAAAATAATAATAAGTTTATTGCACAAAAAATACATACATACACACTAAAAAATGAAAAAATATAAAAACAATACATTGTTTATTTCAATGTTTTTATTTCAGCAGTCATTATAAATGTACTTTTAATGTTTAACTGTTTGGGAAACATTACATGTATATTTTATGGAAACATGAGGCATTGTATTTTATTAATCTAACAATAAAATGTTCAAGTAATTAATTAGTCACACTAATTACTGAGTCATGTCACTCGAATGTCAAAGAAGTCGCGTAGCAAGACGTCAAGCGGTAAAGGTTTCCTAGGATAAAAGATATCAGTCAGAGGCAGGCACTGATTGAGGTTTATCAAGTGGAGATCCTCATAGAAGGTTTTAAAAATCTGACGCGCACTACAAAGAGACCACCTCAATTTAACAAAGTAATTTACAGACATTCTACTGAGTGTATTACCCTATACTGTGGCCGATACTTTTATTTCGGCGGAATCATAGGAACGGTGTTATTTGGCCCGGAAACGACCCGTGATAACACGAGGGAAACTTATATTTTCTTCAAAAGCATCTCTGGCCGTAGAATTCGTAATCTTCGTGTATTATTTTTGCCTTTGTCGTCATACAAGGGACCTTTCTTGAGTGGCAATGTCTTTTTAAGCATTTATGAGCCCATCACTCAGATCGTTCTTTTTTGAATAGAAATGTGAAGTTGCATTTATAAACAGGTGAATATGTATATTCCTTAAACGGACTTTTCTGTTTGGTACAGGGAAAAAAATTACCTAGGCAAAGTGAGGTGCTTTTTACTATGATTGTTTTTTACGTAAATCGGGGTATGGTATATTCGATTGGTATCTGATATTATCATGATTCGCATTAAAAATTAACCAACATGCTAGTAAGTTATTTAATTTGTGGCATAATAAGGTTTGCCGTAATTGACTTGAGCATCTTACTTAGGCGTCGCTGTACGATTTTAACAAAATACTTAACATTCCGTAAATGACTGGAAGATTAATATTGTAATTAAAACGTGGTTAAGATACCAAAATGTAAGCTTGTGAGTTGTGTGCTTTTTGTTGTGATAGTTATCTGTAACATAAGTGCTTAAGCTACATATCACAGAGCCAGCGATTATATAAGTGTTGTTAATAAAAAATTATAAAGATATATATTTGATGTTTCTATCAATGATATACAAGTATTATAAGACCATTAAAACCATCTAGAGAGCAACTTAACGCGGGAGGGACGAGAAGTTACATCCGTTGGGACGACTTGACCGGAATGACAATGGGAAAGTCCAACTCAGCGGTATCGGTTGAATTGAGAATTATCTTGTTAAATCCATAACTAGGAATGCTATAAGGGATAATGATACTGTTGACTGACTTAAGAGTGTTTTCGTAGTGACTATTAAATTATTGTTCTTTAGAACAACCCGGAACTAGGCTGGGACAACGCTAGGATGAAGAAGAAGAAGAAGAGAATAACTACTTACTAAACCTACAGGAACTTAACGGCTGAAAACATTTTGGAATTTCCTTTACAAATTAATTTGTGGAATTTTTTTTTTTATAACAATTCATTAGTGTCACTAAGGTACCTTATGAGCAGAATAAGTGTTTTATGAGTGTCCTTGATTTCTGAATAGATCAAATAAAGAAAATTCATGAAAAAGCAGCGGACAAAGATTGACGTTCTCGTTCAAACAAAAAATAGAAAACTAGTTAAGTAACTAGTCAACAAATAAGGCATTCGGACCTTCCCAGAAATTCTTGTGTCTGGAGGACAAACGTGTGCCAGAAAGTTGCGTACCTAAACAAATACCAAAATAATAAAACTGGGAATTCCTAGAATAAAAGTCTTCTTTACTTTGAGTTATTGAAAGACGAAGTCTCATATGTTTATACACTTGTATAGTTAAATATATGTCTTTCCATGTACATGCACAATAAGTTTTTAGACCCGACATTATTGAATAATTCAAAGCTTCATACCCGTAGACATGTTACGCATTGTGTGATCTTTATTCATGTCCTACTATAAACAGGAATTTACATTTAAATAACTTCTATAAAGCACAGAAAGGGGATGAATAAATACAAATATTGGATAAAATCAAAATCATATAGGTTTATTTTTGTGATTCAAAATGAAACTGGTTCTTGTGTTATGTGTTTATTAGGTAGCGCATCACGTCTTATGGCAGTGTTTGTATTATAAAACACGACAAGAGCTTTTTTACGTCAACACGACCCTTACACAACTTAATTATCTTAAACGTAAAAATACTGGCCAAAAAATCATATTAGCCAAGCCAGAGATTTAAAACATGCATGAAATTCGTTATAAAGCATTAGAGCATTCATTTGTATCACTTGTCATTGACGTAACATTGAACGGAAAGATAACAGAGGTCACATAATAAAATAATATATTTTAACTGTCTTGAGTCCGCAGACTGAGGCAATTCTCTGAAACATATTGATACAATTCCAACAATAGTAAGTAAATAGTAGTTTCCAAACGGCAGGACATAAAGACTTTTACACGTGTCGATGTGTCGGTACCGCGAATATAAACCAGACCTCACGAATACGTTACTAAAATAATAATTAATTCTGAATTATTTACACCCACAGTCAAAGCCGATGTAATAAAATACCTGAAGTGTGTACCCCACATATCAGTGTTAATTAAAATTATCACTTCGACGACTTCACGGGAAGGCAACGTAAGTAGTAATTAAAACCGTACGGATCAATATAAAAGCCTCCAAATTATTGCTAGGCTGGCTTTGACCCGGTTCTGTAGGTCGCGATACAATGAACTATGAAAACAGGCCCCTATTTCAAACCCTTTTACACACAGACACCTCAAAAGTAATTATCACCCAAAAACATGAGTCCATGATTATTGTGATGGCAAAATCTTCACTTAGAGCTAAATAAGCATATCCAAAGTAAGTAAGTAAAAATGTGTACAAGTGAGTTAGTATGTAAGTAAAGTTGCACAACTCACTTATTCTCTCACTCTCATAGTTCAGATGAACAGTCATTTGATAATGATCATAGAGAATAACACAGGACCAAAATGTATTTGGAGCATTCTTCCACTGTGGCAAATCGACAGACGTACATTTTCTAGAAATAGTAATCGTTTAATACGTTCCTCTATTTGTTTTTCTGATATTCAAGCGTCTTAGTGTCAAATGACTCTTACAAAGTAAAGAAAGAATACCAAAACCGTAAATCACGGCACCAATATTCACAGTATCCATGTGACAGCGGGCCCATATGGGATGTTGATACCAGATTTAGGGGGTCGTTTTCGCTCACAGAGCCGCACAATGGCAATGTGTGCAGTACATGGGAACACACCCTGCCTTTTGATGGGAACTTGTGCCGCGTCACCCGCGTTTTACAAGATTTTATCTGTTAAATTTTCTGGGTGGAATCCCGCTCATATTTCAATGCGAGTATTCTGACGTTGTTGGTGTCTGTACACGGAAATTCTGCTTATGGTATTTGTACTTTGTGGAGAGGGAACTATGGTTGATACTTTTTATGGTTTACTTAAAAAGATGTTAGTTATTTCTTTTTAATTTGATTTCAGCAAAGTGCCCTTTGCGAAAAAGTAAGTATATTTAAGAGATTATCCTTCAAGTAAAGAGATCTCGACTGTAGATTAGTTAGAGAATATTTCTAGTGTACCATTTTGATTAAGATCTCAGAATCTTCGTAGTTTGTACTATGGATGCTAGGGAACGGATGGACAAATTGGACATATATACTTACACACATCTTTTTGATTCCTTCATTTAGGTAAATATTTTTTATTTTATAAGTAAATAAATAATATTGAGTAACCCATTATCAGACACCCACATGTTTATCTGGCCTATTTTATTTTAAACTTAAATACTTATCACAACAAACAGCGACCCAGTTACACTAAGTAAGCAAGAGCGTCTTCCGAGGCGCGACTTGCCGTGAGCATCAGCAACTAACCGCGCTGCTCAGGGAAATACTTTGTAATGGCGGAAAACTCAAGCTGAGAGGTAACCTAGTTAAGCTCGAGACTGTTCATGCAATAATATTCTCTTCAGTGTCAAAAGTTTACAAGTTGACTTTAACGATGTTTTATAGCAGGTAAGCAGGCTGGTTTTTATGGCATAGTCGTAGTTTGAGGGGAGATTTGCGCAACGTGTCTCACGGCTGATCGAACAGTTTAAGAAGTTTAGAAAAATCACTACAACTTTATTTTGAGATTTCGGTTAAAGATTTTTGATTAAACACTCACCGGAAAAACGGCAAATAAAAAATGTTAAAAATTACTTTGACCTCAGAGTTCCTATGGAAAATTCCTCTCACAATGAATCGGCATCCAAGTTTTCATCGATTGTAACCTAATTTACTGTTGTCAAATCCAAAAAGAGTGTGAGTAGATAAATCTAAATCGAAATAATGTTCCGTCCCACTTCTAAAGCGCTAGCCACAGCATTTAGCAACACATACATACATTATACGTTCCGTTTGACCACTTATCTGCTATTCCATAAGTCATAGTTCGCTGTAAATCACATGAACGACATCGGTGATATTTTCCCGCAGCTAGGCCATATATCATGGTGTTTTGCTGTTGAACATCATACTTAGGCAAAGTAACTATGACTGTGACGACGCAAAGTCTGCGTGGGTGATTGAACGGATTTTAAGTATGGATATTAATATTGACTTTGGCTTGCTGCTTTTATGATGTGCTAGCAAACTCGTTGCTTGTACCAGTACAAGCAACGAGTTTGTACTAGATATCCAGATATCTAGTAGTAAACATTATAAAAATATTGTAATGGAATGGAAATGTGTATGAAAATAAAATAGGGATGTTGCCACCACCAGTCATTTGACCTTCTTTTATTAACTGTCAAAACGATTCCAAACTATGAAGTTTGTATGGGAATAGCACACTATGACGTCACTACATAGTTTTAAAGTCAACTGAGTAACTAATTGTATAATTTTAATTTATTAAAAATCTTAAGTTTACGTATAAACGAAAACAAACCAATACATTACGTGCTAAAAAGCGTCTTCTTTTTTAAGAAAAGTGTTGTGAAATTAATTATGATATGTGTTAACATCCCTATTGTCAACAGCTGAGATATTGCTCAAATAAATCAAATATTCATTCTCAATATGAGTTTTTTTATCATTTTACCGATTGCATTAAATCGATGCATAAGCTATAAACTTTCGTAGTCAAATGACAAGAAATTCACATTCACATTTATAGTTTAAGAGCGATCAGCAGAAAACGTTCGGGGTGCTCACAAAATTTATTGCTTTGTTAAAACCTTTTTTACTAACCACACCACACTGAAGTAACTGTTCATGAACCATTGCTTATTACTTAAATTTATCGCATTAAAATAATAATTCATTTGATAAATCCAAACTATAATTTTTACTACAAATATTTTACTACAAAATATCTGTCAGTGAGTAGGTACGTTAAAATCTGATAAATGTTATGATATTTCAAAATGTTTGTTGTTGTTTATTTGTGTTGTAATGGTTGTTAGGTGATCAAGCAATTTATATAAATAGCTGAATTGCCGGTATTTGAATAGCTCTGAAATTTAACTCATAAATATGATGTTAACTTGGTTTGTACTTCAGTTTAGAAATGTATTTATGAAAATAAATTATTGTGCGGTTTACTTTTTAAAGATTCCAAAGGCGTTAATGAGTCGAAGTTTAGTTTGAGTTCCCAATTTTTTTCCAAGGTAGCTTGTTGGTGAATTTCTGTGTGTAGCATACCCGTATTTACATCACATTTGCTTAAATAGCGGACTCGAGCCACGAATTCATTCCGCATCGTTTAGAAAACATCCCAGATTCATAGCATTTTGGCAGCAAAACTGACGCTGATTCACGGGGTAAAGCCGACAGTTTAATTTTTCAACTTTAGATGAAAATTAATTTAGGTAACTCGGTTTGCTGGATTCCGGTGTAAGACCGGCGATTTTCAATTTTGCTCTTTGAGTGGCACTGGAGCGGATAAACTTCACTCATTGTTAGTTTCCAGTAATGAAAATATGATATGTAGTACCTAAGTTTCTGATCGTCAAGTTTTAAATCCAATTTTATTACTTGTAATGTGTACCTACGTTTATTTAAAATGAGGCTTCTGTGTGCTTTGTATTTATCGTAATTACGTACCTACGTAGAGAATCTTAGAGCAATTTCTTTGATCACAGCAAGCCACGAGCAACAATTTGTATTGAGAAAATTATATCGATTTGGTGATTTTAAAGAAGTTTGTTGAGACTTATGGTACCATTTCATTTTAACCCCTATGGTGTTCTCAAGAATCCTTCGTCAACAGGCCAAATGAATGGTTGTACCTACGTAAGGGTTGTAAAACGAACTGCAAATAAACTGATGATCCCATCAAAATTCCTTAATACTACATACCTGAGTTTGTGGGGATTCCACTGGAGACGTCGAGTTGGTAAATGAAGAAATATTTCGTCAGCGTTAATTTATATTTCAGTGCCTACGTTAATTTAAGGCATTAAAGCCGCAAGTGAGTTGTCAAGCGAAACCAGTGTTATTTATATAACGTCGTGTGTATTTAAGGCATATATTGTATTTCCAGTCATGATGTTTAGAACTAATAAACGATCAACTAACGGTAACTTCAGTAAAATTAGCGCGTTATTTTGATCAATCGTTCCGTACCTATATCTTAGAATTTACGTTTTTATTATTTTTTCGGGGTTATATCAACTTCAACGATAATATATACAGATGTTGTCAGATAAAAGTATAGTGAAAATTTCACTTACCTACTGATCAATCAGAACGCTCGTCGAGTAGTCTTTGACCACAACACTTTGTCTCACAATGCATCACAACGTCTTATATTTACGCGACTCACTAAAGAAAACAACTAAAAAGGGCTTAAAATCACAGTTCACTTAAATACCACACATTTATAACAAAACCCGTCTTTACTGCTATTCAGTAGCAGTCGTGATTACGAAATGACTTTAATATGGTATGTGTCAACTGACATTTAAATTATTACAATTCTACCCCCAACTGTTTGTATAAATATGTATTTCTTCAGTTGCCAGTCATGCACGCTACGCAGATGATGGTACCCGGCCACTGCGGATATATCCCAATAGAATACTGATGAGGTACAATTCATGTAGAAGCATTGCTTTCCAAGCTACTATTTACATGCAGGCTTTTATTTTACGTACGTACATGTACTTTACTTACCTAATATTATGGTGTAGCTAATAAATCAATGGAGAATAAGAGTACTTCACGAATTACTTAATTCTCATAGCTAGCGGCCGCCCCGACTCCGTCCGTTTGGAATTCGGTTTCCATTCACATCTAGTCCTCGACTAAAAGACTATCCAACGCAAAAATAATAATTCAAATCTAACCATTAGTTCCTGAGATTGGCGCCTTCAAACAAACAAACAAACACTTCTCCAGCTATATTATATTAGAAAATATTAGGGATACACGCTATATGCTATATTCAGTGAGAACGAAGCCTTAGTCTTGAAAATTACCTAAATTACTTACCTGTAAATGAGGTGGAGTTATGTAAGCTTCTTATATTACCTAGTACCCGCTGTGTTTACTGTGTGTTAAATGAATTTGTACAGAGAAACACTGAAATATCTTGTTTGCTTAGGTTTTTATACTGGAAAGTCTTATTATTTATTTGCTCTCATGCACACACATACAAATCATACAATGCCATTATACTCTATTGTTTTTTTTTCCACATTTTAAATTTTACATACTTACATAATATCAACGACTTTAAATTAAAAGGTACCATGTAGAGGAAAATAAAATGAAATATTGAAATAATCAAGTCAATTATTATACCATTCATTTAATCTACGTTTTTTTCTTAGTTGAAACATTACACAATTATGAACAACATACATATACTAAGACTAGAGTTTGACTCCAATCGATTTGGCACCAATTTAATCTATATTACAATACATTATTCGATGTAGGTTCAATATATAACAAATGAATATGATATGAAACTACAAATACGATCATTTATTTCTGTGATGAGGATGTAATTAAGAAAATTTTAATTTGATTTGAAAAAGAATATAATGTTTAAGAATCTTCATTAAATCTTCCTGCAAGCTACTACCAACTGTGGATACAAAGGTCCAATCTATTTTATTTTGTTCTAATATATCACAATAACCTTGTTTGCTCTAAATAGACTCCCGTATCTATTTTAAATTGTTGTTCAGTTCTATCTTTCAATAGTTTGAAATGGTTTTGGCCCACCCATTGTTTGCTTGCAAAGTTTTTATCAATTTCTAGTTGCCGTCAGTTGAAATATAAAAGAGTTCAGACATGATTAGATCTGTGTCAGTTTCCTAACTTTATCCCCCACAAACATCAGCTCCTTAAACAATTGGCTTAGCCAAACCTTCACTCGATAATTGAGATTGAATTGAGATTCGAAAGTGCTTTTGTGTGTGTGCTGTTTGTATGCCTACTTGAATAAAGATATTTTTGATTTTGATTTTGATTTTCACTTGAAACTGTCACATTTTTTGATTCTAATTGCATGTTTTTTTGTATGGTAACTACTCCAAATAACGTAATTTTGTTGAAAGTTGAGTTGTTGAAGGAAAGGGATAGAACAAGGACCTAATATAGAAACGAACCGTGAAGTACTCGAAATACTAAGTGACTACATGTTGTCATATACGATGCTGCTGGAGGTAATACATTTTAATTGATTTTAAGTACAGATTAAGTCAGAGACGGCTAAAGAGATGATAAAATTAATATGATGGAGCCGACAAGAAGCAGTAATTTACCATGAGATAAAGCCTGCCAGTATGTCCTGAATCTGATAAAACATGTATCTACTTCGATGTTTTAACTGAAGTACGTCAATAAAGAGAAGATTTTACTGCAGAATTAAATTATCACATGGTAAGTGCTAATGACAATTTTTTTCATGATAATGGCTTAAATTTTTACACCTAACTACGTTACACTCGTTAACTTGTAAGATATCTATTATTTCATATAAAAGTTAGAACAATTGGAAACATTTGCCAAGCTTCGAGGTCATAAGAACACATTTTTCAATATTGTTCACGAATGTCGGTTACAAGTATGAAGTAACGTTATAAGATTATATACAGCACAATTATTATTATTATGATTATACTTTTATCTTTGGAATTTTTTCATAATGTAATGGCTTTTATGTTAATTTTCTTACCGCGAGTTTGTATATCGACAAAATTTTTGGTTGAAACAATAAATATGATAATCTCAACGTTTATCATACTTCAAAACTTTTACTACAAAGTTTATCTTTTTAAACATTATAAAATTGCTTTACGAAATCAATAATATTATAATATTTAGATTGCCATATGACATCGAAGTTTCTGCATCATTTTCTAAATAGTCCCTGTATTTGTTATCTTTAATTTAATACACAGTTATCCACATTTGAGTAAATTCCATTCACTACTTTATTTAAAAACAAGATAAAATATACGTTGAATTACAAATGTGATCATATTATTCATAATTACTTTATTACAATAGGATAAGCTCACCTATACAATATACAATGTACATGTATGTAGTTAATTCATAATATTTTACAGATTTTCTCAATTCTTAAGGTTAATGGAGCACTTGCAAGAATTGTACACAATAAATATCAGTTGATAATTATACAAATTATGGAAATTGGCATCAGTTAAATCGGGTAAGAAATTGGAACTTAAGTTCCAGATTAAGGAGGCATACAAGTATTATATACTAGGGTATTTTATAGCAATGGATCTATTTAAAACCTCACATTCGTCAGATACTTCTTACTAAACCTTCAAATACTTTGTGTTTGGTTTAACGGCTGGCAAGAGAACACAAAACGTATTTAATATTTATTAAATTCGGAAATTTTGCCAAGAACAAAAATTGCGGTGTATTATGATACTCCAAGAGAAAGAAAGACAAAGAGAAAATGTTTCAGATACAGAAATATTTGTGCTTATAAATTCAGTCTAAGGAAGTCTTGATAGGGTATGCGATAGCACTCGCTATTCATTTTCTGATAAAACTGCAAACGCAATTCACGTTATCAGACTTTTTATTTGTAAAGCATGAAATTGTTTGTGGAATTACATGATGCCAAAAATAAGTCAGGGAAGCAGGTACAAAATAAAATCCAATTAAAAACATTAGACAAATATTTTCTGGTGGTCGTAATATCCTGTTGTTCGTCAAGAGCATTCGGAAATTAAATTCCTTGTTTTTCTTTTTACCGCCTACTCTCTTACTGGTTTGTATTTATTTAACGAGTTTTCAAATGACGTGTTGTTTAATGCGGTTTGATATAAAACCGTTTAAATTGTTCTTTTATAATTAATACACGCATGTTGGCAAAATTTGTATCCATTGCAATTGGAAGCTATTTATCATGGCATCCTTTTTACCCTATAGGGATGTTTTTCAAAATACCCTATAGGGCAGGGGCCCGCAACGTAAAGAGAAACAATTACTCAAGCTCCTAAATCAATTCAGTGGATTTGTTGATTTGGGCGTAGGTACAACGTTTATGTGAAGATTGAGATAAATGCAGTTTAAAGGTGTATTAATTCGTAAATTATTAGGTCTTACAAATACATAATTGTTCAAATGTAGGCATGTAAGCTAGTTAAAGGTACGGTTAAAAAAAAAGAATTCTCAAGGGTACGATTTTAAGTGAATCAAGTCAAATATTGAAAATGGCAAAATACAGTCCTCGATTCACCTTTGAAACATGCTATTTTAAATATATACCGTTTACTCGTGTGACGAGCGAGACAAAGTGCAAAATACATTTACTGGTTTCTAAGAAACGCGTTACTTTTTTCCCTTTTACGCTAAAAGGGATTGATAATATAATAGCGTGTGTTAACTTTGACGACAAGATTTTCTCAATAAAAATATTTTGAATTATAATAAAATAAAGTCCGTATCATTTCACGTTAGTTTTCTGCGTCAATTTTTTGGGACGTAAAAAATGTGCGGCTTCTCTTATATTACTTTGCGATGACCGTTAGCCACGAGAATATTACGTTATCTGAATAAGGCCTGTTATATAACATGCGCCGTTCGGCCTCCCAAGAACCTTTTTGAACCCTTTTTTATATTCCGTAATAAGTTTGAATTTCATTAGAAAAACGTCGTCAAAACTTTGTTTGACCTAATACATAATTTAGAACAACCAGGGCATTTCACTCAAAATCGTTATTCTATTAGATAACATACAAAACAACCACAAATATTTTTACTGTGTATATTTGTGGTTATTTGGAGTAATTTCCAACTAAAGTTAAAAGGTTGAATTTATCTCATGGCTTTGTCGCCATTTGTTTCAGTGCACTGAAAATATGAAAACAAGATGCAAAAATAAAAACGCTTTCCTAGTGCTGATCGAGGAAAACTGGGGAAAGCAGAAAATTTGTCGCACCCATTCCTCGCGTTTAGTTTAATTTAGGTCATTCGTGAAGGTTAGTTTTATGAGAGGAAGAACGTAAGGTTGTTTTATGTATGCTCTATTTTTGCATAATATACTAAATGTTCTATTATCTTTTGTAATAAGCGTATTTATGGCTGTATAACATCTATTTTTGACGTATTAAAAAAACTACTGAATAAATTTCGTTCAAACCAATTTTCGTTGGTAGTTTTTATGGTAATGTACATTATATATTAATTTCAGATTTATCATCCTCTTACTTTAGAAGTTAGAGGGGGGGGGGACACACTTTTTTCCACTTTGGAAGAGTCTGTCACGCAAAGTATTCACTTAAGAAAAAAATGAGCTTAGATACCTCAATATAATTTTTAAAGACCTATCCATAGATACCCCACACGTATATGTTTGATGAAAAAAAATTTTTTCAGTTTCAGTTCTAACTATGGGGACCCCCCATTTTTTTATTTTTTTTTCTATTTTCGTTTGAAAACCTTGTTGCGGTTCACAGAATACATTCACTCACCAAGTTTCAACAGTATAGTACTTATAGTTTCGGGAAAAAGTGGCTGTGACAGACTGGCGGACAGACAGACAGACAGACAGACAGACATGACGAATCTATAAGGGTTCCGTTTTTTTGCCATTTTGGCTACGGAACCCTAAAAAGTGTTATGTTATGTAATTTAATTTATAGTAATATTACGATACGACCTATTAAAGAATTAGAGTCGTATACAACATTTGAACAGTTTTCTTTTAGTTGTTAATGGTAGCGAATCAGTCACACGGATCACTTTGACTTGGATAGAGCATTCAACACATGATACTTTAAATAAATGTAAAAATCTATCATCATAATACACTTAGTTTTATAATTTTAAGAGTCACTCAATCGTTTTAATACTTATTCAAGCACTACAAAAATGTGTCGTTTCTCCTCGGCGGCGTCTGGCAGTTGTTGTTAGTCTGGTGTTCCTCAGGGAGGTGCAACCGGACCTTTCTCGAATTAGTGCTGTTGCATTGGTGGACTCGCTGCTTTGGATACTTCAGGCTGTCGTCTTTTATCTATTTTGGTAAAAAAGAGTATTAGTACGTTAAGTGTTTCAAAATTATTCTAGTTGTATTAACAAATCGTCATAATAGTTAGTTACCACAAAAAGTTTAATATCGTCATTGATTACCACAAAAAGTATTTTTATCTGAGATAAAAGTGGTTCGTTATTGGTTGCAACGGTCTGAAAGTTTATAATGTACTTGATTTATCCTTGATATAAACTTATTTGAACTCTGAACTCATTGTTCAGGTGACATAAGATGCAACCTTATAAAGTCAAAAAATAAAAGGCATGTGCATGTGTTCACCAAGCAGGCTTTAAATGGATGGAAAGTATAACAGCATTAAATAACAATCCTTATATGTAATTTAAAGATATTTGAAAAAAAGTGATATACTATTCTAAGTAAATATGATAGTTTACCTTTATCGTAAGATCATGTCTCGTTTTCCTGTGGGACGACGTCAGCAATTCCGTATGAGCACGTGACTCGTTTCCCATCGGACTGTCTCCCGATTTCATCCAGCACCAGAGCCATTTGTACGGTGGAATGTTCCTAAGGAAAAACAAGTTGATGAAATTAAATAAATATATACGGGTGAAAAAAATGACAAAAACATGAACAATAATAAAGAGATAAATACATTTTTATAATAGCCTATGTTTTATGCGGTGTTTCGTATATTTGAATACCTACTGATTCAATTCAGCCTTAGTGAGAGTCATACATTAGATATCTTAATAAATTGTTAATACATTGTCAGTTACAGTGATGTTTGTTTTAATAATATTGTCGAGACAGTATCTTTGTGGTAGTTGTGGCAATTTTGTTGATTCTGACTAAAACTGTAACCCTGAGGTTCAGCTATTTACAATGGTACAAATTCAATATGCCTTTCCAAGTACAAGACGCTATGAAATTAATAATAGTTATATCGTGTTAAGTAAAGTAAGTGTTTTGCATTTTATTTTAATGCTAATAAAGCTGAACATCAAGAGTGGAAAAATAACGGATAATGAAAAAAAATTAACCTTACACCAAGAAAATAAATCTAGCGGCTACTTTTAGAGGTAAACTGATTTTATTATAGCTTTTTTAAAACACCAAATGTATTTCGAAACTCAATTGTAGTATTCGGAATATAAGATTCCAATGGCCTCTGTTATTATGTTTGTGATAAGTTCCTTATATTTTAAATTGTGAACTATTCCGCGACATCAAACATAAGTATCTTTTAAAGCCTGAAAGCCACTTAATATCTCGACATCATCGTATTGTGAAGCAACAGGGTGTGGTGGCATTATGGAACATGCTTTCGTTTATGGTCCAAAACCGAGTGTAGTGTCGTTAGGTTTACAGCCTTTTTATTGCACACTTAATGTTACTAACGCGTACTTAAATGCGCTTTAGATTCTTTGAGACTTAGTGAGTAAAAAAGATCTCGTTAAAATGTTCGACGATATTTTTGTGACAGCCAAACTCAAAAATAATCCGGCATTATTATTATTATGATGTCGATAAATTGCTAACTAAGGTCTAAAAGAAAGCTGAGCTCTAAAAAGTAACTTGTATTCGCTCCTAATTTTTGCAAGAAAAAAGGTTACTGTAAGTGTATCATTAATTACAATGGAATAGTGATAACATGATAATGCTGATGGTAAAATAAAGGTTGTCACAGTTTCAAAGTTTTCCCACTCAATTGGGTATTCACCAAAGTGAAATCCCAAACTTTTCCTGATTCGCACGGATATCGGAATGATAAACGGCTGCAATGTCAACTTCCGAATGATTTATTAAATTACGAACAACTTTGCGTTCAAATGGAATTTGCCTTTCATCTCTGGCAACGTTTTCGAATCGACAAAAGTTGCGTTAGTCGTTTGTTTCCGCAATTAACTTTGGTAAGATTCTTTTTTGTAATTGTTTTTGGCAACTTATTTAGATGATAGTGGATGATAGGCAATTATTCTAATAGGAAAGCGTGAAATGTATCACACTAGGTTGTAAAGTAAGAGAGTGTTCATAAATTAGTAGTTGATTTTCGATAGGTTGACAGACTTGTTAGTCGAGTGGCTAGAGACCCTGGCTACAAAACCAAAGGTCGCGGGTTCGAATCCCGCTAGGGGCAAATGTTTGTGTGATGAACATCGGCATTTGTACTCGAGTCATGGATGTTTATAAATGTATTTATTTAAGTATGTCTATCCGTTCCTCTATTTCAACCCCTTCATCCCTTTTTTTCGAAATAAAAAGTAGCCTATGTTCTGTCTCAGGGTCTAAAGATTGACTGTACCAAATTTCATCAAAATCGGTTGCGAGGTTGAAGCGGGAAAGCGTAACAGACAGACAGACAGACAGACAGACAGAGTTACTTTCGCATTTATAATATTAGTTGGGATAGCGGCCGCCCGCGACTCCGTCCGCGTGGATTTCTTTTTTTCGAAATAAAAAGTAGCTTATGTTCTGTCTCAGGGTCTAAAGATTGTCTGTACCCAATTTCATCAAAATCGGTTGCGAGGTTTAAGCGGGAAAGCGTAACAGACAGACAGACAGACAGAGTTACTTTCGCATTTATAATATTAGTTGGGATATAACCAAATAATCGATTCAACTTTACGGTGCCGTATCTATTGTTTTGGATACTAGAGCTCCACTTTTGCTTGCCATCGAGCAGAGTAAAATGCTGCAAAAATAACTCACCTGAGACTGACAAATATCCTGTTAGAGAATATGAAGTAGATGACTGGATTGGCGGCAGAGTTAAGCGGAGCCAGGCTCTGGATGAGCGAAGCGATAGCGATGTTCGCTTGAGTGTCGGGCACGTAACCGTATACTTGCAGCAAATCGAAGATCATGTACGGCGACCAGCACAGGACGAATACTGGAACAAAGATATAAGATAAAGATACATTTTTGATAGGACGTACACACAACAGCACGTCATATTTAAAAAACGTCCGCGAGGATTTCGGTTTCCGCACACATAGTACATATTATATTTTATAGCCTTCCCCAACAAATGGACGACATTTCAATTTGATCCAGTTGTTTTTGATATAAGTGCGTTCAAGCGAACAAACAAACTCTTCAGCTTCATTATATTAGTATATTTATAGATTTGGACACTTTGTTCTGTACGTTACAGTACACCCGTAGGTAACCCTTAGGTATGTGGGGAAGTGTAGCTCACCGTACAATGAACAAAGAGAATTAATTATTTGAATTTATAGGTTGGCTGGTATGTGTTGCCTAAATACAGACTATTATTCATGAACAGGCTTCCACTAGACTTATTACTATTTGGTCTAACGTTGCTTTGGAATATTTGAACCGTTCATGCAGTATAATAATATGAATATCATTGATTAGGAAGATAGATTTCAGAAAAAGGAAATTAAAACCAAAATAAAATAATATATAAATTGTTATGTTTACAATGTTTTTGATAAAGTTTTACTTTTCGCTTAGATTTTCGTTTAGGTTTTACGAATCAGAATCGCGTAAATTAAACTTTTTAAAAATGGTTTTCAATATGCAGAGCTTGATAAGAAATGGTAATAAGTAATAAACAAGCTAAAGTCGACGACTTGCGAATAGGGTTACCAAGGGTTTGAGTTGGAAGGTCGATATTTGATTTATTGAAGTAATAATACACGGGAAGGTCCAATATTATTAAATGTAAGATGTTGGACGGATTCGGTCATGGGTATTGTATGCCGACTCACGTAAGATAGACATTGCCAGATACATATAAGATTACCATGAATAATGCTTTAATATTTTAAAACAACATATTATACGTTACTGAATAATTATGTTCAACATTTGGTTATATATAGTTTCACGACACTTTCATTAAATTGAAAGTTCTTTACATATATTTTTTCTTACATTAAATTAAAAGAATAACGACTATGTACTACATTTAAATGAAAAACGCCCTGTAACTTTAGCAAATCTTTGGTTGTCGTTTTTATTTTTGGATCTGGCTACCCTAACCGTAGAAGATTGGAAAAGTAATCGCTTCTGAGATATTGTGAAGTTCGCCACCCAGTAATAAGGTCTGGACAATTTCACTCGGCAAACTGATTGTAGTGTGCCAAACTGGTCACGTATTTGAGAATGGCTTCTATTTAAAGTCTGGATATTTTTGGAACAGTGAAAGTTTAATAAAGCTTAACGATACAAAATAAAGATGGCGATTTATTAAATGTGGCGATATAATATAAGTACCTACATAAAAATACAAGGAAGGTAATGGGTAAAAAGATTTTACTATTATTACAAGACAGACAGACGCTTATGTTATTGCGACTGAGTTTATTTTAATATTAAACTATTTTACTCTGCGAATAATATTTTAACAGAACATTTTTGTCTACGTTTGTCTTTTAATTATTAAAAAAGTTCGTTGAAATTTATTGAGGATGAAATATTATCAACGTTTAATTCAACAACTACACTGAGAAGGTTTTCTGAAAATATATTTTGTACATCTCTTTTCCAAAAGGACAGTTACCCAAACGACTGATTTACTTACAACAGAGTACCTAAATGTTTATGTAAATACGTTACTTTTGATATGAATGAGAACGCGCGGCATCAAATTAGGGTGGCGATATGTCATCCACGAGCTGTTTGGTAAACAAGGGAAACTTACAACATCCCATTTAGGTTGTACGACAATGTTGTTTTGTTGCGGGATAATACCTAACTGTAATATCATGAATAGGTATGGCTTTGTTGAGATGAGTTTTGAGGAAAGGGCGGCTGAGCAATATTTGAGCCTTTACCAAAAGCAACCAGAATGATGTAATTACACCGTCAACTTTCGGACTTCGGCTTGTAACTCAATATTTCCGGGAAAACAGGTAAAGAGATTATAAAAAATAAATAAATGAAAATCGATAAACATCAGGCTATCCCCCCGGAGGCCGGGTGACTTTGATTGCAACTGCCTAAAGTTGTCTTTGAAGTACAGATGTTGTTACTATTTTTAGCAAAGGGCAAGGGTGTTAACCCATTTATCGAGCTATGAAAAATAACAACTACCGATTGTCTCCCATCTCTCAAGCAACAAGTCGTTGACCTTGACTACTATTGCAAGTCGATGTCGAGCTAAACTTGTAATTATAGACAAAAATTGTTACAAGTAAATCTAGAGCTCGATTCTGAGGACAGGTACCTAACAAAATTTTAACTGGCACGTAGCCAACAAAAAGTTAAACATTCCAAAGTATCAACTTTGAAGAAGAATCAAACTTTAATTTGATCGCACGTCCCATGGCGTCCAACTAGCAAACTTTAACATACTTTAATTTAATTTTCTACTCACCAAATACAATGACGAAGGTCATTTTAACCGTCTTAATTTTCGCTTTGGGAATAATGCCCCGACTGCTGGCTCGGCGGGTGTCCAAATCGTCACTGTCTGGAAGAAAGATGGATCATTTTAATCTTACAACATTATTTCAGACGGTTGTAAGTAGTGTTTTAATAAAAATGGAAACGTTGAATGATAAATGACTTGAGGAATTAATATGGAACGAATCCCGCTGTAACTACTTACTTTTCCTTAATAATAACTTATTACTAATATGTTTTTTCTTTGCCAATCGATCCAATGACATGTTAGGATTAAAAGACTTTATGGGACTATTTGAGGTTTGAGTACTAGAAATGTCAGAAATCGCAAAAAACTTTTCCCATACATTTTGTACTGAAAATTCCAAAATTTTTTTTTTGCGCCAGTCGATCCTATTTCATGTAAGGAGTAAAAGTCTCTATGGGGACCATTGAGGTTTGACTACCAGACGGGTTAAAAATAGGATCCGAAGATTTCCAGTACAGATAAAAAACAACGCACAAGCGGGATCGATGGGGACTTTTGACATACCATTTGTAATGACGTATTCAATGCCTGCACAAAAGTCCCCATTGTTGGGAATGAATGCAAGCTTGATACATCATTTTGTCTTTTTTGACTTCAATGATCTAATTCGTGAAAATTGGAGCTGGAAATTGGTAAATAATAGTTTAGAGCCAATCCATACTTAACTGCCACCTGCTCCAGATAAACTACTCAACACAATTTATTGTAATTGCATAATGTGGGCTACTCGAAAATACGACTTTCCTGCGGCTTAAAGTCAAGATATCTCAACAGCGCTGCTTTGTACAAGAAAAGTGTAGAAATCTTTTAGGTAGACAATTTTACGATCTACAAACTTTACCTGAACCATTTTTCGATAGCTCTCTTAGTTTCAGAGATATAAGCAAAGAACGCAAATTTGGGCCCTTTGACCACGAATAAAAAACAACGCACAAGCGGGATCGATGGGGACTTTTGACATATCATTTGTAATGACATATTCAAGGCCTGCACAAAAATCCAGCTTGTTGGGAATTAATGCAAACTGGAATGTCTATTTTGACTGGAGTATATGTAATCATTAACATTTTGTACGCCTAGAATTTTGAATTTAGAATTTTGTGTTGCCGTGACAGTGATACAAAATCATTATGGCACCTATGATTGACAATGAACGATTTATATTTGTATTTTCAACAAGACCCGAATATCAATGTACGTACACGTATGAATAAAAGCTACTTTGCTAAGTGTTACAACAACAATACATATGGCTTAGTAGTCTGTGTACAAACGATGTTCGGAAATGCCAAAACACATATTGACCGATTGGGCAATTGAGTCTAGGAAATCCGAAGTGCTTGTAGATACAACAAATAAATACATTAAGTAGCTTCAGCACTTTTGTTGTAACTAGGTTTCGCAATCAATGAATATAATTCAGCGCTTTTGTTATAAGGCTTCTGAATCAACGACGATAAAACAGATAAATGCTTAGTTGAATACAAATAGATGGCCTAGCACAATAATTACCTACTTAGGCGCAAAGTTAAGGTCAACAGGTAAATATCAAGAAATCGGCACATTTATGAATTATTAAGTATCATATGTAAAGCTAAAGCATGCATAAAGCTACTATAACGAGGGCATCCCATAGAAATTATTTTAATAAGTTCCGCCCCTAAGGGAACAAAAAAGGTGATGAAAGTTAGTATAAAACCAAACACCACGCGTGCGTCGTACGTTGCGGGCGCCCGCTAGTAGATAATAAACATGAGTTATATTGAGTTTAGCACAGAAAAGAGTTAAGGGTTGTCAATAGCTTTTATTGGTAAATTGTAATGATTATAATAACCAAATAAAATAAACATACTATGGGCTCTGTTAAAGTGAAGGTGGAGGGTGTGAAAACCTGAGAAACATACACTTGTATTCAATACAAGTTCCAGTTAATAGATTAATGTTAAGATAACCGTCTGGAAAAAATCCCCATTACTAACTTCCTGCTAAACACGTCCCGTAAATACCAAACAATATCCCCATCGTCATGTCCGCCATATTTCATCCCGGTTCCCTCGGGAGTCGGATCACGCGCTCCCTAATTTGCCGCGATTCTTTCCGCTTCCCAACTCATCGTTTAACTTAGTCATTCTTCTGGGCAAAGGGATGTTTACGCAGTTGATTTCAGAATGTGAATGCTAATTCAATAACTTAAATCACACAGATATGCGAGTTTTTTCATTCGTGGGTTTGAAAACAGTTCTGTTGTTTAAGTTTGAATATTGAGGTCTCGGAGACAAAGAATGTTACACAAATGAACCGATTAATAAACCCAATGACCAAACAAATCGTTTGTGATTGTAGTAAAAACCTAAACTAAATATTTGAAGCTTACCTTACTTTAAAGTTGGATGGATTTTAAATACTAATATGCACCAAGAAATCGCAAACACAACCAATAAACAAAATTAAATGTCGTGTTACAAAAATATCATGACAAACAAAGTATGATCAATAACAAATATGCCCAATCAAGCTACATACTAAATAAGTTAAGAGCCTAAAGACTTTGGGGAAGTGATTGGGTTTAAATTACGGTCTAGGACGATCTTTCAATAGTCCTATTCAACCTTTCACCATTCTAGTATTCTTCTCACCGGACGGCTCAATTTTCCGAATGACAAATTAAATCATTTATAGGCGCCTACTGTCGATAACTTAGTCGCCATCAATGAAACCCAATTACTATTGATCCGATTGCTACTCCAATATGGCTCATATTGCTATTGGCATTGCATTTTATTTTATTGTATCCTGATTTCTTGTTGTGTACGAGTATCTGTTCATAACTGTATTAGAGTTATTAGAAAATTGATGTGTTTCAATTCTCATTTTACTTAATACACTTTTTTAACTTAAAGTCCAAACGGTTAGGTATATTATACCTACATACTTTAATAGGTATCTGGCCGGCGGGCGTCCTACACTACATTTTCTGGGACATCTGCTGAAACGTGGTATCCTCTGCAGAACTCGTTTACCCCAACAGTTGTCGGTTCTGCAGCTGATTTGGCCAACAGTCGACCTATGTGCATGAACTTAGTTGTCGATTTCGAATGCAATCCTGTAGGACAGAGAAACGCCGAGCATAGCTCTCTCCATAGCCCATTGAGAGATTTTAAATTTGTAGATCAGCTGTGTAGTAAGTAGGTATACACGTTTCATTCACCTCGTTCTCAAAGTTGTTCCTACCTAACTGCAATCACTTTTGAGTGTGATAACGATACAATTGGTCTCCTAAGATACAGGTAGCATTGTTTGGGAACCCCTGTTTCATTTTGTCGAAATTTAATTCATATGCACAACTATTTTGTACTGTTTTTTCGTTTTTTAATGTGTATGTATGTTTTTGTGCAATAACCGTTATCAATATTATATTAATTTTGCTGTCTAGGAACTAAAAGCCTCAGTTTCTGCTTGCGCCTTGTTGACTTAAAATTTAAACAAACTCACATTGCCTAGTGGCGGTAGCTCTTCTTCCCACCACCCTCTGGCTCTTATGCCTGATGGTGACGACGATGACTCCGTAACACGCGGCTATCGTGAGTGCCGGTATCACGAACAGTGACACGAACACTCCTGTCATCCATATCCTCCACTGGATCTTGCTGAGACTGGTCCAGCATTGGATGATGCCTGTGTAGTTTTACAATTAAACATGAGATAAAATTATTAAGTGTTATTATTAGGAGCCTGTAGTGTCCCACTGAGAAGAAAATTCCTCCAGATTATTTTATTATTTTGTTGGTCAATCAATCAATTTTACATTAACATATTATGTTTGAATGCAAATAATGTAACTTCTTAATAATAGGTTAACACCTAATGCTAAAAGTGCACCACATGCGAAATATACATCTGTTAATAAAAACATTACAATTTTACAATTAAACAGCTCAACAAAACATACTTTACTAAAGAAAATTATTTTCCGTGATTTTGACAGACGAAGCCATGATGATGAACTAGAATACGAATCAGAATCAGAATCTTTATTGCTTGTAACTGTAGGTGAGACAAAAGTTTAAATTGGAGATTGTTTTATTTGTTCACTAAAAGCAAGTATTTGGATTTAGCAAAATTGATAGTTTTTGTTATTTACCGACGTCTGCCTCGTCGAATAGGAATAACATGGGCACGCAGAATAGAAAACTGATGAACCAAGCACCCAAAATCAGAGCCCGAGCTCTCCGCCCTGTAGAAAATAAATAATTGAGTAAAAATAATTCAATAATAATATTATATGGAAAAACTAAACATGAATTACTTACAACTCCCTGTAAAGTTCATTGGATGAGTTATGGCATCACATCGGTCAACACTAAGTGCCACCAAAACATAAGTAGAAGAATAAGTAACTACACCCTGTAACAAAATAATATGGTTAATAATCAAATTAAACATAGAATCACTGTCGTTAATCAGTTTCTATTGTAAAACATTCTAAAAGAACTTGGTTTGAACGAACTTGATAATTAAGACGTAATCGCACAAATTGTCGCCATTTTTATAAAACTTTCATCACAAATTCAAAAGGTTTCAGACAAAAGCATAAATTAAAATAGGACGATTGAGAGGCGTTTTTTTGTCATAAGATGGTACCGAAATAAAGTAAAAGTAAAAACTAGTCGGTCTTTTTATTATTATTAATAAGCTTGAATACTCGTATTAATTTTCTTAACTTTTCTTAAATACATAAACGGGTCTTACCTGTAAATATTTCATGAGCTTGCATGCAAAAGAGCCCGCAAGCCATGTTATGGTTATTCGATGAATTAAATCTGGAAGGACGCTTATAAGGCCCACTAATAGATCTGTGAAAGAAAAAAGTTTTACTGATTTGTAATAGGATAGGGCATTTTTTTATCTTAAAAAAATCTAATCATACCGCCTGGTCCAAGTGATTAATTCAAGCTATCTCAAACACTGACTTATTATATGAACCAAGGGCTGGCGGGAAATATTAATAATGACCGGTCAAAGTGATTGATTTTAACACCTTGCCCATCGCTGTTGGTTACTATAAATAACAACCTCTTGACATAAAGATAAAAGCTAAGATTGGAGCTAGGCTAGAAATTTAATTACTAATTTATACATATAAGATATGTCATACCAGATATAGCTAGCTGCATTATGAAGAAGTTCATCCGACTCTTCCTCGTCTTGGTGAGGAGCAGAGCCAGCACCACCGTGGCGTTGCCGGCCACGATGGCCACCAGCAGGATCCATAGCACGGCCACTTGAGCTGTCTGGAAGAATACAAGAGAGTTAAGTACCCTATATTTTTTAAATCATAATTATAAACAAAGAAAAATTCATCTGATCTTAGGTGGCTCAGACGGCAATCGAACCCAGCACCTCTTGCAATCTGGGCAAGAGCGCATCCCCATATAAGATTAGATACCTAAGGTCAGATAAATAAAAAAAGCACCCTATGTTGTTTAACCGACCTAAAATTTGTTTCTTACTGAATTTTAGCTAAACTTTTAAATAGCAGCTATGATTTGACAATACCAAATGAGGACTGTTTTTGGTACACTTAGGTATATGTAGTATGGTGAGTTATTAATACGACCAATGCAGTTTACGTGTTAAATATGGGTTCACTACTCCTTTTCGAAAGACGTATCGTCAAATTATAATTAATCGATGGAATTTCGTCGAATATATGTTTGAACGATGCAACACCGCGACGTCGTACTTACTCGAATGTTGTTACGTCGATGTTCATATTGAAATTTTGCATTACCTTTGAGCAAGTCACTTCAGTCTGATCAACATAATTTTAATGTTTTTTATCCTTAATACGAGTATGTTTTAAAACCGGTGAATTTTTGTTTATGCTCTCTAGGTTACGCATTTTTCGTTTTCCATTACTATATTCTTTGGTATTGTACGTCGGACTTCTGACTCGCTTTAAAGTAAAATAACACACCCAGACATAATAAAATTCAACAAGTTCCACAGCTATAAATACCCATAACCATTAAGTCGAAAATATATTTGTATTTTCGTCACTAATTTCAATTTGCAAGCGTAAAATGACACTCAATCCTTTTGAATGAGTTCCATAAATGTTATTCCGTTAGAGTACAAAGAATTTAAATAAGCGTCAACCGCTAATGGTTTCAGGGCCCTCAGAAATAAGAGATAGCGGGTGTTTTGTTCTTTTTAGTAAAAATATGACGGTCACTTAGCTGTCTTTGCGAATGAATGAGCAATAACGGTCAGAGGAATGCTCGCCACTCAGTGTTTAAAGTTAACTTTATGGTTATAAATGCTTTGGGATGTCAGGTGCTTGTAAATTCGCATTTTGCTTACTTTAATTAAGTATTTAGGTTGTGATATCAATTCTTTTTTCTTTGTTGATATACGTAAATCAAAAACCGCCACGAGAATTTTAAAGGGAACTTTTAATTGAATTGTAAACGTTTGGGTGTATTTTGTAATGTTTTTAAGGGCTGTTCAACTTTTCATTGTTCCAACTAAAATAAAATGAGCAGTCATTGCGTAAAACTTACAAATGATAAGCCTCTCAGAAAAAACATTTTTTTTTCATTTCTTTATATTTACAGAGTAGACGTGCTTTTAAATGTACTTATCCTGTAACTTAGGCCACAATCAGCTACGAGATTAGAATACGGGGCGAGTGTCTAGACCCATAGTTCAGGACAATCCTCTCACACAATTAACGGACGGCCGCGACTTAATCTCAGTTCATGACTTATACACTTTTATTTGTTGAGTTGTTACGAAGTTGTTACATTTGAGATAGCGCGTGAATAGCTTGGTCCTTTATAGTAACAGAACATAATATAGGTAACCTTGATTTCAAACATGGAAGTCTTTTTCTATGAGCAGAAACGCGTGTAAGCTACAACTAAACTGTCTGGTAATAATTGAAGTAGGTACAAACGATATCAGAACTAAATCATCGAAGCACCATGTTCAAAAATTTTTGACGAGGTCTTTACTTCATCTCATTAGGGCCTGTCGCGTCGTCATTTTAGGTTTTCTGAAAGCCACTGCCATGGCCTTGAACCACGGAGGGGGATGCCCTTATCTTGCAGAGGGACGATGTGGGATATCAATAAAGTAAAAAAATCGCAAGAAGGTTTTATGAAAGCCACACCGTATGTGCAGTGTGTAGGCAGGTACTTGTTTTATTAACCCAGTGTTGGCATGGCCATGAGAGATATTTATTAAGTTAAAAACCGAAAATTCTAACCTGATAGAAGTAGAATTTGTCGACTTGCGAGGCATTGGAGGAGTCTAAGAAGAGGCTGTCGTTAAGCGCAGCGTCCAGACTGCAGTTGCTGCATCCGACCTCCTCCATGACACCGCTGATTCACATTGCAGCTGTGGACAAATACAAGACTCAAAAGAAAGAAAGAAAGAAGAAATACGCAGGTACATACAGGATCGGTAAAGAAAAGACGACTCAAGTATCAGGATGAGACTCCACTAAAGCAGAGATGTGCGAGAGGAGCGGAGATATTTCGTATGCAGCCAATAGACAGGCCCATTGTCTTAGTTGTCCTTTGTCAATTAGGCCAATGGGCCCGTCTACTGGGTCGCGTGTTCGAATCCGGCTAGGGGCAAATATTTGTGTGATGAAAATCGGCATTTGTAGACAAGTCATGGATGTTTACAAAAGTATTTAAGCATGTTTATTCGTTGCCTAGCTTTCATAGTACAAGCTTCCAGCTTAGTTTGAGGCTAGGCAATTGGAGAGTTAGCCCAAAGATTTAAAAAAAATAGGGTCCTGGCTTAAAAACGTGACTTCATCAAATTATCACTTTTACGGAATACTACATGTTGTTTTACAAAGCATCATTCATACATTTTCTTTAATATTTAAGACATGAATAATTAAGCAAAGTGACAAAACAACTTAATTACACATACGCCATATTACAACCAATATGTTGCTTTACTCGCATTCTTTTTTGTAGATACATAGTTCGTTGCAATGAACATTATCCGAAACTTCAATAAGTGCCATAGGTGAAATTATTTCCGTTTCCTGGTTTTCTATTACAGAATTGTTTATTTTCGAAATTACCTCACAATTGACCAAAATTTATGCTGATTAGATTCATTTACATACACGAGCCACCAATGACAATATAAATAAATAAAATACAATGACATGAATTTCCTATTTAGTAGGTATATAAGTGAAACGTGCTTCTGAATACCAATCAGTATAATGAATACATTGAATCGTCATGTATAGCAAATTATTGTTACCTTCCAAAACATGTTTGTGTGGGGTTCCTACCGGCCTTTTGAAACGATAAATTGGATTTCAATAAAATGAGGTTTGAATGGGAGTACCATCCCATGTTAACTGTTATTACATTAAATACCTACAAAATGAAAGATAATATGATGATGAATTTAATGTTTAAGATCTTTCTTCAAACTAGATCGACTGAGCTCGGAAACATAGTTTTTTGTATACTTATTGTTTTATGCAAAATACTCTTTTTTTTTGATGATACTAACCAACCATATTTCAGCTATTCCAACAGTTTAGAAGTAAACACAATAAGGTTTACTCTTAAATGTTTCCTGTTGCTGTGCAATCAGCACGAATCGTAAGTAGCCCATATAACCGTTTCTCATGTCATGGCGGAATAATGATCAAACACTTCGCCTCGTAGGGTCCACCAAATTATCTTTACGACCCACAAGGCAGCTGACCAATCAGATCGAAGAACGAATTAACTTTTCCCACTCGAAATGAGTTTATCCCAACTAAATTAGGGCAAATCTGTTTAACTTTATCTAGTTACCTTAGCAAAGAAACAACTCCTTTGGGGTTAACTATCTCACTTTGGGTCTGATTAATTAACCATCTTCCAAATAACAATAAAGAGCCCGCAAGATAGGGTCACTACAATGTATGCGAACCCATAGATAATCAAAATCTTGAGAGAATACTTAGTATTCATTCTGATATCCGTAACATAAATGCTTAAGCTAATTACCACGTGTAATGCCGTCTAATTATCACACGATATTTTAACAAGTCGGTAAAAATATTGCGTTTTATGATTTGAAACGAAAATAAGCTTCAATCTTACATTTAAACGCGACGTTTTCTCACGTCCCCGTGATTATTTCACACGTTTCTTGCTCTTGACACTCACGTTTCACACAATATATTATTCCTGACGTGTAATTGAAAATCTGAATACGTAAGCTCTTTAGTGTGAGAGCTATTTGAGCGTTAAATCGTATAATAAGCTGAAACGTCAAATTCAGACGTCTGTTGGTTCAGTTTACTTCCATTGGTACGGGCGTTGAGAATTGAGCTTTGATAGCTACAGCCGCAGTGTTAAGCATTTTTAATACTAAATATTAGGTTTAAAGAACTTTATTCTCATACAAAGTTACACTTCATTTACAATGAGAAATACATTAAAACAAGATAAATACATTTTAAATTTTAGCCGGTACTCGACTCTAGATACAGTACAATATTAGACCAGAAATATGAGTATTTCTGGTCTAATATTGTACTGTATCTATTTATGATGATCATTATTATTATTCACTGCTATGCGCAGGCCTTCCCCAGATGAGGGGGTGACTTGTATTTTTTATTTAATTTCTATTTCTTGTACACTTGTCGTTTGGTTGAAAATAGCAATTTCTTAGCTGAGTACTATCCTAAAATTACCGTTCTTGATCTAGTATCGCCATAATTCACAATTTAGTTATTCTAATCGGTCGTAAATCGCCTCTACCCGTTGTTAAAATGTAACTCGACCATGCTTTTACGAACGGTGCCAATGATCTGTTTATGAGAAATCGATGTACAGCGATGAATGCTTAATA
This sequence comes from Nomophila noctuella, assembly GCA_958496325.1. NCBI lineage: Eukaryota > Metazoa > Arthropoda > Insecta > Lepidoptera > Crambidae > Nomophila > Nomophila noctuella. The sequence goes on along the minus strand of OY292487.1, from coordinate 6,219,338 downwards.
TTTGCTCCTAGAAATAATTTGGCATTTAGTTTTAGCTTCCATTTTTATCATTTTCTTAAACATGAATGTAAATGTGTTTCAAATTGTCTCAAGAGCCGTGTTTTTTTTATACAGATAGGGTAAAACGATTAAAACTTCATTATCATAAATAGGGTGACAAAAAGAAACAAAATAATTGTGGCAGATTCATAATTATTACAAAACTGGTAAAAAAGAATATAAAGCAAAAATTTTTGTGATGAATAGAACTGTAGGTAGATATTCATAATTTTTCTAGCGCCATTACTGTCATCATAATAATTTAAAGTGACTATAAAAATGAGCTTATGCCAATGCAAGAGTCGTAGTAATAATTTTACCAGAAAAAAGTTGTGGCTGGTGCCAAAATATGTTGGTAAAGGCTTTTTCACTTTCTTCTTGGAAATTGCGTGTATTTCACTCAAAAAATAATGTTGAGTCTTCTAAAAAATACAGCACATTTTCTTATAAAAATATATGTGGTTTTTTGACATTGTCAGTTAGTCATTGAGAGATGTTTCCTCCTTGTTTCGTAAATTTAATACCTGTTGTGATGTTAATCAATGCAGATTCTGTCATTTACTTTTATATTTTATCACAAATCACATAACGCTTCTACTAGTTTGATGTACAAACTACAATACTCTACAAAACCTATTAAATATATGAGAAAAGAAATAAAGCTAAAGATAGCTTTTATTTCTTTTCAAATACATCCAAATTTTCGGACAGTCAAAAAAGTTATAGTCCCGAAAGAAGCGAGTAAACCGAAGTCGTTTTTCATACTAAACGTCCCTTCGGGGTACATTTGAAACTCGCTTTTAATGACCGCGCAGCTGCTAGCCCCAATATATTCTGCATTTTGCGAGAATTAGTTCGGTTGCAGCCGGAAAGGGCTCTGGGACAAAAACGAGGATGGAGCAACCGTTTTGGAGGCTTATTATTATGAAAAAACCCTTAATACCTAGTTTAAATATTAATTTTATCTTTATACTAAAATAGTTTTGTAATAAAACTGCATTTTTTTTAATATTGTTTTAATTAGTACTTTTCAACGTTGATTTATTTTCCTAGTTGCCCGGGTTGTGAACAGCACGAATCTGGATCCCATTTGATTTATTGTTCGACTTGACAATATTGATTAAATTTTAGAACTGAATTATGAATTTGTTTCTTATTTTATGCAAGCTGATTCTAACTGTTTTTTTCTGGAATGCAATGGACAAAAATATTGAATTGTTTTCTTAGGTTAACGTGACTGTTACTGGTGACGGGTTTTCCTGTAAACATTTAGTTATTTTGAAATTTCCCGCTATTTTTCCGTTTCAAATATGTATTTTACCAAAAAAAAACTATTTGATAGAATGTCATCAGAAAATGTCGCTGGTAGACCCACGTTTAGCCGTGTTTAGTATTCCCTCCCCGCGCCGTCGGGTAAAAGCCACATGAAAAATGGGTATAATGTGTTCGACTACAATGCGCTCATGTTGATACAAGACGTTTTCAACCACAGCAATGGGAGTGCCGTTATTGTGTTTGTTATTTACAGCTACCATATAGGTAATAGAGGCTAGTGCAGTGAGGAAACAATATTAATAAAACATCACCATCAAACATAGTCTGTTTTTTAGCATTAGAAATTATGAAAAGAAAGAGGCAGCAGGGTGTTAAAAAAATTCTATAATCCTACAATAGAATACTTTTCAGAATTTGTCACTTTTTGTCTATATGTCCGGCTATGAAAAAATCACCTTATATCGTACAAATTTCTAAATAGACATGAGTTTTTGTGTGGATATCAGCTACCATCAGAAATCTATATATACTTATAATAAATCTGTAGAGAGGTCAATTCTGTACATGAAATAAATTTTGAAAATAACTATCAGGGGGTAATTAGTGATCGATACTGATGCCAAAAATGAAATCAGTGAAATTTTTGTCTTTCTGTCTGTCTGTCTGTCTGTATGTTCCTTATAGAAACAAAAAGTACTCGACGGATTTTGACGAAACTTGGTATAATTATTCTTTATACTCCTGGGCATATTAAAGGATACTTTTCATCACGCTACAATCAATAGGAGCAGAGTAGTGAAGGAAAGTGTTGGGAAAACGGGAGAAATTCCTCCATTTTTAAAGCTTCTGTCGCGTGTGCAGCCATGGTTAAAGTTACATAGAAATCATGTAAGACGGAAATATTCTAAATAAAATTGCCTAAAAAATATCGCTTGACAGCATATATCTATCTTTTACGGTTTACTCACAATAACCCGTGTAACTGATCCAGATAGGTTTGAACGCGCTAATCTCAGGGACTACTGGTAGGCTAGCCAAGATGCCACTTTGACGAATTCGCCATACGCTTTCGTCGCGACTTATAATATGTATTGCCACCCCGTACACGAACGAACTGCATATTTATGTGAGCGGGATGGAGATATAAGTCGCTACGAAAGCGAATGGCGAATTCGTCAAAGTGGCTAGCCTATCTAAGGGTAGGTTTGAATTGACACAATCTTTTGAGTTGGATAGTCCACTTACCGTTTGTCAAGGAAGGCTTTAAGCTATCTATAGTAACACTGTGTGCGGAAACCGAAACCCACGCGGACGGAGTCGCTGGCGGCCGCTAGTACATAATAATATTATAAAATGTGAGATGCTTTCACAGGCACATTTTAAACAATTATTGTTTGTGGCTACAAAATATTTTTGTCCTGCGCTCTAAGCGCACAATCATTATACCACATCGGGCTTAAAAAGTATTCTACAAATCATTCTTTTCTTACTTTTCGTTTACGCTCAACAAATAATATTCTGTAAGGTAATCGTTTATCAACTAGTCAAGCTACATTAATTAACTCAAATCGTTGTGTTCCCAAACGTAACTGACGACCAAAATTGTTCCATGAATGAAGGAAGCTCCTTTTGTAGCTCACAAAATTTTCATTCAGGGATAATAGGTGTATTCAAATATCCCAAACAGGTGTGCTCTATAGATTTGAACTCAAGCTTTCCAACCTAGCCAAAGCGCCGTCATAATTTGGGTTGAAAATTGGATAGCTATTGTGTGTATGTGGTAATGATTCTATAGATCAAAATAAGAGGTAACACTTGCTTTGTCGGAAAATGTTCTAATTTATCAAAATAATAATCAGAGATCGAAACGCGTACGTTTGGTGAAGTTTCATGTCGTGTTTTTAATATTGACTCGATTGGATTTTTATTTAAGAGACAAGGAAGGATCGTCAAATTTTTATACTATAACTATGATAAAACAACGTAACCAGGATCCAATCTGTCTCGCCAAATCCTGGATCATGGTCAAAGCGGACCCCGCACTGAAACGGGATAAACGCTAGGAAGAAGGTATGATAAAAACAACCTTATTACTGATGGGCAAATTAACTACATATGTGGTCCCATTTGGATACTTACTTCTCATAGGTCGGCGTTTCATTAAGCTTTTAAATGCTATATTTATTATGTATGTATTGGCTAAATACTGATAATAATTAAAGGCAAAATAATAAGTAAAATCCGTCTGCCGGTCAAGACAAACTAATATTGATTGAATAAACGAATATTGGTTTGACAATCCAACTCGATTTAAAATGTATTCTCCGCAGGATTTTCACCAAAGTAATCAGAAGCACTAAAAGAAGAAACCATTTATTTTAACCGAACCTTACGATCATTAGACGGTGTATTGTCTTCTTTAGAGGAAATTAGCCACCTCAAGAAACAAAGGTCTTATGATCGCGAGGAGAACAAAAAATCGACAGCCACGTGAAAAGATATCGAGGGCCCTTATTGTCTTCTTAATTTCCCATAAGTGGAGCTACGGGATGCTTGAGTGCAGGAATAGATTGGGTAGGTACGTACTTAAGTTTTTTTCTTTTTAGTGCATAAATTGAACGGATTCAATAAAAGTGATCACGTGTTTGACATGCGTCAACCAATAGAATTAATTAAAAAGAACCGGCCAAGTGCGAGTTGGCCTCGAGCGCCAAGGTTTCCGTACAACATCTATTTAAAATTCTGTTTAAAAAAATCAACCTACTAGATCTTGTTCAAACCAATTTTCGCTGGAAGTTTTCATGGCAATGTTAACGAAGCGAACGGAACCCTATAAACACTTTTTTAACATCAATCATTCGAATTCGAATTTCCTAAAGAATTACGAAATGGTCACAGAAAAAAACAATCTACACCAAATTTGTCCCGGATAGGCAAACGTACTAGTTTAAACTATGTATGTACAAAATTAATTTTGCCTAAACGAACCTGTCGCGGTTATATTAGTCTTATCTTGTAAATACTTTAATCACTTTCAAAATGACATCGAAATATCATCTAAAGTTCTGTCAAAACTTCTCACAACTAAATACATCTTGAACTTAAAGACGTATTTTCATCTCAATTAATTAAGATTGCTCGACACCGCTGGCAAAGCGAGCGTAGCCGATTAATTTCCAGTGTAAAACCGTCTTAGTTCGTTTAATCGAGCCTAATTCAATCTGCACAGACTTGTGGGAATCGACGATGCTAATACACCCTCGGGAACGTTTGAGCTTTTTTCATATTACATAGTTTAGCTTCTGTATTTTCCCTTTTTACCTCGATCCCGTTTTTCTTTCGACTTTTAAGAAGTTATACATCTGACATAACTTGTCTAGCTAGTGTCTAATGGTTTTATGAATCTTACAAGTAAATCCCTGTTTTATTTGATTAGTTAAAAATTGTAACTTTGAGTCAATGATTTTGAAGGGTGATTTTCTAAGTATCAGATACGGCAGCAATTTTCTTAGTTTTGTGAGTTTAAAATTATTACACCAACTTATAAATCACTATTATGATAGTAATCGATATTGGTGTAGTATCCATCAAGAGTTATTATCTATACTAATATTATAAAGAGGAAAGGTTTGATTTTTTGTTTGTTTGTATGAATTGAATAGGCTCCGAAACTACTAGGCAGATTTGAAAAATTCTTTCACTGTTGGAAAGCTACATTCACCCAGAGTAACATAGGCTATATTTTATCCCGGTACGGGAAGTAGTTCCCCCGGGACGCGGGTGAAACCGCGTGACGGGCCGCTAGTTATTAAATAATGTACAATTATGACGCATATAATCATTGGGTGTTAATATGATCCCAATCACCTTTTTTTTTTATTGAGGGGAATGCATTTTAGTGTCAATTACTCCCATACAAATATTAATAGCACGGATTTATGCTTGGGCATGCTGCGTAATAATATTGAATTCAATTTGCATTCATTATGAACAATATCAATGAACCTGTTAATATGAATTGAGAATGGATTTCGGATAATGAGTCGCATTCATACTGACGTTTGAATATCCTGACTGCGGGATGAAATTAATTTACGAGATACTTAAAAAGTAATGGTCTATTTACAACAGAACGTGTTAATTATGTGAATGAGTAATTTTAATTAGTTTAATTATGTGTATGTTCTAATTCAATAGTAAAATATTAGGACAAATTTAATGTATACTAATGTACTAAAAGCTGAAGAGTTTGTTTGTTTGAACCGCCAAACTAAGAAACTACAGGATCGATTTTTTTTTTGTTTTGGATAGTCCATATATCGAGAAAAGACTTATACCTATTATATATATATATGTGCAAAAACCACGCTGCCAGGCGGCCGCTAGTATTTCGTAAAATGTAGATCTTCATCTCAATTTGGACACAACCTAAAGAAATATTTAATTACCGTAATTAAGAGGGTGAGGAAAACTTGCTGTTAATACATTTCTAATGAAGCTTTTTTACTTTTTCCGAGTTAATATTTTGACGAATCTTTGAAAGTTCCTTTAGTCATTATTCTTCAGATGAAATGGGAGGGTTCCTCTAAATTTAAACTGTATTAATTAAGTGGATATTGTGTCAGCGGGACTGAATTGTTTTATTTCCTGATGAATTAAAAAGTTCATCAAACTTTGTAATTAGACTTTGTTTCAGTTTCTCGGTTATTATATTATTAGTGGGTCAGCTTATCTGTGTTAAATGAATATCCTTGAAATCTTATTCACAATCCCATCTTAAAAAAAGCAAATTAAATGGGTGAACAAATAGTATTATTTAATTTATGACGGGCCCGCCCGTTGGGCTAGTGGTCAGAGTCGCGGTTTCGAATCCCGCTAGCAAATGTTTGTGATGAACATCGACATTTGTACTCGAGCCATGGATGTCTATAAAAATATTTAGGTATGCCTATCCGTTCCCTAGCATCTATAGCACCTACGAGTGGACGTTAGTTTGAGGCTAGGCAATAAGCGTGTTAGTCCAAGTGATAAATTAGAAAGTTAAGTTGAAAATTTCCGTGAAAATATATGATTTTAATTAGTTATTTTCTATATCACCGACTTTGTCGCAAAAATAAGTTTCTCGCGTGGCCCAAGCCAATTGTTTAAACTGTAACAAATTTAATAAGTACCTAAGCTTACAATGTCAGCTAATTTAAATATCTTGTACAAGACACAAATTGCTGTGCGCAAGCGCAATTAGTTTGCATTTACATAATAAAGGTGCGCTCGACGCTCCGTTCAAGGCGATAATTAAGGTGCTTTTCCATCATCAATTTATGAGGGTAGAGATAGTTTTCCTTCACCGTACAGCTCGTATGAAGTTAGGCACATAGATTTTTGATTATCCAAAGGTGCTTGCATGAACGGATTTAAACCGGCGCGCTCTACCACTAGGCTACCAAGCTGTTAAGAATTAGAACTAATACATATGTTAAAATTATTAAAAGTTAAGTAAGCGGTAAACAACCATCTCGACCTCAATATACTCCAACATCTCAACATTGCGACTGGGTTACTAACATTTCCTAGGTTCTGAGAACTCCTAGTGCCCAATGGAAACTAGTCTTAATTCATAGCACAGTTACAAACTGCACCACGTGTGGAATTAGCAGAGCATTTGCATAATAAACGTGCGCCGCTGCACTTATACGAGGGTATTGTCGACTAAGTCACTTTGCACAGTAATTAAACCTTACAGAAAACAACATTAAAATTATAGAACACGAAAATGGTTAATCGGAACTGGCTGCAATGGCTATTGTTATTAGCGGTATTGTTCTAGGCACCCATCGATTAGTCTTGCAGCTAATTAACTTATTTTCTTTCTTTCTTTCTTTCCTTCTTTCTTTCTTTCTTTTTTTCTTTATTTTTTATTTATTATTTCTTTTTTTACTTTATTTCATTAAGTAAATATAAAAAATGGTTAATTTTATATTTAAGGTTTATCAACAACGAAGGCCGGAGCGAGCAGGAACGTAGGTAATTCCCTGAGAGACAATCAAGTTTACCTCAAGAAATAGATTAAAAAACGAGTGGGCCTAAAAGGATTTCTTTAACGAATCAAAGATAAGCCCTTAGCATTTGAAAGTTCGGAAATACGATCCATCAATGACAAAGACATATAATTCGTCCCACCGGGCGACGCAGACTTAGATCACGAAAAAATGTTTTTACTTGCAAACATTGATTTTGTGGATTCAATGATTTGAAATTGAATTTGTCAAATTAGTTCTTTTGTCTGCGAAAACCAATTTTCTCAGGTTTAATCTAATGACGTATTCGTATAGAATACAGGGTTAAATTGTAATTTCTTGATAGGTAGGTAAGTTAATTTGGCTCACAATACTACTAACGTCTGATATAGGGCTAAATAAAGCCTATAGCCTAGTTTTACTTTTAGTAGCACTTGTCCTTGTACAAAAAATACAAACTGAAATATTTATTTGGAAACGAATCAATGAATGTACTTAGTGAATTCCCTTGAACGTTCCTTCAACTACTTTAAATAAACAAAATATCTACAACGTATAATGTATTTAAACGTCGCGTCCGTCTCGTCTGGGCCTTACTAACCTAATTATTGGAGACTTGGGAAGTTAAATTCGATCGATATTCATTTGAGGAATACTCAACGCAAATATTGACTGCATGGCGCGAGCCGAGACCAAATTACTCCACCAAGTTTACGTTCCTGATGTTAAATGCCTTAAGAGCATTAAATAAAGCGAATCAAAACTTGGTTTAATTAATTCTGTACCTAATTTGCGAATGACGGAGAATGTGAAAAGTTTAAGAAGTGTGCATTAGAGTCTGCGCAGTCGTAGCGACTGTGGTGTTATAAAAATTATATTTAGGTATGTTATTCAGGTTGAAGGGGCTAATTTCATCAGAGTTATGTGTATCATTTAAGCATTTTATTTATATGTAAATTTCCTCTAAACTTAGAAACTTTCAACAAAACTTAGTGTCATACAAAACGCAAAACCAAATGACGTGAAATCAAAATTTGTATCGGGCACCCAAGAGTCATTGCATTCATGTGAGGTTTATCAATCACTACGCCATGGAAGCAGAACAAGATGAAAGATAGATATATGATTACAATAGGCGTTTTCATTGAAAAAGTCTGAACATAGTTTCACCAAACTATTTGAGAGAGAATATCTAAAGCCGGTGAAGTTAATTTAATATTTCCTTCCGAAATCCCGAAATATCTGAACACTTTCGCTTGAAGCGTCTTAAATAAGTTTCCGCAAGCCGAGGGCACCGCAAGTACGGATTCCTCCTCTAGGGATTATGGTGTTGGGGAAATTGGTGCGACTCGAATAATTTCTGTAATTCCGCCTGTCGCCAAGGTCGGAGGCGCGCTGCAGACAGTAATTTTGTGGTATTCAAAATGATTTGGGACTTATCCTCGCTCTTCTAAGTGGAGGAGACGAAGGATTCTAATTTATAACGCACAGTAGCATCGAGGTATATTAGCCCTATTTAAACGTTTGTTTATTGTGCTAATTAACTCATTCAGAAAATTTTACAACTTTAAAATGGTTGGCTTATTGACGAATCAATCTTTAACACCAATTTTAACCCTTTCTTTGTGACCAGAGTAACGCAATGGACATATTTTATTTTATTGACGTCTGATTTAAATGTACGATTAGGAAATTGTTTTTTTGATTCCGGTTGTACTCGTCAAGGTCTGAAAAATACCTTAAATAACAGAGCGTGTATTAGTCGTATAGAACTAAAGAGTTAAGACAGTTCAGCTTGTTCTTTTGACTATTTTTTAAATTAACTCTGAAAGGGAAGTTTATTTTTATTTATCAGCAAAAGCAGCGGGCGTCTCGACCTGCCACGAACTTTACCAGATTATTATGTACAATACACATGCCTTCGTAATATGTTTTTGGTGAAAGCAAAATGTGAAAGATATTTGTCGACAAAATTGTCAATGAGTCGAGTAGTCTGAAATAATCCGCGTAGTCTAGAGCAATCGACATTCATTACTCTTCTTTCAGTATCGTTGATATCCCCGAGTAAATAACTTGTGCGTAAACTTTTCATCGTAAATGTAGGTACTCTCTTCTAGTCTAGATTATAAGAGGCTGTTTGGAAGTACATTGTAATACTTTTCATTGATGTATCTTGAAATAGACATAGACTGTTGAATAACTTGATTTGATTGGCTGTAATGGGATCAATTTTGATGAAATTGCACACTTTATATAGTTATTATGGGAGTACTATGAGTAATTGTATCACATACTAATTTTGACTTCTAAATGAAAAATCGAAATCTTCTCATTATGAGGAAAGATTAAATTTAATTAATCTTATTTAAGTAAAACATTATAAACTGAAACACAAATCGTTGCGTTAATGGCCCTGATTGTGTAATTAAATCATGAACTAAAGAAAAATATGACCGGTGAAATTTCAGTTTGGTGTTTATACAAAAACTATGACTGTTTCGTATTTATAGACTGGACAGGTTAATAGTAACGTTGGTATTTAAAAACCAAGAGGATCTTGTGTATCTGCGCTATAATGGTCACAATGATTCTTACGTAAATTTTACATTAATATTTTATCATTAATCTAAAATGTTGCCTAAGTGAATATCGTATACTTTTTCTATGACTCGTTTTTCTCGGTAATTGGCATTATTGCTTAATGTCACGAAAAGATAAGATGATATAATAAATTACTGTCCCATAAATCGCATGTGACTTTTTATCAGAAATGATTTTATTATGTGCTGATGTTCGCAAAATTCGACTAAGAGGGGTGTAATAACATGGGTTACATTGGCGCCCCAACAATTCTATTAAAAATACATATATCGTCTGCTTACTGTTAAAATAATATTAATATAATTTTGTCAAAAAAAGTTCACAGTTGAGTTATACGTTTTTTTCATCTACGGATAAAACAACATTAGTGTAAAAGCAATTTAAAACAATGTAACTGGCATAAATGTAATGGATTGTAACTTTTAAATCTCAATAATCTCAGTTCAATGTCAGCGGCGTAAGTAAATACTTAGGTTTTTTTTCAGTTAGCAAACGATATTACATAAATAATACGAAATTATTTAAAGCAAATATTACCAGAGATAATTTAATATAATGACTAGTATTTTTTATATGATTGGGAGGCAAACGAACAAGCAACCGAACAAGGGACGCAGATGCGTTGCCTGCTTCTAAAAACCCCAAACCCTCCCCAACTGTGCTCTGGCAACCTTACTCACCAGCAGAAACATAGCACAAAAGTTACGAAGTGCCGCTTTACTTTTTAATTGATAAGTAATGAAAAATCAATTAATGTAAAACTTTCTGAACACAAAATATAGGTTAATTTGCTGTTTTCAAGTTTTATTTCTCTACCTATTGTAATGATAATTTAATTTATAAAGTAGGTATAAATTACCCCGGTTATTCCCGGAGCAGGTATTAATTTATAAGTAATACCTACCCCGGGATATTTAATATTAGATATGTAGGTAATTAATTGAAGGGAAAATTTGATTTATTTATAGATCTCCAATAAATAAATGTTCAGGGATTAATTAGCTAGGCAAAATATATTTTAATTTCCATTAAAGTCGATATCTGAAGTAAAATTTAATCAATATTAAGAAAAAAATTAAATTTTGATGTATAAGCACATAATTTTACTCAGGTTCGAATAAAATTGCTACCCTTAGTTACGAACAAAATAACATCATTATGGAAATAAAATTATATTTGGAAGTTTTTTCAATGGCCCTTGACATTTACAATCTCTAAGGCCAAGAGACCCATTTAGTCAAACACAAAGTTTATTTATATTTCATTTAACTTAACTAGCGTTGAATAAATTAAACGCCCAAATCTTAAACAAAAATAAATATAACTTCCTTCGTAGCCTAAATCCAAATAAGATTGACGACGGAAATTATAATGGCCGCTCAAACAAAAAGCAATGAACGGTAGTAAAATACTTTTATTGTTGCGGCCTGTAGTCTGTATCGCTTTAATATTATGAATTAATTATTGCGGTGGTAAAATATATTTCGTGAAGGTTAACGTTGGTAGTAAATCAACTTGTAACTAAAATGATAACAATATGAACGTTTAATCTTAATCCTGTAATGTTGTAATGGAATGGCTTGTGGTTGTGTATAATAAGGATAAAATCTCTCTCCATATTTCTTTAAAATTTATTTTATGTTGACGTATTTCTCTCTGAATAATAATGATAGGATTGAAGATAGACTCCAGTAAATGTATTCCGATTTTACTTTAGTACCTATTTAAGGTATTGTCTCAGAGCTCATAATGATCGCGGACAATTAACTTTAAAAGTTAGGAAGCTTTCTTTATTCATATTTCTGTCGATTGTCAATAAGACAAAGGTTACCGGTAAAATAGAAGTTAGGAGGTATTGAAACGTCACCGTTGTTCTAACTAAGTAACTGAAGTTATTATTATGTAGGCTTTAATGACTGGAACACAATATGTAAAGATTTGATTGATTTCCTAATTGATATGCTAGCAGTCTGTTATGTCTTGTTTGTAATTTAACACACGAAGTAAGTGAAAAATATGCATCAGGCAAAGTAATGGCGTTGTAAGTAAAATTTAACGTAATATAGAAGCTAACCGATTAAAATTATAATTTAGATGACACGGCGTTGTTCATTAAACCAAGTAACATAAAAAAAAGTTTAAAGTATATTTACACCAATACATATAATAGAGCTGAAGAGTTTGTTAGAACGCGTTTCTCTTAAGAAGTACTAGTTTGAATTGAGAAAAAAAAATGTGCTTGATAGTCCATTAGTCGCGAAATCAACGCGGTCGGAGTCGCGGGCGGCCGCCAGTATAATTAATATCAAAATACAACATCACAATTCGATCGAACTAACACAGATATTCTCTCAACAATAATTACACACGTACTTAGGACATCATACAAGATAACATTAAATTTATACAAAGTTGAGTGGATAATGCGGTATGGCAAATTCCTACGGTGACTTACGATGAAAGTTTAACCATAAACTCGGTTTAGTGCTAACTCGCTTATATCATGCTTATTCAGCCAAATGTGAACCCGAGGTGGGAATGCCCGGTTTATCCCTGGGATATTCGTGCCTTGTGTAAATTGTTATTCTTACGAGTTTCCTTGTGCGGCAAGATTTTTACTTTAAATAAATAATATCAACATATCTTGCAAAGAAAATGTTTACGCCTATGAAAATCACCAGTGGCACTTCAAATATAAAATTGAACACATCTCTCTCCTTATTGTTCTCACTAGACTACTTTTAGAAAGAAGAAAGAAAGAAAAACTTTTACTCAGTGTTTAAAGACATCATCATCAGAGGAAAAAAAAATACAATTTAATTAAGGTTAGTACCCGATTCTGTTTGCCGATATTTAATTTCATTCGGGTGGGACAATTTTAACGAATCCTAGGTTTAAAAAAAAATATCTTGAATAAGTCATGTAGGAGGTAGTTCACTTAGAGCACGAAAACGAACAGCACAATTCCTTGGCCGCGACCAGCACACATTAATATTTTTGCCTTGTGCTATTGCTTTACGATCGATCTAAAATACAAAAAAGGGAAGAAATGCATGAATATACTTTTTCGAAAACGGCTAAACAACTTGTGTCGCATTTCCCGCCTTCTATTCAGTATTTGACCGTTCGCCGACAGGTCAAACAGTCATTATTCTCCATCCCTCACAGGCCAGGAAACGCAGCAAAAAGACACAAACGTTGCGGAATGTAATTATTTCGGCAAAGTAAATAAAGGGCTCTGTGTGGGACAATTAGGCCGAAATCCACCAGGAATAGGAATGAGGAAGGAAAACGATTTACAAGAGCACTCTTTCAGATTAAATTTTTAGAATTTGTGTTAGAATGGAATAGAGAAGTGGTATTGACAGATTAACTTAATTTGGAATCACTATTCATTGTTAACTGTCATTATTTCTGAGATGTTTAATAATGTTGAGTTGCCATTGCAATTAAAAATAATTTAGTGAACTTAATAGTTGCTGATCAAGTAAGAGGTTATCACAAAGTCTTAAAATTTTGGCGGCTTGCACTACTCATATGTATAAACCTTACCGTTTGACCTACTAAAGCAAAACAATAAACAATCTTAACCACCCTGACCATAGACCACAGCTTCTTCCACAGTTTACTGCTTCAAGGTCCATTGAGCCCAAGTTCAGTCACGTGTAGGCATATTGAAATAGGTTCCTGCAATATCATAGCTTGCGGTGCGGATAATGTTTGTCGTTTTTTCATGAAGATTTTGGATGTTAGTCTCAGTAAATGAATTAAAAAAAGCGAACTAATATGTACACTTGTAGAGGTTTCTTAATTAATTCCCTTCCGGCCGTTTTTCGACAGGTACGCAGGATATAACATTACACATTTTATAGTGCACAAGTGAGTGCGGAAGCGCAGGTGCACTCCCTATTCCCACACTGTCATAGTCCGGTGGAACAGCATTCTGACACGACCGTAGAGAGATCAGGCGCAGGGCCAACGGTTTAGCGTGGCTTCCCAAGCACGAGTTCGAGATGTTTTTTTCCGGTCACCCATCCGATGACTGGCCTCTGCTAAAATTGTTTAACTTTACAACCGCAGGCCAAGCGCGCTAACCACTGCGCCATCGAGCACCTTCAGAGGTGTCTTATACATATATGTAGTATAGGAGAGTCCAAAAGTTGATAAGAGAGTGCAAAGACCGATGCTTATCACACAAGCATGCCTATGTATATATAATATACATTATGTATGTTATGGCTCTAGTGGGGTTGGAAACCGCGTCTTTCGGTTTCGCGGTAAGGGTCTCTAACCACTGGATCAAGTCGCCTGTCAACCTGAACCCTTCGTTAGCAAATATTATGATAATTGAGTATTAAGTGCACTTGAAACAAGATATGATAGAACTTCCGACTATAGTATTAATAACAATGGTAATATGAGGTGGGCTGGCTAATGACCTGACTAAAGTATCTTTTAAAATAGAATATTTTAGGAAGAATGACTATTTCTAAATTAAGTGAAATCTGACATAGAAAAAAAATCTTGTGGGTCTAGCACAAAATTGTTTTATTCTCCAGAAAATAATCAGAAATTCAGAGGGAGGCTATAAAATGTAGCATCAGCTTTATGTGTCATAAATATTAAAATTATTTTCTCATAGCATATTTTAATGATAATGTGGATCTACTTTGCCATTTCCCAATACAGGGTTGGAACCGAAAAACAAATTGCATTTCATTTTTGGAATGAATATGGTTGAAAACAGAGGGAAAACGATAGTAAAGCATGATCGGTTCTGTGTTATATAGCTGCAGTCTGTATCCAATGGAGCGAAAGCAGTAAATAAGCTTATGAAACTGATTGCCCAAAAAAGGTCAAGCTATTTTTGTTCATAATCGTGGACAAAAATAACATCCAAAATCTTTGCTTGTTTACTTTAAGTGGCTGGGTTCCATGTTAGAAGTGGCTTTCTATTGGTTCTATTCTATGTCTGGATATAATTCAACAGTTTAGATCAAGGCTTCTGTAAAAATCCTAATTATTTGTACATATAATCTCGTTAGAAAGCTGCCGTCAAATTATTTATACAATGAATTTATCTTTTAATTAAAGAAACCTAACTTTTCTATTAGATATACCTTACTTAAATCTGTTTTTTTTTAAATTAATAATGTCAATAAACGGAATCACATTTTTTCATAGGACAAAGGAAATGAATATAATATTGCATGGGGAAATAAAAATCCAGTGTTGTTCTACATTCTGTGATGTCTCAATTATCCCATACTACATTAATTTCAAATAGTATAACATAATAAAGTAAGCAACTTAAACTTGACAAAGGTGTGCCAAAAATAAACATTATTGAAGTATATACTGATTTAAATCGTCGAATCCTGTTCTCAGTTCAAAGGACTTTGAATTAATATTGTTTGTTATTAAGTTATTTATGTAGTACTTACGTTTAACTTGTCAAAGAGTATCATTTTAAACAAAGACTTTATTGCTGGCCCGTAGTTAGAACTGTAATTGGATGTCAATCTTTTGCAAGGTATTTTCATAACAGGATTTGAGAAGGTCAATGGTCAAGAGTCTTCAAACATCGTTACTTTGTAAGAACCTTTTACAATATTAAGTAATTTTCGGTAGCCAAAGTAAAATGAAAAACTCAAACCAAAATAATCGTTCCACTCGCTTTCTTTTTACGTAAAAACAAAAAGAACGCCTGCCACTTAAGTTTTTGAAGGCTAATAAACGTTTACGCGAACAAGTATACAATCTCGAAACTATTTAGAAAATTTTAAATAACGCGATGTTTCACGACTATGAAAAATTCCAATCTGCCCGCGGGCTGGCGAAGGTTTCTTTGTGAAAATAATATATTTTAACAAGAATGAGGGAGGTATGCTAGACCGATTTACATTACCAACGTTGTAAAATAGTGTCACTATATTTTGCCAAACAGCTCGCTGGATGTAGTGGAGAGGAAATGAACTGGAAAATCTACATAAATCGCTCGTTCCTGGAAGAGGCTTGCTATTTATGCCGTGATGTTTGAATTGTGTTATGAAAAAAAGGAAAAACTTTAAAGAGAACACGATAATTTTAGCGCCATTACGATGGGTACAATTAGTACGATTAATTTCCTTGATTAAAACCATAAATGTATAAATATCAGTTATTAGATTAAGGCAGTAACTAGTGACCACCATTAGACATCAGCCCTTGACAGGTTCCTTCCTTATCAACTAATGTAAAAAGGGTTATTATTATGGCTTTTCTATCACAATAAAATATGGGAATAATATAAGACCATTCGGAAGACATAATAGAATGTTATACAATATTCCTAGGGACAAACGATACGGTAGCACGAAACATGTAGGTACACGTATCCAATACGTCCCTTCTCGAATCAGGAACTAATTGGTCCTCTTGATAATATGGCCAATAGCGAGGAATCATTTACCACATGGTAACAATAAAATCACATTTTCCGGATAATAAATCTGTATTAGACAATGGAAATAATATGAATAATGTAGTGTATTGGCTGTATAGTGTTGGTTGTCTCAGGCGCTTACGTCACGTGTCAGAATGACATTCCGTCCGGCGGGAGAACGGAGCGGACGGGACTGTACTTCGTACGCGTGTTGTAGTGTTGGTGAGCCGTAAAATATCCAAACAACAAGGATTCTACATGTGGCGACGAGGAGAAAGGTACATCATACAACTAACTAAAAAATAAAATAAAAAAGGAAAAATCAGTGATCCCTAAAACCACGATGTTTGCATGTATTTCTCAGTATACTGATAAGATTGTTGATATACTAAATGTTTAACGTTAAAGGGTCATGTATTCAAGGAAAAACGAAAAAGAAACATTAGAAACGCGTAAATCTATAAGTACCGCACAAAGAAATTGATTGCAGTTCGAGCGCAAATTCTAACATTAACATTCCAGCGCTCGGGTAGTCCCTGGTACCTACAAACTTTAACGTAGGTTAATAACTTGGCATTGAGGCTTACAAAAGGAAACGATTGCAACATTCGCCTCACTTTGTTGACCTAACGGTGTGGATACCGGGTCGTGGTCTTGGTTCAATTCCCGTCCCGGGTCGAAGGGAATTTGTGTCGGTTTTTCGAGTGCAGCTCGGACTTCTGAGCGGTTCAGTTAATTATGTTTTTATTAACACTGATTCTTATAAGGTTTGATGGTTAATAATAAAACATAAAAATTATGAGTATAGTTACTGTCTCGATACATGTTAAACAATAATTTCAACATTAAATTTTAACAGTATTTTGCTATTTTAATAAAATAAAAAGCCAATGTAGTAAGGCAAAGTTGATACTTTGTGCAAAGGCGGTTTTGACAAACGTTGTTTATTAAAATAATAATTTACGTTTCATCTATTTGAATACAACAGGGCGAACTAAATAATGGGAATGAAGACATACAGAGATGTTTAAGAAATTAACTTTAAATTTCTATTTTGCTTCTTTGGGCCGTTGACTACAAAAGTTATGTGTGGATATTTGAAATACCTGGCGACAGTAATCACGTTATTTAATTGGATTATGCTAGATGCTGGGCATGAAATACCTATTTCGTATTAGAAAAGTAACCATAATGCTCAAATTAAAAATATGTATTTGTATTTTAGTTTTGTTGCATTATTAACAATTATAATCCAATGACGTCGCTGGAAACGAAACGGCCGCTTGTGCATGAGGGTGCAAGTTCGATTCCCATACCGCACTTATATACATGTTGATTAAATGAAAATAAATATAAAAGCAGATGAAGATCTGAATCATTAAATTGATAAGCAGATTGGAGGAATCAATCTGAATAATTTAATTAATAAGCAGATTGGAGTGATCAATCTGAATCATTAAATTGATAAGCAGATTGGAGTGATCAATCTGAATCATTAAATTGACAAGCAGATTGGAGTGATCAATCTGAATCATTAAATTGACAAGCAGATTGGAGGGATCAATCTGAATCATTAAATTGACAAGCAGATTGGAGTGATCAATCTGAATCATTAAATTGACAAGCAGATTGGAGTGATCAATCTGAATCATTAAATTGACAAGCAGATTGGAGGGATCAATCTGAATCATGAAATTGACAAGCAAATTGGAGGAATCAATCTGAATCATTGAATTGTTAAGCAGATTGGAGGGATCAATCTGAATCATTGAATTGATAAGCAGATTGGAGGCATCAATCTGAAATATTAAATTGATAAGCAGATTGGAGGAATCAATCTGAATCATTGAATTGTTAAGCAGATTGGAGGTATCAATCTGAATCATTGAATTGATAAGCAAATTGGAGGCATCAATCTGAATCATTAAATTGATAAGTAGATTGGAGGGATCAATCTGAATCATTCAATCGATTATTCTGAATTGACCTAAAAAATTCAGGAATAATAGCAGATAATCCGACCATTAAATTGATGAGTAAATAGCGGATAACATATCTGAATCATTAAATTTATCACTCCAGGTTGCCCAAAGATGTCACTCCTGTCATTGGAAAAGTTTGATTGTTACGGGGAATCCACTTCAGTGGGTATACGATGGGAACGCTGGAAAAGAGCATTGCTCATATTCTTGGAAGCGTCTAACATTGATAAAGACATCAAGAAAAGGGCTTCTCTTCTACATTTCGCTAGTTTAGATTCGCAAGAAGTGTTTCAGAACATTTCTGGTGCTAATATTGAGTCAAGTGTTGGCGTCGACGTGTTTGAAGTTGCAATATCTAAACTAGATTCATACTCTGCTCCAAAACAGAGCAAAATCTACAAGCGACATTCATGCAGGTTGCTCAAACAGGAATCAACTTGGTAAACAATGAAGTAGAACAAAGTTAGTTTGTTTAATGTTTAATCAACAACTAAATCCTACTGTAACATTCACGGCCTGTGGCAATACCACACCACTAAAGCCTTACAGGTATTGATTTCATTGTTATAAAGTATCTAATATATATTTATAAATGATAATGGTGAGGTATAAGTCCAAATAAATATTGTTGATACCTTAAATTATTTATTAAACATAATATTGCAACATCTTTAGATGTTGTTTCATTATTATGTGTTATTAATCTTTACCTACTCCTGTTTGTACATTTTTAGAAGGACCCCGCTACCTTTAGAAGCTAAAATTGAGGGGAAAATTGAATAGCTTAAACAATGGGATATTATAGAACCAGCCGTAAGCTCTTCCAAATGGGTATACCCTTTGGTGCCGGTGTTGAAGGCTTATTAAAGTGATAAGCAGATTGTTAAGCTCAATCTGAACCCTTCAATTGATTACCATGTCTCAAAGTTTGTGGGGATAAATAATCCAATCATTAAAATGATGTGCAAAGCAGATAACACCTATTTATCTGAACCATTCAATTGATTACCATGTCTCAAAGTTTGTGGGGATAAATAGAAATACGTCTTTGTGAAGACATGCGTCGATCTTATGAAGCTGTACGAGAAAACCACCCATTGCCGACAATGGACAAATTAATACCGAAAGATGAAAAATGCAAGTTTTCACAAAATTGGATATAAAAGACGCATTTCATAAAATGGCTTCAAGACATATAACCACCCTCATAACCAATAATAAAGGCCTATTTAGGTAGGAAATCTTTTATAAAACATTAGAGCATATGCTTGTAGGTTGTGAAGGAGTGGTAAATTATGACATCTTGATTTACGGGAAACACAGGCAGGAGCATGATGCTCGAGTAAAGAAAGTGATGTCAGTTCTGAAAGAGAATAATGTATTAGTAAGAGAAGACAAATGTTCTGTCGGGATGAGTAAAGTGAGGTTTTTGGGACATGAGTTGTCAGCAGAAGGCGTGAGACCGTTGG
Source organism: Nomophila noctuella (assembly GCA_958496325.1). Lineage (NCBI taxonomy): Eukaryota > Metazoa > Arthropoda > Insecta > Lepidoptera > Crambidae > Nomophila > Nomophila noctuella. The sequence goes on along the minus strand of OY292487.1, from coordinate 6,199,534 downwards.
AAAAGTACGTTTCTTCGATAAAAGAGAGGGCAAAAAAACTGCCGGATATTTACGAAGCTTCTTAGGCCTGATTAATTTCGTCAGCAAATGGATCCCCAATTACGCGACAATAACGAAACTCTGAAAGCACTTCTTCGAAATAAAAATGGAGATCGAAAAAATATTACAGATCATTGGCGACCAGAAAATCAGCGATGTTTCAATTCATTGAATGAAGGATATCATGACAAATATACCTACCTTAGGTTACTACGATGTAAACGATCGTACGATGGTCATATAGCAGACGCTAGCCCGGTGGGCCTGGGTGGAGTGCTAGTCCAAACTGATTCTGAAGACAACCCCAGGATTATTGAATATGGTCACAAGACTCGGACTGATTGTAAACGCCGCTACTGCCAGACTGAGATAGAGGCATTAGCCCGTGTATGGACAGTAGAGCATTTTCACATTTTCCTCTATGGCAGAAGATTCGAACTTATAACAGACCACAAACCGTCGGAGGTTATATTTGAATCAAGTTCAAAACATGTGCTAGGATAGAGATATGGGTTATAGTACAGTCGTATAGCTACAAAGTAGTTTAACAATCGGGTAAGACCAATATCGCAGACTCATTATAAATCTCCGCATTGTATCGATGAAGGCAAAACTTCGAACAAAAGTTTGGTGGCTTAAATGTAACAAGGATGCCGAAAACATTGTAAAAGCGTGTAAAGGATGCACTCTTGTATCTGCACTACATGCCTCAAATCCTATGAAACGACGAGAAATGCCTGACGGTTCTTGGATTGACATTGCGATTGATTTGATGGGCCCCTCCCTAGCGGTGACCATCTAGTTGCTGTAGTAGACTTACAGCAGATATAAATAAGTTAAGATTTGTAGGAAAATCACCCCTACCGAAATTGTGGCAAATCTCAAAGAAATATTTAGTCGTTTAGGAAATTCAACTTTAATAACAGCGGATAATGGAAGACATATGGCGGATATGATCAGCGAAGAATTCAACATTTTTAACAGAAAGAAACATCACCTTTTTTTCAATACAATCCCATACTGGCCACAACAAAAGGGAGAGGTCGAAAGACAAAATCGCGATATATTAGAGCGGTTAAAAAATAAGCATAGCTGAAAATAAAGATTGGAAGGAAAGTTTACTAGACTAGACTATCTAACTATGTACAATAGGACACCACATTCTGTCACCGGAAGAATAATTTAAGATTTAGAGATAAAATTCCTGTAGTGAGTGATACAATGGAAAGGATATCAAAAGACTCTGCGGTCAAGGACAGGGATCAAGAAAGAGGAAAGGATTATGGAGATAGGAAAAGAAAGGCAGAAGAAAGTGATCTAGTAGGTACTAGGTGATAAAGTTTATATTAAGAACAGAAAAAGTAAAATGGATAGACAGAATAAATTATGCTAGGACTACAATCCTGAAACGCATACAGTGGAAATAATGAAGTGGAGTTATCCAAGTCCGAAACGATGAAACTGGTCAAGTCCGTAGAAGGAATATAGGGCACTTATTCAGGGCGAATGGAGCGTGTGGTAAGATTGAAATTAAATCGACGACGAAGAAAGGAATCTTGCAACTTAATCCCACTTCAGGCACCACAATGGTGTAAAATTTTGGTTGACCTCTTAATGCGTAAATTAAGATTTGATTTGATTAATAAGCAATTAAAATAATGTAACTAGTAGTAAACTTTCCACATAGATAAAACTGTCTCATGATTATATGAAGTAAGTACATTCGTTTTAATAAAGCTAAATTAAATCAAGAAAGGGATGTAGTGTATTGGCTGTATAGTGTTGGTTGTCTCAGGCGCTTACGTCACGTGTCAGAATGACATTCCGTCCGGCGGGAGAACGGAGCGGACGGGACTGTACTTCGTACGCGTGTTGTAGTGTTGGTGAGCCGTAAAATATCCAAACAACAAGGATTCTACAAATAAGAACATAGTGTATTTTTTGTGTAAGATCGCTTCCTTAAATGCAGGAGGAGCAAAAGTCACCTGACAGTTTATTTATTGCACTTATAAAACTAACATACATATTAAATACAAAGTGTGTTTTGTCTGATCTTCATGCATTTTCTTGAATTCAATTGCAACTAATTGTGATTATTGACATAATTGGGCGCTAGTAGTACTTAAAACAAAAATAGCATGCCATAATTCTTATTTTATTTTTTTAAGGATCCATCCACTGGTACCACTGTCCCGCTTAATTGCGGTCCCACTCAGCCCAGCCGGAATCCTCGATCGATCGGCAACAATTTAAAACAAATTAAGAGTGCTGTTGTCTGTTAATGTAAAAGTTACCTCATCAACAAGCCATCAAAGATCGCAGATACGTTGCCTTTGAAACCCCACTCCTTACCCCAGATCTCTGTTTGCCATTGAGATTGCGAATTCCATCATGTGTAAAGGCTCGTATTTGACGTGGGTTTTACAATTTGCGGCAGTTCTTAGAACTAAATCTACTTAATAAGTTCTGAAAGCCTGACGAAGTTTAATAGCGAATGGTTATTATAGTTTCTTAATTTAATTTTCTTCAACATTTCTTAATCTGATGTTAACAAAAAAATTATATTGGATGTGAATTTGAATATTAAAGCTTTTATAGTTGTAACTCAGGCTTATTAATGACTTTTTCTTTTCTCTTTCATCTGGCTAATTCATGGATACTGGTTCTTTATGTTAGGTGAATAATGTTTGATAAAACATCTAAAAAAAGATTAAGCACAAGGTATTTTAAAACATTTTTGTATTATTCGTAGCGGTATTTCGTGGACAAGCCTCAAAAATTCAGTAGCAGGGGCCGAAGAATGTAAGCGTGGAATCCTGGGTCAAAATATTCAATAAGATACACTGGATAGCTGGGGTTCCTTTACCCTCGAATTATTGACACGAAGCTTGTATATTTATGAATGCTTAAGACATAAATATAATGTAGATCCTTTTGATATGGCTTTGTTCAAATATTATGAGCCATTCATTCAGAATAAATAAGGATACTCGTGCCAAACTGGATGATTTTCTCATTTAAATAATTTATTGCATGTACTGCCTTCGAGAAAAATTAATACGTAAAAGTGGTTTTTATTTCGTAATATACGCAGAGCCTTACATTTATGTAGGTAAGTCTAAGAATAGTACCATGTTTCTGTTGTAATAATTTGGGACGAGTATTCTCTTAAATGACAGGCCCGTTGGTCGAGTGGCTAGAGACCCTGGCTACAAAACCAAGGGTCGCGGGTTCGAATCCCGCTAGGGGCAAATGTTTGTGTGATGAACATCGGCATTTGTACTCGAGTCATGGATGTTTATAAAAGTATTTAAGTATGACTATCCGTTCCCTAGCTTCCACAGTACAAGCTTCGAGCTTAGTTTGGGGCTAGGCAATTGGTGTGTTAGTCCAAGGCATTTATTTATTTTATTTATTTATTTATTTATAAATATATTTATTTGTATGAGATTTAAAATAAAACCAAAATATGTGTGATTGATTGCGTGATGTAAGAAATCGTTTATAAAAATGGGATTTGGATTAAAAAAAAAACAGATTTTGTATTAAACAAAAAAGTTTACTTTGACTAACATGGACCAAACACTAAACTCTGTAGGTACCTACGTTTCTAAAAACATCTACACATCTTCTACGTATTTAGCCTAGCCGTTTAAATTTTATTAGGTCCGCGGTCGTCCCTAAATACTCGAGGCTTCTAAAACGAGAGCCCTAATCACTCGTCGGACACTTATTAAACAGTAGGTTGCTAACACTCGCTAATGCGGGGATGCAAAGTTAGCAATTGTTAATTATACGGATCCTGTTTTGTTTATTTCACGAGGCATTTCAGTAAACAATTAGGAGCTCAGTGCGTTTGGACTTTGTTACGGTGACTTAGCTATTTATTAACGAAAATACGTAAGTAACACTGTTTTATTGTCGGGACTAATGTGCTAAGCTTCAGTAAAAAATTTGAAAATTAAATATCAATGATTGTCTTGTGTTTTTCTCTATGTTTATATGAATAAAGAATATTTATGTGAATGCAATTTTTTTTTCTGAAAATTCGTGGCTGTTTTGTAACCCTATTTAAGCCCGGAGAGAAAGACTTAGGTTGAGAGAGTTTACCCCGAATATGCCTAGTTTGTTATTTTATATAGGATATAATTTTTTCATGCTTCTCCTTATATGTGTTCATGTAGTTACTAAAACTGACTTACCTAATTATTTTAGGTTTGAGAAAACTTGAACAATTTACCTACAATATTTTTAATGTTTCCGAATTACTCATGCCTTTTTGACAGCTACCTAATTCCTTAATTTCCTTTTGAAATGCGAACATTTACGTTAATTCCTATTTCCTTTCTAAAGTACTAGTAGGTTTCGCTTTGAAATGAAATCCCGTTCACGCAGAAAAAAGGTAATGAGTCTGTTGTAAGCTCCTTGGTAACAGCACCACTTATTTTTTCTTGTAAATTACATGAAATTTTCTATGAATATACATCTTTTTTAATTTAGTTCAAACAATTATAGTTTCACTGAACAAAATAATCTCTTAATTGCTCCGTGCATTGATCAATGATGTAATTTTTTGTTTCTGTAGAGAAGGGTTATTTATTATTTCAAGTGAAATAATAAATCTTTTGATAAAAACATCTTAAAACGGACGCGACTAAGACTTGTTTCGATTTCGTTTCATGCTGTATTTACTAACTAGGACATCACACACACACAACACACAGATTGAATCTATCAGATGAAAATAGATCTTACTCGCGGTAATAATTTATGGACTCAATAAAATCCATGCACATGCAATTTCTCAATGTACTTTAGATAAATTATTCCATTTGGAAATAATTTATTCAAGACTAAACTGATTACATTAGAATATTGAATGTTGCTTCCTATTTTAACAACAAGTAAGATACCAAGGAGCGCCAGGCAAGATGCCACTTTTGAGAAAGCGAATTATCGTATCGCCGCGACTTACGAGTACATCTCCATCCCGTTACACGCAGTGTCTGATTGAACTAAAGTGGCATCTTGGCTAGCCCACCAGATACCATACCATAATACATGTCTCTAAAATCTTAACGTTCTTAAGTTCACGCGACTTTATTCATGAAGTAAATATTAAACCATTCAAAAGTTATTAAAACTTGAATTTAAATAAAATGCTTTAAAAATAAAAAAGTTAACAGGAAACGCTTAAACATACGACAATCTAATAATTTCACTGAATCGAAACTAAATATGAAATATTTTTACGCACCTTACATTAATCACGGAACGTTGTTTGCTTCCAATACAAATGTTTTGTAATGCCACACGTATGATTATATTTCTGTGTTTGCTCTTCATGTCGACTCCTCGACTCACAGCGTGACTTGTTCAAACAAATCACTCCCTTGTCAATACCAGCTCTTTAATACCATATGAAGTCCCTTTGTTGAGTAAGAGGTGACGGGTATATCAGAATAATATCAATCCACATTATAAAAGCATTAAATAAAACGTTTTTATGTGCACGCACATCACCTAGTTTTTAATATTAACTTACGTTATTTTTATTTAAAACAATTCAACCCCGCCAATATGGCGAAATGTCAAATACTTTTTTTTTTATTAATTTTGTCGGTACAGCGCTATTAATGGCTGATGGCTGCCAGTCCTTTTGAGCCAAGTATATAGCGCTGTTTCTCAAATGACGCCAACAGATTCCTAGGTATCTATAAAAAGAATACTTTCACTGTTTTAGGTAAATTTATAAAGTAACAATAAAACACATTACATACCTAATATTATAAGTTACAGTGACAAATGACTGCGACTAAAGCCGCAAAAACCAAATTGGAACGTCACTATAAAATAAAAAAAACAATTGACAAAAGAACGAAGTTTGAATATGGAACGTGGCGTGCCATCATGCTCGCAAAATTCAAAAATGAGGTTTTTATTCACAAATTCACAAAAGTTTAAATACTTGACAGACAAATCATTATCTCCCTCCATGAATACTACAAACGGAAACTTAGTTAGAATATTAAATTTTAGCTCACATTAAAACTTAGGTACTAATGTAATTGAATTTCTAATTAAAATAAGCACAGATTTTGGTCTAACTCTTGGTCGAATGCGAGACCCCAGCCAAAGTACTGTCACATTATAATGCGAACTTAGTGTCTTTAAGTCTCCAAGACAAAATAAATGGTTATGGCGCTTGCAAAACAAAATACTTTTATCGTACCAAAGATTTAATAAGATTTAAAACAAAGATATTTTGAAAAGGGCCGCGAGCAAAGAACGTATCAATTTTTACGTCAATCATTAGAAGCATTTGTGTCTTTCGTGAAAGATAAAAATTTTTTGCAGTGTTTTTCTTTTTCCCCAGAGAATTAAGTTGAATTGGTTTAGGCGGCTTTACCAGATGTCAGTGTGTGAAGAACCGTTGCTCATCTCATCCTCATTTATGAACGGTTGTAAGAATAATATAAAAAATATATTTTTTCATCTTGAATTAGTAACGTCATGTTTTTAATAAGGTTTATGGAAAATTAAATCCAAGCCCTTGTTTGTCCTATGATGTGTTTAGGAAAAGTATCTTTCAAGACATACTCGTATCTTTCAACTTTGTTCTGGAAACAGTATTTTCATCAAGGCGCTCTTTATCTATGCCTAGATGGCCTAGGTTTGTGATATGATGCGTAATGTATTCCCAACATTATTAGGTACTTTTCTAAATTGCTATTTATGAGATTAGTTGGTCCTTATCTTTTAATGGGCTATTAAGATACAGTTACCACTAATTTATGAGGGAATTAATTTCCCTAATAAAACTTAAATTTATTTGTGGTATTATTTACAATATTGAATCGAAACTATAACATGAGTCATCTATTTGACAGCCATTTCTACTGAAAGGGTACACTACAAAGCTAGTGCTTTGCCATTCATAATTGCAGCTATAATTATTTTTAATGACGAACTGTCATGATGTCGTGGCATCTGACATCCACACTAATTATTATTCTGCTGTGTTGTTTTGTGACAATGCATTTTGTTGTTTTTACGACGACATCTCATGCGAACGGCAGTTTATGCGTTGTGAATATAATGTCGTGATTCGTACTACTTTGACACAATGACCCAGTTATTTTACGAACTATTTACAGTGTTAGTGTAATTTAGTGTTTATTGGTAAATAAACGTTATTGGCATCGTCAATATTATGACTTAATAATGTGTTAGGCTGTTTAATGTTGTCTGCAGTATAACAACGCTTTCGCAACAACACGGGGTTTAAGATTGCGATTTATTCTTACATGACCAACGTTATTAGTGTATATTTTTTTAAGCGATTAGGTTTTTATTTTAATTTTTTTTTATTAATAATGCAAACTGATGTCTGTCTGTAAATAAGGATTCGTGAGCTTAGCATTCAAATTATTATTATATAGAAAGTCGCGTAATATTAAAATTCATGTGAGCAAGCGGCGAGCAAAGTACGTCACTTCAAGATATGCAGCCTTCTTCAGATGAACATTCGGAACTAGAACTTTGCTGATAAACTATTCTAGTGCTCTTTTAAATTTCCTTGGTTCTTCATATCTCGTATAAAACATCTTGTACTATGCTCTGATAGTTTTCTGGCTACACGTAGCTTCAAAAACTGAAGTGTAGTAGAAATCGGCTTCGAAAAACCTTGACAGGCCCGTTGGTCGAGTGGCTAGAGACCCTGGCTACAAAACCAAAGGTCGCGGGTTCGAATCCCGCTAGGGGCAAATGTTTGTGTGATGAACATCGGCATTTGTACTCGAGTCATGGATGTTTATAAAAAGTATGTAAGTATGTCTATCCGTTCCCTAGCATCCATAGTACAAGCTTTGAGCTTAGTTTGGGGCTAGGCAATTGGTGTGTTAGTCCAATGAATTTATTTATTTGTTAATTATTTATTTAAGGTTGTATTTTGTATCGTCACATTTTAAATGTATTTTGCCCGATTTTTAATAATTAACAATTTGCTTTTGTCACATTACATTTTGAATTATTTATTTTATAAATGAAATTAAAAAGAACCAAGAACTTGTGTCATAGATTTCAGTACCAGCTTAGTTGATCCTCAGCTAATAAAATATAAATAAGATCTAAACTCGGACCAAACACAAATAATTGTCCTGGTTGGGACTGGATCCCATGACGGTCGAAAGTAAAATAAATCAGCTTAAAACTCGATGAACGCTGAAACGTATTTGTCTAGTTACTTGAGCACAAATACACTGCTAAGTCAAGCAAAATTAGAGCACAAAGGAACGAAACAGGACGAAAAGTTGCAAATGGTGTGGGATCCACTTTCAAGAGCTCCGCTTTAATTAGTAATGAAATATTGTGTGCGAATACATGCAAAAAAATATTTTTATGTTTTATTTATTTCTATTAAAAACTGGAAATTATAATAGTTCTAAAGCAAAATTCACGTAAATATTACTTTATGTGCATCCAATTTTTTAAGGTGAAGCGTACAAACGAAAATACAAGAGCAAAAATTCTCCTCACAGTTTCTTAATGGACTTACATTGCTTTCAAAAACTCCATCAAAATAACAATTAATTTCCCTTGTCTAACAAAAAAAGCGACCGGAAATTTTCCCGCAGGCCCGAAAGTCCTTTCAGATCTGTCAAAGTTCAGTAAAAATTTACCGATTTGTCAATTTCCGAGTTCGTAATGAGTTCCTATTGGAGATTTACTTACAATGTGGTGGGACAACTTTTTTAATTTTCGGTGTCGTCGCCTTCCGCTGCTGCCAGCGTTAATCAATTGTTTATTTGTGTTCAATCGCAGTTTAATTAAAGCACAGCACTAGCACTTTTCAAAAATAGAACTCACAATGAATTTTTAAAGACTACTTATTTAAAATTGAATTCGATTGATTAAAAGTGTCGAAATAAAACTGGATAATTTACAGATTTTATTATTAAAAATTATGCCATTCAACTTTTAATATTATTATTTTAATATTATAATTGAATATAATAATTATATAGACGTAGAGTCAATAAGTATTACGAGATAAAACAACGAATAGAAGTCGCGTCATACTCGGTCCGCGTGGGAAGCCCGCGTCTGTTGTCGCCGGTAACTTTTCACAACTGAAGCCTGAAAGCGCGCTCGGTTCAGAGGTTACTGTCAAATGAAATCTGTTAATTGTATTTATTGGACATGGTTCAATTCATTTGGAGTCAATATCAAGTAATTGAACTGATCCCTTTAAAGAACTTTGAAATTAATACTTCGAGTTACCTACTTCTTTATTTGCGTACCAGTTTTTTTTTTCTGCGCGCGTTCATAATAGTCGAAACTTTTTTTACTAGTTTAGTATTATAAAGCAGTCATACTCAGCCTGATGGAAAGATAATAAGGGCCGTACCGAAATTAAGATGGATGTTGGAGAGTGTCTTTTTAACGATGGAATCCTTATACATGGCCTGTAAGATACTTCTGCAAGTGCTTGAGTAGTGAGGGGTGGAGTAGGTACTGGTGCAATTGTCCAAGGCATTTTCTTCTGATATATGTATCTAGAGTTGGCATATAAACAAACATAATTATTGTTTCTTCTAGTTTATGATAATGATTGCTATGAAAATGTTTGGAAATAAGAAAAATAATAAAAAAATACTTTTGCCAAAAAGTTAATTCAATACATAGAGTATTTTCTATACATATAGGTAGGAACTTTGTGTTCCTTTCCGATGCTGATAAATTTTCTAGCCTTATCAAACTTAGTGAGCGTGACACAGCCGTTAAGGCAGTATGAAAGCTGTTTCAAAGACAATATAAAAGTTTAAGCCACAAGAAACTTAGATTGATTAGGTAAATGACTGGTCAAATAAATTAGGTAGAAGTTTGTTTTACTACCTAAAATACTTACTAGGCTGATACACACAATTTTTTTTTAATTCATGATTTTGACTTATTATAATGGTACATCACCATAAGGAATATAGGTGGCATACAAACTCATACAAAAAAAAAAGAAATGATATCGTGAATTCCAATGTGTAGTATTTACGTATTAAGTATAAATACACGTGGATTTTAATTCCGATTGGTCTTTTTATCGGATCGATATTTGGCTTTCAAAGCATTTATTTAAATTGTAAACTAAAGTAAATCAATCCATCATTAGGAATCATAGTATTTTGTAAATGTTGGGATTTTTCTTAATCACGCGAGAGAATTCAACGCGAGCGAAGCCGCGGGCAAAAGCTAGTTCGTTTATATTTTTTGTCTTGTACACTTCTGTATTCCGAATATTGGTGTAATAAACAAACTTATATGTAATTAAATAAAAAATGCGTTGTAAATAAAATTGGAAAATTTAGGTTATCGAAAACGTTATAAGCTCTTACGCCTGCTGTCGTTCCATTTCATAATCCTGCGACATTAAAGGCAGTTACAAATTGTTCGCGTATCTCCTCCATTCATTTTTCATCGAACAGGTGGTTCTTTCCCACCGCGAAGATTTCACTTTTCTTCCTCTTCTGTCAAGGATATTAATGTACCGGAAGATTGAGCACCAACAAGGGCTTTTTAACCTCACACGTCATGCTTCTTGTTTAGATTTATGCGTTTCTACGTTTGTTATTTTTAGTGTACGAACACACTAGGCTGAAAATACGCGACCGAAGTTTGGTGGTAATGAATTTTCTGCACGAAATTACGCGGAGTAATTTTGGCAAAATGAATCATCTCTTATTTAACTGCATCCATGGTGTAGTGGTTAGAACGCCGTGCTCAAAAACTACGAAAAAAAGGAACGTTAAGCCGTTGGTCCCGACTATGATCCAACTGGTCTGGTTTCCCTTGTGGTTACGGAGATCAGACGACAGTCGCTCCCTTGTTATAACCAGGCAAGTCAATTCAGGATCATAGTCGCAGCGTACCCTGGGCTCCAAGACAATGGCCGAGGATGCAACCGGGAGAGGCGCGGCGCTAGGATTATGATAGATGATGTGTCATCTCTTATTTAAAAGTATGTGATATCATGAACACGACAGAATGTCAATTCAGCGGCGTAACTTCGGTCGCGTTTTTTCCGCATAGTGTATTCCTAGAGCTAGGGTTTCCTTGAAAGCTGTTTGGCTTTTATTGCAAACAGATTCTTTTCTCGATTTGATTGGTGGAATGTTCAAGAAGTTGACAGTTAGACCAAGAGGTTGCGAGTTCGATTCCCGCACAGGACAAACGTTTCTGTACATGAACGAACATGTCTGTTTGTCCCAGGGATATAATGTATCTATTTAAGTACATTTAATATTTGTTATACAACTGTTGTTTGTGATATACATATGTAGCACAAGTGCTTAAGCTACTTATCACGGAGTCAGTAAGTACGTCGCGAATGCACGTAAAAATATAGCAAAGCTATTCAATGTTTTAGACAAATTGGAAACTATTTAAAAACAGATTCTTTATTTTAGGGCTTAGATAAATTCAATATCTTGATGAAGAAACTCTGGAATATTTTATTCATAGCGAGTAATAGTCCAGTAATTTTAGCAATTTTGAACCACGATCTGCGGAATAATTCCTAGTGAGCTGAATTTTTGTATACACCTTCATTATGATATTGTAATGATGATGTGAAAAATCGACATTGATATCGTGCCGGCTAAAAAAGTTATAGGGGTCCAAACGTCACGAAAATCAGTTTTTCGCAAATATCTCGCGATCTGTTGCTCAGAGGTCAATAATGGTTTCAAAAAATTTGTTCGTCGTAAAATTGTCTACAAAAAAGGTATCTTGCATTTCCCTGTGGAATTAACCGTTTTTGAAATAGAGACTAAAATGCACTCACATATTGTATTGTATACCGTACGGCGCATACCAAGGCATAAACCCTATTGTTTGTTTTTTTCCCTTTTTTGTTTGTGTGTTTTTTGTTAGTATGATGTTCTACATATAGAAATATAAAGGACTTGAAATACTAGTACAGTCAGGAAAATAGGAATATCAACTATAAAAAACTAAGTGGATTTTTTTTTGTCACTTTATAACTCAAGAACTGGCTCACCGATCCAAACCAAATTTTCAGGGTTTGTACAGACTATTTAGTAGGTATATGTTTTATGTGAAGTTTGAATAAAATCAGTCGCTTCACTTTATACGTAGCGAAGCACGTACCGAGCCGCTAGTAATGATATAGATATGCAATGTGAATTTTAGCAATTTTGATCCACGATCTGCGAAAAAAATCCTAGTGGGCTGAATTTTTGTATACACCTTTATTATGATATTGTGATGAAAATGTGAAAAATCGACATTAATATCGTACCGGCTAAAAAAGTTATAGGGGTTCAAACGTCACTGGACATAGCATATCTATATCATTACTAGCGGCCTGGTACGTGCTTCGCAACGTATAAAGTGAAGCGACCGATTTTGTTCAAACTTCACATAAAACATATACTAAATAGTCTGTACAAACCCTGAAAATTTCGTTGGGATCGGTGAGCCCGTCGTTCTTGAGTTATAAAGTGACAAAAAAAATTGCCACTTAGTTTTTTATAGTTGATATTCCTATTTTCCTGACTGTACTAGTATTTCAAGTCCTTCATATTTCTATATGTAGAACATCATACTAACAAAAAACACACAAACAAAAAAGGGAAAAAACAAACAATAGGGTTTATGCCTTGGTATGTGCCGTACGGTATACAATACAATATGTGAGTGCATTTTAGTCTCTATTTCAAAAACGGTTAATTCCACAGGAAAATGCAAGATACCTTTTTTGTAGACAATTTTACGACGAACAAATTTTTTGAAACCATTATTGACCTCTGAGCAACAGATCGCGAGATATTTGCGAAAAACTGATTTTCGTGACGTTTGGACCCCTATAACTTTTTTAGCCGGCACGATATCAATGTCGATTTTTCACATCATCATTACAATATCATAATGAAGGTGTATACAAAAATTTAGCTCACTAGGAATTATTCCGCAGATAAAATCTAAAATTCCTGGACTATAATACCATTCCACTAAGTATTCAAACTCATGTGTTGCGACCAATGATATAATTAATTGGAACGACATTAAGGATACGGTTCATATTAATTAAATTAGGTTAAATGTTAGACAATGTAAGTTGTTCTCAGAAAGGGTTCTTTGATCTATAAAGGACGGAATAAACAATAGTGATGGAAAGTTACAAGTTATAAATGCTCCCCAAATATACAAATAGGACTTAATAACCAGCAGCGTTTCTAAAAATAATATAACTTTAATGTTTTTATGATTATGAGGGATGAATGAAAAACATTAAAAAAAAGGTTATTTTATTTTCATTCCCATTATTATTATTTTCTCTTCAGAACTTTAACAATAGTGATTGTTACTAATAAATTTTAGCCTGTTTACTGTAAATAAGGACACAGTTGCTTATTTATTGAGATTGTGATTCTCAGAATTTAGGTATGTCCAAGTTGTGTAATCAGCTTTTGCAAACATGCTCTGTATTTGAACAGAAACATATGAAAGGAAATCTCCTAGGACATAATAAAAAGGAAAAAGAGAGAGCTACTTTATTGCGACAACATGATGTGAGTAACAGGTATCGCCTAGGGGCGTCTCGTAGGCATCCAGAGCAAACCTAGCTCAAATAGAAAATTGGAAACAGAAATTCGACTTCTTTTTACGAATTATTTCAAATAATTTTGTTATTTTAAATATTACCTTTATTATTATTTGTTACCCAGGTAAGTAAAAGTAATTTGCAATATGACTTAATCGCAACAGCCAGTCGGTAAAATGATAGGTATTTATTATTATTGTCCTTCAACCTCAAGGGCGTCTTGTAGGAAAAGCCCTACAGTATGTTTCTAGAATGATTAAAACATCATACCTGGAATGAATGAGCAAGCAAGCATACTTATCGTATTTAAATAAATAACAGTACCTACAACGATTTAAAAAGTTTCACAGAAAAACTTGTCTGCCCTTCCAAAGCCACGAAGGTTTATTTCGTAAAGTTAAAGAACTGCAGAATCCGGGTAAGCCGAAACAAATTTTTCGAAAAAGTTTAAATGTTTCCAGCCTTCGTACTTTAATTGCTTGCTAAACATCCAGTACAATTTTTTAAACGAAAAACGGATTTAAAATCTTTATTAATCTAGTATGATAATTTTGTTTTCCGTACAATCAATCTAATTAACTACTAAGTCAGCGCATACCCTGCCTGTATACTCATAATAAATAAATATTAAATTGTAAGTTTTCAAAATATAGTAAATATTTTTTAAACAAAGTTTGTCTCCATTTTGTTTTTTATTATAATTTAGACATACTATTATCATTTTTTAATTAAAATCCAATTTAAAACACAGCCTGGATTTGTGATCACCACTCCGCATTTGGCAAGCGTAGTGATTAAGCCTAAACCCATCTTTGCAACGAAACCATGATTTTAAAAGATGGAGGTCTTTCCCCAGTTTGATATTATACCTAAGTCTGATACTTTTAACTTTAAATCCTATTTATTTACTTAAAGTTAACATCTATTACCAAGTCGGTAAAAGATCATTTAACAGCAGGAAACTGTTTCAAATCCGGAAGGGTCATTGTCGGTTCACTCGATAAAGTTCCAACTACCGTCTTCGATTCGATTGTTAAGTATCCAAGTGTCGCCTTTACAGGCTATCCGAAGTTTATTGAAGCCGTCCCGATCTTTACAAGTCTGTTGAACTGCAATTACTCCGTAATTACTTACCTTTCAAGTTGTTTGTTGGACTCCGACGTGATACTTTTTAATCGACAGTAAATAGGATGTTTTATTTGTGTTAGGACTGGTTTACTTTGAAACATTTTGTGAAAATGAATCTAATAGATTGTACATGCAAGTTTGTTATCAGAGGGACTATGAGTATTTTGATTCATTAGTATTTGGTCATACATCCAAACAAAGAAACTTTCACATTTATCATAAAATGAGTGTAATTAGTGAAACAGGAAATTATCTACCGAAACTCATTGAAGAGATCAAAAAAAATACGTTTTCTTTTTGTACAAGTTTGTTTACATAAGAAGCTTTTTTCAATTAAATAAATTCAACATAGAACTAATACGTGTTTCGCGATCTCATCATCAGATTTACCGTGATCTTGAGGTTATTAGCCTACTATTTGTCATATTAACAGATACAAAAATACGCGTATAAAGCATTATACTCAAAGCTTTATCCATTCAGCTGAATAAATCTTCCCAATGCCAAGCAGAAGATGGCAAACAAATAGTGCGAACATGATGGTAAATAAATCAAATATGTCAAAATATTGTTCAATGTGTGGATTGCTAAAGATTCATGTCCATGTAGATTAGTACCCTGGAATGAAATGGCATTATTTGTTAAGATCGTAGATACAGAAGGACAAAAGAAATGTTTGTATTGGCAATCCAACTTAATGAGAGCAATAAAGATTATGATTATGACTATGGCTAAATGAGGCGTCTTTAATGCTAAGGCAGTTAATAGAGCCATTTATAGAAAGTTTCATTTTATTTCGTATCTTAGAGAATCAGCTATAATTATTAAAACAATCTTATGTATGTATTTATTTTTTTCCAATTTATTTTTTTTGGATAATTTGTTAATCTTAAATATGTAGGAAGCACTACCTACATTGACGACTATATTAATATGCTCGTAGTTACGAGCACCGATTAGCTAAAGTTTTACAAGCATAAAGAAACGATATCATATTTTCTTAAAAAAAAAGTCTTACATCGCACCAGAGTTTTTACAACACCAAATCTCAAGTCACATAATGCCAGGCATATAAAAAAAAACAATAAACAAAGGCCCGTCTGAGTAAGCGCATGCAAAAATAACATAAATTCGTTAGAAAGCTATAGTGAGCGAGGGAATCTCATTTTCGTCAATGGACGGTGGGGGCGAAGGGACAATAAGTTTTTATCTGCGTCATAATGCGGGCTGAAGTGTCCTGGTCCCCTTGAGCGACCTTGACTGCTATCTGGTGACGCCAAGCGGCTTGGTATGGAAATAAGGATACATCGGAAAAAGTTTAAAAATTGTGACAATACTCTTAACTTCGGTAGAGTAAAACCAAAGATGCTGGCTGGAGCTCAATCGTAGTTCGTGTACGATGTTGAAAGAAATAGTTCTATAAAGACCTTTGTGTTTTAGTTATTTATAGTACGGAATTCTGGTTGCATGTACAATAGCCTGGTTTATTTCTAAATTAAAACTTTCGCTAAGAATATGTCCTAGTCCCCTTGACCGACCTTGACTGCTATCTGGTAGTTGCCATGCGGCTTGTTATGGAAATACGGATACATCGGAAAAAGTTTATAAAAACGTGACGAGATTCGTCAATAAGGCGGAGTATGACATTGAATGATGCTCGAGCATAAATTGTAGTGCGAATATTTTAGGAAATATGGTTCAAAAGGATTTTGTTATAGTTATTTTTAGTATGAAATACTGGTTGTGTTTACTTTGCAAAAAAAAAGTCCACTAACAAAGTGTCTTTGTCCCCGACCGACCTTGACCGCTATCGGGTGGACGCCGTGCGGCTTGGTATGGAAATACGAAACATCGGAAAATGTTTCAGAAAATCACGATTTTCTGTGGTCGTTAATCGACGTGGACGTCAATTCGGTGTAGTATGAAATCCAATGATGCTCGAGTTCGATTGTATTTCGTGTTCAATGTTGAAGGAAAACAAATTAGTATTTAAATATTTTAATGATTGTAGTATGTCAGGTTCAGGACTGAAAAATAAAACACTCAGGAAAAAAGTATTTTTAAATCTAAAATGTTTGAAGACAAAGTAAAATACTAAGCTTTGTTATTTCAAAAGAGAAATCAATTTATTATATCATTCATCAAACGTTCCTAATGGAGTAAAATTTGACAGTATTATTGATTGGCAATAAAAGGTTTTCATAATTAATTATACTCTATAAATATTGTGGTCCATAAAATTGTCATCAATAACACTCGCCAAACCTAAAAATATTGTTCATTGTGACGTTTACAAAGTATGTAGATATTATTATGTATGCTGTTACTTATTATACCCTATCTAATATTTTATCATGCTCAACTTTTAAGCTCTATATCTTAGAAAATCCTCTTGTGTCATTTCGAATATTAATGATCCTTGAAGTGAAAGATAAATAACTAAAGCAGATAACGGAATATAAATTCCATAAAACGAACGAACAAGCCCACATTATTTTCGTCTAGTCGGTGATGTGCCTAGGCGTTATGTTTCACGTCGCCCTAACAACCTGTGTCAGCTTACGCCGCATTTAGAACTTTTTAAGAAGGGACCATTTTATATGGCCGTCCAAATTTACAACCACTTGCCTAATTCTATCAAGGCCCTCCAAGGCAGTAAATTTGATAATGCTGTAAAAAATATGCTATTGGTAAAGGCATATTATACAATAAAGGAATTTTTAGAGGACACCCTATTTTAGTTGTAAATATTATTTTTGTTTAATATAATTTTCACTTAGTTTTAATGTTATTGTTTATAGAGTGATATTACTTTAGTTGCAACAATTATGATTTAATTTAGTTTAATGTTTTATTGTAATTAATTATAGAAAAATAATACTTTAGTTTGTAAGACATTTTGCAGTGCCCTGACAGGGTTCTTGTTTGTAACATTTATTATTAAGACCTTGTAACACAACAAGAAAGCAATAAAGGATATGAATATGAATATGAATATGAAAAAGGTTTTATAGTCGCCACTACGAATATGAGCGCAAAAATGCCCACGTCACTATTGTCAAACGATCGCATTTTGAATGCATAGAGCATGGGTAGTGAACCATAAAACCGCACTTATCCGTGCCCTATAACAGCAGGGTAATTTTATGTACGTCATCTGGGCAGGGTCAGTGACCTCTGGTGCCGGCCCGTAACTTTTGCACAAGTTTTCATGGTCACATAAAAGGATGTGACGGAAATTCTTATAGTTCTACTAGAAGTTTCCTCATATAAGGCGCGTGTCTAGATGGTAAGACATTTCGTCCTTAGAATCCGAAGTCACGAGTAGAATGTTTTTCCTGCTTTATTTCCAAACAACTTCCAATAGCTGTCGGGGTAGAAAGGACAAAATACGAAGTATTTTCTCGATACCTGACGACGGCAACGCAAATAAAAGTTAAATTAAACCCACTCTTACATTGTAACGATTGTTACCGATTTAATTAAGAAAGCCGTATTTGTGGATTAAGGCGGTTTGATGGTCAACTATCACATAATCGAAATAAAAATGTATTGAGTACATTTTTCAAATAATAATAATACATTAGACTTCCTCAGTTACAAGCTCTATAGTCATTAAGACGTTGTTTTTCCCACATCCCCATTTTCTGTCTATTACAGCACTCTTCTATAATGCCCGTCTTAAAACAAATGACGTCACATCTTTGTAGTCAGCTAGGCTGCTAGGTTTTAATGAACACTAACGTCAAAGCATAAAGGGTTATTCAGCGGACACTGCCTGTCAATTTAGCTCGGCTGTCACTGCCGAGTATATTACACGTGCTTCCTATAATCTGTTTTAATTATAACCATATTTGACATACTTAGTATTTTTACAAAGTTGTATATTTGTAAATACAAAAATAAGGAAAAAGGTGTCATGTTTCTGATTCCATACGGTACTAAAACGCATACTCAGCGCAGTTCAATAGAATACGTACATGAATTGAATTTTGTTAAATTTTACGTACATGAATAAATACATTGTAATTTCTATTTCGCTTTCTAAATCCTTTTGTCAGAAAAAAGGCTGTAGTTTGAACTCCGTTCAAGTCCACTCACCAAATAGTAGTGAAATGGCATAAATTGCAAAGGTTACTGCTACGTTTCCTACCTTGGAAGGAAGGCTTGTCGATTTATACAATGCATATTATATTATCAGTCTGATTATCTGCCTACTTGCCTTGTTTATCTACTAATAATACTTCCGGAACAAGGTCACCGAAAGGGACGGGAAAGTATCCTACATACTAATATTTTGCGAAACAGGTAATAGCAGCTAGGCCTCTTTAATGAGCATATCACTTCTCCGTAATTGATTTCATTACTCGACAATTTTATTCTGACCCACAAAATGTCTCATTACAAACTGATACCCTTTAGTTTCCTTCGTATCTGAACTTGAAAAGAAATAGCACAGGTCTCATTAAGCTGGTCTTCTTCAATTACTTTGGCTTGTATCCAGGGTAACAGTGTGTTTTTCACAATACAAAATTATTACGTGACACGCCATAAAGGCGTTTATGCCATATAATTTGATGATTTTCTGTTATTGTTATTATTACTGTTTTAAGTTCTTATTTGTTATGGAAGACGTAACTTTTATCGCAAAAAGTAACAATATACAAAAGAAAGCCCTTTTTATTACTCATTACTTTGCATCGTAACATTTACATAAATCTAAAAGGGGTTTCTTCACAAAGAAAACATATAATTTACATGAATATTAATTAATATCCAGGAAGATTTTCCAGAAGGCGCTATTAAGCTTCAAATTTAGTAAATTTGCTAGATAATTCACAAGTAATGGTCAGTTACCTGGAAGTTCTAAGGTGTTCTGTAGTACACGTTACGACCCAAACGGTCTACTTGTTACAGAACTTCATTCCAATTCAAATTATAAACTGATTATGTCGTATTAAAACTTGACTTTGATTCTAATTTCACGTTCTCGGTGCCCAGAGAATCAGCGATCTTTCAAATTGCAAGGGTTAAGAAGCTTTTTGAATGTGTTGCGCTAGCCACGTCACTATTAGGTATCAAGTGATGGGAAAAGAGCAATACACTTAACATTATTCGCTTCTACGGTGGTGCCAATGTGTTGCGCTAACCACGTCACTACAACATTAGCTAGTGATCCAAAGAACATTACCTACAATAAATATGTTTCAAATGTCATACCGTTAAATCTTTCCGAACATCGAACTGAACGTTAACATCATCTGTGACGGACGACCCGTCTGAATTGTGTAACCACTCGAGACTGCTTTAAGAGGTTCGATTGATTTATGACAGCGGCGTGGCCGAGCCCGAACATCGTTGCTGATCGTTTTTGGAACAATGAACTGGGTCGAAATAAAATGCGTTTTTTAAGTAGGAAGATGTATTGCGATTATTCAAAAATTAATAATAACTAATCAATTCATTGGACTAACATACCAATTGCCTAGCCCCAAACTAAGCTCGAAGCTTGTAATTTAGTTGCTAGGGAACGGATAGACATACTGAAATCCTTTAATAAATATCCATCTCTGTACATTCTATCCATTCGAGTACAAATGCCGATGTTCGTCACACAAACATTTGGTCCTAGCGGGAGTCTCTTCGAAACACCCCTCGTTTTTGACTAATAGACCAACGGGCCCGTCAAAAAATTAAATTTACTTAATTATCATTTTTAAAAATATTTACATTTGTCTACAAATAATATGATAGAGGTAAAAAAAACCCGATGCTAAAAACACAGATCGGTTCACCCGTTTAAGTCCTACCGTTCCACGGACAGATAGTATAAACACAGACACGTAAAACTTAAAACAACCCTCTCTTTACGTCTGATATCGACGATTCAAATCAAGTAGGTGTACGAAAAGTATGTTGTAGTCGCCTGTCGAATAAAGAAAAACGACAGTAATAATATTTGCCAGGCAACTACAAATTCCCACCGACATTCGACACCTAATAAATATCGAAGCAAAGTTTCTAGTTTAAAATTATCAAGTGGGGTTTTGACCCAAAACTCTCGAAAATTTAAGTACATATTATTATTTTAGTAGGAGAAGCTTTTTGGGAAACGTCGACCCATCCTAATTATTAAAATAACGGTAGTCCACTAATCCTTTAAATCAAGTTAGCTTCATAACTTTTGACCATTAGTGTGCGGTAGGTACCTATATACATCGATAAGTCATACTAATATTATAAATGTGAAAGTTTGTTTCTTTGGCTGTTTGTCCGTCAATCACGCTGAAACTACTTATAATGGGATAGTTTTTATTCTTATTAAATGTTTCCATGGGATAAAACAGGAATTTTCATATAAAAAATAATAGAATAATATAATTATAGTGCCAGGAATACATTGTGCGTATCGATTCTTCGGAATTAGAACATCGGTAAATAGACAGACTGTTAATTTCGGCTTCGCAAAGATTTAACTTTGTCGCACTATTAACAGCCCTTAATAGATGTCAAAGCCAACGTTCTAATGTAAATAATAAGATACTTGGTTAAAGCTGCTTACTGTGATACAAATTGAGTTGATTGCCTTACAAAATATCGATATTCTATATTTATCACAAGTTACTGGAATAATATCTGTGGTATAATCTCTATGGTTTATTTTCTTATCTATGCCCCTTCGAGAGGTCTTTCTACGCAGTTGGCAGTATTTTTATATGGGCTCTGTGGTTGGTTGACCTTGTTTTCTTTACCCTCTTTTCTTGACATTCCACACACATATCCTTCGTAAGAAGACATACAATTCAACAACAAACTAATATAAATCAATCCCTTATATTCGAGAGTAATGTATTTGACGTCTGATATCATACCTACATAAGGCACAAAAAACTGTTAGTAACATTGGTACCTACATAGTTCTCGACTAAGTTCGCTGGACATGAGATCAAAGTAACTCAAATATAGCTTTGTAATATATTTGTAATAGGTTCAATATAAAAATAAAAACAATTTTACTGAACGACCCGTTGGTCGCAACTGAAGCAATCAAAATTAATAATCCCTATGTAATATTTAACCGTCTCTAAATATAATACACACTCAATACCGATCAAAGGCGCAATTTTTCAAATACTTACTTAACAGGGTAATACCAATTTGTTTGAAACCGCTTATGTTATTGACGTCATAATAATAAAAACCGAGCTACCAGCGATTGGGTGTCTATCGATCACTCCTTATCTTCCTTTCGGCAGAACAGGACACTCTCGTAAAATATTATTTTGCTCCAAATTATGCGGTGGTTTACACGACGTAGCCAGTACGCGTGTGCTTATTAAGATAAGCGAATTTGGTGTTCGATACCCGTAGATATAGACGCTATCTCATTGATCGGAATGTGATAAGAGGACATCGTGCCATTCCAATAGAAAATTATTTGATTTTATTTATAAAATACCTATGGATATATATAGCATAAGGGCAAGACTCCTACAGAGCGGAAATGTGTGGAGCAGAGCGGAGATATGTCGTTATCACCCAATAGGATTTTGGCCTTAACCCGTGACCATCTCACCATTAGAATCCTATTGGCTACTTACGGCACATTTCCGTTTTGGTGGAATCTCTGCACAAGTCAACGGCACTTATTTTGAGGAACACTTGTTTTAAATGTCCATATATAAAATATACCCTTAACTTCATTCAGAAAAAATATGCACACATTTATGTATTTTTGTACGATTCATTCGAGGCCACTTGGCTTTTAACGGACTAATGAAATACGGAATCGCATTAGTTGTTCCTTTGGTGTTCTAGCCGACGTATTGACTATTAGGTACGCCAACGAAAACAGACGTCAGAAACATGAAAGGGAATACATTACGAAATTACTTCATCAGATCCCTATTGATTGACGACCTGTTATTTCCCCGATCTGTCTTTCCCACAATGTAAATTTATGGTCTGTACCCAATAGTACCCCGTGTTTTCTGGAAGGGAAAGTCAAGGCGGTGCCCCTAACCTTGCCCGCCCTTGACTGACAATCAATTCCGGGTACCAACAGGTTTACGGCTGATTTTATTGCGGGACCGGATCCCTTGCTTCCGGAGATTCCGGCAAAACAAGTTTTTCAATAAATAAGATACTCCTGCCGGGGAGCTTAGAGGTTCGGTTCTATGATCTCGTTAATATTACAACCCTTTATAGATCGTCAATTGAGACGGATTTTATTCGTGATAATTGTATTTGATGACCTCTTAGACCGATCCAATGGTTTGAGGGGCGTTTGACGAATTAATTCGTGCAGTTTACGAGCGGGCGTTGAGTTCACTTGATTGTTCAACAATGAGTCAAATTTAAGATTGATGATGGCGATGAACTTGATTCCTTCATCTTGTAGAGAGGTGTGATGAGGACGTGATTTCTGATCTGTCTAATCTTACAAGCAAACAAATTGAAATAACAATTTAACTTTCATACACACTATCACAAAAAACCCTGCACAGTATTTTTTTATGTAGTTGTCAACGGACAAAAAAATCTAACTTTCATGTTTATGTCTAAGTCAAACGAAATTGAAAACGATTTCAGTAGAGATAATTTAATTAAATAAATCTTGTCGACACTTTTGTTACATGAGTATTATGTTTCATTCAACACATTTTCACAAACAATCGACAGTTTTTCGACCAGATAATGACTAAATTTAAAATTTTGCACGAGAATTTTCAAAGCTTTTAGAGCAATTTCTTCTTCTTAAAGTATTAATTGGTTTTCCATTACGGGAAAGAAATAATGTTTGCGTAGGAATCGAAAGCCGAAATTTGTAGCCGCATTAAAACTAATGAAAATTGGATGATGTCGTTATTCTTTAATGAAGCAAACCTTGGCATGAAATAAGATTCAATTAAATAATACCTGACATCTAAAAGAACTCTCAATTTCCCGTTCAATTATGGACGGTGTCAATGACCAAATTACTGGGTTTATTATTGACATTATTATTTTTAATTAAATTTTTTTTTATAATTTGTTTTCTTTTAAAATGATGTACTTGCATTGCCTTTTTGCTGACTATAAGGGATTTGACATTCAAATGAAAAATGTAAAAAACACTTAAATTACATGTCGTAGGTAAATCAACTGGTAAATACAGAGGAAACACCCAGACATTCCATGCCAAGTCCAATAGAATCGGCAGTCAGGTCTCCACGGCGGCGTGCGAAAATGGATTTACCACACCATAAAAACTTGCAAGAATACAGAGTTAGAAGCAAAGACGGATGTCTGTTGTACATAATACTCGTATGTAACTTATGAAGTGCAACAATTCATTTGCAAACAGCGCTTGCTCAAAGTGCTCCCTCATCTGAATAAGTCATACATCAAATTGAAAGTACAGAAACAGAGTAGTTTGGAATAACTCTTCTAAATTTATGCTTATTTCTGCTTATTTCAGATGTACACATTGATGGTGATGCGCCCGTGTTGCTCTGTGAGCCAAGGCCGAAACTGAAGATGAAGGTTTTTTAAAGTTTCCTTCCTTCCTCCTTTATTATTGTGATATAATTAAAGATAACCATATTTTTTTATTCATGTAGAATGAAAATAGGTTAAAATAGTTTTTAATTTAATATCTATAACCGTCTGGTTGTCTACAGTGCAAAAACCTGTAGCTTTAGGATCTCCTTGTGTTGTAGAAATCTTAAACTAATCTGTCATCTCGCCAAACTACTTTAATTTAGTTGTAAAAGTCTTATGCCTTTCAAATCCCGATTTCCTATGGTAAGTACTAAGTACCTAAACATTAAGTAATTCAGTTCAAAAGAATTTAATCCATACAAATTGAAGATAAAATGGCTGGCCGAAACAAGACAGTGTGCATCACTACCGTCAATAACCACATTCATTATGTTGAGAACACGAAGAAAATTTCATAAAAATCCGTACAAATTACACAAGGGCGATGAACTTTGACGATTTATTACGAGCAAGCGGTTTACGGCTCAATAAAAATTTTCGCTCATTCGCCGACAATTAGGGGGAAAGCTCTCCCGTACCAAGTACTAGTGAGGCTTAGCTTTAGGCCAAGTGTACATAGTGGTTCTTTTGCCCCGATCTACTTAGATATAACTGAGGATAAATCTTAAATAAAAATAATTAAAGTTCATTATTGGCTTACGGCTTGAAGGTACAAGAATTTGTTATTGAATATTAAAAAAAAATACAGTAGGTATATGGTCCTATCCATTCAATACCTACTTCCTCAAATAAAAAAAAATAAAAAAATAATAAACAGCAAAAATATCACTTATAATTTTTACCACATTCGTATGTTGCGAAGTTTGAACAATCATAAAATTAAATTAGTTTCAATAGAAGAAGCTTAATCAAACCAGTTTATTATGAACAGTGTAATGAAATCATAATATTATGTATATTAGTTTTATTTACCGTAGAAACATTAAATGTTGCCATTAAAAAAATCTGTTAATCTAGCCTCCGCCTTAGAACGCATCACGCAGTATAGTTGATTTAATTAATTTCAGGATCCTGTTTACGGGTTTACGGTCAGTTTTAAGACTATCGTTTTTACTAGCGGCCGCCCGCGACTCCGACCGCGTGGATTTCGATTTCCGCACATAGTGTTATGCATAGGATTACCCAAAACAAAAATGATATTTCAATTCGAACCAGTAGTTCCTGAGATTAACGCGTTTAAACAAACAAACAAACTCTTCAGCATTATTATATTAGTGCCTATACCTAGCTAAACTTAAAAGACTACTACGCGTAACGTGTTACAAACACCACATATTTAACCATTGTTTTATGGTTGAACCATACCATGACTTTTAAAAACTTACATTTACCGACCAAACCGAAAATTAGAGTTCACTGTGGTAGGTATATCTACATACTAGCGGCCGCCTGCGACTCCGTCCGCGTGGATTTCGATTTCCAGTAGCCTAAAGCCTCCCTCGTCATATGGACTATCTAACACAAAAAGATTTTTTCAAATCGGTTCAGTATTTCCTGAGATTAGCGCGTTCAAACAAACAAACAAACAAATTCTTCAACTTTATATAGGTATTAGTAATAAATTAGTAAATTAGTAATATTAGTAATATTAGTAATTAGTAATTAGTATTAGTATATTAGTATATAAAGATTTTTCAAATCGGTTTAGTATTTCCTGATATAAGCGCGTTCAAACAAACAAACAAACATACAAACAAACAAACTCTTCAGCTTTTTGTACTAGTATATAGATTTAAAAAAGTATTTATAAATTTATTTTTGTCAACCCTGTAAACGTATTCTGTAAATTCTACTTAGTCACCCTAACAAACGTCTATAAAAACGTAACCCATCAATCATGTCACACATCGCCCCCTTTACCCACCATGTCCGGCCGACACCATAACTCCATACTTGGAATCATCCCAAAAATCCCTAATAGCTCCCATCGGTATCAATTTGGCAAGTTTGGCGATAAAAAGCAAGTAACCCGACAAATGTAGGACTATTCCTACGTTATTGGCACTTAGAATGGAGTTAGTGACATTTGATACCGTGATGGTTTTTTCGCGTTAAATACGTAATGGGGGTGTTGACTGTAGAGTTTGTTGATGAGTAAGGTAAGAAATATACTGGTGAAAATGTCAAGATTTTATTGTGGTGTATAGGTATAACATCAATAGGTATAACGTCAAGCCCTGAAAAGTTCCTATAGTTACTAAACCCCAGTTTTTTGTTTTATGTGGTAGGGAGTGCATCACCGCTGCCCATGGATATCAATAACCGTACAAGGATCGCAGATGCGTTGCTTGCCTTTACAAACTCCATATCTTCCCCAACTGAGCCAAAATCAAAATGAGCTCCCATTTTTAGGAATCCGTAGCCAAATGGCAAAAAACGGAACCCTTATAGTTTCGTCATGTCTGTCTGTCTGTCTGTCTGTCCTGGCTCGTTCTCCGCCGTTTCTGAACCGATTGCCACGAAAATTGGTGGAGAGATGTATAGTGATAATTCAAGAATTGGTTTTTAAAATAATCGAAAAATAATTATTTTTACCCCCCCTCCCATATAACGAAAAGTAAATTCGAAAAAAAAACTTCGACTTACCCCATTGTGTGGGGTATCGTTAAAAAAGGTATTTTTAAATACAATAAAACTTGCCTTGAAACCATGTGGATCAAACACCCCAGTCTCGAGATATATTAATACAAAGTTAAAATTAGAGCGTCCCCCCCCCCCTTAACTTTTGAAATACTATTACAATAATTTTGAAAAAAATGTCCTGTATACCTCCAAGTAAGTACTACCAACGAAAACTATAGCGAACTCTGTATCATACATAGTCAGTTTTATACAACTTGACCTACTTATGACGTGCAGTTGCCCTTACTAAATGGTGTCTTAAGCGGTCGGGCCATCTTTTAGCTACGGAACCCTTTCATGGGCGTGTCCGACACGCTCATGGCCGGTTTTATTATATCTTTTACCAGTATCTATAGAATAAATTATGTATATACTATCGGCCGCCCGCGACTCCGTCCGCGTGGATTTCGATTTACAATATCCTATGTGTTATTCTGATGTATAAGCTATATTGTGGTAAAGTTTCATTCAAATCCATTCAGTAGTTTTTACGTGAAAGAGTAACAAACATCCATACATCCATACATACAAACTTTCGCCTTTATAATAAATAGTAGTAGGATGTTCAAGGCAACACAGGCAGATAATCCTATGCACTTCATGAATCTGATCCAATAAAGCAAACGAAAATATATACTTTCTCTTATTCATTAAAAATATCGTATAATTTTGGGCGAAGTAACGAGAACGTTTTTTATAAACGTTAATAAGCCTCTTTTGGCGTTATGCAGATGGAGAGGCCTTTCAACGGCAACGTTTGAAGATAAACAGAGCAAAATGTGGTCGAGAACCCGGAACATTTGCATAATATCCAAGGAACATTGTTGTAAACGTAATTTTAAGTCCGAACGGACCCAAAAACATTTTCCCAAGATACGAGTATATGCTACGCGGGGAACATGAAGATTCAAATGAAACATGTTGGCGTGAAAATTCAATGTGATATATTCCGGTGTCAGTATTATTTGGATGAGAACCTTTCATCGTTATTGACGGGGCGCGGGCGGTAGGAATACGAATATACTAGAAGCCGCGGATTTTATCCAGGAGCTAGATTTGGGTATTTCCACTGGAAATCATATTCATCAGTGACCTTTAATGAAGACCTGAAATGTTTATTGACCATTATGTGATCGAGTTTACTTAAAATAATGTTCCAATAAAAAGCTTTTTGGTAAACTTGACACATGAGGCTTATGACAATTAAAATACACAACAAACTCAACAAACTCTACAGCTTTCTAAACTTAGTATGTTAGTAAAGACATAAATCTATCCCAACTAATATTATAAATGCGAAAGTAACTCTGTCTGTCTGTCTGTCTGTCTGTCTGTCTGTCTGTCTGTCTGTTACGCTTTCCCGCTTAAACCTCGCAACCGATTTTGATGAAATTTGGTACAGACAATCTTTAGACCCTGAGACAGAACATAGGCTACTTTTTGACCCATTCCAACCCCCCACTTCCCCGAAATGAGGGGTGGAAGTTTGTATGGAAAATCTAAACTACTTGAGTTAGACGCTTGAAATTTGGCATGCAGGTCCCTTAGTAAACTTGATGCTTAGTTGCAAAAGGATATTGCAAAATTCCCACGGGAACGGGAGTTAGCGGGAAAAAACATTCGTATAGTGAAAACCGACATCCACGCGGACGAAGTCGCGGGCGGCCGCTAGTAATATATAAAGCTCGATTTCTATATCTATAAAACTCAAAGGTGACTGACTGACATAGTGATCTATCAACGCACAGCCCAAACCACTGGACGGATTGGGCTGAAATTTGGTATGTAGGTAGATGTTATGACGTAGACGTCCGCTAAGAACGGATTTTGATTAATTCAACCCCTAAGGGGGTAAAAAAGGGGATGAACGGTAGTATGAAACTTTGTCAATTTTAAACCGATCGGGCTGAGACTTTGCATACATAAAGCTACTATGACGTAGGCATCGCATAAGCAATCATATTTATAAATTCCAACCCCCAAGGGGGTAAAATAGGGGATGAACGTTAGTATGAAACTTTGTCATTTTTTAACCGATCGGGCTGAGACTTTGCATTCATAAAGATAATATGACGTAGGCATCCCCTTTTAAACATTATTTGAAAATTCCACCACTAACGGGAAAAATAGGTGATAAAGAAACCGAAATCCACGCGGACGAAGTCGCGGGCGCCCGCTAGTATATAATATAGCGGACGGTCACGCGGTTTCACCCGCGTCCCGGGGGAACTATTTCCCGTACCGGGATAAAATATAGCCTATGTTACTCTGGGTGAATGTAGCTTTCCGACAGTGAAAGAATTTTTCGAATCTGCCAAGTAGTTTCGGAGCCTATTCAATTCATACAAACAAACAAACAAACAAAAAATCAAACCTTTCCTCTTTATAATATTTGTATAGATATTTCAAGAGCTATGATAAATATCAAGAAAATATTTCTAATCAAGCTTGAGAGAGGAAACAACCTACCGAAAGCTTAAGCAGTATTTTTACGCCGACGAGAAAACTCTGTTCCTATTTATCGCCCATTCTTCACCCATTTTCCTGTACATTAACATTTTATCAGGCGACACGTTGTATGCTCGTCACATTGGCTTTCGTAGGCTGATGTTAGACCAGCAATCTCTTGCAAATTAGTGGTCGACATTATCGATGAGCGTGATCAGTTATGGGGAATCGCAATTTAGATATTTAATATCGTTCTGCTTTGTGTTAGGGAAACTCAAAGATGACTGACTGACTGATCGACTGACTGGCTGATATAGTGATCTTTCAACGCACTGCCCTGCGGGATGGATTGAAATTGGGTTGGCTTAAACGGAAAGGATTTCGATCAATTCTACCCCAAGGGGATAAAACAGGGGATGAAATTTTTTATAAATCTTTTGACAATTTAAACCCATGAGGCTGTTACCTTGCATGCCTCAAGCTACTATGATGTATGAATGTATGCCCCTCCAAGGGCCATGCGGTCGAAGTCACGGACGGCCGCTAGTGATTACATCAGTTTTATCTCTCAATGTTACATGTTAAGACGTCTACACACGGAATCCGCTGGCCCGCCGACATGAACCCGAGCAAGGTCTGTTACAAAGGTGTCAGGCCTTGCTCGCCGGGCCAATAGTCGTTTTTCATTAAACGTAAAGACTACTAAAGACATTTGAAAAATAAACGATATCATGAAAAAGAAGAAATGTCGATTTTTTCTAGTACCTTACTGAGACGGTTTTTCCATATAATATTAAAGTTGCTTTCGCATGTCAACTTGTCAGTATGCCCTAATTCATATAAATAGTGTCTATTGCGTATGTTACACTGGGACATGTCTCTTACTACTATGTTCTACAGATCCTACAGTTTCGTTTCCAAGCTACGTCCGAACCTCCAGGCGGTATCCATAAAGGGAGGCATTCCAAACGGTATTTTAAGAGTTTTCTTTTGTCGTGGGCACGTGCCGATGGCAGCCGGACTATATCCCTTGGGGGAAGGACGGAGAAATTCATTTTGGAAGTTGGTTTCGAGTTACTTAAGTTTTGGGTTGAATTACTATGATTTTTTGGGGTAATAGAATTATAGGCCTATTTAATAACCTCGAATGGAGTAAGACTCGGATTTTTTTTATTTTTGTTTATCCAACTATATTATAGTATGACTAGAAAATGCATTGTACATATATATCAAATTACTGTACCAACGTTTGAGGCGATAATTAAATACAAAGGCTCCAGGCTTGATTGCTTGCCAGTATGGCATGTGATCACATAGAAGTTTTGTTTAGACAAAATGAATTAGTTACATTTTCATCCTTTCATTTCATTTATAGTTGTTATTATTTGACAAATAAAGAATAGATTTTTTATTCGTAACTTGTTGAACCATTCTTTACAATTAAGGTTGAGATTTATGCGATCACAAATGGTGGAATCAATTACACAGTTGCAGGCTAGATTGCTATCGAGCCTACAAAGCCTGCAATCAGTAATTTACGCTGCCGTGTAATGCAATTTAGTTGCGGTTGTTTTCTATTCACTAACGCAGATACGACTTCAGTTCAATAAACAATGAAAGAGTCGTTCAAAATAGTAGTTGCTGAAAGATTATACGGTTTGTAATTCGTAATATAAAATTAATACTTACTCAAACATTTATACCGATTATTTATTATTAATTACGGAAATAATAAACCATGACATGATAAAAAGTCATCAGACGATATTTTCTGTTTTTGTCTTTCTCGCGAAATTAACTGCTCCCTTCATCTTAACTCTGATTATGACTATGATATTGTAAACAATTTTTCATAAAGTGTTTGCATAATTATGTATGTGCCTAACGGACAAAGCATAAAAATTAAATACTGTCAACTTAAACCGATCCGAGCGTTTGACCTCCAAGCTCTATTGACAGCAATTTCTTCCAAACATTCGCTTATTACGCGATGAAATCTGCTCTTGCAGGACAGTAGCCCGTGGCCACGAGAGATTCGTTCAGAGATATCTCTATTGTGCGCTTGAGATAGATTCTTGAGATATCTCGAGAATGCAAGACCGCACAGCGCATATCTGTTATATATTGGACGTCCCCAAACGGCATTGGGTTTTTGTCTTTATCAAACTCCACGTCATATGGTTGTGATGAATTAAAAGTTGGAAGTGTACTTGCCGGAAAACATTCTCGTTCGTTCACAAGCATTTTTGGAACAAACATTGTACTTCTAAGTCTTAGGTAAGTTTCGGTACAGTTTAGGTTCACAAATTTTTATTTTTTTGTTCTATTTTTTTGTACAAAGGTTCCGCATTCCGTCTAGTCTGATAGTTTTTCGGCCAAAGGTGTCACATAGACCTTTGGAGTCCTGACTCACTGATAAGAAAATAGCACAGCAATTACTATACTACTTTATTGTGATCTTATAAAAGGTTCCTCAGTCATGCAGCTTACTCGAGCGAGAGTTCCAATATGATCTACCTCTTTGAATCTCCATGCTTTAAATGAAATGAATATTCTAAAAGATTTATTGAAGCATACTTTAATATTAGATCTGAATAAAATTATTTCCCATTGAAACGTTTACTTATTACGCGGTGAAATTCTCTGTTTCCAAGCTAGCTTGCGGCTAAGTGACCTTTTCAAAGATAAGACGGTGCATTTGTGATAGGATGAAGGAATTCGACCAGCACGAATCAAAACAAGCGTTTTAAAATTATCTGTATTCTGATCTTCTTGAACTTCAATAAAAGGTAATATTATATAGCATTTGTAAC
This sequence comes from Nomophila noctuella, assembly GCA_958496325.1. Classification (NCBI taxonomy): domain Eukaryota; kingdom Metazoa; phylum Arthropoda; class Insecta; order Lepidoptera; family Crambidae; genus Nomophila; species Nomophila noctuella. The sequence continues at coordinate 6,167,320 of OY292487.1, read as the reverse complement.
AAATGTTAAAACAAAAGGTAAATGATTATTCTTACATTTAAATTGGCAATATTCTTCCTTTCAATCTTAAACATAATATGAACATTAGAATCATCTTAATCATTAGCCTGTTGTAAGCCTCTGCTGAACGTGGGCCTGCCTTAGAAAAGGAGATAAAACCCCAATCAATATTCCGTTTCTTGCCATTTGGCTACGGAACCCTAAAAAACCTTCAGGCTTTGTAGCAATCCATTATTACGGAGGAATATCTAAGAAGAAACATCTTTAGTGTCTATTTACCACCAAGTGAGTTACGAGTAAGCGCTTGATCAAATGCAGAAGTAGAGGAGGGAAACTGGCCAAAACTGCACAATTTAGAACTTCTAGCAACTCTCTCTACCAACATTACTCTTTCAAGATTCAGTGTCGTAACTTTTCCATTTAAAAGACCATATTTTGAGGATTGATACTCTAAAGTTTGGAATGCGGTTGTTTTTAACAGTTTAAAATATAGTCCAAGTTGGACGGTTTTGGTCAAACGATACATCATTGTTTAAAACAACAATTCATAGAACAGTGTTCTCAAACGTGACCGATTAAAGTTACTCACTTGGAAAAGATGAAACACAACGTTTCATCTTTGAAAAGATTGTAAAACAAGAATTCTTACTGTGTGTCCCCATTTTATTGGTGTCATTTCACTTAAAACTTCAATAAAAGTTTCGGGAAAGTGTTCGCCGTGCTCATACTGTTGTATATCAACAGTGAATATCTTGCAGATGTTGTAAAAATATATTTGGCTTCATGTGTACTTTCAACTTAGGAAATAAAAAGATAGTAATAATTTTATACGATCTAGTATAACAAGTATGGTTCCAATAGTAGTAAGTGACCTTAGTATCTTTGTTTAAGAAAGTAACATCAAGACCTGATAGTTTTATTGTCGTCTTTGTGGTAAACAAAATAAATTAGAAAGTTTAGGTATTTAAAGGAACAACCTTTATGACGTCTAGATTCTTGCACAAATTCAACGCAATAAAAATTAATGAATTTTACCAATCAAATATTACTTTTAACATCTTACCTTATTGCGTTCAATTTTAACTAACGGATTGAAGTTGAATAATATAAATTACAATTAACCCTTATGTTTAATTCATACCATTAAGACAAATTGACTAAACCAATATAATCCTTTTCGTTGTCAGAAGAAATTTAAATACGCCTGTGACAATTTCCCTACCATAATCTTTTATTTAGCTACCATTTAAAAGAGACGACCACAAATTTGGCGACGTTGAAACTTCAGACACATTTTCCGCTTAAATTTAATCCTAGAGAGAATGGAGGATCATAAAATGAACTATATTAAGCAATTAAGGTATACAGTAATTTGCAAGTGACTGGAATTTGCAATATGCATTTCAAAGGATTGTAGCTGCACACTAGATGTTTTATTGTCATTAAACGTAAACATATTCTTGTCACAGTTTTATCAACTTAGATGACTTTGTCCATTACCTACGTCAGTAAATACTTAGAATTATTACAAGTATAAGAACTATTATATATTATAACCAGTCATAGTTCGTTACTTTTATTTTAAAGTAAAAATAATCGATTAACACTTTGAAAGTGTTATGATTTAATGCGTCCTTTTCCTTTTTGGGGTTCCGTGGTCTACTAGAAATTTATTGTTTTCTTTTGCTGTAGCGAAGTAACTGACAGATTTAGTTATAAATTGTTGTAAAGACATTTTATTTCAACTGCAACTGCTACTTTTTTACATAAATTCTAAAAATAATAAAGTATCACCCAGTTGGCCAGATAGCAATTTATCGCTATTTTCGGCGATACAGTAAGCCTATATTTTCAAGGGGAAGGGCAAGGGTCGTAAAATGACAACGCTAGGCAAAGCAATATACGAGTACCGCCTCAAGACATGCCGGGTATCGTGTGCTAAGCGCTTCTGTGGCTTTTTTCCAGGGATGCGATTTATTGTAATCCGTTTTTAAAAATAAGTTGTATTTTAAGCTGCAGTATACTGCGCCTCGAAGGTATAGTGGTGTAAGTACCGGATTGTGATCTCAAGATCCTGGAGTCGATTCCCAAAACGTAATTCAGCCCGGGTTTGTGATCATCAAACCGCATTTGGCAAGCGTACTGATTAAGTCAAAATCCATCTTTGTAACGAAAGAATATTATTTTATAGCAGGATCGATACAATTATTTTCCTATTGATAGCATTGTTTTCAAATGAAACAGTGTTTTTTGATGTTTACTCCAATGAATAGGTACCATTACCAAAAGTATTTCTTCTCGTCGAACTTGCAAAATCATTGACTTTATCCAATATTCCCGACCTTATTAAAGAAGTTTTGTCTTCGTAAATTTGATTCAGACAGGCCTTGACTTTGAGTCCCTACATAGAGTCGTAAAACTGATTTTCGTACTTTACAGCCTTGCTTGTAACGGAAGGTCAAGTTCTAAGGACCAGCCGAAGGTCAATATACGGAATGATGTTTGTTCGTTGAATTATTAATATATTTATAGTAAGTACTTATTATAGTAAGTACTTAGATTTTATAGATTTATTTTCATCATTATGTTTGTTATCATTTATCACAAAATAAATTGTATTAAAACTTAAATATTTTATGATACCTAATGCCATGTGGCATTAAGTCCGCCTTTTGTACAAATTTTATTTCGTGCAATAAAGTTTAAATAAATAAATAAAATACCTTTAAATATTATTATTATAATATCAAAACTGCAGTCTTGGGTTGAGCACATTTTTAGGGTTCCGTAGCCAAAATGGCAAAAAAACGGAACCCTTATAGATTCGTCATGTCTGTCTGTCTGTCTGTCTGTCTGTCCGCCAGTCTGTCACAGCCACTTTTTTCCGAAACTATAAGTACTATACTGTTGAAACTTAGTGAGTAGATGTATTCTGTGAACCGCAACAAGGTTTTCACACGAAAATAGAAAAAAAATAAAAAAAATGGGGGTTCCCCATAGTGAGAAACTGAAACTCGAAATTCTTTTTTTCATTGAACATATACGTGTGGGGTATCTATGGATAGGTCTTTAAAAATTATGTTAAGGTTTCTAATATCACTTTTTTCTAAAGTCAATACTCTACGTGACAGACCCTTCCAAAGTGGAAAAAAGTGTGTCCCCCCCCTCTAACTTCTAAAATAAGAGGATGATAAAACTGAAATCATTATATTATAATGTACATTACCATAAAAACTACCAACGAAAATTGGTTCGAACGAAATCTATTCAGTAGTTTTTTTAATACGTCAAAAATAGAATTTGTACGGAACCCTCAGTGCGGGAGTCCGATTCGCACTTGGCCAATTTTCTCATTTATTTTTAGAACTATGTTCAAATAATATGTTGAGAAACAATCATATAGTTCGTTATTCATGCTTTTGCTTTTGTATATATGCAATTGTTATAAGCGTGCAAATAAAAACTTAAAAGGAGTTCTTATGGGTACCGAAGCACCTATTGCAGAAGCAGCTCAAGATTTTATCAAAACAAAATTGTATGTTTCAAGAGCTAATGTTCAAGACACATTCTGCAAATCTTGCATAGTGCTTACCGCACGAGCTAAAACTTAATGGAGTGTGTATAACGTCGTCCTACATTTTAGCATGCATGCTGAGTTTAGGATCTCTGCGCGATCACTGGTTCTAATAAAAGGCTAGTTGTTTGAGGGGCAGACTAAAATTGAGGAACGTAACACACAAGTTTATTTTTGTCGAACTGAAAATTTTCTTACTAGTCGTGTTAAGAATGACTTACTCAAAATCTTGAACACAGAGGATGTTTAATTTTTGTCTCAAAAAATAATATTATAAGTTTTTCCAAGTTATGTTGTTATCAACTTAAGAGAGAGCCCCTGCAAACCTTTTAAGTTGCTTATTTACTTGATGAAACACTTCACTAGTTCGATCAACATGTGTACAGTAAATATCTCTCAAATAGGAACGTTGAACTCCAAAAGTCTTCAGAAACTATACATAAGTTTTCCATCATCATTTCTATATTTGCATGAAGAAAATCCTCCCTCCTGATAGAGCTTCACAAGCGGAGATTTAAATTGGAATCGGATCGAACGGTCGCTTCAACTGTAATTGTCAATCACATAACGGTTACGCAATTATCGTTTGTCGCAGTACCCGATGCAGAATAGATGTGCCGAGCTTGCAGTTGCGAGGAAAGTTTGGTGACAATTGATGTTGTAACATTAATGATAGCGGTGCTGATGTTATACCCTGAGGTACACTTTAGTCAATGGGGTACACGACTGGCAGGTCAAATCACTCACTTTTATTAAACGTCAAAAACGTAAGCTTGTAGGGAAAATTGTATGAAATACTAAGGTTTGACGTCACAACTTAGTAGTGTCAAATGAATACTTTTTTAGTTCCGATTAACTGTAATAATTTGTTAAAAGCGTAAAAGTTACTGTGGCATAATGATAAGCGATTATTTATTAATTACTTCGTTAATGTAAGAGTTTCATAATTTATTTTGAAGTCAGTCGTCTACCCTATTGAATGACTCCTGGTGGTTTAGCAAAGATACCACTCCGACCATTTTAGCCATCGCCATTACTTCGACTAATATTGCCATCCCGCACACGAAGTATCCGTGTGAACGGGATGGATATTATAAGCCGTGCTGTTAGCAATAGCCACAATATCCAAAATGACAACTTGGCTAGACCACTGAAGCTTAAAAAAAAGCCTTAAATAGCTAGCAATTAATCATTTAGGTAAAAAAAACCCAAAGTATTAATTGACTTTAACGGAATTAATTTATTTACCAAAATAAGGATTGCGATATGTTCGTGTTTGAAAACTGGTATTGCCTACTTTTATCCCTTATTTTAACACCTTGTTAAGAACATAAAGCAAATAAATGATTAGAATTAACAAGATCTAATTTTAGCATTAGCCGTCTTGAAATAGTTTAATCTGGATTTCGGCCCATTCCGGACCTTAATGTCTCCGGTCAAAAGGGTTAGAGGTGATTTGTAGGGTCCATCTGGGGAAAGGTTTAGAATTTTCGATTATGTCCCCGACAAAGGAAAGTGTGGGCACACATTACGGTGCTATTCATTCCACACGATGAAGGCATTCGATTAGTAAGACTTCGTTTGTAAAACTGTCGTATGACCCGAAATACAAGAACATGTTATTTTATTGTTTCTCTTGAAAGCGTTGTGGTAAAGTACGAGTATGATAATTTAACTTAGGTTTTGTTATGAGTCTCAAGATAAATTTACGTGAGTTTGTTTCGGATTTTTTGGCATCTGATATCTACTGTGTATCTTTATTCTCCGTTGAGAATGCTTGACGATCTACAATAATGACACCACAAACAATAATTTTGAAGACACACTTTGTGAAAGAAAATCTTCTTAATGCATTTCCGATTATCAGCGTATTTACATGTTTTGACCTATATTACATAGTAAGTACTAAATTGAACGTGTTTGATAACAAAAGCGGGGTTGGTTACCAAAGGAGTGCAAACACGATTCCATGATTGCACAAGCCAAGCCTTTGCCCTAGAAACAAACTGTTAGGAGTGTCTTTATATTCTGACGCAAACGTCTTTAGTAAACACAAATTCGTAGCAGAATTTCAGCAAACAATGGTTATAGCCTGTGCTTTGAAATTAATGGTTTTTTATTTATAAAAGACTTGTTAAAATAACAAAGCTCATTTAGGGAGTGTATAGGGTTATTAAGACAGGAAACTTATCTCCGACCATTGTAGAGTTGTTGGTGTTCATGGGAAGTGCTGTTTACTTACAGGTTTGTAATGTATTATGTATGGGAAAGAAGGTTACCATTAGGTGACATACCTACACAAAAACATGTACAATATTTCAATTGAATTCTACAACAATCAGTGTAAGATAACTGGTTATTTTGGATCAAAATAGCATACAATGTATCTACATCTATACTAATATTATAAAGAGGAAGGTTAGTTTTTCTTTGTATGTAACAAATAAACTCAAAAACTACTGGACCTTTTTGAATAATTCTTTCACCGTTGGCTAGCTACACTATCCCCAGTAAACAAAGGGTACTTTTGATCCCGGAAATGTGGGGGGAGGGGGATGCTATATTTGGAAGAAGAAATTACACACGGGTAAAACCGCGGCGGAAAACTAGTTCTAGATAAAATCGTTTACTGACAAGAGCGGATTTTCAGCAGCGGACTCATAAATAAAATGCGCTCAGATTTGCCGCAAGAGTAAATTTGAACCTACTCGCGTATGTAGGTTAGTAACATGAAATATTTTGGTCCGGATGTCTTAATATACTACCACAAGTTTCATAAGGAGCCAAAATGTGTACAAAATAATACTACTAAAATCTATATTACAGTTTATTTTTCGCAATGCAAAACCAAGACCATTCTAATATTACATACCGAATATGATTGCTTAAGACAATAATGGCCATGATTTTGCGCCTAGTAAGGTCTCAAATAAATTTTAAATATCTCTTAATAATTAGAAAAACAACAAGACTTTAGCAATCAATAAAACATGAGATCATGCCATTTCTCTCAATCACGGAAAAGCTAATGTTAATAAAAATCTGAATACTTCTATATAAAGCTGAAGAGTTTGTTTAAAAGCGCTAATCTCAGGAACTACTGGTTCGATTTGAAAAAATATTCAAGTAAGTCAAGTCAGTCCATTTAACGAGGAAGGCTTTATAGGCTATTCGAAATCGAAATCCACGCGGACGGAGTCGCGGGCGGCCGCTAGTTAGCAGTACAACATTTCAAATTAAGATATATCACCGTGGCAACTCCGGATAACAATCTGGGTGAGCTTGAATATTAAGTACAACTGGGCAAGCAAAATTACAGTTGTTTTGTCATGCAAATACACAGTGGAGTGATTTACGTGTGAAAGAGCTTTGGCAAGCGGCCAAGTCTTAGATCTGGCATTCTTGCCTAGGAATACCGCTTCATTGACTGCCACTTAGATATTCCAGTCATTATAGTTTGTTCATTTAGGCAGAGCTGTGTCTTCATATAAAATGAAAGAGACTTGTAATTTTTTCTTGGAAATAGTAATAGCGAGAATGCTAGAAATACATTATGACACTACTGCAGTATATAACACTACTACAAAGTAAATGCTTACGTAAGCGTAAAAAAAGCACATATATACAGACGGATTAATATTATTAAGTAGCGTAAATAAATTTAAAATTACACATATATTGTGTATTCTTACCAATAGAAAACTTATCTGAGAGAGATTAAAGCGGACTTAAAGCAACGATATCTACCTGTCTAGGTGATTAAACTTCTTTAAAGGCAGTTTCGAAATACACAAAGCGGAAAAAACGCGACACGGGTAAGTGTGTCATGTCAACTGATCTTACTGACTTGGCTGATTAATTTGCAAAACTTAACCATAATTTGTTTTTTATACTATATTAAAAACAGTTTTGTCTAAGTAAACCAATTAATAAAAGCAGCGATGTCTACCTGTCTTTGTAATTAAACTTCTTTACAGTAAGTGCCTTCCAACTCCTATAAGCGTTTGCTTTGCAGCGTTCGAGGAGTTACTCGCAGTTTCGTAGTTCTCTTCGCGAAGTATTTCTAATCAAACCCTCAGGTTTCAACTTGAACGCTCTAAGCTAAGCTGTATTGTGAAACACAATTTGTGTCTTTAGATTACATTATGCATATACTCTCATAGTGCCTGGGAAAAAAATATTTGAACCATGATCATTAGCATTATTATATTTTTATTATTTGTTTCCGACACCTATCCAAAGTTACTTAAAAGACTTAGAAGTAAAAAGCGTCTCTTAAAAAGCCCTTTTTAGGGTTCCGTAGCCAAAATGGCAAAAAAACGGAACCCTTATAGATTCGTCATGTCTGTCTGTCTGTCTGTCTGTCCGCCAGTCTGTCACAGCCACTTTTTTCCGAAACTATAAGTACTATACTATTGAAACTTGGTGAGTGGATGTATTCTGTGAACCGCAACAAGGTTTTCATACGAAAACAGAAAAAAAAATTAAAAAATGGGGGGTCCCCATAGTTAGAACTGAAACTGAAAATATTTTTTTTCATTGAACATATACGTGTGGGGTATCTATGGATAGGTCTTTAAAAATTATATTGAGGTTTCTAAGCTCATTTTTTTCTTAAGTGAATACTTTGCGTGACAGACTCTTCCAAAGTGGAAAAAAGTGTGTCCCCCCCCTCTAACTTCTAAAGTAAGAGGATGATAAATCTGAAATAAATATATAATGTACATTACCATAAAAACTACCAACGAAAATTGGTTCGAACGAAATCTATTCAGTAGTTTTTTAAATACGTCAAAAATAGAATTTGTACGGAACCCTCAGTGCGGGAGTCCGACTCGCACTTGGCCAATTTTTTATCAAGTAATGTCTTTGGTAATCTTTTTAAGTGGCTTCAGTAAAAAGCGGCTTACTAAACGCTTGGCGACCGTAATTGCTCACATTATTATGTTTATCTGATCTAATGTAGGATGCTTGAAAATCGTCCTCATCAATCAAAAGTACTACAACTACGCTTAGGAATAAAATTCTACCTACGGTCCTCCATGTTTTTGAACTTGTGAGGATATGCCAAACTTTCTTAAAGGTAATCATAATTTTATTACTATGGGACAAGTTCTACTCTTATCTACACTACACTGCCTCCGTGGCGCAGTGGCTAGTGTGCCGCACTTTAAAGCGGCGGCCGCGCCGGAGGTCCTGGGTTCGAATCCCGGGTCGGACCGATGAAATTGTGTCTATGTTTTCATGTTGTGAAAACACAGACACAGTCCGGAGTTTGGAAGTTGGCGGTGTATTTACACCCCCGTTCCTCGGAAAACACGTTAAGCCGTTGGTCCTGCGCCTGATCTCTCTACGGTCGTGTCAGATTGCTGTCCCACCGAATTATGGGAGTGAGGGAATAGGGAGTGCACCTGTGCTTGCGCATGCGCTTGTGCACTATAATATATCCCGCGTAAGTGGCTAATCGTAAGATTGGCCGCCGTGGCCGAATTCGGCTAGGAGGGTATTATTATTATTATTATCTACACTAATTTTATTAAGAGGAAAATTTTTGGAATGTTATATTATTAAAAAATAGGCTTTCAAAAATAATAGACTGATTTTTTAAAATTCTTTCACTATTCAAAAGCTTTATAAGCCCCGAGTACCATAGGCTAATTAAGTTTCCAAAAATACCTGTGTTATTTCTACCTGCTCATTTTTAGTGCCCGTGCAAAGCCAGGACGAGCCGCTAGTCAGTAATAAAGTATGTCTACTCAATTTTTTCGTACGTGAAAAATATAATCATCCTAAAGTCACATAGTCCGGAACATGAATTTTCATAGACAGTTTGGGGTGTCGTAAACATTGATCGTCAATTTAAGCTGGCTAAGATTTTTACTACTGTACAGTCCGTAAACATTGAATATAGTGACGTGAGTTAAATCACGTAAAGTTATTGGAAGTTTTCGGTCTCGAAAGTGGTGTAGTTTTGTTTATGTAGTTATTGTTTTGAAACAGTTTTATGCATTTTATTTTATCTGTTCCGGAAAATTATTGAATGCTTTAGTAAATGATCACTTTTATAATTCATTATTCTTCGCGTAAAGCTCATTTTAACCTAATTAATATAACACATGTTATTCAACAAAAACAATAAAATTGTACGAACATTTTCTTTCGTTTAAAAATGCACAATGCACTTAAAAACGTCTGATCACAAATTTTATTGTGCTAAAATAAGATATCCATATAATGTTCTTACATCCATCCTGATATACTTACTGATAATAATAAAGCTGAAGAGTTTGTTTGTTTGAACGCGCTCATCTCAGAAACTACCTATCAGCACGAATTTAAAAAATATATTTGTGTTAGATATTCCATTTTTTCGAGGAAGGCGTTAAGCTATAATATAACACCATGACGTGTGCGCGGACGACGTCGCGGGTAGCTGCTAGTTATACATATAAATGTATTCGTTAAGTTGAGAGTTAAATCTAAGTAAGTTAAGCGAGTGTCGTGTTAAGCTACATATAAATTGGGACGGCGGCGGCGAGCTTCCCGGCAGAATAGACCTCGTAAAGTGCATGACGTCGCGTGCAGGGATAGTCTTAGTGCTGGCTTTACTTTACCGTAATTAAAAACTTGATTCTAGTTGAAGTAAAAATTTTTTTTATCATAATTATATGTATCTATATTTTATTTTAGTAATAAAGTTTCCTTTGCAAGAAATGGTGTAAGTTTTTTTGGTAACCGGGTAATTAAGAGGGTCGCCGTTAACCTTTTAATGGGTGGATCAACTTTTTAACCGACATAAGTTTGTCCCGACGACATCGCATTCGAAAACGACTAAATTCAGACAATATAGAAATTATTTCTATGTTTTATTCAATTAACAGCTCATTAACCTTAATAAAAAACATATGATATCTAGATAAAACGAAGAAGTAAACGTAAAAACTATGGTAACTCAGTATACGACTTTGCAAAAGACATAGCTTTCCATACAAATTTTAGCTGTCCCTTGATCGAGGTGGCTATATGTAATTACTAATTTAAGAGTTTTTTTCCTTGGAACATTCTTAAGTCTGCTTATATATTGCTTATAAATGAAACAAGGTTTAGTTCTTACTATGTTAAATATAAAAATAGGTTTTAATTTTATAGAAATATAGGCTTTAAAGCTCTGTCCCTAATTCATCTCATTTTGTGGTGTATACTGAGTGACCGCGAAAAAACGTAAACAAAATTATGCAATACGTCACAAATTTCTAGTAAAGAACGGGGATACGATGTTATTCCTTGCACGCGCGGCGGCTAGCCTTTGATTCCTGCCGTTGCGCTGCCAGTCCGCAGCAAACTCTGGAGGAGTGCGCGTGTATTTATTCAGTGTCGGCAGAGTTACCGGATTATTTCGATGAACGGGTAAATGTTTTTTAATTTCTTCATCAGATTTTGAAGGTCCTTAAGGCTGATTTGCTATGGGTCAATTCAAAAAGTTCGCCATATTAGTAAATTTTAATTTACAGTCCATTACGTAAAAAATGTCTGCTGAGTTGCCTGTATACAGTGTTACCAAAGTGGTAACTCCAAAGACAATTTAGGTAACGCTTTAGACATTATGCGATTTTCATAGACATACTGTCATAATCAAAACTACTTACAGATTGTAAACTTGCTAATGGCGGTATCCATGGTGGAAAACATGCATAACACACCTCAATAAGCCGCTCAAGTTGTTACCTTTTTGCAACAAGGACTCAGACAGCGAGTATTCGCTTCACAGTTTCTCTTTAGTCAGTCTACTGTATCCCGAGTATACAAGCAATATAGAGAGACTGGATCATTATTTTGAGGCTAAGAACCAGCCGCCACCGGGGTACTTCTGAACGAAACGATCAGTTCATTGTTTCTACCACCCTGCGAAATCGGTACCTTACGGGTGTGGACGTGCAGGTGAGCTGAGACATGTACAAGATGTAGCTGTCAGCGAGTAGACGGTAAGAAGACGTCTAAAGGAAGCCAACCTGACTCCAAAAAGGCCAGCAACAGGCCACAAATCGACTGCAGGCCACCGGCAAGCTCGGTTACAGCTTGGTCGAGGGCATCTCAACTCGAGTTTTGAACGGGATCGACCGCTGCAATGGCGGTTATGGTAACTCACAAAAGAGTGCAGGGTGTGTCTGCATGGCAGTGAAAGGAGAGGCCAGGAGTACAGGCGTCCGGGAGAGTGAATTTCCCAATGCTGTTTCGCAGAAACCGTTCCCTTTGGTGGCGGTTCTGGCATGATGTGGGCTAGTATCCCGTTGGAGGATAAAACCGAGCTCGTTTTCGTGCCTGGAGGAGGCCGAGGAGGACAAGAAGCTGAGGGGCACATCACAAATATTTTCCTGGAACATGTTGTGCCCTACGCAGGATTTGCTGGCGAAGACTTCATCCTTACATCATCATTATTATCAGCCTGTCGCAGTCAACTGCTGGCCATAGGCCTCTCCTAATGCAAGACAAAGCTCTATGCCACACAGCGTGCATTCCGCAGCAGTTCCTTCAAAAAGTCGATTTGCACACCATGGACTGGCATGTGCTAGTTCCAGACCAGGTCAAGGTCCAGGACAAGCTCAAACGCAGGGTACGAAAAAGAAAATCAGCCCAATCTAGTCCAGAAGAGTTGAAGGCAGTTTTATTAGAGGATTGGGGAGGTATCCGTCAAGACACCTTCAATAAATAAACAAGGTCGATGAAGAACCGATTACGGGCTGTACTTAGGGCAGTATTAAATACTGGACCAATATTTTTTATAATCCCTAAGAAAAAAACATGTTCTAGTTGTGTCAATTCTGAACTCAACACCTTTACCCAAAATCCCATTTTCCCTCATTCAAGTTCAGACACCGATATCAAAAAAGTATACATTGTTATTATTAATGATGATATCTCATAAAAACTGAAGTTTTAAGCTATTAAATGACATATCCTTTCTATTCAAATGTTGCATACTTTTACTTAGAACTATGTTTGAATGCAGAGGTTGGGCTGAGTCGATTAGGTTGCTTGCGAGTGTAGTTATGTTCAGAAGTATATAGATTGTTCTTGTCTCTTGTCTCTTGAGTTACCAAAAATGTCTCAGGAGTTACTATTTGTCCCTAAATTTGTAAGCCGTTTTTGGAAGGTAACAATGTGTGTTTGATTTCATTTGTATGATTATTTTAGGTTTACCGTAAAATAAGGTTGTTTACTTTAATTTCAGAGAAAACTGTGATTATATTTTAAGTTTTTAAAGAATAACAGAGAAAATTTACAACATGTATGACTCGTTAGTAACTCAGCATACATATATATCATATTTTAGTGCCCATATACTAAAACTATATACAAATGCTGTATACCAAACTATTTGATTTCGCATGACAGAATAAATCCACTTAAATAAATATTGAAGTGTCTATTCATTCAAGAATTGCAGCGTTATAACTTTGGGTAACTCCGGTGACAAAACTATGGGTCAAGATTTAAACATTTGAGTTTTTCAATAAGAAATAGTTCAAAAAGTTCGCTGCTCGATTAGGAAGCCGTATCTCAGATATATTTGACACACTTCTGAGTAAATAAAATGGATAAATAAGCAAAAAAATTTTTTTGAAACATGCCGAAATTTTACGCTCGTTTTGTCGGTTAAAAAGTTGATCCACCCTAATAATGAAATTAAAAAAATACTAAGGTGTCCCACTGCAGGCTAAAGGCTTTCATATTTTGAAATCGTGGTTACGTAACAAAGTTGGATTTGGGTTTATCACCACCCTTTAGTTAACAACATTATATTATAATTAATAATGAATAAAATTTTAGGGAAATATTTATTTTATTACACTGATATGGTGCCTTTTAATGTTTTTGGGCGCCATTCCAAGTTTAATAAAAAACAATGTTTATAATATATAACCAATAGTAACATAAACATATTTTATGTATGTTTATGTAGACAAGACAAAGATTGTTTTATAATCACTTGATGACCGTTCTGTGATTGTAATATTAAGGCCACAACTACTGATGTAATATTCTAATCCATTACCCCAAATTGGTAAAATGGATTAAGAAGATCATTTTTGGTGATCGGGTTTCGTTAATGCTGTTAAATGCTAGTTACTCTTCAGATAATGGATAAAAGATACATTTATAAATATACAAAGGATAAGATAAATGAATGTAGTAAAGGCAAACAATTCATAACTAGAAAACTTTAGAAGAATCTTCTCGCGGAAGCGAAGTTCACAGCTCATAAAGTGGATTTCATAAAAACATATCCAAGTTGGAAGTTTCCAACGAGGAGTATCTAAGTTGTGAGACTATCGGCACTTTCACAACTGCTTTGGAAATTTTAATACGTACTTCCTTCAATTGATAAAGTTCGAGATATTTGTCACGGAACACAAAGGCGCTTGTTGTGTTAATAAAATGTGATTTAAGATTGTCTTAAATCACATTTTATTTAACAACAAGCCATAACAGTCTGTTGTATTTTATAAAAGTACATTACGACTTATTCAATATTAGATCGTTTTGTTATTGCAAATATATAATTATAAATACCTTGGACCAACACTTGGCTAAAGGTGGTGATGGCAGATGGACCAAAAGTGTAACCGAATGGTGGCCCAGATTTGGTAAAAGAGGACGAGGACGCCCCCCGAACAGATGGTCGACCGACATTGTAAAAACGGCGGGTAAGACCTGGTTGAGAAGAGCACAGGCCCGTTGTGCATGGCGTTCATTGGATGAGGCCTATACCCTGAAGTCGGATCAATCAAAGGGCTGATGATGATGATGATCATGGACCAACACACATTTTTCATTGTTTCCTTTAGCAGAACATTAAAGGTTAAATGCGATAGAGTCCCACGCTCGAGCATGACGTCGAAGGTGAATAAAAATTTCACATTATATGTAAAGGAAACCCTCATCACAAATAAGATATAAATACCCATGAATACAAAGTAAATATATCACAAACTTTAATAGCAGGGTCGCATGCCTGTCACTGGCATATATTCAGTGCAGATACGCAAAAAGAAAATTAAGTTAGCCATGAGTTTGTGGGCGTTCGTGAGTCCACACAGAAAATATGAAATCTTTTTTTAGATAAACAAAATGCGTCCACATAGAAAATGTAAAATTGTTTGAATTCTTTGGGGATGGAAATATGTTTAAAACATCAAATGATTAATTTTAGGTAGCCTCAGTAAAAATAAAGCTATTTTTGCGTAAAGTTAAATTCATTTTCATTTTTAACATAGAGGTGCCTTTTGAAAGCAACTCACACAATGATTTTGTACTAGAACTGAATACGTTTATGACTTTTGAATTTTGACCAAAAAAGTATTAGGTATGCTCAAACAAGAATAGGTTTATTTGTTTCATAAAAAACGACTGTTATTTTATTGTAAGCCGAAAATATTTTCTGTTCTTTTTGTTTTTCTAAGATAAAATCCCTGGTACGAAAGTAGTCACGTGCCTACCATCAGATGACCCGTCTACCCTTATTATCACTAAAAAGTTTCATAAAAGTCACGTCAACAGACGTTTGCTAACACCAAGTTCACACTAAGACAGCCACACGTCACACATTAGGTATAGTTACCGCATTTTATGAGGCAGAAAGATTTTTACACCGTTTTAATCCTATTCTAAAGCCTCTAGTCTAGACGTTTTCACACAAGAAACTCATGACGCAGTAAAGTTGGTGGTTTAGTGTAATATATTTCATACTTTTCTCTTTAGGATATAGTCGGCGACACTTTTAATTTTGTGCCAAATGTTTACTAAATATGGAACTCTTTAATGAAACTCTTACTTTTTAAACAGCTTTTCGTTTAAACGTAGTTTGTTTTTAAATAACGCAAGAAATGGTACATTGTCTACAATAAGGGCTTTCTCTTGGCTCAGCCTTGATATTAATATTCCATTTGTTTAGCTTAAGTGTCACTCGAAAAGAGCACGAGTGAATCAGAACATAATATAATTAATCCAAAATAAACACAGAAATTTCCAAACCCGACGCGCGTCGTGGTTGACAATCCTGTCCGAGGATACTTCATTCCTTTTGAACCCTTCACAGGCAAATTTGTATACAAATAGGAGGCGGAAATGGGAAGCAATCATTCCACTCACGTACCTACATAATATTGTGTGGTAATATTATTTCCTTTTCAAAGTCGGAAGGGAAGTAAAAATTTTCAATTTATTTTCCAATTATGAATCGTTACATTCTGTTAAACGCTGACTTTAGAAATACACATTGAATAAAAATAAAATATGAGAAATTGTGTTTATGTAACCTTGCCGTTTAAAGGAAGAAACGGAGAGGTATTGGACTTTCAAAATATCTCAGATCACTATATGTACATTGATCTGACTCCGTAATAGCACTTGTGTTACAGACATCAAAATCAACAGTGGTACTATAAATATACTTAAATAGGTCAACCAGACCAGGATAAACAGACATGGTCAATGATCATGCACACTAACGTTTATCCTGTGCGGGGATCGAACCCTCCTTCTCTTGGTCTAATAGTCACTTTCTTGACCACTACACCAAGCGCCTCGGCAAAATAACAAAGGTAAAGAAAATAAATGCATGGATATCAAAATAAATCATTCAATCAATCAAAGGCACATCAATCTGATAAACTACATAATTCGTTTGATTTTGTGTAAACTATTTCAGAATATGTATGCGGGTTAACATATTTTAGAATCTCAATGAAAGCCCATAACTTTGAACTAACATTATTACAGTAGATACTGGTCTATCAAAGGCAAGCCCGGGTACCTATAGTTTATTACATATATCAAAAGATCTCCTGATCTCCTGGGATTTTTATGTCTGGATATAAAAGGCACCTTTTCATCCCTACGTTAATGAATTTGCATTTGGCTTTAGTACCGTAGCGAGGGTCCAACGCGAATATTTTGTTATTATTTAGGTACCTACAAATTTTTAAAAAGGACTTTAAAATCCAGTTTAGAAGCAAGCACTCCTCTAGTTATCAGTTTGATGTGGTGAAATTCTGTTCCACGCACTGTATTCAAACAGAAATACTTACATCTATAAACCTTTATCCATATTGAAGGCTGTTGACCCTTATACGCTGTATTCTGAGCTTATACGTAGGTACGAGCAATATTAATATAAAATATATAATGTTATATAATTATAATAAAAATATACGCGTAAGCATAATTTTAACCTCAATGTGCCCCGTTGAAATTCTAAAAGCCCTTGATTAAGTAAAGAATAATAACACCCCGGCCGTTTTTGACCATGGCGGCCGATCTTACGATCAGCCAGGTACGCAGGATATTATTATACATAGTGCACAAGTGAGTGCGCAAGGACAGGTGCGCTCCCTATTCCCTCACTCTAATAGGTCGGTGGGACACAGCAATCTCACCGAAGAGAAATTAGGCGCAGGATTAACGTGCATTCCGAAGCACGGAGGACCACGAGCAAATTTTTTTCGTCACCTATATGGTGACTGGCCTCTGCTGCTGAAAGTTGCTTAACTTAGCAATCGCATGCCAAGTGCGCTAACCACTGCGCCCCATCGAGTTCCTCAGTAGAGAATATGTTAACTTCTAGCACATAAAGGCTTATCAGAATAGGCAAACGGCGCTATCTTGTAAAGTATTGGATGCATTATGCGAAACTGTACTTACCATATTCAGTTGCGTTGCGTGCTTGTCTGCCGACTGAAATAAAGTAAAACAGCATTTTAACGCCTTGATATATGATAGGGCTTTTGCCCTGCAGTGGGACATTGATAGGCTGATACTTGATTCTTTAACTCAGGGCATTACTAGCGTCAAATAAGTAACTATTGGTTAACTGCCTACGTGGTGTTGTGGTTATAGCACTGTGCTCGCTCGGAGGTCGTGGGTTCAAATCCAGCGGGAGCACTTCCACTTTAGTGTCGGTTTTCCCAGTTTGGTTAGGAAATTGCAGGCTTGAAACACCTTCAATGTGTGCATTTATGAATGAATAAGTTCGAAACCACAGAATATACTAAATCTGTATGTGTTCGAGACTGAATGTTGGGTAACAATTTAAATTAATATTCGGCGATTTTATTTTATTCTCATACTCGCTGCGGGCTTAAGCTTTACCGCTGAAAGTAATATTAATGTGCTCTGAGTCTAGGTATGTTTCCACGCGGCGGATAAACACGCAATTTCTCATTTCAAAACCATCCATTTTGAGATCCTTCGTCATTACTGCATTATCCGCTGATTTATTTCATTATCTCACCATCCGGCTTTTATTTTCGACGATGATTTAGCGTTTTAGCAAAGAGGTTACCGACAGTACTAAAATGATTTCCAGGAGGAATAAAAATATGGAGTAAATTGATAAAAAACTTTTATGGTGGATTTTGTTATACGGCTCACGGTGGGTCAGTTATAAACGAGGCTTATGCGACAAGTTAATTTCAAATTCTATCGATTTACCCGTATAACATCTTTAAAAAAATATTTATAAAAATTAATCTGTACTCACATTATTATTATTAGCCCATATCGATCCACTGCAGGGCAAAGGCCTCCCCCTCCGTTTTCCACTTTGCTCAGTCTATACTCACATATTGTACATATTTTTTTAAATACACACGACTACTCACTCACGTAACAATCACAAACAAATTTAACACTTGGTCTCATTAAAAACTGCAATTTAACCCGAATCAACTTTTGCTCTTTAACTGCAGTGATCATCACGGACTGTCTTAGATGGTAATGCGCCAACTGACATTTTAATAATTCCAATTCTACCCTCAACATTTTCTTCCTGCAATCATTCACTATGATATTACACGTTCCGATCCACAGAGAGAGAGCTTGTTGTATTTTGAAGCCTTTAATATGTTTATTATTGTTTTATTTTATAACTTGATATAATAAAAAATTACACAAATATGTAATAGAAACGTGAAAGTTTCTTAGTTTGGGTGTTTGTCCGTCAATCACGCTGAAATTACGAACGGATTTTAATGAAATTTGGTATGGGCTGACTTATGTGTTAGGACTGGTGACTTGTTACACAGCTTGTTATCCCGAAACAGGAATCTTGATAATTTCACGTAGGCAAAGCCGCCGGTAAAAGATTTTTAAAGTTACCACCGCCTATAAAATTTTGTACTATCTAGAACTTTTATCATCAGGCTATTTACATTGTGCAGAGTTTATCTTCTGTTATTGTTCTGTTTAAAAACATATTTATTAACTTATATTTCAATAACCTAAATGTAATCAATATAAGTTATATTATCTTTGGACATATACAATAAATGCCGACCTTTTTTTATTACTGATACATATCTAGTAAGCTTTTACCCACAATTTTATCTGTTTACTTCCATATCAATTTATCAGTGTTTCAATACATTTCGTAGTTGACCTCAATGTTTATTTCATCACAGTGTTTTATTTATCGTTTTTGGGTAATGGGATTGCGAGTTACTGAATTATTAAGATTGATTAAATAAGTTTGTTTTGTAAAAGTTCATGGACATTATACTGACAAGAACTTTATTTAATCAACCATATTTAATGATTTCCATGGTAAAACATACCGTCCACTCCGAGAATTTAATTATTTTACTTGTACTTTAGCAAAATCAGGTACAAAGGTCAAACTTAATGCATGATAACATTATCTACTAGTCAGTCATGGCTTCACTGTAGGTTTAAATGGGATTTGATCCTAGGACACCTAATGAAGCCGTTGCTCTTAAATGGAACTAAATAATAAGCGATAGTAATAAAACGGACTTTTGACTGATACACACATTTAATAAAATTTCTGAATATATTTTAACATCTTATGTACATTTCCAAGACAGTACAAAAATAATTGTACATTATTTATATACAATTCTTGTCTATTCAATCTCAGTACTTTATTCTAGCCTCAATAAAATAAAATATTTAATATTAACAATACATTTCTTATTTCCTATGTACCTTAATATTATAGGCTATGTTTGTCTTATGCTAATGACTATTGGTTTTACAAATAAACTTAATATATTTACAGCATAGAGTGTACAAACATTTGTGTGATAAAATAAAAAATGGCTCCTCACTGTTTAAGGTCCAACGTAAAAAATACTTAAATTCTTCTACGAAAGTTGGAAAATAGTCTGCCTGCGACAGTAAGTAAGTAAAATCCCCATTAACAGTTTTTCCTCGGGAAGGAAGGTTGATTCTCTGAAACCGCGACGTAAATGCATTCCTCATAACAACTTATTTAAAAGACTTGTAAAAGTTATACACATTATTTGAATGAATGAAATAAAGTAAATTATAATGTCAAAGGGTTTTTAAAAATCTACAGCACCATCTAGCGGCAATGTGTTGTAAAAAGTCACAACTGAGGTTCTTTTAGAAGTGAACTCTGTTGGCTGTCGAATCCTCATAGTCCAAGATCCCGGTGCCCCCAGACGTTACTTATTTTCTCATAAGAAATATAAATGGGATAAAGTAGTGTTAGTACGTACTTTGAGTGTGTGCATACCTGTTACCTTGGGTCGACGGCCAATTCATAGTTACCAGGTGCTAAAGGTAGATAAGTACAGTACTGATTTTTCTTAAATTCTCAGTGCTGATTTTTACATTTATGTTTTAGATTTTGTTGTTAAAAATTAATAATCATTATTGCCAGACACTTTCCATCGGCGCTTACCCTTACCAGACGCTTTAAAAATTAAAAAAAAATAACATATTCTTACTTATAATCTCACTCTTGATTTTTATGTATGATACTTGGGGAACTATTTGAACACCCCTGGTCAGCAGCCAGACCAATTGGAGGGGTCAAACATCCCCCCAGACACACGTAAAGTGTCGCTATGTGTATAAGCGCGAGGTCATTATTTGTACGCTTGAGTGGCCGGAATAATTGACGTAGATGCTGCCCGACTCCAACTCTTTATCAACACTTATATGGTTTGTGACGTAAATGAAGAGTTCAATCGTAAAAATGTGAAAAATTTTGATGCTAGTAACTTACCACCATGCAAAAGTGAGCTTTCACAGCAGTTTCGACGAGCTATTATTAATTTTTAACAACAATATCTAAAACATATTTAAAAATCAGCACTGAGAATTTAAGAAAAATCAGTACTGTATTTATCTACCTTTAGCACCTGGTACCTATGAATTGGCCGTCGACCCAAGGTAACAGGTATGCACACACTCAAAGTACGTACTAACACTACTTTGTCCCATTTATATTTCTTATGAGAAAATAAGTAACGTCTGGGGGCACCGGGATCTTACTCTATCAACATCTATCGAAGCTAAAGAGCACAAGCATCGTTGTATAAAGTTCCTTATTTTTATTGAAACTTAGTATAGAAACACACTTGGCTGAAAATACGCGACCAAAGAATGGTGGTAATGCATTTACTAAGTTCACGACGTGATTTTTGCTCATAATCTTCCATTTAGAATACATTGGCAGTCAGGGTGAACTTCGGTCCCCGTTTTTTCGTCCTAGTGTCATTTTATGCTTAGATTTAGAATACTATAATAAGTCTCAGTTATTTTACATATGCCTGACAGCTTACAGAAAACTTCTTTTGAAAAAAAATAACTTCTAACGCATAATACCTTCGTGGACATGTTCCTTCTTTACTGTCGGTGTTACCCGAATTATAATAATATTATATAATATTCGACCTAATTTTTAAACAAAAAGAAAAATAGTTGTTACATATAAAATAGTCTAAGAAAGTTATCTAGATTAACTTAATTGTAATAGCACTATTTTATATTTGGCAAACTTATTGTACTGATAATATGAAACAAAATTTGTAATGTTATAAAACCATGAGTTATCAAGAGTTTACAAAAGCTTTGGAGACTTTCAATTGTTTTTGTAACCTTACATATTTTCGATTTACTTTGGATAAATCAATCTCTTGGCTGTATAAGAAAGTTGAATGAAATAACTCGTACTAACACAATAGCTTCAAACGGTATTTTCGGTTAGTATAATTTTAAATAATGACTAGGTAATTCCCCATTACTAATCTCCAAATACCTACACAAATATAAACAAAACAATTTTATTAATAAAATATAAACAAGCAATCTTTTAAGTTAGTATTTATTTGTTTATTAATAAATACAAGTGTTTGATTTATTACAAGTAAATCTCTTAACTTTTTTATTTTTAAATTTTGGGTTGGCTCGTAACTCAATTTTGAGTAAGTGTTCTTAAATCTAGGTTATTACATACGTATGTACATTTAACATTTTAATCTATCGAAGTAAGTACCTAGTAAGGCAACTCCTTACTAAAGCATAAAATTTATATTGGATTTTTTTAATTAACGTCATTGCGACTTTACCCATACATTTTGGATTAATAGAGGAAAGTTATAAATTCACGCTACCAATATGTAAGGGTGCGTTCAAATCTGACGAATGCGCGGCAAATTGTATGCAGATCGCAAACTGCTTACATCCTGCGCGCGTGCAGTTAGGGAGAGACTCGACCAAAAGCGATGTCACACAATTCACCAGAGATATTCGAGTGAAGCGTAGATGTGTAGTAAGAAGCCAATACGATTGGCCACGTGATAAGTCCAAAACCTATTGGATGCTTAGACACATCTCCGCTTCGCTTGCACAGTCGCACATCTCGTCTATCTCGTCAATCTCGACTTTTCTGCAATTATGCGTGGTTTGTATGTGCATTATAATCTCGCGCTTACAGTGCAGAAAGTTTGGTGTGCTGTGGATCCACTCCCATCGGCGTGTAGCTTGCGCGCGGGTTCCCCAGAGCGGTGAACGAACTTTAATCGCAGTGCACGCGAGCAGCTCGCGAGCCGGTCGCAAGCTATATATTTGCGCCGCATTTAGCAGATGTAGACACATCGGGGGCGTTTGGCAGAAAAAAGCGTTTGCAAGCGTTTGTAAACAAAATGGCGATTGTTAGCGCAAAATGGCGATTGTTAAGCGGTAACACAGTAAACTGACAGTTAGCAAACACGTCCTGGCCGAAAACTGTACAGTTTGCGCTAACAATCGCCATTTTGTTTACAAACGCTCGCAAACGTTTTTTACTGCCAAACGCCCCCATCCTTTGAGTAAAAATAGTAAACTCTGTCCTCCCGCACCGCGGCGGTACAGTGGGAGAACCACAAGAGCTACAACTTTACATTGCGTCCGGACAATGTTGCCTCATTGTCCTGCAGTGCGCCGCGCTACTGCAGCGCGTGGCGGCAGCAGCGCGGCGCGCAGGCGGGGCGCTAGAGCATGACGTCGCGCGCGGGCGCGGGCGCGGGGGCGCGCTGTCAGTCGCGCGCCGCCAGCACCAGCAGCTGCGTTCGACGCACCTCGTGGTTGTGAGACACGCTGCTGCTGCGTGTGCGGTTTAACATCTGGAATGGAACGGAATACAAGATAAGAAGAAGGAAACTGAAAACAGGAGAACGGATAAGATCGTTCGCTTCGTGAATCGGCCGACCGCGCCGTTTAGGGTGTTACCACACCAATCGATCGATCGTCGATCGACGCCGTCGATCGATGGTAGAATGGAATAGTCGACGTCGATCGAGCTGTTTCGCCAATTGATCAACGTCGACTGGTGCCATCGATCAGCAATCGATCGATTGGTTAGTTGACTGGTGTCCGTGGATGGCGTCGATCAATTATAGCTACCACACCAGTCGATCAACATCGACCGATGTCGATTTTTGGCGTCGATCGACGATCGATCGATTGGTGTGGTAACACCCTTACCTACTACAAAAGAAGCATGTCGCGTGTCCCCACTTAGGTGCCACAGGCGCCACGGGCACTGATTCAACGCAGCAAATGCTCTTATGATCAACCTAGCTCCTGTCTCGGTTAAATCCACAGCCATTGTCTTGGAGGCCAGGGTACGCTTCGACTAAAATCCTGAGTTTACCAGACTGGTTAAAAAAATCGTCAACCGCCGCAGGCACTTGCTCAACGAAGCAAACTACTAAAAGGAGTAAAAAGATTTTGCAGGAGTCGAGAGGAATCAACGTAAGACTACAAATGACTTAAAAGTGGTTGGTGTATAAATAGGATTAAAGACGATTATTCCATAAAATTCTGTTCAGAAAATAAAAAATAATCCCTACTTACGAGAAGCCTGACCCAAATGAAGCTTATGAGTGCTATGCAAGCGTAGTAGAAAGTGGTCAGCATCATACCGTGGCAACAGAATGCGACCTCCTCGCGTGCGTGGAACTGAGCAGGTCGGAGTTGGCGGTGGAGTCGGAGCGCGAGCGCAGCGTGCCGCGCCCGTAGCGCTTGCGCGGCCCGCCCCAGAACAACCACCGGTATGGAGGCACTCGTCTGGAATGTAAATACATATGTAGATGTTTTTGGTTAATAATATGTAGGTGACGATACTACTATCAATTACACTAAAACTGAAGATTTATCTCTATACTAATACATAAAACTGAAGAGTTTGTTTGTTTGTTTGAATGCGCTAATCTCAGGAACTACTGGTCCGATTTGAAATATTTTATTTTTGGATAGTCCATTTGAAACCGAACACCGGAAACCGGAAACCACGTGGACGGAGTCGTGGGCGACTAGTCAAATTATATCAGCATAAAGCGACATGTTTCTGAGACACATTCAGGTGCAGCTACCAGATCTAAGTGCTTCTCGATCGACAACTAGTCCCGTTATTGCAATACAATAATTGTTTAGAACTGACAATAAAAACCTAACACCTATTTTGGTATAACTAATTATTTTTAGTAAAGCGTCTTGTTATCATCAACATAAATCAATATGTCTTTTAACAAGAAAACCGTGTGATGAAACAATCACGAGGTAATTCGTTAGTGTCATCGTTTAACACGTAAATATACCAAATCTCCTACTTGGTAATTTTCTTGCCATAGCAAAGAAAATCTACGGATACATACCTAAGACTCGTATAAATGTGGGGAGAGAACATGCAGCATATCAAAGGGTTTGCTGCTGAGTTGAGAGGTGCTAAGCTCTGGATGAGCGTGGCTATGGCTATGTTGCTCTGCGTCGGCGGTATGTGGTGGTAGACTTGGAGCAAGTCGAACACGATGTACGGCGACCAGCATAGCACGAATACTGGAATAAAATGCTGGGTGACAATTTGGCAAGAAGAGGATGTTTTTTTATTTTTTAAATGATATTATTTGGAAAAATAAAATCTAGACAAAATTAAACTGAAGAAATAAAAATGCAAATTAATCTTCATTTAAGCTAAAATGAAAAATGACTCGTTCGTCGTATTTCTTGATGTAAGTCAACGAAAGTATTCAAAATAATGGGTGTATTGCTTACCAAACACAATAACAAACGTCATCTTGACACTTTTGATCTTCGCCCTTGGAATCAGGCCACGAGAACTCGCTCGGCGGGAGTCAGGATCACTTTCTATGTGTCCTGAAATATTAATTTATTTTAGAAACAGAAAAATAAACTCAATTTTTTTTTCCTGGTTTGTGTGCTTTTTACGGCGCCTTCTCCCAGATCACGTACTTTACGACTATAATCTACTTCACGTACTGTACATAGAATCGAATTATTATGTTAACCCGAATTTAAAAAAAAAAATCTAAACAAAACATATTTTTGTCAACCAATTTCGTCATATTGCTGGGCAAAGTAGGTATGGGCAAAGTAGGTATCCCCTATATTTTTCCACCTGCATCTGTCTGCGACCAAAATTAACTATCTCGGGAAATGTTAAAAAGATCGTCACACCGTCTTTTCTTTAGCCTTCCCTTGGTTTGTTGCCCGTCAGTCGGTAATCATTGGGTGACGATTTGTCAATATAGTCCAGTAATTTTAGCAATTTTGATCCACGATCTGCGGAATAATTCCTAGTGAGCTGAATTTTTGTATACACCTTTATTATGATATTGTAATGATGATGTGAAAAATCGACATTGATATCGTGCCGGCTAAAAAAGTTATAGGGGTCCAAACGTCACGAAGATCAGTTTTTCACAAATATCTCGCGATCTATTGCTCAGAGGTCGATAATGGCTTCATAAAAGTTGTTCGTCGTAAAATTGTCTACAAAAAAGGTCTCTTGCAATTTTCTGTAAAATTAACCGTTTTTGAAATAGAGACTAGAATGCACTCACATATGGTATTGTATACCGTACGCCGCATACCAAGGCATAAACCCTATTGTTTGTTATTTTCCTTTTTTTGTTTGTGTGTTTTTTGTTAGTATGATGATCTACATATAGAAATATAAGGGACTTGTAATACTAGTACAGTAAGGGAAATAGGAATATCAGCTATAAAAAACTAAGTGGCAATTTTTTTTGTCACTTTATAACTCAAGAACGGGCTCACCGATCCAAACCAAATTTTCAGGGTTTGTACAGACTATTTAGTAGATGTTTTATGTGAAGTTTGAACAAAATCGGTCGTTTTTTTTATACGTAGCGAAGCACGTACCGGGCCGCTAGTGATGATATAGATATGCTATGTCCTGTGACGTTTGGACCCCTATAACTTTTTTAGCCGGCACGATATCAATGTCGATTTTTCACATCTTCATTGAAATATCATAATAAAGGCGTATACAAAAATTCAGCCCACTAGGATTTTTTCCCCAGATCGTGGATAAAAATTGCTAAAATTCACATTGCATATCTATATCATTACTAGCGGCCCGGTACGTGCTTCGCTACGTATAAAAAAACGACCGATTTTGTTCAAACTTCACATAAAACATCTACTAAATAGTCTGTACAAACCCTGAAAATTTGGTTTGGATCGGTGAGCCCGTTCTTGAGTTATAAAGTGACAAAAAAAATTGCCACTTAGTTTTTTATAGCTGATATTCCTATTTTCCTTACTGTACTAGTATTACAAGTCCCTTATATTTATATATGTAGATCATCATACTAACAAAAAACACACAAACAAAAAAAGGAAAATAACAAACAATAGGGTTTATGCCTTGGTATGCGGCGTACGGTATACAATACCATATGTGAGTGCATTCTAGTCTCTATTTCAAAAACGGTTAATTTTACAGAAAATTGCAAGAGACCTTTTTTGTAGACAATTTTACGACGAACAACTTTTATGAAGCCATTATCGACCTCTGAGCAATAGATCGCGAGATATTTGTGAAAAACTGATCTTCGTGACGTTTGGACCCCTATAACTTTTTTAGCCGGCACGATATCAATGTCGATTTTTCACATCATCATTACAATATCATAATAAAGGTGTATACAAAAATTCAGCTCACTAGGAATTATTCCGCAGATAAAATCTAAAATTCCTGGACTAATATCCCTTCCTGCATTCTGAACACTAAAATATGAAAAATTCCTCAAACAACACCTACCATTCCTCATAGTCTTCGTCCTCCTCGAGTTGATAGGCGGGCTCATGACCACAGCCTTGCTCTTCGTCCATATAGTCAGCACTATGACTGCATAGCACGCTGCTATCGCCAACGCTGGCAGCACGAAGATCATCACAGACACTAGGGTCATCCAGATCTGCCATCGCTTCGACGTGCCTAAGTCTATCCAGCACTGCTGCTGACCTGAAATTGGGAAGAAATATGGTATATTTATTGCATCCTTTGGAGGGCAGCGCAATATTATAATTGTCTGCTCAATTTTCTGGATCAAGCTTAAACAACAAAGAGAAAACGTGTTTCGCCAACCCTGACTAGTGCGGGATAAGGGCAGGAGAATGATGAGAAAAATAAAATCAGTTAGTAAATCTTCATTTTTGCGTTCAACGGAACTAAAATTTATCGCACTGATTCTAAAACTATTTTATTTAAGAATCAGTTCGATAAAGCGCTTTGAAATGAAGGCTTGAACAGTATGATTCGAAGATACATACGGAATTTAAAGAATTACATACAATACATCGAAAGGTTAAATTTTACCTTGAATCTCCTTTACTTCGTACAATATGAAGATTGGAATGGAGAATACAATACTGATCAGCCATGCCGATATAATCAGACCCCTTGCACGATTCCCTGAAACACGAAAACACAGTTCATTTGAAAATAAATCCTAAGGGCATGCTCTTCCACGAATGAGTGGATTTTTTGGGATTGAGGATTGTTATAAATACGTCAGAGCGTATTCATGGAGCTTAAAAAGGAGATGTGATACTGATTTTTACTTTTATGTTTAACTCGCTGCCCTCCCCGGCTTCGCCCGTGGTACTTACTTACATGTATTATACATACAAACTTTTCTTAAGAATCACTCTATCTATTAAAAAAAACCGCGACAAAATCCGTTGCGTAGTTTTAAAGATCTAAGCATACATACGGACATACAGCGAAAACGACTTTGTTTTATACTATGTATATGATGGGCTTACTTTAAAATTACGGGAAGCAATAGCTGTGATGCGTAGAACAGACTTCAAGCATAATAAAACAGTAAAATACGCCAACGCTATTTCAGGAAAACAGTTAACCAGACGGTAGACTAGAGGACTTAAAAATGTTTCTGCTAAAAAGATTCTGCTAGAGAATATAAATTAACCGTTTAAGCGTTCCTGGCAGTTAATTATAATATAAACGAGAAGTCATATTAAATCAGAACAATGGTTTGAATACAATGGAAATTAAGCGGTAAATATCTTCTCTTTATTCAATAAAAGCTGTTCCCGTTTCTTATTTAATTAAAATTCATTAATACCAAGATGAAGTGGTCGTTGAGCGCAGTTTAAAGGGGTAGTAAAGAATATTGTTTCGACCGCCGTTACCCTGATGAGAATAAAATCAAAAAGGTTTTCGCATTCAAGCGCTATTATGAATAAGAGAGAGAACATTTTACCGTGCAATGATATTTCACATAAGTTCCAAATATAAAAAGTTGTATAGACTTTTCCAAAGCCTAAAGCTGCCCACGTGAACAATTATGTATGTGAGTGAATTCAAAGAGACGAGACTTCATGCAAAGGAAATAGGAGAATTTGAAAAGAAACAGCTACAAAAAAGATTTTGTCAGACGTTGCGGCTCGATTGGCATAGACTTGCACCATAAATCGTCATAATCGTCGTCATAATCATCATAATAAGCACATAATGATATCAGAGTAACATGTAAAACTTTTTGCAATATTTAACCCTAACTTGTCTTATAACCGCGTACATCAATCAAATAGCAACTTCTCTAGAATGAAAACAGCAACCTAGGTCTTATTTCAAATCTAATGGAATATCGCAAAGCTCAATGATACTGTGGGCAATTATCTCCCTATTGTGTCTGGGACAGATATGAATAGATTAAATTTGCTCAATTAATTATTGAGAGTGATCCAAAGCTGAAATGTAGACTCAATTATTAGTAATCATGTACTTAAGCTGACATCTTACATTATAATTTGTGAAAGCTTCTTGTTATTAGCTAAATGGAGGAAATATTTCGGAACAGTATCGGTACACTTTAGAAACGAACTTTTAGGAGATGTACATATGTTGTTTTTAGTCTCCTCCAATTCTATGTGATATACAGGAAGAACGTACAATAAAATAAGTTATAGAAATTATAAACTGTAAAGTCCACGTTTTCCTGCTCCAAATTAGGCAAAACATAAAATGAATAACAACATAAGCATTATAAACAAGCTAAATAAAAACATTGAGAACAAAGCGTCTGTATATATAAAATATGTTATTTATCTTTTTGATAAAACTTACAGCTTCCAGAGAAGTTCATAGGATTGGTGATCGCGTCGCATCTGTCTATACTCAGGGCAACGAGTACATACGTAGATGCGTACATTACCACCGCCTGGAAACAGAAACAACACATTTTAAACAAAACCAGTAGATAATACAATTATTTCAAACTTGTTTAATTCCAAAATACACGTTGGGTCGAAAGTCCCAGGCGCCGACTGACATTCCTCTCTGTTCCACGCGATGGACCCGGCACCCACACGGAGAATCCACGGATAGCTAAGAAGTTCGTCTCTTAATTATGAATAAAATTAGGAAAAAGAAAGAAGGTACATAACAACTACAGCTTTCCTGTATCAGCTGGGATTTGAAACCGGAACTCGGATCTCCTAACCTTCTGGGTGATGTCTACGTCCAGCAGTGAATTGCAATATACTAAGAAAGATAACAAAACTTTAAAGAAATTAATAAATTCCTTGGACTATCACACCGATTGCCTAGTTCCAAAACTAAGCTCGAAGCTTGTACTATGGATGCTATGGGAACGCATATACAATAATTTAATTATTTTATGAACATCGTAGAAATGCAGATGTTTATCAGACAAACATTGGCCCCTAGTCGGATTGGAACCCGCAACCCTCGGTTTCGTAGCCAGGATCTCTGACCACTAGACCAACGGGCCCGTCAAACTCATCTAGCATTAAATTTTATAAGTGTTTCAATCAAAACTTTACCAATTAAAGAGAACAAACGTTTCAACATAACTCTAATTGAACATTAATATTACTAAAAGACCCTGACTCGGTGTAACAACGATCTTTGTTAAGACGAGATGAATCATTTATCATATTTCTCAAATAAGATGTATTATGAAGTGCACTTCAACAGAATCAAAAGTTAGGGGTTGAAGTTTTAAACTGTTATCTATTAAGTACCTGCTGTTGAAACTTGATGGAAATAAATAGGAATACCTATGTACTGTAATTCATTGATTTTTTGAAATGAATAGAAAGGTTTCACATTTGCTTAGCAGTGGAAAGTAAATGGAAAATGTATATATATATCGATGCCTAACGGCCAAAAAGGCCTAACCGCCACTTCACAAACTTTACAGGAGAGAGGATTAAAGACGAAAAATTACGAAAAAAAATCATAAGTCGTTGGGTTTTGCTTCCTAAGATTCCAAATTTTAGGTGTAAATATAAAAGATACTTCTCTTCAAAAGGTATTTATTAAAGTATTACAAATCATTCATCTAAGGGTGTTTTTAGTCGCTTATGCTCAAATGGATTTATTTTTTTACAGCAAAAATGTCGTAACTGCATTTACCAAAAAAATTCATGCTAGCCTAAGCGACTTAATTGCATCTGTATTTTTATTAAAATTGCTTAACCGACATTAAGCCAACATAAGAAGTGATTGACGAAAAAGTCTTAGTGTTAGCGAAATACTAAATATACAGGGTGTCGCAGATAACCTGTACCAGCGAAAGTCTGCGACCAGGGACACCAATACCCATAGATTGAATCATTTATTTTGAGAAAAAATGGGATAAGCGTCACAATGCATAGTAATATGTGATAGGGCAAATAATCCTAAGCGCCATATCTTATATTTGAAAATTGCAGCCCGAAAGTATTAAGCGACATTTTTGTTATTTATTGTTTTTAAGCAAAATTGTCTAAGTAACTTTTTCAAACTATTATATTTCCTAACCACCAGAATGAAAAAAAGCACTAAATATTGGGCGCATAGGACGTAAAATTAAGGCTTCGAGCCTTAATTTACCAACCGCTTAAGCGACAAAAATAACGCCCTAGAGAGACGAAACCTGGATAGAACGACGCAGAAAAAAAAGGCGATTCCAATGATGTATATAAGTCGATTTCGCAAAAAATGTCGCTTAGGCCATTTTGGCCGTTAGGCATCGATATATGTAGCCAGACGAACTTTGTGTCTACAATTAATTAATGTCGAATATTTTTAAGAACGTAATTAATCATTTTCTGTTGGGGAGTAGCAGTTATTCAATAATGACATATGATGAGGCCACTATCAATTGAACCATTCAAGCTTGTCTATTATGCGTCTTTGGCGAAAATTTATTAATCTAAAGTCTACAACTATGATTATCCTAACTTTAAGGAGCTCGATGGCGCAGTGGTTGCCATTGCAAAGTTAAGCAACTTTTGCTGCGGCCAGTCATTTGGAAGGGTGACAGATTTTTTTTATCCCAAGCAACTCCGTGCTTTGTAAGGCACGTGAAGCCGATGGTCTTGTGCCTGATCTCTCTACCGTCGTTTCAGATTTCTATTCCACTGAACTATTAGAGTAAGGGAATAGGGAGTACACCTGTGCCTGCGCACTCACATGTGCACTACAATATATCCAGTGTAGGTACCTGGCTGATCATAAGATCGGCAGAAATGGTCGAAAAACGGCCGAAAGGATATGTTATATTTATATAATATTCTACTTAAGTATTACAGTATAAAGAATTAAGCTTACCTGTAAAAATTTGACGAATTTGCACATAAATTCACCCGCTAGCCATGCTATGGTTATTTTTTGCATTATATCGACAAACACGTAGATCAACCCAACAAAGAGGTCTGAAACAATATACAAATAAATAAAAAACAAAAATACATACAATGCATAATTTAGTTTCAACGAAAAATGATACCTTATATTTAGTGAAACTTTATACGATAAGTTAATTATGACAGGTACTGCTTATTATAATCACGTATGATGGTATTTTTATTATTCATTACGCATTTCTTCTTTAATTTTTGAAACAAAGGTGATTTTCATTATTATGTTTTCTCATTGTTTCTGATATTATAATAAAGGTTAAAAGGTTTGACATGAATAACGTGTTAATTAGCAGGTAAAAAAAGATATGACGTGAAAATGAATTTCTATGTGAATCAAAATGCAAAGTAAACTACTTTGACTCTGATTTTATTCTTTTGAACATGTTATTTTGTTCGTGGAGAAAATTCAAAGAAAGCAATAAATAGCGTTTCACATGAAGACGATTCTTTAAATAAATCTTGTATTAAAACGAAGTCAAGTATTTTTTACAAAAACCTACTAATGATCAATGTTAGGTTTTAGGACCAGTTTTTATTAAGCAGCTTCTTGTTTGTGATAATCTCATAAATCATTCTTCGTCAATCTCATAAATCGTCATTATTTACTACTGAACAAAAGCTCTCTTACCACAATACGTCAAACAAATATCAAACGTATATCGAAGCCGTATGGTACAGAATCCAGTGGCAATATCTTCTGGAGCTGAAGACGGGATTTAGTTTGTTACAAACATGTTGAAATGTTTCAATACACATTAGTGAGCTTATACTGTGTTTTGAATAAGTTTAAGGTGTGTTCATACGACAATATATTTTTTACCAAATTCTTGTAAAAATTCCAGTTTAATTGAAGTAATTTCATGACGCGACGAATATAAGTTTGTAGTAGTGTTTCACCTGATGGTAACTTTCAGACTTCCAGAATTTATGGTTACATGTGAATAAACCAATCGTAAGGAATTTACAGTGCCCAGAACAAATTAAACTAAACTTATGTGGCAAGTGACGCATAACACCTGAGTCATTCCGTGAACACGGCTTCTGAGAGGAGCTGAAACGTTGAGTTTTCCTATAAATATGTATTTTTAATGAAACGACGATTTTGTCCATTTAAAAGTAGTTTATCAAATGAGTAACAGTTGCGTAAACCTTAGATAGCATTATGAAAACTGCAAGTAGGAAAATAGCAAAAATAATTGTTTAATTTTGGTAACATTAACAGTTCAGGCTGCTATTAGCCTGCTACATTATTTCACTGATTATATTTATTCCTCGTTACTGAATCTATTGTAACAATTAGAATACAGTATGAAAGCTCCCTATCTCAATTTTTTCTTGTTGCGAAAATAGATTTCCAGTACACGGAAATGTTTGTATCTCCTCTGAATCAGCATGTAAGTTTTTGTTGAACTTGTGGTATTTATAGTTGACGTTTTTATAGACGAATCTGCAATAGAGACGATTTCATGGAAATTTTTGACCTTCATGAGTTAGGAAGAATAGTATTTTATAGTATCAGTTAACACTTATAACAGTTTTCTACGAGGTCGGCGTTTTGAATATCTTCCGTTCTATTACGTTACCCATTTTTTACATAGGACAATGATTGTTATACCCAGTTAACAAATATATTTGTTAACTGGGTATAAGCACCCACCCAGTTAACAAATATATTTGTTAACTGGGTATAAGAATCATTGTCCTTGTCATTAATATATTAATGACATTAATTGAAGTATAGCGTTTTCACCTAACGATAGCAACTAAACTGTACTTAATCATTGCACAATGCGAACATTTCTTTTTATATTTTAATTTAAGCATTTTACATGCTATCGATAAATATTCAATTTATAGATAATGATAATATTACTAAAAACACATTAGGCATTTTGGAAATAACAAGGAGAAATTCATCAGGTCCACTCAGCACAACTTAGCATTTTGTACAATTTGTGAATTAAATATTTCATGATTTAACTCTTGCTTAGTCCATATTTTGATTGAGGTAGGCTTAATCCTTTGTCCAAGATTTGGAGAATCCAGTTATGGAGCTACATGCTGTCATATATTTTCACTCCACTTGACAAAGGAACCAGATTAATTGGATTACCTAGTCAGTTTAAACCGAAGTTGCACGTTTACTTCTTTTTTTTTAATTTTGTCTTTGGGTTACCGCGATTTTTCCCTTTTTTTACAGCGATACTGCGATTTCTTTACATTTGAAAGAATTTTTATTAAAACAAAACTATTAGCTTTTAGTATATCTGTAGTGGTATTTTTGTTTTCATGTGAGCAAATAATACTCGTAGCTTCACTTTTAACTTAATTTTAACATAACTCCGTTTTGATTATGTTTAACAACTATCTTCAAACACCATTAAGATACTTAATATATTTTGAAGATATTTCCAAAGCCCTATTGGGTACAAATAAACAAAGCAAAAAGTCTTTGACGGTTCGAAGATGTCATCAGGGCATAAATCTTAAACGCGATCTACACTGCAGAGAAAGGAAGTAAAGTCGAGTATTAATCAACGCTACACTTCAGTGCATACTGTAAATTTTATTTAACGTCAATAATTGCATTTTTTAAATTAAGATACCCGATGTTCCTGACATCATAAAACGACACCAGAAAACTGTGGCATTATTCTGTTTGACATGTCAACGTACGTTTAAACATATTACTACGATAAGAAGCGACAGTTGCTTCTAATTTAAATGCCAATTTCAGAGCGGGTCCGAGTTTACCGAGGGCTTAATCTAACAATTCAAATCTAAGACTGACACTCAATAACTGTCATGTAAAAAAAAACAAAATGTGACCGCAAAATTAACTCGATTTCCTAAATCAGAAATCAAGGTAAGCTAAGTATTTGTAGGCACAAAGTTACATTGTTTGTTCCAACAAAATTATTTCACAAAAAACATTCTGCATTAATTTTAACTGTGCCACCGCTAAGTCACGCTAAAGCTACCGAGACTCAGGAAACAAGGGTTTGATCTGATTTAGAGGAATACTGCAATTTACACGACGTTTTTTGTGAACCGGGAAAAACAACTTGGTGAATTTGGAGGGATTAATAGGATTTTCGGTTAAATTAATGGCTTTACTACATAGGTAATTGTGCTAAGGATGCTTATGGCGAAATAAAATGTATGAGCTTAATTATTCATTGTTTGCATACTTCATTTATTGCAGTTAGTTTAGTCCCCCAATTCCATCTCGGAGAGTAGCTTCTGGAACTGTCTTCCTTCAGATTCCTCGTACACGGAGATCAGCCTTTGCTTCAGTGCGTCGTAGTATCGCTCTGCCGGTGGGTTGTACAGCAAATCGCTAATTTGTTCTATGTCTTGCTTTTCTAGTTGCGCGATGACGAGCTGGGCGAGTTGAGTCTGTCCTTTCTTCAAATCATGTGTCGCAGCTTCGAATGTGATGAACCATAGCCGTGGTTTATCTCGCCAGAAGGGAGGTACGCGCATTGACAACGCAATACCCGCCACTTCTGCGGTTCTTGAGCTGGAAGCGGTGCTGGTGGTTTGATCCTCTTCGGCCATAATGATTGTCTTGAATAAGCTTGTTGTTGAATTTTTCTTCCAGAGGTTGCTTCTTGTTCCTTCGATTAGTCGTCGGGCGTCGGGCAGTCGTCGGGGTCACCACTTTAGGACTTCTGGTTTGAATGAAACTCCATTTGAAGTGTAGAAGAAGAGAATAAGATTAAAACTTAACCTAATATATACAAAAAGATGGTTCACAACTAGCGGTACATAAAGGAAGCATTACAATTACAATATAAAACTAATTAAAACATAAACTATCTCCCTCTCGCTCTTGCGTGCAAATGGCCGGCGCGTCGCGGTGTCGGGCTGCGCGCGCAGGTCTTGCGCGGCGCGTAACTGGGAATGCACGCCGCGAGTTGAGAATACTGCACTAAAACAGTATTTGTTTGCAGCAGCTACATAATATTATATATTTTTGTTGTAGTTCAAAAACAAAATGCAGTAAATAACATGAACAATAAATTTCATGTATGGACCCTCTATGATTTCTCAGTATAGTAAAAAAATGGTCTTATTTTATCCCAAAAATCTGATAGAATTTTTTGAACTATTTACGTATTATGTAAATCCTCCTAAAAATATTGCGCACTTTTGTTTTATTTCTAACAATCTTTTTCATGTGATTCATACAACAGGTTACAACTCCATTTTGTTGAAAATCGCAAAACTTCTCAAGTAATCGTTACTTATAGAAAGAGCTTATAAAGTCAATTAACAAACTGCGTACGGGCAAAAAGATAAGCCATGCATTTCTGAACTTCTACTTAAACTTCTCTAAGTCTATTATGATAAAAATAGATCTAAGTTTATTTACTTTATCTGAAAGCTTACAAACACTTATTGTTCTTTAATGAGCGCCATCATTTTCATGACATTTCCGAAAATTAGACGTAACAAAATAATCATGCTTTACTTTGACAAGACTTTTATCCTAGAATCGTGACGCACGGAGCTTATTAACTGAATTTTCTCTGTATTTTCTATTAGCAGCACAATAAAGTGAAGAAACTCAATCAGGATGAGCTTAACCCTTTTAAGGGCGCTCAAGGGGGACTACAGCAGAAAACATAATAATAACCCGACGATGGATCTCGAATACTTCTTATTTACGTGCTTACCTCCTAATCTGTTTTCAAAGGAATGGATTGATGTTTGCGTAATAGACATATTATACCTTTCTGCGTATTGTGTTGTGACTATTTTAGCCAAGATCTAGTTTTAAGTAGCTGGAATATTGAGTTAACAATTAAAATATATGAATGATTAGTATGTTGAAGATTTGGGTCGCTATGCTAACCTACTACTTAGATAAGATATCTTTTTGGATAAAAGCTTGAAATTAGAGGCTATACGAGTATATTATATAAAGCGAATTAAAATTATAGTATCACATTCAGTGTCAGATCGCGGTTAAAATTATCCCCCGATAAAAGCAACTAGCGTGGCGTAGAGAAACAATTACCGCCGCTCAGAGAAAACTTAACTCTTTATATAGGAAATTAACTTTACTATAAGCAATTTCCATATTACACTTCTCAAATAAAATAAAATACCTAATAAATTTTAAAATATTGGTTGATGTAAACCCTACTTATAGATGAAACCATCCATCATCCCGTAACTAATATATTCAGAGAAACTTCTTCCTGATTATTGCATTGTTCAAGTTTGAACCGCACGCGCATAGTTAGCGAAGCACAGAAGCACTATATGTTGTTAGAACTAAACCGCAAGTTTAATAAGGTCTATAATTGAATGCCGGGATTACATTTATACACGTGAGTTGACGTAACCGTGCTGAACTTAATAAAAAGTTTATTTTACAACTTGAAATAAAAAAAAAAACGCTTCTATATTTTTACTCGTAACATGTATTATGTGCAATTCTAAGCAATAAAATGCATTTAACTGAAGTTGTAAGAATTGAAATCTTTAAAAAGCATGTATAATATAGTTCTTAAGAATTAATAAGCTTATTGAGAAAAATAAAATATGAGCTGAAAAATATAAAAATATTCAAACGTATTATACGAGTGTAATAGTAGTATGGAGGTTATTACCACAGGTCAAAAGGTCTTGAAATGATTGGGGATAGACGACCTAGTA
This sequence comes from Nomophila noctuella, assembly GCA_958496325.1. Classification (NCBI taxonomy): domain Eukaryota; kingdom Metazoa; phylum Arthropoda; class Insecta; order Lepidoptera; family Crambidae; genus Nomophila; species Nomophila noctuella. The sequence goes on along the minus strand of OY292487.1, from coordinate 6,129,762 downwards.
GTTCCAAACAAAACAACTTTCTACAAGTAGTAAATTATCCAATAATTCGCCAAAACACGATTACACCGAAACCGCCGCGACCCATATCTCGCCAATTCCTTCCAGCAAGTTGGTCATTATCTAGATAAGTTTACTTAACCACTCAACTTGGCTAACGACGTGCCACAATGGATGTCTCAATCTCGCTCATTGGCGTCTATTCCACTATTTACTTGGGGAATTCCTGACGAGAAAATTGCCGGCTCGGTGAGCCAAGGGAAGGTGATTTGTATTGTTCTCATTCGGTGACTGATTTGTGTTGAATCACGCTCACACCAAAGATCACAGGCTTGAAGCTTTGATTAGTTTGTCTAGTGTGGAATAAACCAAAAGACTACTCTCAGACTTTAGTATACAAAAATGTTTTGTACTTTAAAATAAGTTCTTCTTCGTAATGTTTCCAAGTAACATTCTCAATTACAATATTTATATCTAAAAAGATATCGTGCAAAGTCGCACAAATCAAGATAGAATTATTCAAGATCGTTCAAAAAAATCTGTTTTCTTTTAGTAACTTATAACACAAATGCCTTTTCAAATGTTATGTATTATCAAAAGGATCAGCGGAATAGACATCAAAGTATAAGATTCGAGTGAAAACGATAAAATATCATCTCAAAGCCAAACCTAATCTGGAGGTAAAAGAAAAAGGAAAAAGAGCCTCTTTAAAATCACTAGGACAAGGAAATAGGTTTTCTGTTATTTCCGCCAGGAACAAAAATATACGTTTGTATTATTGATGGGAGAAGATGTGATAGTGATGTGAAAAAGATATAATTTATTCGAATGTTTCGACTTTGGATTCATAATGGTCACTAATCCGTATTGATAAGCGTTATACTTAAACATACTAAAGTAGCGAGTTTATCAATGCACGAAGAAAGCTTTTAAATTATTGGACGTTATTTTTACTTCAGTCAAAAAATAATTTCTTCTCCAATTATGGCTGCACTAGAAACTACTTCGGCTTTAGTGTTAAAACTTTATTGGCTAAACTCAATTTTGATATGCAGATAAATCCGAAAGCATAACTTTTTACATGACTTTTTTGTTCTAAATACCAAATATGGTTGGGAAGGGAGAGGAATGTCATCAGTGAAGGTGATCGTTAGTATACTATAAAGGGGCCCCTTAAACCTACACGCTGGGTCGGTAAGTCCCAGGCGCCGACTGACATTCCTCTCTGTTCCACGCGATGGACCCGGCACCCGCACGGAGAATCCATGGATAGCTACGAAGTTCGTCTCAATAGTTAAATAGGTGAAGAAGTTAAGACACTTACCAGCAATTGCCAGTTGCATAATGAAGAAGTTCATCCTACTCTTCCTGGCATTCGTGCAGAGAAGCGCCGCGATGACGGACGCGTTTAACACCACGATTGCCACGAACAACACCCACATCACCGTGAACTGGATTGACTGGAAACGAAATTAAAATTATTTATAATACAATTTAATTATTAGGTAACGAAGCAGGGGACGATCCCCGTCAAGATGGACCGACACAACAAAGGAAGCCACCAAAGCCACACTCCAGGCGACTATCCAAATGGCGCAAAACCGGGCAGACTGGAGAGCAGTAGTGGCGGAAGCTACTCGCTATGACCACGTCCCTCAGTCAGGATACGACTAAGAAGAAGAATTATTAGGTTAAGGTGGTGAGGTTAAGCAAGCGGACCCCGGCACTAGGCTGGGAAAACGCTAGGACGAAGAAGAAGAAGACAATTTAATACCTTTGACATAAATTTACTTTTTATATAAATTAAAATACAAATAACGGTGGCCACTTAATAGTAGGTATTGCATTTAATTTCAAAATTGTAAGTTAAGTAGTTAAGAGTAAGTTCACCAAATTCAAATTTGTTAAACTAAGGAAATTCAACTAAGGAAGTCAGAAATCATTAAACCTATTAAAAACCAAAGTTAAATTCAAATTTAAAGATTTTTTTCAATTATACCTATCTGCACATGAAAACGTCACAACACATTATAGAAATTATTTAACAGAGGAAATAATTCTTCATGTTTATACATATTCGAACAAAAAAAAATTGTGTATTTGATGTTACTACATTGTATAGGTATATAAATGAAAATACTTTTTAAAAGTGCTCATAAATAAGAGCAATAAATCAGGAAATACTTTGTCATCATGCTTTCTAAATGTGCTTCGAGTATTCAATGCGTAGGAAATGGTAACACGATCAAAAACATACGAAAGGAAGCTTAATGTCTGTAAGAGTATTTATATCCGTCTGAAACGCGGCTGAGATGATATATCGATCACATTGATAAGTAAATATTCTGCAATATGCTCATAGAATAATTCTAAAGTGTTATTTTACTGAGAGAGTTATACCTGGTAAATTCATTTCCTAATGGCGGGAACCTCCGGACCCTTCCCGGGAGCAAAGAAAACCGGAGGTGTTATTAGATATGATACTTACAAATACCTTCTCATAAATTCAAAGATCCGAATCCCTTGATATACTGTAAAAATGCAGACGTTTATTATTTTATGTGAGTACCTATACATTCCTTCACTTACTCCATAGAATTTTAATGACAACGTTACTGAAAAGTTGAAAGTGCCTTCGCTTGAAATAAAATTTATTTTTCTCATTGTGTGTTATGAGCGAACCGCTTACAGCCCCTATTATGTCCTATAAAGTGGGCGACCGCTAGGCATTATAAAAGTCAATATTGAATTCTGTCGTCCTCAAGTTAGACGGCTAAGTGGCGTCTGGACATTTTGAACTTTTTGACGTCACTTTATTTGTATAAAACAACTTTGTCTGTCTATTATATTTATTTACTTTGAGATAAGTCCACTCTGTAGGTCCCTTTGTGATTTGTCTTTTTCAATGTTTATGTGCGAGCATTTCTTGATATTTATATACCAGCGTTTTGTCGCATATTATGTTCACTGCACCATGAAAATATGTACATATTTCAATGATCGTCAGTGCGATCAAGTGAAGTATTTCACAAAGTTTTTAACCATCTAAATAGGTTTAAACGTAAATAGAACTTTCTGTGACGGCTCAACGCAAAACCTACCTCAATTGTGGGAAAAATGTAAACATTTTGATATTCCCAGCAAATATGCATCACCGATGATAAACATGCAAGCTTTGTTTAAATATTCGTGATAAGTCTTTCTGATAGGGATGTGTGTGAACATATAGGTATGCCCGTAAAATATTTGTTTATATTTTATCTGGAACTGAAAACTGTATTTTAAAACATACAGGACTCATACATATGTAAATAATGTTGGCCTGTGAGCCATCTTTAGAATAAATAAATATGTATATCTGAAAACTAATCAGACAGCAGCTTCGAAGCAAAGTTTGTTCGTGCAAAATATTTATCAGTTAAGATAGGTGGTGGAAAATAAATGTAGGCTTATAGTGACATGATTTAGTCTTAAATTAAATACACATGTTTTTTTTTATGTTTTCGTTGGTTATGAATAATTAATCACGCGCTTTCTTCTTTCAGTATTTTTAACGTATTCATCTTTTTATACAAGCAGGAAGTTACAGAAGTCTGTATGGCACAATAACAATAACATTATTTTATATATCCACCTCTTTTCATTTGTTGTCATAATATTAAAAATTGGCCAAGTGCGAGTCGGACTCCCGCACTGAGGGTTCCGTACAAATTAATACAAATTAATTAATACGTCAAAAATAGAAATTTTTGACGTATTAATAAAACTACTGAATAGATTTCGTTCGAAACAATTTTCGTTGGTAGTTTTTATGGTAATGTACATTATATAATTATTTCAGTTTTATCATCCTCTTATTTTAGAAGTTAGAGGGGGGGGGGGACACACTTTTTTCCACTTTGGAAGGGTCTGTCACGCAAAGTATTCACTTTAGAAAAAAGTGATATTTGAAACCTTAATATAATTTTTAAAGACCTATTTATAGATACCCCACACGTATATGTTCGATGAAAAAAAATATTTCGAGTTTCAGTTCTGACTATGGGGACACCCCACTTTTTTTATTTTTTTTCTGTTTTCGTGTGAAATCCTTGTTGCGGTTCACAGAATACATCCACTCACTAAGTTTTATCAGTATAGTACTTATAGTTTCGGAAAAAAGTGGCTGTGACAGACTGGCGGACAGACAGACAGACAGACATGACGAATCTATAAGGGTTCCGTTTTTTGGCTATTTTGGCTACGGAACCCTAAAAAGTACCGATAACCATGCGGCCATCTCCTTTCCACTTATTTTTCTTCCCTCTCTTTTTATTTCTTGTCAAAATATATTAAAAAGTATCGATAAACCATACACCCGTCTCTTTACTCAGACGTGGATAAATCTAGCCGCACCTACGGTATTTCGGGTGGATTACCGCCATAATAAAAGCTGAAAGGTTTTAATCGTGTAATGGATATTTTGCCTGTCCCGCTATCACGGCTTGTCTCAGATAATGTATCAATAGAACTTGCTGATAATATCGCCCAGTGGGCGTTTCAATTTGATACACAAACATTGTCCAGGAATCTAATTAGCTATGTACCTGTTGCCGCAACATATTTCGTCAGTTGCTGGGCGAAGAATTGTTGTGTAACAACTAGGTAATCTAGTGATGTTGATCTATCAGTCGGCATTCTATGCCGTACTACCTATAGATGCGTGTCGTTGGTGGTACAAATCCGGGCAAGTACGCTCATCTGGATTATCAAAGATATTGGTAACGAACGAGTAATAAATACGTATACAAGACTGAGATGTAGTGGTGGTACTAAGCAGTAAGGGGAAACTTCGTTATGGACGGACACGTCGCCATGAAAAGAATTCCCTCCACACCCTAATGTTTTTTATACATATTAGGTCGGTATATTGGCTCCTCTCCGCCTGATCTTAAGCAAATGAGGAGCCCTAACTGCCATGACAACGGATGTGGTATCATAATGGTATCCTATCTGTAGGCATCGCCATACCGGCCCGCATAATACTTCTCCACGCTTCTCTTAAAAGAATGCCCGACGGTCGAGTGGTCAGAGACCCTGGCTACAAAACCAAGGGTCGCGGGTTCGAATCCCGCTAGGGGCAAATGTTTGTGTGATGAAAATCGGCATTTGTACTCGAGTTATGGATGTTTATAAAAGTATTTAAGTATTTCTATCCGTTCCCTAGCATCCAAAGTACAAGCTTCGAGCTTAGTTTGCGGCTAGGCAATTGGTGTGTCAGTTCAAGGCATTTATTTATTTATTTAATCGAAGTTATAAGAAGGAGGAAACACGCACGCTGGTAACGCATCAATTTCATCGGTTAATAGTTTTTTTGTGCAAGCATAATAATGTTTATCGTCGTCCTTATTGTGACGACAACATGTCTTCAAATATTTTCGCTTTATTCATACAGTCCAATGCTCCTTATCTGATGACTGACCTCATAATAAACCAGCCTAAGTAATATTAGAAATGCGCAAATAGGTTTGTTTGTTTGTTTTCCTCACTTTCTCGTGGAATTAGAGCAATGGGATTGGAAATAGTAGTAAAAGCATTATATTACCACGGCGCCAAACAAACCTGTGTTTTTTTTAAAGAAATCAAATACGACCTGAGTAGTGACATTGTAAGTTTCTCCGTCTTCTAAAGAAATAATTGATGGACCCATTTGCTATATCGATGGCAATCCTCACTAAAGTTGTTCTGGATAATGAATTATGTATTATTGTACGGATACATAATTACAATAGATACAAACACTTCTCAAAGCATTTTCAATCCACTTAAAACGTTTGCTCAACAGGATAATGGCTTGCGATAATGATTCGTTGACATAGCCTTAATTGTAAGCTAATTAGGATACAATCACGATGACGAAGCCCAAATATTTTCTGGGCTATCTTTCATGCTTTTTGGTTTTCTGCTACTGGATTCAAGTCTTTTTGTAAATCGAGTTTCTCAGTCTAATCTACATATTACCTCGACAATATTTCGAAATCAGAATATTTTTCAATTTTAGCTAAAGTGATCTTCTGTAATAGTGTGTCAACCCAGGACATATTTTTATCCTAGCGCTGCAGAACGAGAAGAGCCGAACCCAAATGATGAGGAAAGGCTAGGGCAAAGAAAATCGTAAGAAATACTTACGTCATAAAAATAGTAGATATCCAAGTTCGGCCCAGCTGTACTGTTGGTTATATTTCTCGTCATGTTTCCTTCTCGGAACTCGTCGACGAAGATGGTCGTAAGATACGACGTCCGAGGAGTAGTTTCCATCACCATTTCTTCTAACAGGTCTGGCTCCATTGTTCTGGGAACAAAGAAATAAAAAAGAATAATTATAATGACCCTTGGTGAAGTGGTTGGTACTAACGATTAATTTCCGGCCATAAGGAACTTTGGCTATGTTTAGGCAAACCCTAAATTCATTGGTTGACAAATGGACATATTTTTAATGCAGATTGTTATGGGTGGGCAATCAAGCCTCAGCTCTGGTGTAGTTGTTGATTGTTCAGCCACAACATTCAACTTGTCCTGACCATATATCCGTTCTAATATTCTTTATATTAATGCGAATAAAATTGGATAAAAAGTCATAGCTTCTCTAAACTACGTTTTACAAACAACCACCGATGCGTTTCGACTACGCGTCAACTGTTATTAAAAATAATACCCTTCTACCCTCAACTTAAATACATTGGATCGCGACTCTTATCTGTTTTAAGTAGTTTTCATTTATTCTTATATTTTAATAGTATATGAGACGAACTTCTTAGCTATTCATGGATTCTCCGTGCGGGTGCCGGGTCCATCGCGTGGAACAGAGAGGAATGTCAGTCGGCGCCTAGGACTTTCGACCCAGCGTGTAGGTTTAAGGGGCCCCTTTATAGTATACTAACGATCACCTTCAATAATAGTAAATAATTACACGTATTTTCAGTGACGTTAACGTAACATGCATTTACAGCACTTTCCTTCCTGCTACAGCGCTGTCACATTATCGATGCAATGTGCCGACGCAATGAATGGAGATCACGTCGAACCTGCCACGCTTGTTTCATAATGCGTTCATTTACAAAGCACTTAACACGGAGACAACGCGATACGGCGTGATTGCTGACTTCAATGATTGGCGTAAATAAATAAATAATAAATATTTCACAACATCACGTACATTGATCTGACTCCGTGTTAAGTAGCCTAAACACTTGTGTTACAGACATCAGGTTCAACAGTGGTATTACAAATATACTTAAACAGATACATATAACACCCAGACCAGGACAAACAGACATGTTCATGCCATGCACACAAATGTTTGTCCTGTGCGAGAATCGAACCCGCGACCTCTTGTGTAATAGGCAACATCTTGACCATTACACCAAGCGGGTCGTCAAAGCCACGTTTCATGGCGTTGTGTTGGATAGTGGACAGTGCTTGCTAGAATTTCTAGTATTTATCTAGAGGTAGTGCACTAGAGCACCCACAACTTGAGCGGCTGGCCTAAAAGTATCAGCCTATTAGTGTCCCACTGCATGGCAAAGGCCTCCATAATTTGAAATCATGAGTTTTTCGTTACAAAGATGGGTTTTTGACTGGCCTATACCACTTGATATTTTTGGCAGAACTATTTGATATTATTGGCACGCCAATTATTTAAATAGGTGCTTAAAGTGAATTAGGCGAGGTAGCAGGTACGCAAAAAATTGACGCTCAATGTGTGTACAGCATCCAAATGATGATCGCCAACTCTTTACGCTTATTTTTTGTGAATCTAGGTATTTTCGCTTGTCCATTTTTATTTATCCAATTAGCCGCCGCAACCAAAGTTCGCAGTCGAATAAAAATAGACTGATTTTTATTGCACTGTGATTGGTATACGTGTACTTTAACGAACGATGTATCCATTTTTGAGAGTGTAAAAAAGGTAATATTGCACGACACAAAAACAAACATCTATGATAAATTAAGTCGACATTTATAAGTCACTTGAAAAGAAATATATTATATAAATTAAGTCGACATTTATAAGTCACTTGAAAAGAAATATATTATATATGAAAACACATAATATGTGTTTTCATATATTTTTATGAAAACACATATTATGTGTTTTCATAAAAATATATGGATTTTATAGATCTGCTCTGAATAATCACCATTTTATTGCCATAATAACATTTATTGTTTTAAAGACATCGTTACAAATATGGCTACTGATTCGTATTTATACATTTACCAATATTTTAATCCAAACCATTCATATTTACGAAAATAGATGGTATCATTAACAATCATTAAAATATTCCCTTTGGTGATCATAGCCAAATATCTTAAATATACATGAGCGAATAGAGTTTCGTCGTGGTTGAAAACACATATTATGTGTTTTCATAAAAATATATGGATTTTATAGATCTGCTCTGAATAATCACCATTTTATTGCCATAATAACATATATTGTTTTAAAGACATCGTTACAAATATGGCTACTGATTCGTATTTATACATTTACCAATATTTTAATCCAAACCATTCATATTTACGAAAATAGATGGTATCATTAACAATCATTAAAATATTCCCTTTGGTGATCATAGCCAAATATCTTAAATATACATGAGCGAATAGAGTTTCCTATTTATTATCTTGAGTCCAAAGCCATTACTTTAAAATGTTATGCACATAATATCTTTACCAGAACTTGTGGAAATGCCGAGACATTTTAACGACGATAATGCTTGAACATGAAACTATTTATATGAAGATAATGATAGCTTTTCATCAGCTAGAAGGGAGCACTTTAAATTCATGCTAAGTCCCGCGTACAACTGTGAGGTACAGAACATAATTTGAATTATTTTTACTTAACATACTGAATACCTTTTTGGCGGCTACTTTCAATATTTTAAAGATAATATAAGAACCTTAACATGTATCTTATTTTATTCTCTAAAGATGATTTATGCTAAATAGTTGTAAGGTATGTCTCACATTATTAATTATTATATATTTGATTAAAAAAAAGACAAACTTTATCATTTTCATTCTTAAATCTTTTCCATTACAGCTAAAACTTTTCTTTCGTATCTGCTTAACAATTGAATCTTCAAAGAAAAGACAAAACAAAAAGACTGTTTGATCGGAAACAAGTTTTTAATTGTATTTTCCCCTTCAAAGAATTGAACAAAACATTCTGCCGAATTCGATAAGATTATTATTTAGGGTTCGAACATGTAAGATACAGAAAACATGGAGTTTTCTGTCATATTTTGGTAAGATAAGCTAAAGATTTTATGTGCGAGGCATTTCCTTTTTTATATTCTCCAATTATAACTTGTGTTTTAAAATAAAGTCATATCAGTTGATGATTTTGTTCTTGACAATTCTCCTACGTCAAACCAAAGTAGTAAAAAAATCTGATATACCTTTTCCAATAACATTCAATAGAAACTCGTACAATGGCTAAGAACGAATGGTTTAAAAAGACTATTGAATCGACTAGTACACTATTAAGAAAAATGTGAACATTCAATGCAGAATAAAGTCAAATGAAATGTTTCGAGAGACACTTTCATTTCATTGGATAAACCGAAGCATAAACGAGTAAAAAGATTTCCAACGTTGAGAAACTTTTCTATTTGCGACCAGTAACAATTTTCTTGTTTGGGATTAGCAGTATATCTCACCACTAATGTCATGAGATAATCCACTTTGAGCACCCGTATCTAGAGCACCTTAGTGGGTGCACAAATTGTAGTAGACTACCCCATGTATTGGGTGGTATTTTGAAATGGGTTTCTAAGAGTTGTAGTTACCTACTAGAAAACATTGTAACGCAACCTACCACACCTTTTTAGATATTTTGATCTGCATTCACAGATCCAAAAACAATATACAGTAAGCAAAAAATGTTCAAATAGCCAACTTTTGAAAATTATGTTTCCATATTGTGTTTCAAATAACGTTGAAAACCGTTAATTTCCGATTCACAAAAAAATATGCTACTCTCAAATAAAATAAAATAAAAATTAAACGTTAATGTTTGAGTACAGAAACATTAAATTTCCTTCCATAGACCATTATTAGACAGACATTTCATAGACCTTCCGGACTGTTTATACATTGGTACCGATATGCTACCGTGTATCCAAAATACGGTAACTAAAAACCACTAGACGTCACATATGTCCTAAAACAAAATTGCTGTAACAAACGTTGACATCCGCGAGAGAGCCATTATAATATCATATTACCAGTTGTACGGAAAAATACTCATTAATCCAGTCAAAATAGACAAAATTAAGACTCAAGGTTGCATTAATTCCCACACAGCTGGATTTTTGTGCAGGCCTTGAATACGTCATTACAAATGATATGTCAAAATTCCCCATCGATCCCGCTTGTGCGTTGTTTTTTATTCGTGGTCAAAGGGCCCAAATTTGCGTTTTTTTCTTAAATCTCTGAAACTAAAAGAGCTATCGAAAAATGGTTCAGGAAAAGTTTATAGATCGTAAAATTGTCTACCTAAAAGATCTCTACATTTTTCTTCTACAAAGCAGCGTTGTCGAGATATTGTGACTTGAAGCCGCAGGAAAGTCGTATTTTCGAGTAGCCCACATTATGCAATTACAATAAATTGGGTTGAGTAGTTTATCTGGTGCAGGTGGCAATTAAGTATGGATTGGCTCGAAACTATTATTTACCAATTTCCAGCCCCAATTTTCAGGATTTAGTTCATTGAAGTCAAAAAAGACAAAATGACGTATCAAGCTTGCATTCATTCCCAACAAGCGGTACTTTTGTGCAGGCCTTGAATACGTCATTACAAATGATATGTCAAAAGTCCCCATCGATCCCGCTTGTGCGTTGTTTTTTATCTGTACTGAAAATCTTCGGATCCTATTCCTAACCTTTCTGGTAGTCAAACCTCAATGGTCCCCATTGAAACTTTTACTCCTTAGATGAAATAGGATCGATTGGCGCGAAAAAAAATTTTGGAATTTTCAGTACAAATTGCTGAAATAGGTAATTTTTTTTTTCATGCCAATCGATCCTATTATAAGTTAGGATTAAAAGACTTTAGGGGACCATTTGAGGTTTGAGTACTAGAAATGTCAGGAATCGCAAAAAACTTTTCCCATACATTTTGTACTGAAAATACCAAATTTTTTTTTCTCGCCAATCGATCCTATTTCATCTAAGGAGTAAAAGTCTCTATGGGGACCATTGAGGTTTGACTACCAGAAAGGTTAGGAATAGGATCCGAAGATTTTCAGTACAGATAAAAAACAACGCACAAGCGGGATCGATGGGGACTTTTGACATATCATTTGTAATGACGTATTCAAGGCCTGCACAAAAGTCCCGCTTGTTGGGAATGAATGCAAGCTTGATACGTCATTTTGTCTTTTTTGACTTCAATGAACTAAATCCTGAAAATTGGGGCTGGAAATTGGTAAATAATAGTTTCGAGCCAATCCATACTTAATTGCCACCTGCACCAGATAAACTACTCAACCCAATTTATTGTAATTGCATAATGTGGGCTACTCGAAAATACGACTTTCCTGCGGCTTCAAGTCACAATATCTCGACAACGCTGCTTTGTAGAAGAAAAATGTAGAGATCTTTTAGGTAGACAATTTTACGATCTATAAACTTTTCCTGAACCATTTTTCGATAGCTCTTTTAGTTTCAGAGATTTAAGAAAAAAACGCAAATTTGGGCCCTTTGACCACGAATAAAAAACAACGCACAAGCGGGATCGATGGGGAATTTTGACATATCATTTGTAATGACGTATTCAAGGCCTGCACAAAAATCCAGCTGTGTGGGAATTAATGCAAACTGGAATGTCTATTTTGACCGGATTACATGTGATATGACGTTAATACTTACTCGGTTAATGAACCTTATGATCTGATTTTGTTTTTACGATGATGGCGACTATCAGTTTCCATTGTTTTTATAACAAAAGCTACGCAGTGTAAAGGTAATTTGAGTGAAGGGCTTAGGCAATTCAGGTGAACGACAAGCACTCAAACTAACTGAATACAGTTGTTGACGGACACGCCTATACACCCACATTCCATTTTTAAATGTCAAAAAAGCATAATATTTCTGGGAAAAACTGTATGCCCATGATATTATACTTGCATGTGCATTGTGCCGTCACATGTAAGTATTGTGAAATCAATACATTTTTATAAAATATCAAAACCTAACGGTATTATAAAGGTATGTGCTTGTACATATTTTGCTTTAGTCATTTATTGATGCTAAAGCTTCATAGTCCTTTCGTTGGACGATTTTACTTTTGATTCGTTGACTGTTTTTTCGCGCTGTATAAACCGCGGATAAAAATACGGTAACAAGACTTGTCCGACGATTTTGTGAAATGCTTGGGTTTTTTTGCATTAATTGGGTCGATATAATTAGATCGAATACAATATGGTCTACGCATACGCTCTTGTTTGAATGGTTTGGTAAACCTTGTCAAATATTTAGTAATTTAAAAGAAAAATATTACGTGTCCGGAATTATTGAATGGCCCATTGGTTTAATGTAATTAGTTGATTGTAAATTGTAATTCAGTAAAAATTTGTGTCAGCTTTTGGATCTAGATTTCATGAACCTTTATTTGCGATACCTGGACCTATTGATTTAGTTTGCTGTAGTAATTGAAGACACAATTAAAGTTACAGTGACCGGTAATCTTGCAAAGTATTTCTCCATTTCCATACATCAACTGTTGCAACAGTTTCTCCGTCTTTTCATAATTTAACAGTAAAAGATATTCTGTGGTATCCTTCTTACATTCACGTAAGGTTTTACTGTATGTATCTATGTACTCGTTAGTTAATCAAGGAGGAGGTGTAAAACTCATCACAACAAAACACATTAAACTAACTTTATCCATAAAAAAGATGATATGCATGAAACGTCTACTACTCAACGAATATTAAAAAAATAATCGTTATAATGTTCTCCTCGGCTTTGTCTGAAATTTTAATTTCGTGACATTTTCTAGGACTTAAGGATCCCTCTTTTACGTAAGACTAAATGAAGCGTTCTACGCAATCATAAATTGTCACAAGACTTGCGATTTTAGAAACAATGTTGGTTAAACACTACTGGCGAATTTATTCTTTCAAATGCAAATGAAATTCGAGGGCAACGAAAAGTTTGAAATATTTTTTAATATAGAAACTTTTCATTGTATTCAAAGTCATCATTTTGTCAAAAAAATAGTTTCTAAATATATTCAATTCATCTCATAATAGCATATGATAATTAGGTAAGTCATTTGCAGGGAAGTTTTCGTTCAGCCAGCACAGCGTTCGGTTCCGTCGCCAAATGGCAAAAAACGGAACCCATATAGATTCGTCATGTCTGTCTGTCTGTCCGCCAGTCTGTCACAGCCTCTTTTTTCCGAAACTATAAGAACTACACTGTTGAAACTTGGTGAGTGGATGTATTCTGTGAACCGCAACAATGTTTTTACACGGAAATAGAAAAAAAATAGAAAGAATTGGGGGTCCCCATAGTTAGAACTGAAACGCGAAATATTTTTTTTCATTAAACATATACATGTGGGATATCTATAGATAGGTCTTTAAAAATGAGATTGAGATTTCTTATATATTTTTTTCTAGAGTGAATATTTTGCGTGAAAGACCCTTCCAAAGTGGAAAAATGTGTGTCCCCCCCCCCCCTCTAACTTCTAAAATAAGAGGATGATAAATCTAAAATTAATATATAATGTACATTACCATAAATGAAAGTTGGTTTGAATGAAATCTAGTAAGTAGGTATGTAGTTTTTTTAATACGTCAAAAATAGAATTTGTAGGTACGTAACCCTCAGTGCGCGGGTCCGACTCGCACTTGGCCGATTTTTATAGTATGTAATTACGAGAGGTCTTAAAATGAGGTGTAGAAAAAAAAAATTAAAAAAAATCTTGACAGTTATTATATTTAAATTAATAATGTAATTGCGGCTGGAAAAGTGTGTACATATCTGTCAATTAAAAAAGAAAATAAAACAAAAAGTTTAGAAACAAGAGAAGCAATGAAACAGCAAAATTAATATTTGTCTGACATTTTACACGCTGACTTTGTTCGTCATTATTGCCGAGTGTTTATTAAAACTTTCAAGTGTTATTTGACGATTCAACTTTGACCTTCTTAGTAAACAAGGAGCCCTTGTATCTAACTGATCGTGTTTGGGAAAATTTGGAGAATTTATATGTAGCGGTTTTGGTACACGAACAAGTTATGTTGTTAGGGGGAGTATTCGAGATAATATTTTTTGTTTTAAATTCTTTACTAAGATTATTTATCTGTATTAAACCAAGCTTAACGTTTTGCCTTAAAATTTACTTGTTACCTAAATTAGATTCGTCTTAAAATAGCCGCACAGACTTAATCATTGCTGTTCAATAAATCATGAACCAACGATTGAGATCATTATTTAATGTTAAAATTACTTTTTCATTGTCAAATTTTAGTTAAGGTAATATTTTCTGCCATTCCATCACTTGTCATATCTTGTGTGGAAACCGTTGAACAATGGCGACAGGTATCTTATAACGAGTCAATAACACTCTCGAGACGTTTCAATTTACACAAGACCTGTTAGAAACTAGTCAATAGGCTTTAGTACTAACTCGGGCGAATGTGGCTTTATGTATTTTATTTTGATTCCACTCTACAGTTTCTGTATATATGGTAAGTATTTCAAAATTTGAAACAAACTTCGTAAACAACTAAAGCGGTGAGGTAATACCGCTTGTTAACAACTGTTTAATTTGAAAGAGTTAACTTCCCAGAAAATTTCAGATGTTTTATAAGAACAGACGCTTTCCGCGAAAGTGCTTTTCTGATATCATAATATAAGTGGAAAGTGTCTTGTTGATTGTGAATTTTATCATGGGGTTTTGTCTAAAATTCATCTTACGTCAGACCTACGATACAAATATAGTCAAACATTGTTATTTTTATTAAATTTTAATCATACATCAAATATTTTAAATCATATCCTGTCGCAAAAACGCACAGTTCTGTCTCACTAGCATCAGCAGGGCCAAAATTCAAAGGTTTCCATCCTCTAACTAAAGAAGCGGAATGCCATTCCGCGGTACGGTTTTTTTTTGCAAACAAACATGTCGTTTTCTCTTCCGACGGGTACTCAGAACTTTATTTCCAAAAAGAAATACATCGAAGGACACGATAGATTGAGAAATGCCTTTGAGGGTAAATATCTCAACGATGTGAGAATTATTCATCTCCGTTCCTTTATCTCGGAATGGGACGCATCATTGGACACTTCTGTGTTTTCTGTTATTTACGGGATTGCTACTCAATGAAATAAAAATAAATTACACGGATGAATGACATGTATTTTTCTCATGTTTGATAGATGTAAAAATGTCTACTTCGGTATTATTTTCTGTTTATACCAATATTATACAGCTGAAGAGTTTGTTCGTTTGTTTGTTTGAACGCGCTCATATGTATAAGGAAGTACTGGTTCGAATTGAAATAAATCCATTTGTCGAGAATTGCAAACTAAGCTGGAAGCTTGTACTCTGGAAGCTAGGGAACGGATAGACATAATTAAATACTTGTATAAACAACCCAAATACCCAAATACACTTACGCTCGTATTAATAAATCGCACTGAACTCTGAGATCGATCTGATGATATCAAGTTCGCACTCAAGAACTTGATATGTCATTCTTATGTAAAACAGCACCTCAAGTTCGCGCTCAAGTTCGATCTCAGAGTGCGAATTATTAATATTATGAGCCTCACATAATATCACATTATGAAAACAACAAGATTATTTTAACATTTCACATTTTCCCTAAGCTTTATTGGCGTTAGACCTCTATAGAAAACCGCAAGATAATTCGACAGTGCGCGGATTACCAAGGACTTAACATTTTAGGTCTCCGGTCGAATTCACGTATACGTAACAGGCTTACAAGGGTTGCTATTCAATTTACTTATTCAATGGATACAAGAAGAATTCAATAAGGTTCCTCGAGCCTATTTCCAATAACGTGAGACAATAACATGTAAATTCACAAGTTTGGATGTAGGAAAAGTATTTTTTGCGGTAGTTTTCGACGCTCTTTGGTGGTTTCATGGCATGAACGGTTCGTTAGCTTTTAAACGTAGGCACGACGTCTATTTTTTTTTGGAAATGGAACAGACTATTTGTGACTGCAATATCACGTTCAGTCGAGACCAGACCAGATGAAAACGTGTTGGTTACCTCTTTTTCGGATTGTCGAGAACATCGGAAAATTGTCCATCGAGAGGTGCGAAAATTGCCATTAGTTACACTTAATCACAAACACTCTGATTGAGAACTTCAAATAAACAACACACAAATATTAATAATGTTGAAAATGTTTACAATTTGACTTACTGCTTGATGTTTTGATTGTAAGTATTTCAGCCGTGTTGTCAAGCAAACTGCTATTAGGAGGCGGGCGCGCTCAACACGCAAGATTTATTTCTACCTCTTTTTCACTTATTCACGAATAGAACATTTTATTGTAAATACAATATCGAGTCACATTATCAAAACATTACTTTATATTTAAACACTAATTTATGGTAAAAAAGTTTGCAAACCGTTTATTCCGCCAAATGTCAAACTATTGTTTTTTTTAATGATAGCCAGTATGGCCATGACAATTCCCAATATTATCTATGGTTTCATTATAAGAATTAAAAAAGGATAAGATAACTTTCTTTTCAAAAAAATTGGAAAATATTCCTGAAATAGACTAGGATGGCACGTGGCTGTGAAAATAAAACAAAAGACGAGCGATATTTTTAAAATATGTAGAACGCGTGACCATTCCGCGATATTGTATTTTTAAAAGAGTTCTTTTCGTGGAGGTTTCTATCCTCGACATGAAGAACCTTCCGATTGTTTACAACTAAACATATTATTTTAGTTTCAGTATTGTAACGAGTACTGAAACTTAAATATTATATAAGGTATTCTTGTTTTAGTATTGCGCATAACGCCTCATATAATATATATTATATACTCTAAATATATTTAGAGTGTGTGTTACGACTAGGGTCTATAATATTGACAACTTGACTCAAATTGCAAAACATTACGACAATCCACATTAGAATGTTATGTAGGTATAATGAGTGGGCTGTATGTATGTATAATCATTTTGTGGTTGTGTTCATAACCCAAATTAAACTATAATTTCGAAGTCAAACTTCAACACAAAATATTACACTAATTGTACTAAATGTTCGTCAAGAGCCTTTATCTGTGGTAAAAATATAGTATAAAATGTCTAGGAATATTCTTCTCCCGATATCTTTTAATAAAAATAAATACTGGTACTTTTGAATTTACTTCATTATTTTTTGTCTGATTTAGCGCTATAAGGAGTATAGAAATTCCTATCTTATTTTTGTACCAGAAAATGAGTATAATAAAAAGTGCTATAAAAAAAAACTTAACTTATTTGACGATTAAATAAGAACATCGTCCTTGACTTAGTTTACGAGTCAAATCTGATAATGAAACTATTCCCAATCACACTCGCATTATCTGCTCCATTAAATGCTGTCTCCCTTCGGCAATCTCACGTCCTTGAATTGTGTATGTGTGTGTGTGTGTGTAAGATTCATTTGGATCGCATTCGCATTGGAGACCTTTTCGTAATTAAGCCTTGATGGAGAGCCAACCTTTAAACGTTTTCGGCAGTGTTCCACCCCTAATTATTTCAAACTGTTTTTGTAATGTAAGCGGTTAGCCAACGAGCAAGAGGGTCTCCTGACGGTAAGTGATCATCGCTGCTCATGTACATCAACAGCCGCACGAGGGATGCTGATGCGTTGCCTGTATATAAAACTCCATACTGTCCTCTAAGCACTTTAAACTTTACTCACCAGCAGAAACATAGCAAAACAGTAAGGAAGTGCAAAACAAAAGTTTATATTTTACCAAAATCAATTACTAAAGTGAAATCATAACAAATTACGACGCCATTATTACTTCAGCTCCGAACATTAAGTTTTTCCGACATCTGTACCCAATGGCTTTCACATCGAATGGCTTTTTCTGGATCACTGGTCCATTTCATAGGAGATTCGTTCCACACTCCACTCACGGTCATCCATTTTTCGATGAAAATCTAAGTACGTCGATATTTCATTTTTTAAGCTGAACTAACCTCGAATTCCATCCTTTGTGTGTGATTGAATAATCACAAAGCCCTCTTTATAACACTGTATTTGAAACTTTTGAAATGCCCAACCATTTTTTAAGAAAGTCACAGGTAGTCGACAATTTATATTCTAGCTCAACTTCTTTCATTCTATGTTATCGAAGAGTTTGACTTAATGGAATCATCAAGTAGCCTTTGCCAATAAACATGCATGGAGGCAAGTACATATTTATTTTATTTCCTCGAATTTTTGAGAGATTGATATATTTGTTGTCTGAACTGAAGCCATATATAAATACTTCCTCAGCCCCTATAATTAATGTTATAGTCAAAGAGTTTAAGTAATTAATCAAGTCAAATATTCTTAGATTGTTAGGCATTCATCTAGCCAAGATCAAACGAAATTTCGTACTCGAAACGATTATTTAGTCACAATTTTGAAGAACAATGAGAACAGTAATCGTTAATGGAATGACATTTTACCGGTTGTAAAAAAGCTCATATCTAGTTTAATACGGATAATTGCGATGTTGTACATTTGCCATTTAAATATAACTAGCGGCCCGCCCCGGCTTCGCCCGTAGTACTTGTCCACTATTTATACATAAAAACCTTCCTCATGAGTTACTCTATCTATTAAAAAAAACCGCATCAAAATCCGTTGCGTAGTTTTAAAGATTTAAGCGTTAATAGGGACAACATGACAGAAAAAGCGACTTTGTTTTATACTATGTAGTGATGTCACATTAAATGCACGTTAAATTTTTGGTAGTAAGTTCGTCACAACAGAATATGCTGTCTTGTCAGTTTAAAGTTGTACCTAGCTTCCCCAGTTCTACCATTTTATTCTTGTCGAACATAATGAAAGGGAATATAGATGAATAGGGGAAGCGATCGTTCATCTCAGATTTCATCTTTTATGGAGTCTACGAGCTTTCAAGTAACCAAAGATGATCAATCTGCTGCCAAAGTTTTATCCAGTTATTATTCTTGCATTAGGGCTCAGGAAATTCTCATATTCCATTTTTAAAATTGTAGTGGATGGGTCCGCTGGTCTAGTGGGTAGTAATTCTGGCCAGAAAACCCAATGTATCTTTGAATAAGGGTAAGGTAAGAGTGAAGAGAAAATTCTAGACAACAGATTTTAATAACCAGGGCACTTGTTTGTTGTAGTCATAAAAATAGCAAGTTCATTTGAATTTGTTTACAAAAAGTTGAACAAACTATTAACATTATTTAAATAGCACAGTCCCACACTTTGAAATAAATATCTGTTTAGACAGAGGTCAGGAGATTCAAAGTTAGTATCAAAATTAGTTTTGAGAGGAAATTATAACCTATTGTGCAAATTGAATGGTTAAATTCAAATTTCATTCAAATATTGCACAATAGGTATAATAACAGTGGCATTTGTTTTTGCCATATAAATAGAATATAAAGTTAGTTACCGTCATTCTACCCAAAGGTCAACATTTAACAGTGTAATCCCTAATTTTGAAATAAATATCTATTTGCAAGTAGATCGTTGGAACCTCAAGGGACATGTTTGTGGTTTTATTCATGCTTAAAGGTTGCGTTTAATCGCGTCACTAGACCACAATAGAGAATTGGTTAAACTAAAGCTAATATACAAAATAATAAAGCGTTTCAAAGGCAGTTGTTTACCTAAATTAATAATGATAGCTAAAGTCTTGATGTTGACTTTAGCTATCATTATTAATTTAGGTACCGGTGTACCGATAAATGCATTCATGATAGCCATGGATTTTTAATACTAGTTATTCTTATCAGGGGTCACTAATTTATTATCATACATGTACTCTATAGATCAGTGATTCTCAACTTATAGGCCCTGGACCACTGGTGTTCCCTGGAGCTATTCCAATTGGTCCGCTTGTCCGTATGGTGCTATAGATGGATAGGGATATCGAGTCTTCAACCGCCAAGAGAGCCCACGCCCCACTGCGGCTTTAGTTAGTTTATTGTATGTATACAGTTATCAGCGATTGCTAATGCAGCTAGAACCAATAACGTTCCTTGCGAAGCACAGCGGAGCACGATACAAACGTTTTTGGTCACTCATCCGATGACCAACTGTTCTGAGAGTGAATTACTCCATCATATTTGTTTAATAACTACTGCGAGTTTAATCAATCGTCCATCATAATCACCGTTTTATATTTCAGTTTCTAAATACACAACATAAAATATTTCCACGTATCAAATCAAAACGCATTTAATTTGCTCTAATACTTTAACAACAACTAATAGAGGTAGTTCGTTGTTGCGATTCCAGTGCAAAAGGAAACAGTTTGTAAATGGTAAAATAAAAGGATTGTTAAGTCAGAAGTATTTCAAAAATATGTATACGTTTTCGTTTTACTATACTCCATAATTTATTTCGTTATGATGGTTATAATTTTCTATAGTAGGTATGACTTAAACTATACTTTGTAATATTATAAAGCTGAAGAATTTGCTTGTTTGTTGAAACACGATAATCCCAGGAACTAATGGTTCGAATGTAAAAAATCTTGTTGGGTTGGATAGTCAATTTCTAGAGGAAGGCTTTAAGTTACTTAACACTTCATTGTGCGGAACCAGAAATCGCGGGCGACCGCTAGTATGTATTTTATGTACAAATAACATAATAAATTAATGTTACTTTAGCGTGATCAATTAAACACAATAATTATGTTTAAATGTAAAGTCACTTGTTTCATTTTATGTCGTCACAAGTTTGCTACTTAGCAAACTTATCATTTAAAAAAACTAAACAAAATCTTTTGTCGAAGTTGGCTCACTGTTCTTAAAACCGCGGCTCACCGATTGGCGGCGTTAATTAATCGTCTAAATCAGAATGAAGTCCCTTTGATCAACTAGGCAAACACCCATCATGCATAAAACATTTTACTAGGTTTAATGTACTCTAAGTTTCAGTGGGAAGCGTGATTAATTAATAATAGTCCATGTCAGCAAAGATGATCTCTGTGTCAGGTGTACTTTTTATGCGTAATTAAACTTTATTACAAGGCAATAAGATCCACGAGCCGTTTATGTGATTTTACATAGGGCTCTTAATGCTTAAGAATAGGGTCTATTTTCCTTTGAACCGTTATCTGTCACCGGGATCATCTTAAGTTAAATGAACTATAAGCAGTTGACGATATTATAAAATTAATTTGCATGTGGTTGATTTCATTTGTTAGACTTTTAGAGTGTAAAGAAAATTTTAAGACTGGATGACTAAAATAAGCAAATGTCAAAAAAGTTTGTATGAATATATTTTCATTTATCTCAACAATACGAAAACTCGACTATTTACAATGATGTCTACATATGGACAGGTTTTGACATCTGCCCTTAGTTCACAAAAAATACCATTACAACATACTACTGTACAAAATGAACTAGCCATGTCTTGGCACATTTTGGCAATAACATTAAATGTTCCATTTTAGACATTGAAATAATTAGATAGAGGTTATGGCTATTATTGTTCGATGCTAAGAAGATTCAAGAACAACTTTGTACGTGGGAGTTAAGCTTCGTTGTTCCAGTGGTCTAAGTATCGAGCCGTGATCTCGAGATCTTTAGTTTCTTGGTTGAACATAATATGTATTCATGACGACCTGTTTTTCATTTCAAGGCTGTTTAATTAGTTCTATATATAAATAAACTAATGAAAAAATCCTTTAATTAGATTATTTATATATTTGACGGCCTGTTGGTAGAGACCCTGGCAAAACCAAAGGTCGCGGGTTCGAATCCCGCTACGGGCAAATGTTTGTGTGATGGACATCGGCATTTGTACTCGAGTCATGGATGTTTATAAAAGTATTTATGTAGGTATGTCTATCCGTTTCCTAGCATCCATAGAACAAGTTTCGAGCTTAGTTTGGGGCTAGGCAATTGGTTTGTTAGTCCAATGAATTTATTTATTATTTAATATATATATTATATATTATTTGAACCATTTGATGGCAAGTGTGATAACCAATGCCCATGGGCATCGACATCAACAACCCTAAAAAGATCGCTGATGCGTTGCCTCCCTTGAAAACCCCATACCAACAGAATTTTAAAAGCACGCAACAAGACTCAGACTAAAATTAGTTTCATTATCCTACTGAGTCAGTGATAAATAACACAGTTTTCGAGTTCGCAACATCTTATGAAAGTAATCAAATAACAAACCGATTTAAATCACTCGGACAAGTCATGAAAGCTCTAAACGACTTTTTATATTGTTTCCGCAGATTTATGCTTTCTCATTTGTTTACAGAGTTTTCACTTTTCTGTAAATCTGCGCTGAATAACATTTACTTAGTCAGTCGTTACAGACGTTTTCTTTGAAATTATGTTTGTTTTAATACGATCATGGATATTGTTTCGTCTTGGTCGTGACGTCATTATGAAAATTTGAACAGGAAAATGTGCAAGAAACAAGAAAACAGGATAAGCCGATTAGGAAAAATATGCAAAAAAAAATCGCAAGTCCCGCGACTCCGTCCGCGTGCATTTCGATTTCCAACAGCCTAAAGCCTTCCTCGTCAAATGGACTATCCAACACAAAAATATTTTTTCAAATCGGGCGAGTAGTTACTGAGACTAGCGCGTTAAAACCAACAAACAAACAACCGAACTCTTCAACTACATTATATGTACAAGTATAGATTGTAACTCGCGTAAATATTATTATAATATCAGCATTATGATTTGTGGGATAACGTTTTCCAATCAGATCAGGGTAATAATAATTCCCAATGAGGTAAACTTAGAATGTATAATAGCGGCTAATTACACGTTCGTATTTAATATGTATGTGTGTCATGATCCCTATTATGGTACAGTCAGCATCGGATATACAGGGTGGTCCAACTAGTGACGTCAACAATTTTTTTAGGTTCCTCGCACCTGGGGCTGTCCAAAAATATCCCATGTATGTTCCGCGATTTTTCATGATTTTCACTCGAAAACAATTAAAATCGCAATATCTCTATAATCTTACAATTTTTTTTTTGAGTAACTTTAAATAAATTCAGGATTTCAGGAGGATTTCAGGCTGAGTTATTTATTTTCTTAATAAAAACCGTATTTAAGACAATCATATCACAAACAAAAGACTGCAAAATACCTACTACATAAAAAGATATGAATTTTAAAAACTCACTCAAAATTCACAAAGAAAATAATAACTCAGAAAACTAAGAAAAATCGAGAAACATACATGGGGAGTCTTCGAATAGCACCAGGTGCAAGGAACCTGAAAAAAAATTGTTGACGTCACAATTTGGGCCACCTTTGTATAGTGACACTCAGTGTGCTCAAATAAATAGATGTACACAAATAGTCAATAATATCGGTGCAAACAAAGTTACCATATAGATTAATTTATTATTATTGATCGGTTCAGTTAAACCGCCATAAATATGGTAACAGTCATCGCGCCAATAGTATCGAAGCGTTCTAAGTGTTCAAATATGTGGTCGATATGTCTGTAACCATATGGCATTTTGACTGAACCGATCCTTATGATATTTTGAAAGTGTCGACTTTTTAACAAATATAATGTTTAAAATGATAAACAAAGAAAAATTCATCTGATCTCATGTGGCTTTAAAAATGCTTAAATAAAATATACAAAAAAAATGTTGTCAATGATAATATGTAAACTTTGTTTGTACCTATAATATTGATATTATTTAGTTGCATCTATTTATTTGAGGAACATGGATGTTACCATCTATCTGATGCTGATTGTACGTAGATGTTGTACATGTTGAACATTACATTGTTATTATGGTATTTACTAATTACCTACATTGAAAATGTTTGCGATGTGTAAACAAATAATGTCTGAGTACATAGTACAACACAGAAATGTATATTCATAAAGCATTTGAGAAAAGAGATGTCCCATCCCAGGCCCGGACCATGTACGTGGTACCAAAAAATCGGTAAAATATTGCTATTTCCATTAAAAATACAATAAAACATTTTTGGTCCGTAGTTTAGTGGCATAAAAATAAAATCAAATTCATAATTGTTCACTTTACTTCGTAAAGATGGCAACTGTAATTTTTTTCTTTACTGTGATTTACAGCTTTGACCCCAGCCTTTTTAGGTCGTTTGTAACCTAAAAATAATAAATACTTTGTGAAATAAACTGCATACTGTCAAAACAAAAATAAACTGACGGATAAACGACATGAACGTCATTCAAGTTTCAAAGATGCGTCTTGGTATATTTACTTTACTCTATGGATGCGTCCTCCGCCATATTGTACTGAGTTGCAATATTGTGGTTTAATTTATTGTTTCAGCCAAAAAACTAAGGTTTTCCATAAGAATTGGAGTAATTAAAACTGTAGTACACTTATTCGCCTATATTTAGGAATAGCGTACATGGTCCAGGCCGAGGCTTCATACATTTCTGGGACATCTCTTTTCCATGTCTAATACTTCTATTAAGGACTTTCTCTAGTCCGAGAAACACAAAATATTAAAGATCATTCCAGCAGTTTTGTGGTTTTTATTAGTACTAAAAAGAAGTAATGATTGCGTAGTTGATATAATGAGTTGAGTTGTTAAAACTAAAGAGCATACATAAACAGTTGATTTTGAAAATCTGGGTTCCTGTATATTTTTAATTCTTACTTCTCGGTTACATATTGAATACGACCCAGAGTGTCATGGACATAGCAAAGTTGTTTTATGTTTTGACTTTTATAATAATCACTCTAAGAGTTAACTCAGAGATACGGCTCATTGACGACCCGCTTGGTGTAATGGTCAAGATGTTGCCTATTGCACAAGAGGTCGCGGGTTCGATTCTCGCACAGGACAAACATTTGTGTGCATGAATGTGTCTGTTCGTCCTGGTCTGGGCGTTATTTGTATCTATTTAAGTATATTTGTAATACCACTGTTGATTCTGATGTCTGTAACACAAGTGCTTAAGCTACTGGACGGAGTCAGATCAATATATGTGATGTTGTGAAACATTTATTTATTTATTGAGGTCATGAATTAGTTGATTTATTTCGTGAACACACCATAGCATCGAGCATCTCAAGTTTCTTGTTATAAACATGCCCATCTAATCCCCTAAATGCTACATTATCAAAATAATAACAGAAGACACTGACGTCCGTCCATCCGACAATAATTTATTTATTGCCATAGATTTCAATTCGTGAGATATGCCTCGACAACAGAAAATCGTGACATTATATTGTTTAACAATTCGTACGTTCCAATATCCTGTCACTGCAATTTGAAGCGACAGCCGCTTCAAATTTTGGTGCCAATTTCAGAGCAGTTTGAAGTATGGCGAGGGCATATATCACGTTTTAAAACAGTGTCATGAACATTGTTTGTGAATCTTTGGAACGGCTAATATTTGCAGGAACAGACTTAATCTTTGTCCATAATAAATTGATTTGCATTGGCTCAATTTGTAAGTAATGACAGATTTAATTGTTATTTAGGAAAATTTCTATGAAATATGCCATAGAATAAATGTATTAACTGGAGGAGCCTCAATTGTTAATAAGAAGCGTTAATAGTACTCACTAAAAAGTTTTTGGTTTAAGCCAGCGAGCATAAAAGCATTATCATTTTTCTTTCCTAAATCCTACCTTTCTTTATCAAGTGCATAAACAACTATCTCACAGATCAGATTTATCAGATTCACGTACATTTATCGGACTCGTAATAAACAGCTTAAGAACTTGTGTTTCCGAAATCAGAACATTTCTGGTGAATCGGTACGTTTGTTGAAGAACCCACAGCAAACGCATCTCGATCCATTAACGGAGTTCAATATTTGACTTGTTCAAGCCAATACCTCAAACCCCTGTTCCCGTAAGTTTTCAGAGTTATGAAAGTTTGATGTACCTTCAAGAAAAAACGACTCAAATCTTTACGAGCATTCTTATAAGTTGCTTTATCAAACTCTCTCAAAGTTTTTCTTGATGACTATCTGTCCTTAATAAGTTTGTGTAAACAGTTTAAAAAACTTAGGCATATCCAATTATTTATTTACAAGAGCAATCATCTTTGTCTCTTTCGTCTTTCGTAAGTACTCTTTTATGTCAATTCAAGTTTTTTACTAATTGAGCGCTAAGTTTTATAAAGAAGGTACCTTCCATATCTCACTCACTTAAAAAGAGTAATCTCAAGAGTTTTCCTTTACCAAATTAAGATTTATGTCATCATTAAAATGACTTGCAAAATAATATAGCATGAAGAATTTTCGTGTTGGCAAAATTACTATTTTGATGGCTTGAAGACCGCCTGGATTTAAAGGTTTTCTTATTGATAAACTGAACAAAACTACATGTAAAATCAAAAAATATCACATTCCCTTATTTAAATACGACCAATATGCCATCATTGTTGTTAATAATCGGAAACTAAGCCATCTCAAGCACAATTATATGCATGCCAACAGATTCCAATATTTAATCATTGTCTAAACAATTCATTAGCAAGGCTCTCACGATCTCGTTAACTTGCCGAGTTCTCACGTACTTCTCTCCCCGTTACAGTTCTGGCGTTAACTTCTTGATTAGGAGCTGGTGCAAGTTATGAGATGATAGCGTGATAGTTCCGACTGAGGTTTTATTTAAAGGACTTATTTTATGCTAAAGGGAGGCAAACGAACAAGAGACCTGTTGGTAAGCGATCACTGCTGCCCATGGACCACATACCCTCCCACTTTAATATCATCAAATACAAACTATGATTTGTTATGTTTTTCAGTCGTATTAAGCAGCTGCCTACGCTAGTCCTACATACTCTTGTAGTCTTTTGTCATTATTAAAAACAAGTAATGTAATATTAACTTCTTCTTTAACAGATGCAGAACATATTAGTAAAAATATATTGTTATTTAAGAAAACTCTGATGTTAGTCGAATAAATTATTTCACAATCATACAATTCTTTCTATCATTCCTTCACAAAGAGGTTGCGGTGTAGTGATTGCATTGAAATATAACAACAAACTAAGGAAGAATCCAATACCACTACCTCTTAATTTAGCCCACACCAAAAGTTTAACAGCTTTAACTATTGTCCAATAATAGAAAAATTCCCACTCCCCGCTAATGTTAGTAAAGGTGTTAAAACGTCTCGTTTAGCTAATAGAGGGCGCTGACCGCATACTAATTACTCACATAATGTTTACCGACGTGATTTGTGGCGCTATCAACCTCGTTCCCGATGCTCGTATTAGAATTGGTAATTTTCGGGGTTTTTGCGAAATCTGGTCTAATCTTCTACGATTGGGGACTGTTAATGCTACAAGACGACTTTTGCGCTTAATTATGCAACTCATTTGGCATGGTAATTGCCTTTTTTAGGCAGTCTGAAGACAATCGTTCGGAATGACGAAATGGTAGGCCTGAAACCTGGCCTTGGTATTCGTTTATTTTGTACGAGTGCCGATGTCTATGATGTTTAAAACAGTAGATACAACATTACGTTCATTTTATACTGAAATATTTTTATCAATTAATTTACAGATTTGAATTTATTCAGAACACATTTCCAACATCAGTGTAAATACACATTATTGGGTACCATTATGTTTCAGAATATTTAGAACAGTAAAGATACATGTAACATTATTACTTGAGATATTAAAAAGTTTCTTAGAAGTATATTTACATTTAAATAATCTGATAATTTGCCTTTTAAAGGGCAAGGAAACATATGAGATTATATCAATCTTTTTAAATAATAAACAAGGCTTCTATTGATAAAGTATATAGAAATATATATTCAAATAAGTATCACTTTTTATCTTCCTACGTAGGTAATTGTTTGTAACATTATAAAAACAAAATTATTTCCGTTGAAAACCCAACGGTTTCCGAAGCGAGTCCATTGGTTTGATTTAATAAGTGTGCAAAGGGACCCCGCTGTCAATGGACTGAGGATAAAAGAGTGTGTAGGAAACTCATCACTAACTCATTTAGATTTTTTTCAAACTCCATTGAATTGCAATTTGGTGCGAATTCCTCAGCGCAACTGACTTGAATGTTTATGTCAACGATTTTTTTATTACTATTTGCTCAGTGTTTTGTAAATATCGGTTGGCTGAAAAGATTATAAAGCGAATAAGCGCTTTCAGTTTTTTAGGAAAAAAAATACTTGCTTAAAATGGCTTACTTGCACAAATTGCAATTACTGCAATATTTGAAAACTTTATTGATTGGCTTTTCAGTGATTTGTAAAAATCGCAGGACTCATTATTATAAACTAGCGGCCGCCCGCGACTTCGTCCCCGTGCATTTGGCCTTCCTCGACAAACAGACTTTCCAACACAAACATATTCGAATCAGTAGTTCATGAGATTAGCAGGTTCAAACAAACAAACAAACTCTTCAGCTTTAATATACTAGTATAGATTCGATCCATCGCCAATACCGCTGGATTGGTTTTGGGATTATTATTTTGCGAGCGAGTACACTTGAAATACAAACTGGAAGATCAAAGTAACCATAAGATTCTCAGCATATTATTTGAGTGGTTTTTAAGTGTCACTCAATAAAACAAGCCGTTGTAGGCGCTTTTTATAAATTGGATTTCTCCCGGAGGACGAATTTAAACATAATTCCAATGGGAGTATTGAACACCAAATCATTTCTCCAGAAATAGGTTTAGGTTTAGGTTTTAAGAATTTATTCTCAAAAAAGATTACAAAAATCCACTTATAAGAGAACAATATTTTATTTTTTTTAAACTTAATCTATGCGGTGGTACCGCTCCAAAACTAAATCTACGCAGTTACATTGGGCTGCAACTCAACAAGGTACTTCAACGTTGAACATTATCTATCTATACTAATATAATAAAGGTGAAGAGTTTGTTTGTATGTTTGTTTATTTGAACGCACACATCTCAGGAACTACTGGTTGGAATTGAAAAATTATTTATTTTTGTGTTGGATAGTCCATGTGAGAAAGCATGCTTTAGGCTATAGTATAACCGAAACCCAAGCGAACGGAGTCGCTGGCGGTCGCTAGTTATTATATAAATGGATTATTTCCATGAAGGTGGTGAAAACGGTCATTAATTCCAGGTACAGTCACAAAATAGTCATTAAATGAGAAAAAAATAGACCAACGTTTTATTACACGATAAGAGGGGTATAAAAATGTCTGAGAGTCAAGAGCGAGACATTTATCACTTAGTGGAGGGCTCGTCGTCTCATTTTGCGTTATTAACCTGCGTATTAATCTGACGCTAGATTTTTCATGTCACCTGAATGACCTAAATAACATGAACAAAGTCAATAGTAGCATTTATCATTTACTATATAATTTACAACTATTAATTATGTGAAAGATTCAGTGTTCGTCTTTAGCCTATCAAAGGGCAAAACGTTAACAAATCAATTATACAAATATGAAAAAGGTGATGTTGAAACATATTTTTTTACTCTTCTGACTAAACCTCAATAAGAAAACCAACTAGTGGCCTTTAACTCGACTTCAAACGAAATCTCCCACAAGCCCATCTATTACAACATGCGAAAAAAAGCAGATGTATAAAACTATTACTTAAAGAAGGTGTTGATTGCTAGAATCCCTTCACAGACTCCTCATCATAAAACCCAAGTACTCTCGTTATACTCAGATGTAATTCAAAGCACGTGCCACGTTTTATTGGGCACCTAATGGATCGTTGATGTGTTGATTCTTATTTACTTTGCGCATTTAAATGTGGTGCGAACAAGTAAAACAACTTGTTAACATGTTGACAGGGTAAAGGTTGGGCGCCACTCCAGTGGCGCCAGAGAAAATAACGCAACGTATTGGTATCGTGGAATTTAAAAGACGCCATATTTGAAGTGCAAGCTATTGTCTAAGCTCGAGTAGCATCTTGTATAATATACGACTTTATGTATTTGTTTATTATGAGCCTATACTGTCCCACTACAGGACAAATGCCTCCATCAAAGTGCTCCAATACTTTGCGGCTGAATTTAAGTTCCATCGTGTTCACGATATGATATACTTTCAATTGGAGATAACATACTGCGCCAAAATTACGTGACGAAATATATTATACAAATTATACTGTATAGAAAATGCATTTCTGCCGAACATCGCGTAACTTTAGTCTAGTGTGCTCCTAGTAGGAGCACATTTTTCAACATTTCATTTGATTACAACTTAGTGTATGAGCCTCCTACACTAAGTTGTAATCAAATGAAATCATAGGATAAAACTAAAAGGTTATGAAATGTAATACCAACAAGTTCTATGCTATCGCTGGCAGGGAGACCATACCAAGAAATTTCGTTATAGAGAGTTATTTACATTTCCAATCTATATGTACAATCAGGGAAATACCAAATGTAAGCTGTGTAGAATTTTAAAGATGGCGATCCGTCTAGTTTCGTAAGATATTCCTTTTAACTATTTAGATTCAATTCAAAAAAGGTAATTAATAAAATAAATTGGGTAAAAAGACGAAAAGTTGTTTTTACGTGAGTTAACAAATCAATTAGCTGTGCTTGGCGTATTTTGCATACTAATGTTCACAGAATAAGGTTTTTAAAGATACTTACCAAGCTTGTGTAAGCAATTGTCTGATTATAATAATAATTAAAACAAAACTTAATGTTAATTTTATTTTTACCAGTGCACAATGAGTAATGACTTAAGTTAAATCTTACCCTAAGTACTGTACCTACCTACTGGTATTTAACTGACTAAATTTATTTATATCGAGAATATGATGACCATGGATATCGAGATAACATGATTGATTGATTTGGTTTTCTTATTTTATGACGATTATTACTCATATTGTGTTTCTATGAAGTCTCTTTTATAAAGAACATTTTGAATTTGTGTTTTTACTTTGAGCTTGATTTCTCAAAACTAAGAAATTCTTTTCATACTGTGCGATGGCTAGTTTTAAACACATGTATCGTGAATTTGATTCCTGTTTTAGCTCTGGTTGTGGTATTAAGAAATTTTAAAGGCTGGTCGGACTACTATCACCCCTATTCGAAGAGACTGCTGTCCTGATAGCGTAAGCTATGCGGGCTGTAAAGCTGTCACGTGTGGTAGCCATTTCTATCAAAATTAAACGCTCGGAAAATGAAAGTAGCTTAGATGATATAATATGTCAGCACATTTTGTATGAAGTTTTTGTGATTGATTTCTTAAGAGTCTCTCAATGGAATATATGGCTTACCAACAAGAGGGGTGCGTGCTTGTCTGTCAACTGAAGTAACATAAAAAAGCAATTATTACTTCGCGTTAGAATGGTATAACTTCCCCCCTTTGGTTTTAGATTTGATTAAGTCATATTATTCTAATTTATCTTTTGTAATTAGCTGTAAAGACGGTTACACAAAACCTTTAAATTATAATATTGGTCTATTTCAGGGATGCTGTTTATCTCCTATAGTATTTAATGTAGTTATAAATATTTTAATTGACACTTTGATTTTACAGAAGAAGAAATGGGGTTATCGGTTTAAAATCAATAATCAGTACACAGAATCAATCCTAGCCTTTGCTGACGATCTCGCAATCTTGACACGAAACCCGAAGCAGTGTCAAGTGTTATTGAAAAAGGTGGATGAGTTCTGTGCTTGGACTGACGGCATGAAGGTGAAACCAAGTAAATGCTATTGCTTATGTCTGGGTAGACGAGATACGAAATTTACATCTTATGACCCTGGACTCACGATTGGCGGTCAGAATGTTGCCACAATTTCTGAAGCGCTCCCGTTCAAATTTCTAGGCAGAAAGATAGACTATAGAGGCCGCACACCATCTTTGGAGGGTATTGTTGAGGATTTCATTGATTCCATTAGTAGGGTTGAGAACCAACCCATAGGGAACATTAAGAAGCTATGGATCTACAACAACTACCTGTCATCGCGCTTGTCTTGGCCTTTCCTCGTGTACGACTTCGGAAAAACCCTTTTGTCGCGACTAGATGCCGTTGTTGTGAAATCGTTGAAGTCTTGGACTGGATTAGCTCACTCGGCAGACCCCTCTACACTATTTAGGGGCAAAAATAGTTTTGGGATGAACCTAAACAAGCCATCGGAGCTATACAAACATCTTAGAGTCACCAAGATGCACATTCTGGGTAAATCGAAAGACAACGCAGTGGCAACACTCCCAAAAGATAAGAATATGAGTGAGTTAGAGTCTAGGCTACGGTTCCATAAGCAGTTTATGGTGGGAGCGCAAACAAACAGGGTAGGATTGGGATGTCGAGGAAGAGAGGATGACCGGAACATCATTAAGTCTTTTCTGCGAATGGATGAAGATAACGAGTATAGAGTACATGCGCTTAATCTCGAAATGCAAAACGAGTGGGTGTCCCTTGGTGAGTTTTGTATCCCTTTAGCATTGAAGTGGCGGTCGATACTGTACGATTGGTCTCCAGCGCTGCTTAAATTCTATCTGAATGCCTTTCAGTTGACCCTACCCGATCAGAGCAACCTTGTAAGGTGGGGAATGGCGGTGGACAAAACCTGTTTGCTCTGTGGTGAGGCCGTAGGTACCGCAAGGCATTT
Source organism: Nomophila noctuella (assembly GCA_958496325.1). Classification (NCBI taxonomy): domain Eukaryota; kingdom Metazoa; phylum Arthropoda; class Insecta; order Lepidoptera; family Crambidae; genus Nomophila; species Nomophila noctuella. The sequence continues at coordinate 6,096,958 of OY292487.1, read as the reverse complement.
GTTGGTGGGATGCAGAGTACTCCTAGACAGAGGTCACTACTCTCGCCGCCATGACGGAGTGTTGCAGATCATACGTGAAGCGGTGAGCCTTTCAATAGCAAGAGCAGCAAAAGGTTTGACGACGAATACAAGGAACATCAACTTCGTCAAGGAAGGATCTACCAAGAAGTCCAAAGTCAAACCTTACTCCATCGTTAGTGTAGCTCCAGATTGGAAGATCATGATGGACACGTATGAAAAGCACTACAGTATTCCAGAGGACATTGCGTTATCGTCGTCTAGACCAGACCTTTTCATTTATTCTAGAAAACTTAAGCGCGTACTGTTGGTAGAACTTACTGTTCCATGGGAGACAAACATTCCCAAAGATCACGCGTTTAAAACAAATAAGTATTATGACCTAACCAACGAAATGACTAAAAATGGTTATATAGCACGGTTGTATGCTGTGGAAGTGGGTGCGAGAGGTATACCAGCGAAATCTCTCTACAACCTACTGAAGGACTTAGGATTACCAAGATCTAATATTAGCTCGTTACTGGAAAGAGCAACTAAAGCCGCTTTACTCGGCTCATACCAAATATGGTTGGGAAGGGAGAGGAATGTCATCGGTGGAGGTGATCGTTAGTATACTATAAAGGGGCCCCTTAAACCTACACGCTGGGTCGCAAGTCCCAGGCGCCGACTGACATTCCTCTCTGTTCCACGCGATGGACCCGGCACCCGCACGGAGAATCCATGGATAGCTAAGAAGTTCGTCTCGTCTCCAAGCAATCTCTGAACTTGACGTGATTCGGAATGTGTTCCCGTTTTTGTGAGACGATAAAAGTACGAGTATGTCATTCATGTCTTGTGTGTTTTTTCGGCATAGATTTAAATAGTTACATAATGCCCTCACCATACTTCGATCCACTCTGAAAAAGGCACGAAAATTTAAAGCGAGTCTCGCTTTATATCGCAGTGACAGCATGTTAAAATGTACGTCATGTCAAAAAAAAATATGCCAGAGTTTTTAGTGACAGGGCATCTCTAACACATCTATGTTTTCGGCTTTTGTATACATTCCGTCCACATTATTTTCGCTGGTGAATTTATTCCGCGTGGTTCATAAAACCCTGTACGTTACGACTCGCGTCTTCGAGATGCCCGTAATAACTATTGAAATATTCATATGGACTAATGAATGGTTCTGTGGGGAAAGCTACAAATAGTTCGGGAACAAAAGAAAGTGTATATGAAAAATATAACTTTAATAAATTACGTGGGCATTTTCATATGCTTGAGTTTTGTTATTTCCTTATGTATGGAGGCTATTTTGTACTGTATCTCGCTATTTCGTCTTGTCTCACATAATATATTAGAATTTAATATGCATTTCCTTATAAGCTAGGTAAGGTAAGGTTAGACGGACGATGGTCTATTGTTTTAAGGACCAGGCCATGGTCTCGAGGTCCTAGGTTCGAATCCTTGGTCGGGCAAAATTAGTGTCGATTTTTCTGAACACAGCCCGGATTTGTGATCACCACTCCGCATTTGGCAAACGCGGTGATCCAGCCAAAACCCATCTTTGTAACTAAAACATAAATTCAAATTATCCTGGCTTTTGCAATGCAGTCGGACATTGATAGGCTCATACTTTACATTCTCCCTTATCAATTAAACTTGTACATCGCCAATAAGTTATAAATGAATACGGCTCTTCAATAGATTGTTCAAATTATTATAAAACAAAATAAAATAAGCATATCCAAAAAAATATAACTTAATGATTTTTCCTACGAAATATACAAATTATGTCGTACCAAAATTCATTTTCTTGAGTTAATTAAGTTCACAAAATTTTCGATCAGCGACTTCACTTAAGAAACACGCGTTAAATTAAATTTTATACGTAACTGTTCCTATAAAGGGCGAAATATTTTTTTTATAAAATATTTAAACATGATGTTAATAATGATTATAATTACTGTTCATAGTTACCATGGAAATCTTTTTATTTATAGCCTTGATAAGTGAATTATATAATCCTAAATTAATGAAGATTATTTTGCTTGTTTGTTTGAGTGAACTTTATTTTTTCTACATTCCTTATCCTAGTTTAATAATAAATGAAATAAACTCTTTGGGAACACACGAATTGCCTTGCCCAAAAGTAAGCCGCGGCCCTTGGTTTTGTAGCCAGGGTCTCTGACTACTTGACCAAAACGGGCCCATCAAAAGTAAGAATCAAAAGATATTTCAAGAAAAAATCTTTGTTATAGTAATCTCATCACACTTTTTAAAACGAAAGCTCGTCGCACCGTCGGAAAATTTAAATTCTTAAAGTCGGCGTCGGACGTAAGTGATGTAAATTCTGCTTTTTACTTTGAAATCTGATTTAAATGATAATATACCAGTCGGTCTGATATCGAATTTGCATGTTCCTGCCTAATTGGGGCGTTAACCCAAATACAATTCAGTGCATTAAATTCAGTTTATTCTTACGCGCTGCATTCACAACGAGAATGATGCTATAAATAGGGACCACCGACGTTGCTGTGGTTATACTGTCACTAGTTAGTGTGCGGTTTCATTGATAAACTGAATAGATTTAAGTGGATTTTAGAATAGATTTTAGGGGGTGAGACGGCATTTTTTGCTTAATGTGACATAGTCCAAAAAAAATCGATAAAAGTAACTTGTATTGAAAACTTTGTAACATTAGATAAATTAATAACTCGGAAATAGCTGGATATGTTAGCCCTTATGGAAAAAACTGTTTGCATAAGCTTCTTAGCTTCATTATTACATCGCGAAAAACCATGACTGAAAACGGAAATCGTCTATGTCATATATCGTCATCTATACTAATATTATAAAGAGGAAAGGTTTGATTTTTTGTTTGTTTGTTTGTTTGTACGAATTGAATAGGCTCCGAAACTACTTGGCAGATTTGAAAAATTCTTTCACTGTTGGAAAGCTACATTCACCCAGAGTAACATAGGCTATATTTTATCCCGGTACGGGAAGTAGTTCCCCCGGGACGCGGGTGGAACCGCGTGACGGGCCGCTAGTTGTTTATAAGTTAAAAGAAAAAAAAATATTTCGGTTGGTCGACAGCATAATTTAACACACTTAATTTATTTTAGTTTTTTCAGTAATTTATTGTACATCCAAAACTATTCTTCGATATCATTCTCTACCAACAATCGGTATTCAGTTCACCTTATAATACCTCCTATGCTGTGATAGTGACTGGGCGTTTCTTTTGTTGCACCGACCGGCTCGTAACACCACTGACCCCGGTTCATCAATCTCTTCATACCGGTCGATCTGACGATGAAGCTGGCTTAACCGTTTCCTGGTTGACCTGATTACAGTGACCCGGCGTGAAAACACTTGGATTAATGGAGATACGACATTTTTGCAGCAATCGTAATCGCTTGATTGAAGAAAGTCGAATATACATAATATATAAGTAAAAAATAAATTCATTACTAAAATGGGCTGAACCTTCAATTTATTCCATATGTATACGGCCTTATTTAAAGTTCTTAGTACCTAAACAATAAAATTAGTACGATGTCAGACCAGATACTGTTTCATATTTACAAGTGTATGAGTATTACAAGGAATACTAACGTAAACTAGCCTAACTTATTACATTACTCAGCGCAATTAGTCCCAAGAATCCGCATAAATTCGCGAGAAAACACATCACATTCAGCCCAGACCGAATTTTAAATGGTTTTCGTCTGCTAAATTCACTCCTCAACCCGTTTATATGAATGCAGCGGATGTTATTATCATTACATCTCGTTTGCGTCTTGACAGATAATTTAAATTTTATTTTGACAATTCAGACGTTTTCTTCCGTCGGGATGAGACAGTCGCCTTGAGACGGAGCTAAGTGTTTTGACCGAGTCTTCACATCGTCTGAAACTGTGAATGGTTATGTAATGGCTGTGACGACCTTTTATTTTTTTTTTTTTTTTTTTTTATTAAGATAGGCTTGCATTTGACCTCGATCACACCTGATGGAAAGTGTAGATGAGGCCTAAGATGGAGCACGCTTGCCTAGTAGATACCTGTTCACTCTAGTCTTGAAGACATCCAAATTATAACGTTCAGGAAACACAGAACACGGCAGAGAGTTCCACTCCTTAGCAGTTCGCATTAAGAAAGATGAAGCAAAACGCTTCGTGCGAGAAGGAGGAATATTAACAATGAAAGGGTGAAAGCCCTCACCGCGTCTAGTTGTCCGAAGGCGGAAGGGAGCTTATTTATTGTAATACACCCATTGCACAGTTTGCAAAAGAAGTGTAACGAAGCGTGGATTTAGGTTTGTGCGTACTTAGTATTAACCTATAGCTTAAAACCTTCCTTGACGAATGTACTATTCAAGACAAATTTTTTTTTTTAATTCGAGCAAGTAGTTTCTGAGATAATCGCTTTCAAACCAACAAACAAACAAACTCTTCAGCTTTAAAATATTACTATACTAGCGGCCGCCCGCGACTCCGTCCGCGTGGTTTTCGGTTTCCATATGCATAGGTATGTACTATAGCCTAAAGCCTTATAACCTATGTGTTATTCTGATGTATAAGCTATATTGTGGTAAAGTTTCATCCGAATCCATTCAGTAGTTTTTACGTGAAAGAGTAACAAACATCCATACATCCATACTTACAAACTTTCGCCTTTATAATAGTAGTAGGATAAGACGTGTCAGAATAAGACAAATGTGGTTATTATAGCCACATACAACTGCTTTAAAAAGAACGGAGATAAATTGCTACTTAAAACTCTGCGTCCCTCCTCATTTTGAACTTCTAAACCTATTTCACCGACAGGCACGTAGCTGAAAAGTCATGAATTGCTACTTACTTGTGTACTGTAGAAGAATTCTTTCAATATACCCCGTAAGCCGAAACTCGGCGTTAAAGATATAAGGTACGAATCTTTAGTAAGTCGTAAAAAAAATAATTAAAAGCCACGAAGACAATCAAATGGCAGTTTCGTTTTTATTAATGGTTATCGTCTCAAATATTAATCTTGATTTCATAATTATCTGATGTTTAAATCGACTTTATGTACAATAAAAAACTGTGTCACTATCATTAGTGTCCGACGATTGAGTTACGAGGTGCCAACATGGGAAAATCTATACTAATATAATAAAGCTGAAGAGTTTGTTTGAACACACTAATCTCAGGAACTACTGGTCCGATTTGGAAAATTATTTTTGTGCCGGATAGTCCATTTGACGAGGTTTTAGGCTAAAGTATATACCTATGTGTGCGGAAACCGGAAACCACGCGGACGGAGTCGCGGGCGGCCGCTGGTACATACAATAAAGCTAAAGAGTTAATTTGTTTTTAGTTTGGATGCGCTAATCTTAGGAACTAATGGTTCGAATTGAGAAAATATTTAGCGTTGCATTGTCTATTTGTTAAGAAAGGCTTTAAGCTACTTATATTATAACATTATGTTTGAGGAAACCTTAATCCAAGCGGACGGAGTCGCGGGCGGCCACTTGTAATTAATATCACGCGCTCCATTAGTCATTTGAACCTGAAACTATTACGTAGGCGTCACAATGTAGGAAATAGTAAAAATCATTTTTATCTCCGGCCAGTTATAACTGACCGCAGTGACCCTGGCAGTTCATTACGGCGGGAGTGATCAATTCCAGACAGTCGTAACTGTTTTACCGGTTTCCCGCCGTTTTCTCGTAAAACCTTTCAATAAAGACGTATAGTGTAAGTTAAAAGCGAATTTAAAGTCATTGTTTTAAAAGCGTTTCTACAAGCACTAAACTATGATTTTAAGCTTAAAAGTTAAATAATATAAGAGGTATGCAATCGAGAACAAGATTAGTAGATACCTACGAGTATGTACGTTTCGAGAACGAAATAGAGAAAAGTGACACTCAATAGAGTTTAACTTAAAGTTAACTAGGGCATTAGATCTGAGCAATCCCTTAGTAATTGTATTACTGTACCTACAGTAGCGCTTGCCAAAATGCGGGTTAGTAAATATAAACAAGCCCAATGTTCGAAATATCCGAAACAAGTTTTCCCAAACTTAGAAATTGGACCTGGGTTCAATTTCAACATCAGACAGGAATATAAGTTTGCAAGCCTAGTATTTCGGCTCTTTGAGAAACTTTCTTAAATATTATGTACTAGCTGCCGCCCGGTAGACGTACCGGGCGGTGGATTTCGGTTTTCGCACACATAGTGTTAAATATTATAGTTCAAAGTCTTGCTCCACGAATGGACTACCCAACACAAGAATTTTTCCCAACTCGAACCAGTAGTTCTTGAGATTAACGCGTTCAAAAAACCAACAAAAAACAAACTACAGCTTTTGTTATATCTAAAAACATTCGAACCAATCAAAAGTTATTTGACATGTGTAGTGAGAAAACAGATGATTACCACTTTGAGCGCCCAATATTTCACAATATTTTAATCAATGTTTGATTATATTTTAATAAAAAGCACCTCGCAAAAATATCAGCCGCTTCTTTTCTATATCTTAAACCGTGCGTGCGTTTTTTTACCCTCGTTTATTACACTAAGGTGTGAACTCGGCCTTTATTCCCAATCAAATCACAATGATGGAAGACATTCTTATCGTAAATCCTCGTCAATTTGTCTTTTATTTCTGTCCGACGACGCCAGAAGGCAGTTTGCGGGTAAGGGCTTTTTACACCTACTCAGTAACAGTAACACTACACGATAATAATGTTTATGATGGATATTATGCGAGGTGTGCTCAACGACACCCAAAGGTTACGTGAAGGTTATACTTATGATAGATTGCTTCTTCTAAGAGCTACTTATATGTCATTTTCTCTGACAACTGCAGTTAATCTAACCGGTGTTCTATTGATGTATTCTGTAACTACTCGAATTCATGCAAATTCATCGTAAATTGCTGTATTATTTCAACGAACATTATTTTATAAGAAGACTATTTTCCACTTCAAGTCTATTCAAAAAGAAAAAAAATCTAAATTGATTTTTTTTTATTGCTGCTTCCAGTCATATTTTATCTAGAAAACCGTTATGGATGATGAAATCAGCACTTCAAAGAAGATAATAATTATGATGGGAAGTTTAAAATACTACAAGTATGTAGGAACAATGATGTCTACGAATCAGTGTGCTACAAAACATGAAAATCAATTAGTCATGTTCAATAATCTGGTAAAAGCACGCACGGTACGTAGGATTAAATCCCTTAAAAAAATAGGAAAGGTTAATATACAATACACCTGGCGCCATTCTGACTGTAAAAAAGGGACAAACGATCAAATGGATTACCCAATGGTTAGTACCTAGTCGTTATCACTCTGGACGTTTGCTCGCCGTAAAAACAAAAACAACAGTCGTGCCAATTTTATAATTATATTTCAGCTTTTACTTATTTTGTATACTTAGTTATAGTATATTTTATTTATAATTTTATAAATTAATCAATACAATAACAAACATAATTCATTCTTCAAATATGTATATCACAGAAGCACATAGTTATGAAGATATTTTATTTTTTTGGAGTTGTTTTGAGTTTGAGTTTGACCTGCTGAGTTTTTCTACAGTTTTCCTACATATAAATAAAAAGAACTGGTTTATCCTAAACAATTAGCTTATGATTACAGATTGAGTGTCACCGACTTCGGAATGAAGTCATATTTTAGGAAGCGGCAAATAACTCGATAGTTGCTCCTTTAAATCGTTTAAATGTACTTTATAGCTATGGTGATCTGCTTTTTCACTTCAATCAGTTTAATCGAGTTGATTGAGGATTTAAAAACATACGATAAAAGCAACAAAATATGAACTGACCTTTTTAACCAGGAACACTGGACCGGTAACTGTAACAAAAAATAATACATCTTTGAATATCACGTGTTAAGATTAACAATAAACCTATTTTGATTTTTATTACAATGGAAAATAGGGCACAGTAATAAAATTCTATTGGCATAAGAGTAATTTTACTCACTATGAACACCCTGCTGTTAGCATTTATTGCCGTCCGGTATCTTTGTATGCTCATACTTATTTGTTTAGCTGAATTGATCGGGATGTTGTAAAAGTCTATTTTAGAAGTGGATGTCCACAAATAAACAAGATTGTGATGAATTAATGCTTTTACTCAAAAGTTTTACACTAACACACAGTTTGATACAACAGTCATGTTCCGAGAGAAAAAATTGGCTTACACTGCTGCGCGAGGCCGTGATTGGCCGGCCGCGTCGCACCGCGCTGCGATTGGTCGAGGTGACGCGGGACGTCGCGGGAGTCATTGTTATTCGCGGATACAGTGTTTCAACGGAGCGATACGTTCCGTTTTACACTATTTATATTCATGAACTACCGGCTGCCCGTGACTTCGTCCGCGTAGATTTCAGTTTTCGCACACATACATAGTGTTATACTATAGCTAATAACCTTGCACGACAGATGAACTTGGATAGTTATTATAAAAAAATATTTTTTTTCAAATCAAACCAGTAGTCCCTGATGTTAGCGCGTTCAAACAAACAAACAAACTAACTATTCAGCTTCATTATATTTGTATAGCTTCTTAGTATTTAGTGTAGGAACACACTATGCGGACAAAAGGCGAACGAAATTACGCGGAGGAATTTACGTTCTGTCGTGGTCATATCATGACATACCTTGAAATGGGAGATGATCACACACTATGCTGAAATAATGTCGCGTAATTTTGTATAGAAAATGCATTGCCGCCGATCTTCAGTAGCGTAGTCTTAGCCTAGTGTGTTCCTACACTGTTACGGCACCTGCCTGGCACAGACAGTCTGGAGGGAAATTCCATCCCTGAAGGTCGAACAATAACAAACTGTTCGGTACATATTCATACACAACTGCATAAAACTCTATATGACGACCCGCTCGGTGTAATGGTCTAGAAGTTGACTATAAGAATATTTGTGTACATGAACATGTCTGTTTATTCTGGTCTGTATTATTTATCTATTTAAGTATACTATATATTATACTAGCGGCCGCCCGCGACTCCGTCCGCGTGGATTTCTTTTTTTCGAAATAAAAAGTAGCCTTTGTTCTGTCTCAGGGTCTAAAGATTGTCTGTACCAAATTTCATCAAAATCGGTTGCGAGGATTAAGCGGGAAAGCGTAACAGACAGACAGACAGACAGACAGACAGACAGACAGAGTTACTTTCGCATTTATAATATTAGTTGGGATTAGTTGGGATTCATCATACCACTGTTAATTCTGATATCTGTAACACAAGTGATTTAGCTACTTAAAACGGAGTCAGATCAATGTATTTGTTGTTGTGAAATATTTATTACTAGCGGCCGCCCGCGACTTCGTCCGCGTGGATGTCGGTTTTCATTATACGAATGTTTTTTCCCGCTAACTCCCGTTCCCGTGGAAATTTTGCAATATCCTTTTGCAACTAAGCATCAAGTTTACTAAGGGACCTGCATGCCAAATTTCAAGCGTCTAACTCAAGTAGTTTAGATTTTCCATACAAACTTCCACCCCCTCATTTCGGGGAAGTGGGGGGTTGGAATGGGTCAAAAAGTAGCCTATGTTCTGTCTCAGGGTCTAAAGATTGTCTGTACCAAATTTCATCAAAATCGGTTGCGAGGTTTAAGCGGGAAAGCGTAACAGACAGACAGACAGACAGACAGACAGACAGAGTTACTTTCGCATTTATATAAATACTAGCGGCCGCCCGCGACTCCGTCCGCGTGGATTTCTTTTTTTCGAAATAAAAAGTAGCCTATGTTCTGTCTCAGGGTCTAAAGATTGTCTGTACCAAATTTCATCAAAATCGGTTGCGAGGTTTAAGCGGGAAAGCGTAACAGACAGACAGACAGACAGACAGACAGACAGACAGACAGAGTTACTTTCGCATTTATAATATTAGTTGGGATAATATATATATATATATATAGTTAGGATTAGGATTTATTATTAAAAAACATCAGTTGGGGAGGGTAGTTTTATAGGCACTTACATAAAAAAAACCATTTACATCAACTAAACACTCCCTGCTCGTTGAATACCAGATTATTAACTCGAGAAAATGAATTAATCCATAAAAAATCTCTTCATTCAGCGCAATGTAGTTCAGAAACCACTGGCGCAATGAACTGATTAATTAATTTTCTCAACTACTGGAAACCGCTCCGGGCAATGATTTAACTTCAATAATGTAATGTAAATACGCAGTACCAAACTACCTACCTTCATAAGAGTATTTCCATTGCAACGAATGAATCACTTTGTTATGAGTAATTTAAATCACTAGATATGGGGTATCAATAATTTGCCAACACAACTTTGAAAAGTCATTTTAAAAAACAGAAAAGTATTATTTGTATGGATTGGAAACACACTAGGCCGAAAAACGCGACCGAAGTTCGTCGTGAAAACGCCTGCAATGTATTTTAATTGCCAAATTAACGTCGCGTAATTTGGTGTAGAAAATGCATTGTCGCCGAACTTTCAGCCTGTTGTGTTCCTACACATTACCAAAAATGACATAATCATCTGTTTGAAATACTTTAAACGACCGACAACGTAGCCATTGATAAAGCACCCGATGAATTGTGTGTGAAACATGAACAACAGTTTGCGAATGTAATGTTAAATAATTATAATGCAACGCGAAAGTTTAAAGTTATACTATGTGACATGTAAAATTTTTGCTAATTTATTTCCCTAATGAAACTTATATGAGGCCGTAAAATATAGATAACTAGCGGCCTCCCGCGACTCCGTCCGCGTGGATTTCTTTTTTTCGAAATAAAAAGTAGCCTATGTTCTGTCTCAGGGTCTAAAGATTGTCTGTACCAAATTTCATCAAAATCGGTTGCGAGGTTTAAGCGGGAAAGCGTAACAGACAGACAGACAGACAGACAGACAGACAGACAGACAGACAGACAGAGTTACTTTCGCATTTATAATATTAGTTGGGATAATATATATATATATATATATAGTTAGGATTAGGATTTATTATTAAAAAACATCAGTTGGGGAGGGTAGTTTTATAGGCACTTACATAAAAAAAACCATTTACATCAACTAAACACTCCCTGCTCGTTGAATACCAGATTATTAACTCGAGAAAATGAATTAATCCATAAAAAATCTCTTCATTCAGCGCAATGTAGTTCAGAAACCACTGGCGCAATGAACTGATTAATTAATTTTCTCAACTACTGGAAACCGCTCCGGGCAATGATTTAACTTCAATAATGTAATGTAAATACGCAGTACCAAACTACCTACCTTCATAAGAGTATTTCCATTGCAACGAATGAATCACTTTGTTATGAGTAATTTAAATCACTAGATATGGGGTATCAATAATTTGCCAACACAACTTTGAAAAGTCATTTTAAAAAACAGAAAAGTATTATTTGTATGGATTGGAAACACACTAGGCCGAAAAACGCGACCGAAGTTCGTCGTGAAAACGCCTGCAATGTATTTTAATTGCCAAATTAACGTCGCGTAATTTGGTGTAGAAAATGCATTGTCGCCGAACTTTCAGCCTGTTGTGTTCCTACACATTACCAAAAATGACATAATCATCTGTTTGAAATACTTTAAACGACCGACAACGTAGCCATTGATAAAGCACCCGATGAATTGTGTGTGAAACATGAACAACAGTTTGCGAATGTAATGTTAAATAATTATAATGCAACGCGAAAGTTTAAAGTTATACTATGTGACATGTAAAATTTTTGCTAATTTATTTCCCTAATGAAACTTATATGAGGCCGTAAAATATAGATAACTAGCGGCCTCCCGCGACTCCGTCCGCGTGGATTTCTTTTTTTCGAAATAAAAAGTAGCCTATGTTCTGTCTCAGGGTCTAAAGATTGTCTGTACCAAATTTCATCAAAATCGGTTGCGAGGTTTAAGCGGGAAAGCGTAACAGACAGACAGACAGACAGACAGACAGACAGACAGACAGACAGACAGACAGAGTTACTTTCGCATTTATAATATTAGTTGGGATAATATATATATATATATATAGTTAGGATTAGGATTTATTATTAAAAAACATCAGTTGGGGAGGGTAGTTTTATAGGCACTTACATAAAAAAAACCATTTACATCAACTAAACACTCCCTGCTCGTTGAATACCAGATTATTAACTCGAGAAAATGAATTAATCCATAAAAAATCTCTTCATTCAGCGCAATGTAGTTCAGAAACCACTGGCGCAATGAACTGATTAATTAATTTTCTCAACTACTGGAAACCGCTCCGGGCAATGATTTAACTTCAATAATGTAATGTAAATACGCAGTACCAAACTACCTACCTTCATAAGAGTATTTCCATTGCAACGAATGAATCACTTTGTTATGAGTAATTTAAATCACTAGATATGGGGTATCAATAATTTGCCAACACAACTTTGAAAAGTCATTTTAAAAAACAGAAAAGTATTATTTGTATGGATTGGAAACACACTAGGCCGAAAAACGCGACCGAAGTTCGTCGTGAAAACGCCTGCAATGTATTTTAATTGCCAAATTAACGTCGCGTAATTTGGTGTAGAAAATGCATTGTCGCCGAACTTTCAGCCTGTTGTGTTCCTACACATTACCAAAAATGACATAATCATCTGTTTGAAATACTTTAAACGACCGACAACGTAGCCATTGATAAAGCACCCGATGAATTGTGTGTGAAACATGAACAACAGTTTGCGAATGTAATGTTAAATAATTATAATGCAACGCGAAAGTTTAAAGTTATACTATGTGACATGTAAAATTTTTGCTAATTTATTTCCCTAATGAAACTTATATGAGGCCGTAAAATATAGATAACTAGCGGCCTCCCGCGACTCCGTCCGCGTGGATTTCTTTTTTTCGAAATAAAAAGTAGCCTATGTTCTGTCTCAGGGTCTAAAGATTGTCTGTACCAAATTTCATCAAAATCGGTCGCGAGGTTTAAGCGGGAAAGCGTAACAGACAGACAGATAGTTGGGATTGAAAGTAACGTTTCGGCCGTGGTTAAATGAAAAGCGTAGCACGACTTTTGATTCTTAACTTTTTAAACATTTGTATCGGGAAAATAATGATGGTATGACGGTTTGATAGGACGAAATAAGGGAGAGACGGGAGGGATAGTTCACTTGCCTGAATAGGAACCAAAAATTCAAAAATGCTTCCATTATCTCAAGCAAAGTTACAAGTTTCACCATTTTTGGACGTCGTATCGTCTCGACAAATGTAGTATCTGTGCGAGCGGGATGTTTTATTATAATATGATATGTAGGTATTTGACGAGCCCGTTAGGCTCAGACCATGGCTACAAAACCGTTGGTCGCAAGTTCGAATCCCGCTAGGAGCAAATTTTTAGTCCATAAAAAAAGTCAAAATTAAAAGTACTCAAAGTGGCAACTTGTTTAAAGGCCATGAATGAAAATAATATCTGCGCTTCTGCTTCGCTCTTTTCTAAACGCCGACCAGCAAATTCAATGGCAAGCTAAATTACACGGTGAAATAAAGCAAACATCTGGAGACAGCGCCATTAAATCTTTGAGTAGCCGTAAAAATATTACCAGATACTAATTTAGAGGGTCGGCTTGTATTTACAAAGATGTTCGTAATAATGACAAACTCGTCTTTGCAGCAGTAAATCTACGTAATGGACTTAGTCTTATTTTGTGTGACAGAATTAGTTATGGTGTAGGTAATAGATTTAGATCGGACGGAATGGCGCTTTTAGATGCAACATAGTAAATTATGTGTACTTTAAGTTTAGACTGATTTGTCTTTGATCTGTACATATCTTTATCTTATATGTATTTTTAAAAGATTTATTGTATATATTATCCTGATAATTTACTCTTTAGCGAAAAGGAAACAGTAACAACTGATTTCTGATTCTTTGCTTTCTAATCATTACGTGATAAGCATAACCAATCAATTCTAGTGGACCTACGATTTCGGGTTTACACTTCGTTGCTTTTACGTCAAACTCAGCTTTACATTAAGTCCTTTGAAATACTTAATTATATACCTAACTACATAATTCAACTTACAGCAGTTATCGGAATTCCTTAATATTGTTGTATTAAGGTTTTATTTTAAATACTAGCGGCTGCCCGCGACCTCGTACACATAGAGCTAGTGTGTATACTATAGCTTAAAGCCTTCCTAAAAGAAAATTTTCCTTACATTTAATACGACGAAGAAAATCCCATTCGTCAGTTAAAACCGTAATTTAATACATAGAATAGGCTTTGCTCAAAATACGGTCCTCAATAACTCGAAATCATATAAAAAGACTGCCTCAGCGTCGTCGGAATGGGCAATCAAATTATATTGCCAACACCGTGACATAGCCGTATAATGCTGTCATTGTCATTAGGTACTGTGTTCTTCGCATTGTCAAGGGCGATAGTACGAAAGGGTGGAATGTTGATGGTACTAAGCTCAGGCATAATAAGTTTGAAGTTGGCTGTTTACGAGAAATATTGCATTTTGGTAAGAAGTGACGAATATTCGTCGTGGGCGCCAAGGGTTATGAGACTGAGTAATACCCTCTGTGTACTTGGTTATTACCAAGGGAAAAAATAGTCTGAAGAAGTGAGATGGTACTAAGCTGTGGTATATAGGGTGATGAAGCATAAATCAATTTGAAGGTAAGCCGTTTTCGAGAAACACATTTTGGGATTTCAAGGAACTTGTATAATAGGCAGTTAATGCTCTGAAAGATTGCCACTGGACATTAGGGTATACGAGTATATAAAAATAATTTTGAATTTGGGTGTATAAATGGCAAGTAGGTATGTGATGTACTTGCATTTTGACGCATGAGTTACGAATATGTGAATGTAAAAGAAAACACAGTCTAAAGGTTCACTTATTTTTCTTCATAACATAGCTTCTGTTGCCTTTCTTACTATCTCAGCAATAAATGTTTGAAAGCGTCCATTAAAATAACATGCTCAATAAATAACAAAGTTAAAAGTTAATTTCACATGTAAAATGTCTTACTATGCAAACAAAGCAAACGTGCATCGATATCTCGAATAAAATTTCATTATTTTTATACAACTTGCATTTCTAGCTCTAAATAGAATTCTGTATAGTTGACTTCTTTGAAATATGTATAACAAACGCCTCGATTGTCGAGTGGTTTAAGTACAAGGCCATGGTGTCGAGGTCCTGGGTTCAATTCCCGTCGGGCAAAATTTGTGTCGAATTTCCTAGCACTGCCCAGGTTTGTGTTGTGTTCACAAATTGATGTGGCAGGCGTGATGGTTAAGCCAAAACCCATCTTCGTAACGAACACATGATTTGCATTCATTTGATGAACACTAATTGATTGAGACATTTGCCCTGCAGTGGGACAATAATAGGCTGATAAATATACGTTTGATTCGGATAAATCGAAACTTTTTACTTTGCTTTGAACTACAAAGTTTAATATAATCGACTCCATTGCAGCAAATCAATGATAGTGTACCGATTCTGTAATCGTTAGACCACACAAACGAATACCTAATAATGGAACAAGTTCTCAGTGATATTACATGTTTTATAGATTTATTCGAAAGACAAACAAAAGGTCGCTTCGGCCATTAGTAAATAGCTCAATGGCTTCGGCATGAGTTTGTAGTTACATGATTTTAACGTGATTTTATATTTATTAAATAAACCTATTCAATGAGCTATAGAATATTTTGAGTACCTATGACTAGGTACCATATATGGTGCTAGACAATAGACATTAGAAAATAGTTTCGTGAGGAATCCTACTACTATTATAAAGGCGAAAGTTTGTATGTGTGGATGTATGGATGTTTGTTACTCTTTCACGTAAAAACTACTGAATGGATTTGAATGAAACTTTACCACAATATAGCTTATACATCAGAATAACACATAGGATATTGAAAATCGAAATCCACGCGGACGGAGTCGCGGGCGGCCGCTAGTATTCATTAAGTTCGAGGCGTTGATGAGCTGATTTTTTTTTATTCAAAGTCGTTATAGCAGAGCCATTGTTGGATCTAATCCACGATGCACCCAGACGTTGATTGATCACTTACTTGCGAAATTGATGGGCTTATAACTATTCAGCATTTCCTTTAGAACATTTTACAGCAAACGACCAACGTACTTTCATAAGTAGATGTAATTTTTCTAAGATAGGGATTGATATAAGAATACTAAGATTTATATTCATCGAAATATAAAATGAGTATTAATAAAATATTGGAAGTCATCACATGCATAAATTTTGAATGTATGTCAAAAGGTACTCAAGGTGCAGTTCGTACAACAATACATAACTATTCAAAACGGAAATAAAAAAAACTACTTTGAAACGTTTTTTACGCTAAAACCACGAACGATGAAAGTGAAGATGACGGAGCTTAGTTATTAAGTGGAGAGTAATCTACACCTATATCTACACTAATATTATAAAGAGGAAAGATTTGTATTTTTATATGTAACGAATAAAATCAAAAACTACTGAACCGATTTAAAAAATTCTTTGACCATTGGAATGCTACATTCACCCTGAGTAACATAAGCTATATTTTATCCCGGTCTAGGAAGTAGTTCCATCGAGACGCGGTTGAAACCGCGTGACGGGCGGCTAGTACTGTAATAATTTAAATGACGGAATCCGAGTCATTCCGTGATCACGGCTACTAAAAAATAACAGAAACGTCGGGTTTTTACAGTAAATAATATGAAGTTAACCTAAGAAAACCAATTTTTATGTTTCTACTTAATACAACATTTTTCATAACTTACCTACTCTCTTGAGTATGTTTTAATCAGAACTTGACACACGGTCTTGACTAACCGCTTTTAAAATGAGAGCCGACAAGATTTAATTAGATTCGCAGTACGTTAAACAAAATTAGCTGGAATTTGGTACTAATTAAATTAACCTTAGGCCTTAATTTCCTAAGAAAACTTTGAACACTTGTTTGTAGGTTTTTGCGATTGGTAAAATTATTAATTGAAATAATACATGAAAATTATTTCAAACTACCTGTATAAATAAGATTAAATTTAACTTCTTCAATCCATGGCAATCCTGGTTTCCAACAGTTCTTACGATTTGTAGGTATTGATAATAAATAAAACAAACGGTTCCTGTTTTATATTCCGTGTTTTCTTATTGTTGCACAAACTCGTAAATGTACAAACAAAAAGTCACTTCAACTTAACGCTAACTACGAGTAGTTGTTACATCGTCCGAGATAAGAGTGCCGTCCAGCCGAATTTTGGACGAATATTTTCAAGAAATAATGGTTTCATTTTACCTGTCTTGAAACTAAAACGCTGTTTCATCCTGTTTGTTTCCGGGGTAGACCCATAAAATACAAGTTAAACACAAGTTTTTGCACCTTTATTACGAAAGTTACAAGCGATTTATTCGCGTGGAATGCCGCCGCTCTCATGATAACCAGATGTTTTGAAGCGCAAAATATTTTTATGATCCCGAATTGAAATGAAAGTGACAGTTAAATATCTGATTCCTTTGGCTTGGCTTGTTCGTACTCACAATGTGACAGAAGAGAAAAGATTTATTACCTCTTTTAATAAATAAATAACAAAAACATGAAAATACACATAAAAAGTTGTCAAATAATTTTGTGCCGTTCATGTTTGATTTTGAAGGTGATGAGAATGTCACAGTTTTCTTCATATTCATATTCTCTTTGCTTTCGGGTTAATAGATACGAGTATGGAAAGAATGATTAGTATGGAACATAATAGAGGAATAAAATGCTGATAAAGCAAATCAACTTAGGAACTTGTAAAGTATTGAACAAACTTTAGAAATACTAATATTATTTAACGTAAATTATTAACATAAAAACCCATAAACCACACAGGATTGTCCATGCAGGAATATACGGCGTAAATTAACATGAATAACATTGGGCATAAATGCACCATCGAACCAATCGTATAAGTTCAATATAATTTCCCGAACACACACAAATATAGATTTGTCGGAATTTGTGAGAACAACGTTTTACTCAGAGCTATCATTCAAGCCATTATTCGTTGAACCCCTATGCACCCCTAGGGATCTTACCGAGAAAATAAAAGGCGAGTGAACTGCGACTTTTGCTTGGAAAAATGTTCTAGTATAATTTAATATGAAGAATTGTTTGAATTATTCACTAAAAATTTCATAAATTATAAAGCTGCACTTTTTGTTATTAAATGTAAATGTGAAAGCGGAAGGAATACTTCTAAAAGTTGTATTATGCAGTATTGGACACGAACAAAGAACATGCTGTCAACAATTAGTGGTAAAAAATAAATAATGATTTTATATAACTTTGCTCATCTTCTCGAGCCAGACTCAATACCGATCAATCATCACGCGCATTTTATTACCTATCAAAATGGAATGATATTGTGATTCGACGATTTATTATATAATATTTTTTTAAGAATGCAATTAATCCAACGTCAATTATGAAACGCAAGAAAACCGTTGATTTTTAAAGTCATTATTTAAAAAAATAATAAATGTACGATCTTACTAAATTGAAGCTATGTAGTATCCAAAATATATCGTTACCTTTATTGATATATTAAATACCTATATTATAAATTTACCCAGAAAAGCTCTTCGAACCCAAACGAATGTTTTGAATAATAAATTGATAAAATATTTTTAAGATAAACACAAATTGAGACATTAAAATCTATTTATTCATTCATATTTTTATTTGATTCTTATAAGTTCCGTTATGTAAAACACGCATTCTCCCCATTAAAAATATTCTGAACCTGCACCGCACAGGAGCATAAAAAGTTAATAAACTTGGCAAGAATGTCAATGAAACTAGGACCATTCCTGTCTGCCTTAATAACCGGGATAGCTATTCTGGAATCGGAACGATTTTTTATTTAGATTCTATTTCTGTTTGTATATTTTGGTTTGTTTGTGAATTATATCATCTTTGATGTACGCACGACAACACTTACGGTTTCAGATGAAATGTTCATCGTTCATTCATAATATTTCATTACTTTAACGTGTGTTATTTTTGCAGTAACATGTGTTCATAACACATTCATTTATTTTAGATTAACTGTGATTTTGTTGAACCGTACTGATTATTTTGAATTCGCTTTTTTGGATGCGTAGACTTAAGAGAAACCACGCGAGAATTATATCGTACACATCTACAATCGCGATTATAAAAGATCAACAGATTTTTAACTTTTGTTTTATTGTAGTCACTACAATTTGTTACTATTCATTTTGCACCTGTGTTTTAATTTAAAAACGTAGGGTTTGTAGTCATGTCCTTAACTGTTTCATGAATTACTTATGGCTAAAAGTTGATATCTTATATTAATGTGCGCAAAATGATAATAAGCAAAATTACGAGTGTAATAAATATTACCGCACATATAAGAGTAAAGGAAAACGTCGTGAATAAAGGGACAATTCCCACGCATTTATTTTGTTAAATCAATGATGTGTAATAAGACGAATCAAGTAAGACAAATTGCCCAGTGAATTACTGAGAAAATTGTCTACGATTTTAATGTATTGGGTTTTAGGTTGATAGAAAGTTTAAAGAAACCTCATGAAACGCTAATGCATCCTGGTAAAATTCATTTATGGAGGAAGTCAAATATTTTGAAAAGAAGAAAGACGGGTTTTTACATAACATAATAAGTAGGTACATCAAATTGAACACAACCAAACATTAAAAATATCTAAAACTAGAAACAAAAATGCAAGGCCAAAAATCAAACTATACTTTACTAGAGGCCGCCCGCGACTCCGTCCGCGTGGATTTCGATTTCCAATATCCTATGTGTTATTCTGATGTATAAGCTACATTAACCTTACTATGAAAATGATTCAATTAGCAAAAAATTGCAAATCTCCGTCAAGGAAGGCGGTAAAATATTGACGTTGCCGCAAAAACTGAGACAATTCATTCGTAATGTGTATTTTAGTCCTTCCCATCATCACGAGCTGTGGGGCCTAAATATATCTTTTGTTATTTGTTGACTTTTCGCTGCGACTTCTAGGCAAAGGAACTCTGCTTATAAAGCCACTGTTGGTGCGTAACCAGCTGAGTAGTTTTTTGCACCCTAGAATTATAATGTTTAACATGAAAATAATCGAACTTCTTCAATAGTATATTTAGGTTTTACAACAAAAAAAAGTGCAAAGTATTTTCAGTTTTTTGCTAAGATTATAGTTTTGTAATAATTTTATGTCAATTTTTTCAATTTTATTTTTCTTGTAAGTCTTTTTTAGCTTCTTTCTTCTTACATATTTTTCTTTCAAACAACATGGCGGTTTTCGCAGTGTTAGTAGAGTAATTCAAATTGATAATCGAGTAATGTTAGCCACTGCGGCTTTTCCCAACCACGATCATATCACCAGAGTTGATTGGCAATATGCGCGAACGGAAGGCTAGTTTTCAATATTTGAGTTTAGTGTGCTGAATCCCATACTAATAATATCGTTGGAGCTGAACACAGGTGGTTTTGACTTTAAAGATGGTTTGAGCCAAGATGATAATAATTAGACACAATATGTCCTACGGGGTTTACATAATCTGATTGGTAAGACCCTTGTTATAAGAAGGCCGCAACAATGTTACCCTAATACACTAAATATGTACTAAGTATTTAAAATTTGAATTTGGAGCAGCGATCGTCTGAAACAATGGGTGCGTTTAGCAGAAAAAAGCGCTAGGAAGCGCTTGTAAGCAAAATGGCGATTGTTAAGCAAAATGGCGGATTGTTAAGCAAATGGCGGATTGTGTCAGCGCAACTGAAGTTAACAAACACGTCCTGGCCGAAAACTGTACAGTTTGTTTTTCAACGCTAGTAAGCGCTCGCAAGCGCTTTTTTCTGCCAAACGCACCCAATAACAACATATCCCAAAACAAATGAAGGTATACTGTAAGTCATAATAACTTCTACACCATTCGTACCGTTCGCTTTAATCTTTTCCATTTGTTCGGCGATGTACCTAAAACCTTTTGTTCCTTTTGTGTCCGTTGTAATTGGTGGATGTTAAACAACGTGCACTGTTTGCGCTTGTTCTTTAATAGATGAGTTTGAATAGCTTCCGACGGCATTTGCTTTCATACACCAGTAAATCCAGCTTGTTTAAATGGAGCTATTACAATAAATTGCGACAGAATTCGTGAAGAAAGATATAGAAATAAAAACTGTTAAAAATGTTACACAATTATAGAATTTCTAGTTAGCTATAAAAAGCTTGTAAGATTAGTAAATGTTGGTCATGGCATTTAATACAAATTGACAAGTTACCGTTGAAAATCCCCCTTTTCCATAGGTTACAGTCAAGTTTCCAGTATCATCTTCTGTGATGGCGTCATTAATAAGTAATTACACTAAGAAGCATGCCTCAATGTCTTACTTCTATTATTTTTTGTTTGATAGTTCATTTGACGAGGAAGGCTTTAGGCTATATCATATACCTACCTATATGTGCAGAAACCGAAAACCACGCGGACGGAGTAGTGGGTGGCTGCTAGTATAACGATAATTATGTCGGACGCAACACTAAATCAAATGACTGTATAAAACTTGTGCCAATGATTCGGCCCAATACGAAAATTACTACTCGCTTCAATGTTCCATGCAGTCGTATTATTTAAAAGGCACGACTCGTATTATTTACCACACTGATTGTTATCATAACAAATAAATTATAGCTCTGACAGGAACTATTTATTATAATAGCAGCTAGATTTCTCAGTGAACACTTGACAAACTAAGTAATCTGTCCGCGTCTCGAAGGAATTTAACTCTTGAAGATACACACTGGCACGCAGTTTAGCAAACTTAGCAAAAAAAAACGTAACTTTATTTGATTATTGCTTTCACGCAAATAAAAATAAAACTTTTAAAGATTAGGGCATCCGATCCGTCCCCAAAATTTAAATATGCCATCGAGCATAATGCCCTATGCTCGACGGTGCGAAAAAGAACAACAAAATATAAACTGTATTCTGCTTATTAAATAAAAATATAATTTATATTGTTTGACAAGCACACTGCACAATACAAACAAAAATCAAAAGGTAATATCCTAACGATTAATAAGTGCTTCTATGAAGCCTATGTTAATAAAGAATATTTTGAATTGAATTGAATTGAATTAACAAAATTTTGAATCAAACCAGTTAAAAAGAACCTTCCGATTTGGTATGTGGAAAGAAGATTTATAAAAAGAGAGAAGTCTTGCAACCATATTTCCTCAATGCCTCCAATGTTTATTTTATCTTCACGTTCGATGCGAAATCCAAGTCCACCGTGTGTCGCAAAAGCTCCTATTACTGCTCTCGGCACAACACTACTTTGTCGGCATCAAATGTTTCCCCGTAGTTGGAAGTACTTCACAACTGATTGCTTATTTTTATACAGGTCGACTGAAATAGACGACACCCGAGAAGCTGAACCACTTACACAATATCTGTTTGTTTTGGATGATAAGTATTTTGGTCTCAATTTGTGAAAATTTGTTTTTCACCACTTGTGGATTTTGGTTGTCAATAAAGATGATTAATTCCGTGACGACCAGGCTGGTCAATTCAGAATTAGTCGAAGCGTACCATGGGCTTCTAGGCGATCAATTCAGAATAAGTTGTATTGACCTTAGGCTCCCAGGTAATGGCTGAGATGCAACCTGAAGAGGCGCTAGGATGATGATGTATAAAGAAAACTATTTCAACAAAACTGTTTTTCATGACAATTTTAATTAAATCTTAATAAAGGATAAGGCCTACATTCAGAAGTGGACGGCAATAGGCTGATTGATTGGTTGATTGAAAGGATAAGAATATTATTAATATGAAAAAATAAATATAAATTGAACCGTGGGACAAATTGAAAAAACGAAAATGTTAAAGCTTTGATATAATGCAAGGCAATGCAAATATAAAATGCAAGCATAATGATTGATACAAAAAATAATAATGTGTTAAGTATATCGTAATAAAAAAATCTGGCAACTTATCTCTTACGCAATATAAATTGTATTAAAATAAATCCGCAAAATCTCCTCAAAGGGCTAAGAATAGACAATAAGCAGAAGTATAAAAATGTTTTTATCTTTATTTATAATTTTACGAGATCGTAAAATGTTCGGTTTCTGTTATGATAGCAGTTAAATAGACGAGGAGGAAACGGCATAATGATATTAAACATATTGTGTACTTTGATATAATTTAAAATAGACATTATATTATTCGGACGATGTTTACGACTTCTCTGGCGTCGATGGGTTGTGTAATTTGACATGATTGAGCTCGATGGCGCAGTGGTTAGCGCACTCGGCCTGCGGTTGCTAAAGTTAAGCAACGTTCGCAGATGCCAGTCATCGGATGGGTGACCGAAAAATTTCATCTCGAGCTCCTCCGTGCTTCGGAAGGCACGTTAAGCCGTTGGTCCTGTGCCTGATCTCTCTACGGTCGTGTCAGATTGCTGTCCCACCGAATTATGAGAGTGAAGGAATAGGGAGTGCACCTGTGCTTGCGCACTCACTTGTGCACTATAATATATCCTGCGTACCTGGCTGATCGTAAGATCGGCCGCCATGGCCGAATACGGCCGGAGGGTATTATTTATTATGTGAGCATCACAGGAATCCATAGAAAACGCGATGTATTATTTCTTGTGTTTTTGTGAAGATACTGCGATTATTAAGCCAAAACCACTCTTGGTAATGAAAAAATGATTTTAAATGATGAAGGGCCAACCTGCAGTGGGACATTAGTAGGCTTATACTACTGGTGATAGCATAGAACTTACTAAGTATAGAAACACACTAGGCCGAAAAAACGCGACCGATGTTAGGTGGGGTTTCGTCTGCAATGTATTTTAAACGATTGATGACAACACCATGCCGAAATAACGTCGCGTTTCTTGTATAGACAATGTATTAACCGCCGAACTTCAGAACCCAGCTTCGAGGTTAGTTTGGGGCTAGGCAATTCGCGTTAGTCCAAGGCATTTATTAATCTGGCAAAGTGAGGCAATTTGGCCAATACTTATAATGTTACATTTCTACGAAAGTCTTAGCCCATGTGGGACATTAATAGGCTTATACTCAAGCGTTTGTTAAGTATCATAAGTTATTACCTAAATGAGCCCACTTGACCCTCTGTGGGCTTCCTTAAGCTTTTATCTCAGTCATTGGGTAAATCTGAGGGCTGGGAAGGGGGTCAATCACCCTCTTACGGTGCCGTGTTTGGGTATCAACGTATAATATCAACGTATCCCATAGGCAGTTATCCCAGTATCCTGCTAAGTGGTGTTAATAAATTAAAATGTACGCTGCGAAGAAGTGGTTACATGGATAAGTTTAATCGATGGACTAGTTATTTTAAATCGAAAATTCATCGGTCGAATCAATAATAAACTTTTCAAAGCGAGAATCAATCGATCGAGTCGATAAAAATTATAGGTCCTCTATCGATCAAATTATGTTTTGTTGGCTTCAGATTTGAGTTAATATTAGATTTAGGCGAGTTTGAAATCTGCGAGTACTCGCTCGCGAGTTTAAAGTTATCAAGAAGTTCATGTTTTGACGTTATAAAGTATAAGTTGTAATAAAATAATAATCTATATACTATCCCTACTAATATAATGAAGCTGATAATTTTGTTTGAACGCGCTCATCTCAGAAACTACGGATTTGAATTGAAAAAATGTTTTTTTGTGTTGGATAGTTCATTTGTCGAGGAAGACTTAAGCTATTGTATAACCCAGAAACGAAAATCGAAATCCACGGACACGAAGTCGCGGGCGGCCGCTAGCTATAAATTAAACGACGAACGAGATCCTAGGCGCCAGAGAATAACACACTAGTACTATCATTAATTAGTCTAAACTACTTAATAATTTGAAACCTAACTCTTAATTATAGCATTAAATGCTAATCATGACCTTCTGTAATCATGGGACCTAGGAATTTCGGCAACGCGACTTATAATTTGTATTTCCCATACCTACTACACGTACCCACATATGTACGTACGTACATACAAGTATATTTGGGCCTATTTACTAACATGAACAAAGTGTTAAAGGTCACTACAATAAAGTTATTTACAGATTGTGTGACTAAAGCGGTCTTTCGTGAGGGAACCATTTTATTAGTTTACGAGTTAGTCGATTTTCAACCTTAATGAAATTGAGTTTTGTTCCGTTCATTCAGTTGTAGTGGGTTTGATCGTCAGATTAATGAAAATCAATAGATGCAACAAATAATTTGACATTTATGCTATCCTTTTTCTTCTTATTATGAATCACTGGTGATAGAGCGAGATAGCAGACATACGTAATCCTCCCGCTGGAACTGTCAAGTGGGATGACGGCATTATCGCGTGGCCCTCGTCTTCTGTTTCTTCTGAGAGGGACTAAGAAAGAGAGACGAACTTCTTAGCTATCCATGGATTCTCCGTGCGGGTGCCGGGTCTATCGCGTGGAACAGAGAGGAATGTCAGTCGGCGCCTGTGACTATTATTATTTAAATAAGAATTAAGTGAAAAGTTAAGTGAATTTTTGACGTTTTCGTGGAGTCACTCAAACGTGACATAAGGAGTATCTATTGCATTCATACATCTGAGGTTTGGCCTCTCACGGAATATGAGTGCTTGAGACGAAGTTTAAAGTTCAAGCGCTTAGTAAAAGTTCCTTAAGGATTGATTAACGTAGCAGACAGACAATGTATATCTGTATGAATAAATTGAAAAATGTACTTTCCCTAGAATCTATCGAGAAGAATAATATCAATTAATTAACGCTTCATTAGGCAATTTTTCGTTAGTAAATTATGTACTACAGTATTTGTTTTATCAGAACCTATTTTTGTAAGAAACTCCTTTACAGTGTTACTAGTGGTAGTTGGTACTATGACCTTAAAAAAGTAAAATATGACTAAAGTCCCTTTAAATCCTAATGGGTAATGCAAAATTATGAAGCAGAAATAAAAAGTAATTGGATGCAACAACCTGCGTAGAAAAAGCGATGTTTTAAAAATGTTTTCTTTCTTACATCGTCTGGATAAACTCAAAGGCCTCATCGAGTCTTGTCAGCCGAGCCAGCCTGAAACGTTTTGTTTTAATTACTTTAAGTACTTTATTTGAGGTAGTCCACTTGGCACACCCTGTTGAAGAGCACCCACACGTTGAACACCTAGCCTAGTTCACCTCAAGCTACCATTAATATTTTTGAATTTAGAATATACATCTTTATTCACTCGAGCACAGACAAAAAATATCATCAGGGTGCCTGAAGTGGTCTAGGCCAAGTGCTCAAGTGCGGGTACTCTCAAACTGGATGCTCAAATTGGACCACCTTTTTTATTCTTGGTAAATCTCGCAATATTCTAATTCATTAAAGTACCCCCGCTGTCTTTAGTCATACACCGTATAATTTTCCCTATGTTTTAAATTACTCTCGCACAAGTGAAAATTATGCTAATTTACTTAGCGAAGAAACAAGACAAGTCATGTGAAAACTCGTTAGTCTGGTTACTTAAGTGTTGGATTTGCCTTCCAATTTCATAATTATAAGATGTCCGTCATGTCAGCTATTTTTATCATAATTCAGAAACGAATACCTTGTTAGAAATGTATGGTGAACGTAAGTAGGTACTCTTTTGGTTCACTGAACTGATCATTTGTTACAGACAGGAAAATATGAAAAAAATATTTTTATGACTTCAGATTGTGTAAAAATTGGTTTTATAAATATCTCTTTGCAATCGTGTAAAATTGATGTCCCAATGAACTGTGTAAGTGAGTGAACAACGAGCGCACCTGCGCTTCTATTCTCGTATAATTAGACAAAGAAGCAAAAAATAAGGACAAAGAGGAGAGAAGAGAGGTGGAGCTTAGTGGTACTACCACTCGAATGAGCCGCTCGTCTGGGCGCCTCCATCTTACAGATGACCACAGTGAAATAGCACTTCGCAACTGTTGTTCTATGATTCTGCTGGTGAGCGAGGTCGCCAGAGCTCAATTGGGGAGGGTATGGGGTCTTAAACGCCGGCTACTCATCGGCGATATCTCTAGTATCCTGGATGTCCGTCCATGGACGGCGGTGATTGCTAACCAACAGGCGACCAGCAAAATCATTTGCCACTACAGCCAAAAAAAATCTCGCATCGTATATTATGCCTCCGTTGACCAGTGCATCATCGTATTTACATCCCAATTCGCCGTTTACCCTATTCGCACCCTCACTACACGATGATAGTCAAGTAAAGCGAATGCAAATCCAACATCCGACTACAAACGCGTAAACGTCACCACATCGCATTCATATCCGCCGATGGAGTATTTCAAATCCAACTCGGGCGAGCGTCCGGTCCGGGCCTCAAGTGACTACCGTACTTCTACACATCACGTCAGTGGCGCTCTATGGGATTTGTAGGCAGTGTTATTTGAAGACGTCTATCTATACTAATCAAATAAAGCTGAAGAGTTTGTTTGTTTGTTTGAACGCGCTAATCTCGGGAACTACGGGTCCGATTTAAAAAAATATTTTTGTGTTGGATAGTCAATTTAACGAGGAAGGCTTTAGGCTACGCGGACGGAGTCGCGCGCGTCCCCTAGTACTAATATAATAAAGCTGAAGAGTTTGTTTGTTTGTTTGAACGCGCTAAGGGACTTCTAGTTCGAATTGAAAATGATTTTTGCGTTGGATAGTCCATTAGTCGAGGAAGGTTTTACTACAGTGTAACACTATGTGCGTGGAAACCGAATCCAACGCGACGGGTCGCAGCATCGACTCCGCGCGGTGTTTCTGAGATTAGCACGTCCAAAAAATTATACAAACAAACTCTTCAGCTGTGTTACATTGGTAAAGATTATCGGAGGCCAAGATTCACTTTAATTCGCTGGGCCAACCTAGTTAGTGAGTTACATTTTATCATTAAATGGCACAGGAGCAGCAGGCCATTTTCTGCTCTAAACAGTAATCCTTATGCAAATGGAATACATCCCCGCGTGATGTGTGAGTGCTTAGCACTGCGTTTCAGCGAATAAGTGAGGTTACCACAAGCGTTAATCCTATAATGCGTCGAACGCATTTGTAGGTATGTGTAGGCAGCAGTAACCTGCCTGTTTGCTGGAAATAAGATGCCGACAACATCGATAAGTTTTGTACTAAAATAGATTTTAATAGAGTACTTCAAAAAAATTATGACTTTGACTATTTATTTTATGTTTAAAAATAAACCCTCAGATGTAAGATGGTTACGTTATTTCAAAAAATGACCATCTATTCTAGACCAAATGAAACCGAAACTTGTCAATAAAGCTACGACGAGTGGCTCGAGGGAAATTGTAATGCCAACATAACAAATAAATCACAACATTGCGACATTTACTATTTCGGCAACAATTATAATTAATATTCGTCAATGTCTATAAGGAAACAGATCTTGTGATAGGCGGGTCTTCTATTGTTTCCATCCACTTGCCGCTGTACTTTCAACATTTTGAAAGCATCCTCTCTATTTGTTATTACTGTATTTTGTTGGGAACCACTGAAATAGTCCCAATAGATGATCTGATTATAAAGATAAAGGTCATAAGGGTTTACTGTTATATTAGATGCCAACAGTGCCATTTGAAAAGAGCAACTGTCGAGTTTCTTGCCGATTCTTCTCGCCAGTAACTGCCTTCCGAATCGCTGGTCGAGTAATTTTTGTTGGAATTTTGACGAATAATAAGTGCTTCTATGAAGCCTATATTAAAAAAGAATATTTTGATTTTATTTTTTTGACAACTTTTAGGTCCCCATCTTTCGTGCAAAAAACAAGTAAACAAATAACATTTTAAAGCATTAAGCATAAAAGGAGATGAAGACCTAATTGGGCTGTTTCAAAGTTACGAGTATCTTCATCAGTGTATAAATGTTAATAAAGTTTCTGCGTTAAAGTACGAGCAGCAATTGTTCCGTTCTACTCATCACTTTCTTGTCCCTACAGCTAACCTTGGATAGGGTTGTACACATGTAGTACATAAAAAAAGTCATACTTTTGTTGTTGATATAAATTTTATCAAATAGACAATCAATCAAAATCCTATTGTAATAAAATCTACGTGTTTACGTAGATTTCACACAACGATTCCAATTATTTCCAATAAACTCATCGCCAAACGGCTACTGTAATTGCAGGAGTTAAAATTCTTGAAACATCAGAAGTCACATTTACTATAAGGCATTATAAAACGAGAGGAATCAGGTGAATGGAATCACTACTTAACTAAGACCGTGGTCCCTGAATTCTGAGTTGTAGAACTAAATTTTCCGGTCAACTTTACCTACATTTAAGTGTTATGTACGTATTCATCAATAGTGCCACCGTGTTGTTATTTTTTTAATATTGAAGTTAACTAAAAGTTAGCAAAATCTTGCCAACCCTTTGCCCTAAGTACATCTTTACCCTACCGACCCACTTTTGTTGTTTACATTATGTAGCAAGCAACGTTTCGTTAATTGTTATGATAACCGCCGGCTCACAGGTAAAAATGCCCGCGTTAATTTACATTTCGTTAAACAAAGATCACTCATAAAACGTCTGCATGTTTTTATTGGTTTTATGAAACTTTTCCACGGGAGCAAAAATTATATTAAAGTCCATGCGGTTGTAAGCTTTATAGTACAAGTAGAATTAGTAAACTGACTCCGTGGTGTAGTGGTTAGAGCGCTGTGTTCAAAAACCTTGAAGGTCCTGGGTTCAAATCCCGCGGGGAACCCTTTTATTTTAGTTTTGGTTTCTCAGTTTGGCTGCGTCATTACAGGCTTGAATCACCTGATTGTCCGATAAGAATAAAGTTAAAAGTAACGTTAAGCCGTTGGACACGACTATGATCCAAATGGTCTGGATAAGTGTTGTAGCATGTGTTGGCGGATTCCACCACTAGTTTGCTAACGGCTAAATCATAAAACAGTAAACATTTATTGATCATTTAGCCGTATTGTGGCTTAAATAAATAATCTAGGAGACTTTCAATGGTAGATAGTAATGGTGTATCCTTCTTTGCCCCGGAACAATAAACAGTAGTACCTTGAAGTAAAGAATCAATAGAATCAATTCATTCGATATTCGAATTAAATATTTATAGACAAATAACTACATGACTTTTGTAAGAAAATTACGTTCCAATTACGGATCATGCTTAATAAAACATTTAAACCCGGACCCAAATCCAGGTCCTCTTAATGGAGCCATTAACACTATGAATAATAAATAAGTACTATCATCAATAACCTTTGTAATTCCGAAGGCCAATTAATAAAGATGTGCACAGACTTATTTCGTCACTCATTTCACTCATTTCGTCGTTCAAAGATACATACTATGGTGTTAAATTTGGAAGACCTGTGGTTGAAGTAGCTCTCTTAGTATTTAATTAAATACATTTCTAGGTTTTGTTGGAATTTTGAAACTTATTGCAGGCATTTAAGTTTTTGTTCATGGAGCACATTAGTTGAACTAACTTTGATCATTAGTCCGACTAGGGAGCTACTTCCCGAGAGGTCTTCTAAATTTACCACCAAAGATACATATCTTTAAAACAACTGTTCTGAAATAACAAGGTTGAATATCCGAGAGACCTTTTGGCCTTGCATTGAGCGCGCCTTTAACTAAATTCCACATTTAAATCAGGAGGAAGCCCTTATAAAAATATACGAACATTTTTGATAACATTTTCACACAGACCGCGGTCACAGATTGATGAAAAATTAAAGAATAAAAAAGGCAAATCTTGATGTACCCTTAAATAAATAAAGACCTCGGACTTTTTAGCAATATAAAAGAATCTTTTTCAGAGGGTGCTACATACGTTTCGGTTTACAAAAAGCTTTTACGTCAGCTCAGTCAACGCTAAACAAAAGTAATGAGCTTGGGTTTGGTTCGTTTACACAACCCTACGAAAATGGAAAAATATTTTTTATCTTCATCGTGAGGATTCAGGAAAATGAAGTAACAAACCCGCCCAATGAGCGATTACCTAGCCACGATAGGGGAACTTGTGAAATATTTATACTTGTAAGTAAATAAAAATTATGCTCCGAAACAAATAGTGGCCAAGCCACACTAGGAGTCGACATGAGCGTCCAACTTGGGGCCAAACCACGGTTATATTATTACTAGCGGGCGCCCGCGACTTCGTTCGCGTGAATTTCGGTTTCTTCATTTATTTTATCTCCTTAGAAGCGGAATTTTTGAATATTCTTTAAAAGGGATGCTTACGTCATGTTATCTTTATGAATGCAAAGTCTCAGCCCGATTGGTTAAAAAATGAAAAAGTTTCATACAAAGAATCATCCCCTATTTTACTCCCTTGGGGATTGGAATTTTTCAATATCATTTCTTAAGCGATGCCTACGCCATAGTAGCTTTAAGAATGCAAAGTCTCAGCCCGATCGGTTTGAAAATGACAAAGTTTCATACTAACGTTCATCCCCTATTTTATCCC
This sequence comes from Nomophila noctuella, assembly GCA_958496325.1. Classification (NCBI taxonomy): domain Eukaryota; kingdom Metazoa; phylum Arthropoda; class Insecta; order Lepidoptera; family Crambidae; genus Nomophila; species Nomophila noctuella. Next base: position 6,065,421 of record OY292487.1, on the reverse strand, counting down.
CTTAGGGGTGGAATTATTCAAAATCCTTTCTTAGCGGATGCCTACGTCATAACATCTACCTGCATGCCAAATTTCAGCCCGATCCGTCCAGTGGTTTGGGCTGTGCGTTGATAGATCACTATGTCAGTCAGTCACCTTTGAGTTTTATAGATATAGATGATTGTAATAGTATCCATAAAATTAACTATAATTATATTTTAGTATTAGTTAGAAAATGTCAAATTAAAAAATGTCTTCAATTCTAAATCTGAAATATATTGCATGCTGATGCATATCAGCAAGAAATGCAGAACAAAATGTTTAAGGCCACGGATTTTTTTTTTGTTTGGTTTTTAGCGCCCGATCGATTTACGTGCGAGCTCCTAATATACCATACACGATACATACTCCTGTATCTGTGGTGTAGGTATGCCATATTATTACAATGATAGCAAAACGATAACCCAATTTAGGGGCATGAAAATATACAACAATAAACATTTTGTTGTCTATAATACTTGCCAACGGTCCCTACCATCAATCACCTGCTTTTTGTTATGAAATCGAAACATAATCCTGTGTAGTGAGAGGCCTCAGAATGATCGATGGAAACGAATGAACCGCACGGAGTGGACAAATTAATTTCACTCTGCTTTCAAGTTAAAAAGGTGGCTTTTAGTTCTAAGGACCGCTATTGCCATACTTTGGAAGTGAAACGAAATTAATTACATCTTGATACGAAACCATCCATCATAAAGTTTGCGGCGTTCGTCTAATAACATTTTAAACTTTTTAATTCAGTGCCGGGAAATTATTTACCAAATCCAAAACAAACTGGAGATACACGGATAAAACAAAGTTTGAATAAAAAGACAAGGTGTGCACTGCGGCATTGCTAATAAAATAGATTTACAAAAAAAACAAAACATCAAATAGTTATCAATTTTCATTCATTTTTTTTCCATCTAGATAGCTTATTATATAAGTTTCTGCCCAGAATGTTCTTAGATCCTTCACACATCTCATCTAGGATTTTATTCATTTCGCCTGGCCATCTCAACGACATAAATAAAGCTTTCTCCCACAACCTCTCTTGAATAACAGGCTTACTTTATATCCCATTACGTAAGAAAAGTAGGATACTTTATGTACACATTAGGTGAGCAGGGCAATCATTTTAAGTGTGATTGAAATGAAAGGAGTCGCGTCGTGATTTTTTTAAGCCGAAAAATTAATTGTTTTGTTTCTTACAGATTTCACTTAATTAAAAAAAAATTAAAAGTTTTTCATTCATGTGCCAGATTCAGAAGAAGAACAGACATTTTTTTACACAAAATTGTTGTAAAATACAGGAATTGACTTTCGATTTCCGATCTCCCAGCCTTTGTTACCATTCCATATAAAACATCTTCAAATGCCTATTGTTGATATTGAGTTAAGAATGAAAAATATGAAAATGCAATTCGTTTCGTAGCACGTTAACTGCCATCGAAAACTAGACTGACGTTTTGACATGACCTGACGCACAAAGCAAAACCATCGTCATACATCTGCATCTGTTTTTCATAACGAAATACACGTGTTTCTGAATATTTGTCAGTCAAAAGCGTTACAAAGATTGAAGCAGAAAAGGACTAGAAAATAGGAAATATAGTGCAAGGAAATATGCTTTTATTGGGTTTGAGTTCAGGAAGTTTTCAAATTGTCGCAGTAAAATATTATGAAAAGTATTCTTTTGTCGAATACATTCTGTAAGAATAATTAAAGCGACAATCTACAATCTAAAACAGTTGAATTTTGAAACATACCAGTGCGAAAATCTAACCATGAGTTGCGATACTGATTTCTTAATAGAAATGTGATTCGAATTCTGACTTACTTTGACTGACCCATAGGTCTATTGGTCAGACACCAAAAATATTTTTGTGATGAATATCGGCATTTGTACTCGAGTCGTAGATGTTTATAAAAGTTTTTAAGTACATATGTCTTTGTGTTCCCTAGCATCCATAATACAAGTTTCGAGCTTAGTTTGGGGCTAGGCAATTGGTGTGTTAGTCCAATGAAAGTATTATTTATTTTTAGATAGTCGCGTCCAACAATAGGTACAGAAGTAAGAAGCATCATAACTTCAATAAATAAAAATATAAAGTTACTTAAGTGTAACATTTTAAGGGCAGACTTTAATAAACCATCATCTATCAGTATTTAAATACTGACGTTGAACGGCCTCTAAGCCTTAAAATAAAAAGTTGATATAAATTCACCGAGTCTTAATGTAGCTGGCGGATTAATATCAAACGGTCATTAGTTTCAAGAAAGAAAATGTTTTAGACTCGAATAACCTGACGAAAGAGGTAAGCTGAGGTAAAAGCTGCTATTTTTTTTACTTTGGAGAAGAAACCAGTGTTGTTTCCATATTATTTAAATGTACATACTTATTGTTTTAAATACCTTTGAGGTATAAAATATGTATCGACACATTATTTTCAGACATCCACTTTCGCTTGATAAACGTAGGAATTTTAAAACCGCACCTATGTTTGTGACCATAACTTCATATATAATAAAATGTAGATATTATTTGCGTCATCATACACTTTTAATATTTTCTATCAGAACGCTCGGGGGCTGCGCACGAAAACTAACTTATTTAAAAGAAATGTGGCCTCGTGTAGTTATGACATAATATCGATAACGGAGACTTGGTTATTGGATGGCATCAATGACAGCGAACTTTTTGATGAGAGGTATTTAGTATGGCGACGTGACCGTGACTACCCCGCCACCGGGCAGCGGTACGGCGGCGGCGTGCTCGTGGCCGTGCGCCGGGAGCTCGCTGCTGCCGAGCAGCCAGTCTGGCGCTCCTCAGCTGAGGATATTTGGGTAACAATCTCATTCCGTACTGGAACAAGTTTGTTGACGTTACACTTGTGTACAGTATACCTGTGTAACCAAAAGGGTGGTAATTCTATTGATACACAGCTTAGTAACTACGCGTCTAAACTTGGTGACGTGTTTCTTACCGCCCCTACCGATCTCTTTATGATCTTAGGAGATTTTAATATGCCAAACATTAGTTGGAATTCACAGGATGGTGGGGTGCTGGAGCCATTTGGCGTATTTAATGAATGTCAAGTAGGTTTTTTGGACACAATTGTAGAATGTGATCTTGAGCAATACAATAACGTAGTCAATATCTACGGTAAGCTGTTAGACCTTGTTTTTTGTAATAATAATATCAAAGTATGCCCTAGTGACCTTCCTCTTGTTCCAGAAGATCCCTATCATAGATCAATCATCATAGAACTGACTCTGGACATACCTACTTTTTTGACCGTAAATAAGCGTACTCTTTTCGACTACAAAAATGGTAATTATGATGAAATCAACTCAAGACTTTTAAAAATTGAATGGAATGACATTTTATCTTATGGTTCCTTAGATGACAGTCTTAGTCAATTTTACAGTATTCTAACTAATCTTCGCGATACATTTATACCGCATAAAATTGTTTCCAGTAGTACTTTCCCTGTGTGGTACAATTCCTCTCTAAAAAAGGCTCTAAAAGAGAAATTAAAGTATTTTAAAAAATATAAAAAGTACGGAAATCGATATGATTATGAAACCTACGCATTTCTTCGTAAGCGGACTAAAATATTAGAAAGCGAGTGTTATCAGTCGTACATAAGTAAAGTGGAAGGGTCTGTTGCAGATAATTCTCGTTTTTTCTGGTCTTACACCAAGTCCTTGAATCGATCCTCACATGCGCTGCCTTCTGTGATGAAATATGGGGATAAGACTGGGGATACGGGGGAATCTGTGTGTAACCTATTTGCTGAATATTTTCAATCAAATTTTTTGACTCCTAATGCAATCAACTGTTTGCCCAATCTTATTAATCAGGGTAATGATAATTCCCATCTAAGTGACATAATTATTGATCCAAATGAAATCGAAACTTTGTTGAAGACCATCAATTTGAATAAAGGTGCTGGGCCTGATAGCATAACCCCTTTTTTTATAAGACAGTGCGTTGGTGGTTTAGTTTCTCCCCTATGTATCATTTTTAAGCGATCCTTAAGTGAAGGCACAGTACCTGCCGCCTGGAAAACTGCGTTTGTAACCCCTGTTTTTAAAAGCGGTGAACGATCCAACATAAAGAACTATAGACCTATATCTAAATTGTGCATCTTTTCTAAAATATTTGAAAGAATTGTTTATCGTCAGTTCTATGCTGCCATGAAGTCGTCTTTCTCACCGGAACAACATGGTTTCTTAAGACAGAGGTCGACGGTATCCAATCTCTTAGTCTTTAATGATTATACTTCGTCAATAATGGATCTAGGATCTCAAGTGGCCTGCATATTTACTGACTTTAGTAAAGCGTTTGATTGTATAGACCACCTACTTCTCTTGGAGAAACTGTACAAAGCGGGTATTCATGGAAATTTGTTTAGATGGTTTTCGTCGTACATCAATAAATAGATCCCAGGCAGTTGCAATTAATGGGTTTGCGTCAGCTTGGATGTCGATACCGTCCGGGGTTCCTCAGGGATCTCTATTAGGACCTTTACTTTTTATCGTCTATATCAATGATATTTCTTCCTGTTTTCGACACTCTAAAGTGCTGTTGTATGCTGACGATACTAAAATTTTTATGCCGGTTAAGAGTCATGTAGACTGTGACCGACTACAATGCGACTTAAACAGTTTTGTGCAATACTGCACTAATAACAAGCTTGATTTAAATGTCTCTAAGTGTTATGCAATGACTTTTTCTCGTAAAGTGAACCCTGTAAACTACCATTATGTCATGCACAACAGGCCGCTCGCCAAAGTCACTTCTATGAAAGACCTTGGACTAATCCAGGATTCAAAACTTATATTTGATAAACATATTGATTATATGGTAAAAAAAGCATCAAGATCTCTTGGGTTCATCATTAGATCAACTCAAGAATTCAAATCCATTAAGCCAATCAAAGTCCTATTCTGTGCTTTCGTGCGCAGCATCCTCGAATATGCCTCCGTGGTCTGGAATCCGCAATATAATGTTTACATTTCCCGCATAGAATCCATACAGAAGAGATTTTTAAAGTATCTACAATTTAAATGTAAATTAAAAGATCATGGATATGAGACGAGATGTAGAAGATATCATTTCTTGCCTTTGGCAGAAAGGCGGCAAATAGCTGACATTTTATCCTTGAAAAAATCAATAATGTTTTTATTCTACTTCTTGTTTGATTTTTCTGCTGTCTGTACTGAATATATGAATGTGACGAACTTACAACAACCAAAATTATAAAATCAAGAAAATGTGCATCTGTGACGAATTTACACATACTTTTTTTCGTGACGAATTTACTTTGTGACGAATGAACAACAACCCTTGAAAAGGGTTGTTGTTCATTCGTCACAAAGTAAATTCGTCCCGTTTTTGAAAACTCCATACATTCAAAGTTAATTCGTCACATGCATTAAAAATTTGCGAAAAGTAGGTAAGGGTTATTGTAAATTCGTCACAATTTTTCATTTTTAATATTTTTTTCATAAAGTAGCGATAGTAAGCAAACTTTTCGGTTTTGAGCGCTTTTGTTTTTAAATACAGGTTCCATTTAATATTATATATTATTAAATTAAATAAAAAAGGAACTAACAGAAAGCCTACATTTCTCTTTCTCGCTCGCTTGCTATATCTATCTCTTTCTAACCGTATCGGTCAAGACATCTAAAAACTTAACAATTCAAACTTGGCAAATCAGCCACTTTAAAACTGTGATTTTTATGTAGATTTAAGTTTGAATTTAAAGATATGTAGGTAATGATTACTGTGATTTAATTATTTATATAACTTGGCAAATCAGCCAATTTAAACTGTATTTTTTAAGTAGATGTAAGGTTAAAATTGAAAGAAATGTGCTATGTTGATAAAAAATCAATAATGTTTTTATTCTACTTCTTGTTTGATTTTTCTGCTGTCTGTACTGAATATATGAATGTGACGAACTTACAACAACCAAAATTATAAAATCAAGAAAATGTGCATCTGTGACGAATTTACACATACTTTTTTTCGTGACGAATTTACTTTGTGACGAATGAACAACAACCCGTTGAAAATTGCTAGCGGGGTTATTGACTGCCCAATCTTATTAGAGCAGGTGAACATCTGGGTTCCCCGGAAGTTGCCAGTAAGACGCACTCAACCGCTAGCTATACCCACATTTCACACCAATTATCGTCGTAACTCTTTTTATTATTATACGTACGAGTGAAGTTTTCAACAATCTTTCAAAAAATAATTGCAAATTGGAACTGTTTCGAACTAAACCCGCAACTGTGAAAGGATTGTTTACTTCAAAATTTTTTGGCTCCCACATCTAAGATTTAACATAGGTAACTGCTATTTCTTAAATTGTTATTTTTTGATTATTGATATGTTAGCTTCATGAGGACTGTTTTATGATAGCTCCTAAGTCTATTAGCATCTAAGTGTCCATATGCGAATACCTGTGAATGGCTATGTCGTTATAATTTAAGTTTTTTTTTACTTGTATTACTTGCTGTTGGTTTTCCAAATAAAAATAAATAAATAAATAAATAATGTAGATTGTAGAGGCTTTTGGCAAACCAAATATACCAACAATAGTCAAGTAAGTTTCTCTAAAAAGTCTTGAATCTCAAAGAATTCTTAAACTTCTTTGTACGTGCGACGAAAGTTTCCAAGCTATCAGTGGAAATGGGGTAGAAAACCTTATTATCTGTTCCAACTTTCTGTTTATCGAGGAAGGGGTAGATGACCTTGGACCGTTTAAAATGTAACGCTGTCGCGTGGAGAACAGGTCTGCATACAAATATCAGGGGTTCGGGGAGAGTTTATCCCAAAATCTTAGGAGACAAATGATCTAGATCAACATTTTTCATTTATTTTTATCCTGCAAGATGTGTGGCATGCTTGTTGATATTAAAAGAATTTCTGTCTTTTACATCTCATTAATATTCATACATACATGAAAAATTTTGGAACATGATTTCTTATTTGTAAATAGCATGTAAAAACGCCGCGATGGTCTTGTGATTTAAGAACCGGTCCGTGGTCTTGAGGTCCTCGGTTCGATTCGGTCGGGAAAATATTGTATCGATTTTTCTGAACAGCTCGGGTTTGTGATCACCAAGCATTAGGCAAGCGCGTTGATTAAGCCAAAACCCATATTTGTAACGAAAAAATTATTTCAAATTTAGGAGGCCTGTTCCCTGCAGTGGGAAATTAATAGCATGATAAATGCAAAAACAAAAAGCATAATAAAACTGAATAAAACTTTGTACATTACAGCACATAACAGTCACAAATATTTAATATGTTTTGCCGTCAACAGTACAAAAGGAACCTAGTTACATTTCTTAGCAATCCCTTTTCTTACGACGAGTTGCTATTACGCATACCAAAAACTTTGGGGTATTCGGGTTATATAAGACTTGGAGTAGACCCTTGTAACCCAGTAACATACAGAATTCAAGTAGAATCTAATATCCAATTTGAATGCCCAGTCTGTAAATTATTTCATTAAAGTCAGCGCAAATGTAACATCAAGATCTCATGAAGGAAGCCAAGATCCACTTCAGGGCTTATCTCAGGAAAGCGCTTATATTAGGAACTACTACTCCGATTTGAAAAAATATTTTGTGTTGTTTAGTCCATTTGACAAGGAAGGCCTTAGGCTATTGCATATACCTATGTGTGCGGACACCGAAAACCACGCGGACGGCGACGCGGGCGGCGGCTAGTTTAAAATCCATGTTACAAATGATTTCATCGTAAGCAATGTATTCAAAGTTACTGTGAAGTAAACAGTTTTTTTACCCAACCATTATTTTTATAATACCAAATTGATTTCTCATTCATGAATACGCAATTCATGATTATATTGACTTTTTGAAGCTTACTTCTAAGCCACTTTTGTCGTGACGGCCTCAATTTTAATTGTGTTTACAGCTCTAGAATTATTCCGGCAATATTGACATAAAAACTTCGACATCCGTAGACTAGAGGACAGAACACGATCTCCATAGGTCGAAGTGAACACTTAACTTCACGACATTGCCAACAAAACTTCTTTTTTTATGCGATAGGCAGGATAGACAGGAGGTACCATCAGATGAACAAGAGGGTCATCTGATGGTAGGTGATCACCGCTGCTCATGAGCATCAAAAACCGCATAAGGGTCGCAAATGCGTTGCCCACTTTAAAGACTCTATATCTCCACAACCGAGCGCTGGCAACCTTACTCACCAGCAGAAACAAAGCACAATAGTTACGAAAAGCTTTTTCATTGTGGTCTTCTTTAATGTAAGGTACTTCACCAGACGAGCGGGTCATTCGATTGGAAGATCCACTAAGCCCTACCTCAATACAAAAAAGTTGTTTCCAATGACAAAAACAAACATAAATAACACAATTCCTAATCTTGAATCGAAGGCAGACGACCCAGCCGAGCCAGTCAAACATCAATAATAGAATATATTATATTATTTACAAATAAGACTCTTGTTTTGTGAAAAAAATATGGATCCTCTAGAGAAAATCTGAGTTATAACGTTCTATTTATACCGTCTGAAACTCGAATCGGGGGAACCTTTGATACTGATTCATAATCCATATAATAATGGTCGAAAGAGAAAAAATATTCGTATGAATAATTCGGATGTGTTAAAATAGTATTCGGTTTATCGGTGAAGAATTCGGACTAGTACTGATGCGATTGCGTAATAGCATAGATGAATTAATCCGTGCTTATCGGAACATTCAACGTGTCAGATAGCAGGGAATCCGAATACTCAACGGGTATCAGACAATGGTTTTTTCCCAGGTCACCTTTGAGTGTAGGTATCGTGAAAATGTTTATGTGGGATCCGTATGATTTCATCGCAAATATTTTATTTGCTTGTTGTTTTTATCCCCTTACAAAAATCTATACTAAAATAATCACAAATTAGAAATAACCTTTAACACAGTTATGTAACATTATTAGTTTTCAGAAATGTACGATGCGTTTCATAGCAAAATTTTTCCCTAAAAATAAATACTATTTTTAAAGGTTATAAACAAAAACATCCGAATTCATTCGTATCACTTTCTGCAATTGCATCGAATTTCTCAATTTTCTGTTTTTCCATTTTATCTCACTCAGCTAGAGTACGCACGGCCAAAAATTCCAATTCATAACGTTATCGGTTTGCCAATTTTCCTACGGACACTAAAAAGCATTTTTGGCAACGCCACAGATAAGGTAAAACGGCACTCGACATGCCGAGGCCGGGCGCCGAATGCATTTTTGCGCCACTCATCTCAACTCAACAGGAATGCCTATTACGTGTACTGATAAATTTAGACTATTAAAATAGTTGCGACCATACAAGATCTATGCGTGGAATTCATTAATTACAGTAATTGGAATCATTTTTTGGAAACCTGCATAAAAAACAATTAAAACATAATTGAAAAGACAGACAAATTGTGGATTATTGCATAAAATAAGCACGACCGCCAGGAATGAGAACTACGTCTCAAAGAGAGACCATGACTCATGACTGTTCCTATTTCAACTAATTACTTTCCATAAATGTTTGAAATTCCCACATCCACATCCCTTCATGATCTGCTTTGCGTTGAATAGGCTTAACTCTTGTATTGGAATATAAGAGTAGGCACAAGAAAAATCCCTTTTCGAAGTTTCTCACAACCAACATAACTTTAAGAGCACACAAAGGTAAGATGAAAACCATCAACCACCTAATCTTTCATAAGAATATTTCTATTACACCTGTAGAGAAATACTTGAACAAAAACCCCTAAAAATGAATGGAAATATTTTTTGTGTAATTTTCCTTACGCTTAAATAGAATCCAATGATGCGGTAAAAAGCAATTACAGATACAGTAAAGCGATCAAATCGTTCCCTCAGAGATTGAAAAATAACTATTTTGTAATAAAAACTCTATTTTTAGTCTGCTTTACCTAATATTCGATTTGTTCGGAGACTTCCAGACTTAAGGCGAGACTCCACTAAAGCGGAGATATTTAAAGTAGAGCGGGGATGTGCCGTAAGTAGCCAATAACATTTTAATGCTAAGATGGTCACGTGTTGAGTCGCGTAGAGTCGTTGTCGTTCCACACATCTCCGCTTTGGTGGACTGTCACCTTAAACAGCAAAATCAGTTCTCCGTCGAGATTTCAACGCGTCACAACACAGAGCCTTCAATTTTATAGAAGTACTAAAAATAAACTTATTTTGTGGCTGGAATGGTCGTAAGGATTTTACGACTAAAGACTAGGCGCTATCACCTCTAAACTATAAAGTTTTTTAGCTAAAAACAACCACTGGTTGGTACAATAACCGATACTGTGGTATGAAAGAATTTACATAAATTTTCTGAGCTGTTTTAAAAATAAATTAATGCGTCAGGAAATACGCACGAGTTCTGACCATGAACTTGGTATAGAATTTTAACTGATCTGATGCCGGAACCATTTAAAACTCAAGAATCGAATCTATTTTCTCTTCCACAAAGGCGGAAAACATTCAAGTCCTATGAGAGTAACGCAAAACAAATTGAAAATACTTAGAGGGAGATGCTTTGTAATTAGGTATTCATAGAGTGAGTTATACAGATGAAGAGTGAATTGAACTAGCAATTCATTTGTATAATACAAACAAATAAATTGCTAGTTCAAATAAGAGATACGTTGGCATTTTTAAAACATCTGGTCCAATCAAAGCATAATATTGTGTGCGCTTTCTTCCACAATATTCAACCTGTAACGTATGTTCGTCCCCCAATGGCTACAAGAAAGTCTTTTCTACAAAAGTGTCAAATTGAAGCGGTAATCGTTTTCATTTATAATTATCTTTAATAGATATTCATGAACCAAAACCAAAGTGCTTATTACTAAACTCGTAATATGTCTATATATCACCTCGTGAATAAATAAGTCAAAAGTCCATATGATGACTCATAAAACGCGCTGGCTGGATGAAATACGAGTACACGTGTTTCGTAACTTTCTGAAATAGGAAAAGTTTTCGATACTTGGTAAATGGCTACTTGAACTGTTATTTAAGTTTTCTGGGTCTAAATCGGTAGCTCTTAACCGGGAATCGAAAAGCGCTACAGCTTTTTTAAAACTAAAAGTAAATAAACTTGGATCCATATACAAACCCCTTACTTAAGATAAAAGATGAAATAATTTCTCTACATTATTCTTTTAGTTCTTTCTAAAATAAATAAAGTTTTTAGATTTATAAATATTCATGTAACTAATCTTTGCACTAAATTAATCAGAGGCTATTAGTTAGCATTAAGTAAGTAGATACTATTATAGAAATGAATCAAAGATACGTTTATTTAGAGTTATAATCCGCAGCGAAAGTCTTAAACATTACAAATGAAAAAAGACCCATTAAAAGCGCAGATAAGTGTAAGTAATTTGTCCTCTTCTAAGACAGATAAGTTTAAAATGCCACTTGACAATTTCGCGTAATCATTTTTATAATCATTAATCATGTGTACGCCTCATTTCGCGTATTCAAACGTAACACTACTTGTCAGAGAGATGTGTGTTCCTTCAAAAGTTCAATAAATCTTGGCGAGACGTAACAAATCAAACAAATTCCTGATTTATTACAGCGTCCACCCACGCGGCAAGTTAGCCGACGTCCGCAATGGGTTAAAAAGATATTTGAATCCGTACACTCAACAAATCGAACCTAACAATACATGGTCTTGGTGATTGATGGTTTATTTTTACTGCAAAAAATATAGACTTGGAAACAAGATTATAGGCGCCTGTTAGCAAAATAATTTTAGTGAGTAGAACTTTGCTTTTATTACCACATGTGTTAATGACGTAAACGTCCTAGCAATTTTAGATGGACCTTAGTAGTACATTTCGCATAGTGTGTTTATTGTCTACTAAGACAATAAACACACTATGCGAAATGTTTTACATATAGGGTGTAACAAAATATACTGCAAATATTTTCTTTAGTGGCAATGTAATCAATATCTGATATTAAAGTCAAAATTAATGCTTTCATAATTTTGCATTGGCCAATTTGCTCTTTTCGTCCTGTAAGCTTCGCCCCCTCTCCACCACTTTGCTTTTGGGGCAGGACAAGTGTTGTAATTGTATTACACTGATAAGAAGACATGACCAGCTGTTTTGCATATGACAAAATTTGTACTTTCCCCAATTATTCACTCAATTTATTTTGTTGATTTTGTTTTAGACAAATTTATTATATTTCCACTAAACGATTCGCCCTTAAAATATTTGCAGTATATTTTGTTACACCTTATATAAAAACGCGACCGCAGTTCGGCGTGACTACGCCTGCAATGTATTTTAAATGTAAGATGACATTTTGTATAGAAAATGCATTGCTCCCAAACGTAGGACACGTAATTACAGCCTAGTGTGTTCCTACAGTTACGTTTGCCAATGGGTGCGTTTGGCAGAAAAAAGCGCTTGCGAGCGCTTACTAGAGCTGAAAAACAAACTGTACAGTTTTAGGCCAGGACGTGTTTGCTAACTTCAGTTGCGCTGACACAATCCGCCATTTTGCTTAACAATCCGCCATTTTGCTTAACAATCGCCATTTTGCTTACAAGCGCTTCCTAGCGCTTTTTTCTGCTAAACGCCCCAATGTCTGCGGCTGACTGACCACAAGTTAAGCTTATGTAACGTTATTCAAACCTTGAGTTTCGGAACGTAGTTTCGGTATAGGATTTTTTTTTAGGTGCTTATTTAGGTGTTTATATTTTTCTTCTATAATTTTTATATAAGGCACTTATATAAAAATTATAGAAGAAGAAAAATATAATATGACCTGTATCAAAATAAAGAGGCATGACGTATAAAAACAACAATAGCTTTTATTTAACTCACCGCGTTGTCTTCTCTGAGTAAGGTTTCCGGCTATTACTTCGGGTGGGTTAATATAAACAGTAGAGTAACGTGGGTAGTCGTTTTGTTATTCTAGTAGATCGACGATTGTACTCTCACTATTTTTATTTTAAACGCTTTAGGTTAGGAATAGTAGTAACGGTAAGGTAAACGTTTTGTTCAAACTAACCCACAACAGAGTTTTAGTGCGAAGTAACTATGTCTGTCTATGACTGTCAGTCTGCACGTTTGTAATGGATGCTTGCTTTAACCTATAAAACAACGCTACGAATTTTGATTCAGTTTTAATAAAAATAAAGATTCAAGAGGAAAATTCTCAGACAATTTATGCGCAATATAATAGAGAAACGTTTAATTTACGTATAAAGACGGGGTGGGTTACACATCGAAATTCCCATTTTTAGGGTTCCGTAGCCAAAATGGCAAAAAAACGGAACCCTTATAGATTCGTCATGTCTGTCTGCCTGTCTGTCTGTCTGTCTGTCCGCCAGTCTGTCACAGCCACTTCTTTCCGAAACTATAAGTACTATACTGTTGAAACTTAGTAAGTGGATGTATTCTGTGAACCGCAACAAGGTTTTCACACAAAAATAAAAAATGAAATAAAAAAGTGGGGGGTCCCCATACTCAGAACTGAAACTCGAAATTTTTTTTTTCATTGAACATATAGGTACGTATCTATGGATAGGTCTTTAAATATATATATTAAGGTTTCTAATATCACTTTTTTCTAAAGTGAATACTTTGCGTGACAGACCCTTCCAAAGTGGAAAAAAGTGTGTGTCCCCCCTCTAACTTCTTAAATAAGAGGATGATAAAACTGAATTAATTATATAATGTACATTACTATAAAAACTACCGACGAAAATTGGTTTGAACGAAATCTATTCAGTAGTTTTTTTAATACGTCAAAAATAGAATTTGTACGGAACCGTCAGTGCGGGAGTCCGACTCGCACTTGGCCAATTTTTATTATATAGAATGATCCAAGAGGAGGGCTCATACATAATATTATGTAACACTAATAAAATTTACGAATAGAAGATGAACACTGATAATTTCCATGCGAAACCAGGACGGGTAGCTAGTCATAAATATTTCTGTTTGTAATATAAGATGCTACCGGACTCCGATGTAACTATTCTTAGACTCACTTTCCAACCCGGAATTTGTTTGTATCAAGTTCACGGCACACTTCAAAGTGGTCCATAAATATCTTAATCTTAACCATGCCCTTGGAATAAACCAAAACGCCACATTTAACAAGATGCTATCAATATTCGTTTCATGTATTTCTAAAAGATTTTTGATATTCCTTTGGTCTTTCAATATTTCATTGGGATTACTTTGACTTTTAATGAAAGGTTGGCTTATCTTTTTCTTATACTTTTTGTGTTTGCGTAGTGGTAGGATTACAGGTACAATCAAGATCAAAAACGGATGAATAGAAATTATTTTTATCTATCCACCCTTTTTCCATTTAGATATTTTTTATATGAAAATTGTTGCTCATAAAAGTATAATGTGAACGCTATTACAAAAGTATAAAGTTCTTTCTTCAGGAATATTGACAAATAACAACGGACCTTGTAACAAAGATCAGGCGCAATTTCGATAGCGTGCTTTTTAATCTTGCAACTTCCGTAAAGCAAAAATATTCTTCATTCATCTGGCCTTGACTGTACCCGTATTGCGTCTCTGATCGGTCTGATAAGAAGCGGGAATAAAACAGGAGGTTTATACGCACTATTATCTGGTAAGTAAGAGACTGACACTGCTCCAACCATTAGGGTTAGCTAGTATTAGTGAATAGTGGTTTCTGGAATATACGGAACAATTATCATTACTGATTGGTCACCAACGAGACGACCCTCTCAATGGATGGGTAGGGAATTTAAAAAGTAAGGCTTGAAGAACACTAATATAAAAACAGAATGAGTTTTTTGTGGCCTGTACTGAATTCAATTCATACCATTGATTTTATTAGTACCTACAATTATTTACTAACATCAGAATCGTCAGAACGTAAAGTTCCCAATAACATGTATAACACTTGATCCATTAAAACGTAAGAGGAAGAAAGGGAGACCTTTAGACCGCTGGGAAGATGATCTGAAAAGATCAGCGGGCATAAACTGGCGCTCCATAGCACAAGACCGACAAAAATGGGCATCTTTGGAGGAGGCCTTTACCCAAACCGGGGTTCTTGTTGATTAATAAATTAAGTAATAACAATAATAATATAAAAACAATTGTAAAACAAGAAATAAAAAGGCTTAAATAAATAAATAAATAAAATCCATTAAAACGTTACAAACAATAAAACGAAATATTCAGATCATCATCTCGGGAACAGCTCCTAAGTATTGGATTATAATCTTTGAATACCGTGCAAAGATTAGGCGAAACCGCTGTAGCATAAAAATGCAAAAACATGCAAATACAAGATTGTATTATCTCTGCAGTCGATCGCGAACATTGTAAACAGGCTATTGAAGCAACCTAGAATAAAATTGTTGTAAAAGATTACAAGAAACGAGATTATAAGTTGTCATGGTAACCGCGAGCTTATCTGCTCAGGGTACTTAGACAAGTTGCTAGTGAGCGTTGTCGAAATTCGCTACCGACTACTATCACCATTTCGCTCGCGCAAATACTACGTGTCCGGGATGCCAGTACTTGTCGAGACCATGACGCAGTATGACTACCTTATTGGTGTAGTGGCTAAAGCGTTGAGCTCAAAAACCTCGGAAGTCGTGGATTCAAATCTTCCGAAACGGAATTCCACTTTCACTTCCTGCAGTTCTTCCCAGTTTAATTAGGACATTACCGTCCAGAATGACGGTTCTGTGCTTTGGAAGTTAGGTTGGTTCTGACTATGATCAAATTTTCTGGTTTCCCTTAAGGGTTACAGAAATTAGAAGGCAGTAACTCCAATGTCATAGCCAGGCTTGTCAAATCAGGATCATCAGGTACCCTGTGCACCGAAGCAATGGCCGAGGATGCAACCGAAATAACCGCTAGGAGGATGATGATGATGATAACGAAGTTCGAGAACGCTTAAAGTGGCAACCCTGTCACGCGAGTTTATCTGATCTGATTATGTATATTGCGAACTGGACTTTTATTACATTAACAATGTCATGTCATACACGATGATTTGCATTTTGATTGCACCAGTCTCTGCAAGAGCATTGGACATCAGCAATTGAGGACGAAAACATCAGCTATTACAAGGTATAGGTAATTAAGTTTCTAGTTTACTTCAAGTAGAAAAATACCTGAACAGAAAAATACGGAGTACCTTTACAACTCAATAAAGTGAGTGTATAGATAAATTTCAAAAGCATTTTTAAGTGCCTGTTAAAATACTATCATGTTCCTGACCTATCAAGACCTGTTTTGAGTAAATAATATGTATTGTGACTACTACTAATATAAATTTAATGTGTGATTTACTTACTGCCGTAAAGGCCTAATGATAACAATAGAATCTTCTGGCAGATTCAGACTTTTGATTAAGTGGCTCAGATGAGTGTTATAAAGATCTGATGATACTTACTTACGAGAAAAATGGCGCATAACTTTGAATTTATTACCACTTTCGGTACAATTTATCGGCATTCACTGTCCTCCACGACAGTCTAAGATATTACATTCTTTTATTTGCTATCGTAGAAGTTAGGACAAAACAATTACAAATAGCCCTGCCTTAATGTACTGTTGCCGATAACATGGACTGTAGATACACGAGTTGTTCTAATAGTACCACTTTTGTTTTTGATTGCCTAGTATCCCAAGTGAAGCATGATAAAAAGACTTTCAAGTTAAGAAACGTGCATATTTCTTGGTCCTTTGTATTATACAATCTATTATTTTTTTATTAACTTGCGGATTTACAGTCCATCATACCAAACCCTTTCAATACAGGAGTAAATAATGCCAGAATTAAAAAATTATAGAAGTATTTATTAAATTTTATTGGCCAATCGGCCATGATTTTTGGATTATGCCATTCCCATTTTAATTATTTCTAAAACGAAACATGGCATCTGTATTCATAAAAATACATAGTTTCAAGTCTGCTAATCGATATTAATGAACAACGCTTCCGTCGTGTGATCACGTGTTAAAAGTAACGTATAACAAAACACATATTATCTTTTATCGTTTAGTTAATAATACACTAAGCTGTTTCCAGTCAATCAGTAGGTATAATAGAGATTACAAACACCGGTACATCATCTCGCGTAATAGCTCGTACTAAAATATTCTTCACCCATAAAACATCTCCACAACCAGACGCCTACTGTATTTACAGGTTTATAAATAGGCAAATAATATCAGACCATGAGAAAAATATTTCATGATTGCTGGTATATTATGAAGTTTATATTTGATTCTGCGATCGGCATACGTGTGTGTAAAGCCTCGATGGTAATGGTTTAAGTACCGGGCCGTGATCTCGAGGTCCTGAGTTCGTTTCCCGGTTCGAGCAAATTTGGTTTTTCCAAAAGCAGTCCGGGTTTGTGGACCCGCATTTGGCAAGAGTGTCATTGTTGACATGATTTCAAATGGTGGAAGCCTTTGCCCTGCAATAAGACATTAATAGCCTGATATTTTTACTGATAAGAAAATTCCTATTTAAAATGATCTTAACGCCATTATGCGATGAAATGAAAAAGATATATTTTTTTTACTATGTTTCTGAAAATTATTTATATTTTCGTGACATATTATGCATGCATAATATTATAAACTATATTGCTAGCAAACACAACATAAATGAATGCAAAAGGAAAAAAATAGGTAAATTCTATTAAAAAATGTTTTTTACTTTTAAAAGTAAGCATTTAATAAACAAGCTTCTTTTGAAATAAATCTGGCGTGCAAAGTGGATACACAACTGCTGTTTCAATTTCCCATTAAAAGGGAACGCAGTAAATAACATATCGGGTCCTGAAACGTTTTGTGAGAAGTGAGGACGTGAATAAGAAATGCGTCCTGGGAGCAAAATTTATAAGGGTGGGTATTTAAGAGCGTACACTCCGCACACTAGCGCCACCAAGTTTTATTACATTCTAATTGAAAAGTTTAAAAAAAAATTGAATGTATTTAAGATAGTAAATAATAATAATAATAAAATTTATTAAAATAACAATGTTGCACAAGTACACATAAAATGGAAAATACATTCTAGATGATATTTTAATGAAAACAATACGTTTTGTAGTGCACTAAAGAATAACATTTATGTTTTTATAAAAGTTACTTTTATTACATTGTTCAAAATTAGATTGGCATTATCTAACATATTGTCAAAAGTGGCCACTTTTAAAAATATTTAATTATGGCAAGATAAACGTAAAGCTTTACGTTGGAAAAGTATTCAAAGTAGATTTCAAAAATCAATGGCTATATTTGTTTATTGCGTTTATTACATTTTTAGCAAACTGTTACTTGATCATAAATGTTATTCCTTAGTGTCCTACAGAGCGTTTTTCTTTTTAATTTTAATATTATCTTATTTTTTTACAATTAAATAAAACCAATTGGCGGCGCTAGTGTGCGGACTGCACGCCCTTAAGAACATGCAGACCGGCTGAAGAAAATTGAACATTCCAACAACATGGTCTTCCACTTTGAAGGAATTGATTGAACATTAAATTGGTTACTTAAAAAGCTTCCATGATCAAAGATCTGCCGAGGACCAATTTGTAACAGGTATTGCAAGTAAAACAAGTTGATTTTTGCGGCGTGTTGGAAAAAGTTATTGTAATTTGAGTTGGAATTTCAACACTATAATGCACATTGGGCTTTTTACAAATGAGAATAGAAAATAACAGACATTTCGCGTTATGTTATGGATTTTGTTTTCTTTTTGTTATTATGGGCAGATCATTTTACGAACGATTGATTTTATGATGTTTAAAAACCGCCACAAAACGTACATTCTTCATTCCTGCCACATATCTGCTTCATTTTATAGAGTGATGGTTGTTAACTAGCAGAAGACGTGTTGCGCCGACCCCGCCTAGTGTGGGATAAGGGCAGGAGGATGATGATGGTTGTTTACTAGCAAAGGTTCCGTCAAAATCGATGGTCGCGAATACCAATTGAAAACTCAAGGATACATACCTACTCGTAACAGCCAATAAATAAATAAAGAACATAAAATCATGATGTTCTCGGGAAAATAAGGCAGTAAATCTCTTACCACACCATATGAAAACTAAAGCTGATTCAATTTCCCATTACGACGAAGGTGGGTGTAATAAATAACCTATCGGCCGCTTACGCACTTCCCAAAGAAGTTAGGTTAGTCTGGGAGCAAATTTACAGGGTCTACGTAGTAAATGCTGAGGATTTACTAGCCCATAGGTAGGTGCCTTTGTGACAGTACGCAAGGGTACCGTCGCATATAAATAAACAATATATACTGGAAGTGTATTTAAACATCTATAATATGGTACAATCTAATCTAGATAGCTAATGCTATAAAATAGTATTTAATTTAGAGTAGTTTTGGTAATGTAAGTATCATTTGGTATCCATCGGTAGGTAAATCATCATCATCAAACACAAAACTTGGGATATCTATTGAATCATAGTTAAGTTCACATTAATCTAACATTTAAGTTGTTTAATTGTGGAAATTAAGTTATTAAATTATGAAAGGTCAATAATTCTACACTGAAGAAGTACTTTGAGGTAAGGGTTTATTAATCAAACTTGCTACACGTTAGAATCAAAACACTGAATCAGTCACTTTAAGGAATAATTAGCACTGTCACATCAGTTTATCACATTGCTGAATCCTTGTAATATGAAGAATGCTGGATACAATTAGGTCAGGGGCTTTCTTTCTTGTTCATGAAGTTGAATAGTTTTGAAGCAGAATTTCATTAATTACATCAGTTTATTATTGTTTACAAGATGAAATGGAATGTTTCTCCAACATATTTTCAATATTTATAAGTCCAATCAGTAGATATCTGCAAAAGAAATAATGACAAATTAGTGAAAGCAATGAAATGATGTATTGGAAAATCAAAGTTTCAAACAGAATATTTACACATAAGGTAGCTTACCTTAGATAATTCTTGTTTATTAATACATTGTTTAAGAGTTTTACATACTGAGAACTCGAGTTTTATAGATTTATTACATAAACATACTGTTAAAAGGTAAATAATTAATATGAAAGTAAACAGTCCGATGACTTTTGTTTGACATTTGACAGCGTTTAGAAATCAGGCATCAATTGTCACATTACTTTTATAATTTCATAACATTTCAAGAAAACATAAATTAAGATAAGAAAAGGAATAAATATTTTTCAATTTAAATATTTATTCTTCAAAGAAATTAAAAGGAACTATTTTGAACTTTAAAGATATGATACACAAGGGTCAAAATTATCGAAGGTTAGCGCAGGTCGACACAATTTTACTAGGGGAAGAAATGAACTTTAAAGATATGATGCGTAAGGGTCATAATTATCGCGGGCTAATGCAGGTTAATGCAGGCTAATGCAGGTTTATGCAGGCTAGCGAAGGACGAAGAGATAGTATAAAAGACCAGTAAGAATTGAGGAGCGGGAGTCTGGTTCTGAACCGAAGATCGAGTGGAGTCGCTCTTACTAGAAGTAAGAGAACGTCGCGTTGTGCGGGAACTTTCGAGTGTTGTGATATATTTTATTAGTGAACTAGTGAAAGTGTTAAAGTCTAAAACCTAGAGTCAGTGTTAATTGCATTTAATCTCAGAAGTGTTAAGTGTAGAGTCAGTGAAGTGATATAGTGCCAGAAGATGGATTGCAGTGCTTCAAGAAAAGTAAGGCGGTTCACTATGCTGAGGAGCTGAGGGACGAGAATGGTGTAAAAGCTAAGTGGTTATCAGGCTAGAAAGACTAGTTTGTATTGTATTTTGTATTTAAACCTTTGTATTGTACAAGTGCTCTAAATATTATTCCAATATTCAAAACCATATTTGTATTGGATTGGTCGATTTGAACCATTTTGAGTGAATTTAAAGTGATATTCCTAGAGGGATTAGGTTTGTTGAATTGTTGGTTGGCTTGTGCAATGCGAAGCGACACGAGTCTCTTCTGTCTGCCTGACGGAGCAGGAGGATTCTTTGGCCATACTAACTTACTCAGCATTCCAGTTTATTGCAATATAAACTTTGTCTTATTCTAGATCAGAATAAGTTATGTGGTTCAGTTGACGAATCTGTACAACTATATATTTATATTGTTAATGTTTAAAATACTCAACTATATTCTTCAGCAACTTTTATAATGTTGTTTCCCATTAAACTCAACTAAGTTAGAGTGAACAACTCTTGAGCACAAGATTGTACTCTATTGATTTGCGTGTGAGCTGGACACACATAGAGTCACGGGTTGCGACCTCTTACTAAATATATATATTTATATATATATAAATATATATTTGACATTTTCATTGTGTCAAAGCGGTGGGAAGCCGACCAAGTCTTTGGACGAGGCCACAGGGTGAGTTCGGAGCGCCGGAGGCTCGCCCCCCTCCTTAAAGGAGGGCCGCAATACATTAAGTCCTCTTTCATAAAGTAAACATACCTATATATAAATATCTATCCAACTTTACTCCATATGTTATGTTTTAGGTTCTTCAGTTTATGATTTAGGTACCTATCATTGACAAATTAGATTGATGTATGAAAGGTTGTATGTTATTATCATCATTATTCTAATACTTACTCCAATACACCATAACTTTATTCCAATTCCTAAAAGAAACTGAGTTACTATAGGAACAACAAAGGATAACTAGACGATCATGTGTCAAAGTAGGATTTCATCACGAGCCAATTATTAATATTACTATTCAAAACAATTTATTCTAGATAGGTCTTAGAGTTAGGTTTAGGTCAGTTAGGTGCATTAGGTCTCAATTAGCTTTAGGATAGTATTGTAGGATAGTAGGGAATAGTAGGTTGTAGGGTAGAGTAGAGTGTAGGTTGGGTGGGGGTGTACACCTTACTTAGAATATTTTAGTGCCAAGATGTCGGCATGACAAAAGTGTTTTGTTTTAGAGGGTATAAAAAAGGATCTTTGTACTTACGAAAGCTAGTGTTCTGCGGGTATCTGAAAAAAGAAAATAAATTACTTATTAATAATTTTGTTTTGCCACCGACACGAAAAGAAAAAGAAGAAGAATATTTTACCACAAAAACTATGAATTATATTACGAGTAATTTCTGGAGGAAATATTTAAAATAGAAAAGAATACAAACGAACGTTATGCTTAAAGAATAAAACCTCCTTTTTAAACCGGTCAAAAATGGCAATGAGGTTCTTTGTGTAGTGAAAACTTTAAGGTCCCAACATCCCGAATTCGGGTCTCATAGGTTCGTTTTGTTCGGGGACAGTACACAACTTTCCTTGTAACACGATAAAGTTTTGAATGTCCAAAATGGTGACGATGTTTAGTACAAACCGAACATGGCTCGAAGGACCATGAATAAATAATGAAGTCTGAATTCGGCCAGCACTTGTTCTATTAAAGTTTATGAACAAAAGGTAGCTAAATTGTTTTGGATTATTACTGTAGGGGAATACAGAAAGCTTTGAGAATTCGTTTTGCTCATTAGTTGCGTAGGAAATTATGGTAAGTAACGAAAATAATAATATAATCATTCAATTTAAATATTATTGTATTGCGACTAATTTCATACGTTCTACTAGGTCACTATTTGTTTAGTTTCATTACATTTTCTAGCAAACTTTTACTTGATGATAATAAAATTATACTTCATTGTCGTGTAGAAATGCAATGGAGATTTTGAAGGAAGATAATTTTGCCATTACAATATGACAATAATATCTCATATCCAAAGCTATTAATAATAATAATACCCTCCGGCCGTATTCGGCCATGGCGGCCGATCTTACGATCAGCCATGTACGCAGGATATATTATAGTGCACAAGTGAGTGCGCAAGCACAGGTGCACTCCCTATTCCTTCACTCTCATAATTCGGTGGGACAGCAATCTGACACGACCGTAGAGAGATCAGGCGCAGGACCAACGGCTTAACGTGCCTTCCGAAGCACGGAGGAGCTCGAGATGAAATTTTTCGGTCACCCATCCGATGACTGGCATCTGCGAACGTTGCTTAACTTTAGCAACCGCATGCCGAGTGCGCTAACCACTGCGCCATCGAGCTCCAAAGCTATTACTCCATTATCAAACCCGGAAAGTGATATCCAATGTTCATAGACACTCGCAAGAAAGGCACTGACCTCGTAAAATCGATTGATATTAACAAAGTATGATTCATATCGATAATATAATTGAATTATATTCATAATTATGTGGTATAATTCGATTCTCATTTAATCACACATGTTTACGAGTAGGTAATAAAACATATGTAGATAGATAGTTTTTACTTTAAGTTAACTTTTAGCCACAACGAGAATATGAAAATAAGAATATGAAATGGATATACAAATATCTTTTTTAAATTCGGAATGGTATTCCATTCATTACATTTCATGGGATAGTTTCCTGTTTCCATTTGTAAAATTGAAAATAAAGTAATAGCTTGTTATGTATACCTATCCCGTTATAAAGTCATACGTTATAATTTGTATAATAACGTCCAAAATTGGTAGGTTGCTTCCCTACCGGTAGCGCCGTGCTATAATTACGTAGACTTATACACACACATTATAATTTTCTATGCAGATATCTAAATAATAATAACAAATATAACGAGTATAATGATCTTACTTAGCTACAAAATGATCTTTCGATAGTTAAGCCTATATTGTGATGGGTAAAAGTAATAACAAAAAATGCAATCATGAACTGCCCTATTCTTGATATAGGAGAAAACGGAAGAAGTTAAAGTGGCGACCTAACTCTTATAGCTTTCAACTAACTAACTTTTATGGCTCAACAACCCAAAGTGTGTTTTGGCCTCCGAAACGAAAGCCTTCCAGCTTTCAACTAGTCTCCATAAAATGTAAATGAAAATTGGACAAAGGGAGACAATATTTATGTATATGACAGACTTCGGATCGTTAAGATATTCAGAGTAACGTTCGTACAACATTGAAGGAAAATTAAAAGCAATACGGAATACCAATTTTACTTGACTTCACACGGCCTTCTGAATGGATGTAACAGGATTTTTCACTCCACTAAACCGATAGTACAGATGTTTGACGGATTGCGTAAAAAATAAGCGGGAAAAATAATATTTACCTACAAATAAATCAGTTGAATTGTTCGTAGGCGGGCGAAGGACTCATTATAAATGATAACTGTTAGTTATGGCTTAAATAGTTAATTCCCAGCCTTAACTGGATTCATAATATCCCTCTATAGGGAACTTTGTTTCCATTATAAACGGTGTATTTCTGCATTTACCATGTTAAATTGATGTTGTTTGAAGACATTTATCTTCACGATGTAATGATACTGAAAGCTTTCCAGCGATGATAAACTATATTAATTTGCACGAAGCCAAGCTATACAGACGGTTACCAATCTAACGACATGAAGAGTGTTCTTTTGAATAAGGATAGAACAATATATTTTCACATTAGTTGTGCGAATGTGCATCGTTACACTTACAATCTGTAAATATCAAAAGTTGACATAAAAAGTGGCCTTTCGGAAAAGACAAAATATAATTTTGAACTTAAGAAAGATAAGAATAACTTATTTATTAGTACATGAGTCAGATAAGGAGATGAGGAACGTCATGTCTAATTAAGAAAGGAGGAGTGGAGGATGCTAAATTGACACATAGATACTCGTAAGTTTAAGAAGTTAATATTAACACGAAAGCTTTACCGTAGTGCATCTTAACACTCGCTTAATGTAAATGTCTAAAGTATATATGTATTATTATATTCAAGTTCCGCTCCCACCCACAGTTCCTGCGCTTGGCAAATGATTACAGAGTAACACATCGCGACGTCTCCTGCGGGAATGTTTACAAATGCCGGCATAATCCCGGATGAGACTACGCAGGTTTTGTTTTGACAATGACAGTTTCAAGCGGCCATATTATTTTCTTGTTGGTAAAACTGTTTTGCACAGCATTCCGCAAGTTGCAACGCCGCAATTTTAATTTTATTGAAGTAATAAAAAAGAAATACTATGGCTTTCATAATTTTAATCTGATCGCAACTGGATTATACTGCAAATATTTAAGACTCGCGAATGGAAGTAAAACAGAGTCCAGCAATTTATTATAATTTATTCATTTTAATTAAGGAACAGAAGTATGTAATGAATACATGGCAGTACTTACATAGTCTTAAAAAATAACCTTAATTGTGTTATGTAAGTAGAATTTAAACAAAAATTTATTATATAAAGTTCCCGAGTTCGAGGTCAACTTAGGATACCAGTTTATTCATGTTTTAGAACAGTGATGTTATCGGAAACCATCAAATCTTCCTTAGTTATAGGAAACAAAGGCGTACGACAGAAGATGATCAGAAAATTGCATACCTGCCAGAGTGTACACAAAGTTTCGAGATAGCGTCCCTAGATAATTGAATCCCTTCTAAAAGTATTTGAGAGAGTTGCATATAATAAATTGGAAGGTTAAAAACCCTTTTTTGCTGAAGCAAGTTATATGCAGTCAGCAAATTTTCAACCAATGTCGGGTCACGCCGAAAATTTGAGAAAACCCTTTGACAATCCAGTTACAAAATAGACGATAAAACCTATACTCGTCTACAATCTTCACACTTTATGTAATATATGTAGTTGGCCCAGCGCCTGGTATTTGTTATGTATCATAATATTATATTATAGAAGTTTGAAAAAAAGTTGAATTCGAGGAAGGCCTCAGTAATAGCTGTCATGGCTATTTTTGTGACCCGGTAAGTAATACAGGTATATACCGCATTATCAATAAAGAATAGTTTTGGATCAGGTTGAGCGGATGTTATCATCATTATATTATATTTAATCTTTACTCTGCAGCACCCGCGACTCCGTCTGCGTAGAACTCGGTTCCATCGCACATTGTGTAATATGTACTATAGTTAAAAACCTTTCTTGACGCAATAATAATAATAATATTCTTCTATCCAACGCAATAATAATTTTTCAATTCGAACTAGTAGATCCTGAAATAAGCGCTCAAACAAACAAAATTTTCAGCTTTATTATATTAGCGAAGATGTGAGCACGAGTAGGTACTGTACAACGCATATCGATGCATTTTTAAATAGATAAAACTATTTAAAATGATATTTTATATGATGTATGTAATAACACAATATAGAAGATTTTCATTGATAATTTCCTTATTTTGTGTACAAATAATCGTAATAATTGGCTGTCGACGGAAACAAAACGTTTCCCTAGCTTCGTTAATATCATTATACTCGTAACGTTGTCTCCCAACAGGAATGTTTACAAGTGGTCAGTATTATGCCTCTGAGAGACAGAAATAATAGCACCTTTTAACAGAAAAGCTTGGGAATTTCCTTGTTTCTCGCAATTAGGGTTACTATAATGCCCTTTTACACTAATCTAAAAATAAACAGAAAGAGGAACGTGTGTGGCTAAAAAGTTTTATGTGTTGAAACGTTTGTTAAGAGTTAAAACAAAACGAATTCATTATGGTTTTATTCATTTACTTGAGTATTTTATATCCCTATGGAGTCGAAACCAACTTCTTTATAATAATTATAGTGCGACTTCACTTAAATTTAAATTTTAAAATCCAATTTCTAATTAAGAATTGGTCTAGGCTAGCACAACTAGACTGAACCGAATACTGCTATAATGTTACTATTGCCTTCTCTCATGCCTGATTTAAATTTTCAACAAAATATTATAGCGAAAGAAAGCATAAGCACAAAAATAAACGCTTTTACAAACCTTAATATCCAAAAATTCCATAGCATAACAGGTAATTTTTTCCTTCCATAAAACGCACTAGCGAACAAATTGACGTACATTTCCGGGTATATAAGAAAATAAATATCGTAGTATCTATGAGTATACTTCCTGTAATGGAAAAGCCGAACTATCAAAAAGATTCAGCTATAATGTTAAGATATTGTTATTGGTGAATTTGAGGTGCCAACTCCTACAGCTCAAAAAAGTGGCTAATATATATTTCTTGCCTAGATAAGTGTTTCGTCTTTAAAAATACATTTATTTTAGATTCATTTAATTGGAAACTGTAACGTATCATTGCAATTATATTAAATAAGTGAGTGAATGAGTGTTTTATAAAAATAAATAGTGTGTAATTGAAAATTATTACTATGTTTAATAATACGGGTTAAAGCACATATCTTTCGCTTTATACCTACCCCATTTTGTACATAATATACACACACATATTCAGTTCTGTTTCGTCTATACCAAACAGCTCTGTGGCGTTTCAATTACAAGGGTACTGTTTCATTGTACTTTAACTTAATTAAGCCTCCGTTTACGATTTTCCATTGACAATAGGGTGTGGCGCAATTCAGTTGTTACGTAATTTTTGCCTCAATTTGGAAGTCAAGGTTAAAATCAAAGCATTTGGGGCGAGGGAAGGACGCTTTCCGTACTATTAACAAGATGGGTAATGTGTTAATTACTACGATGACAAACGAATTACTTTAATCGAAGACATGAAATCGGTTAGGGTCGATAGGGAGGATTTGTGCCCCAGTAGTGGGGCCGTTGATCGGTCGATGATGATGATTGAAGTAAATTAATTGTTGTATGAGCTGGTAGTAAATTTCTACAGATTGTATACTGTATCTTCATATGAACCTGCTTATCTCGTGTGAACGTGTGTGACCAATCGTATTAATAAGAAACGTAATATAGACCCGAATTTTTGACAGACTTTTTTGCAAACAGTCTTCATTGTAATTTCGCAGCACCGAAATATTCTTCAATATTTAATCCCTTGCTAGGACTGATTTTATATAATGTTAATCATTTTTTTTTATTTAACAACTCCGTAAACTGAAACTTATAAGATAATAATATTATCAAACAAAATAGAAGAACAATAGCTGTTTATAACTATCAATTCAAAGGGTAATTGGGTTACAGAAATAGAAATAGTAAAGGCGGGACAAGAGGGGGCTAAGAGCAGTACACTAAGGATTAATTTCCTCACGGTAGATTTAATTGGCCAGTCCCTTTTACACAACATTGTTAATAATGGATGGACAGTACATGGAATTTCCCCGGTTGCGAAATTACTACATCTAAACTAACGTGATAAAGAGGGAGTATGTAATTGTATATGATTGCTATTTGTATTTATTTGATACAAATAAATTTCCAAAAAACTAAGCTGATTTCGAAAGTGTTTCATCATTCCAGTGTCCCAATACTTTACTTGTGAACCTTCCATGATCAAAATCCGTGACAAAGTTTTAAAGATCTAAGTAAACAAACTAGGTACATAGGATCGAGAAAAGCAACTTTGTCTTATACTATTTAAAGATCTGACTTCTTAAATTTCGGAGACCTTGACTTGGGCACAAAGGCGCGGAACTTTTGATACTCCTAAAAATAACGTTTGAGTGAAAAGTTGAAAACAATCTATTATAAATCTACAGTAAGTAGCATAATAAAGCTGAAGAGTATGTTTGTTTGTTTAAATCCTAATCCCAGGAATTCAACTCTTTTTGTGTTGGATAGTCTATTTGCCGAGAGAACTTTAAGCTATAATAAAACATAATGTGTGCGGAAACCAAAATCCACGGGGACGAAGTTGCGGGCGTCCTCTAGACAGTTGTAAGCTTCAAAATTGTAAGGAAAACATACCAACATCTACTCGTATGTAATTTCACATCGCAACGAATTACTTGTAAGTTGCACGCTACATTATTCACGATTTAACGGTATGTAGCCATCCACGCACGCGCTACGCTACAGAAACTAAAGTTTTAATTAAACATACGAAGGTAGAAATAATAGTTCACCTTCTGTAATTTGTGAAGCCTTGAAGAACATATTAGAGAGTTAAACAACGGATGATTAAACGTATTAAGGACAAATTCCTACAAACTTTGTTTTACCAGATCCGATGATGGCACAATCAACACAATCTTATTATAATATCTAAACAGAAAAAATATTTTAACGCCATATAAGATTTTTTTCATTGAATAAGTTTACAACTTGTGAGGGATGTGAATAATATATTTTCCGATTTTTCTATTGAGGCCTGAAGTATTTTTAATTTGCGCAAACGTAAACATAAAAATTATCCGAAACACGGGTCAACCATCAACAGTCTTTAAATAGATATTTTAATTTGATTTCATGCCTTTGAAGTAAATCGATCAATTTGGTTTACTTATAATTGTAGTATATAATTTATAAACATGGCACCAAATTCCGTGATTAATAAAAATATGATGATGGTAAAGGTGTGTACGCGATAATATAACTAAAAGCAAGAAACAAACATTCTTAAAAAACAGATCGCCTTTTGACGTCCAATAAAAAGTACCTACAACATAAAAAAAGTTACTTACAACCGTTTAAAAAGCGCAAACTGGTGGTAAAAGATGCTAAGCTCGTAAAACTTCAAGGATACAATTTTGTCAGAAATTCACTTAACCATTTTTAAGCGACCGGCCTTTTTTAATTTAATTTTTTTGGTTTGCTGTAATGATTTTAGGAGGTTGACAATGAACTCAAAAAAATATACGAAGAGGTTGTTAACGGATCAGGATATTTGTAATAGTCATGTGAATGTTTGTGTAGTTAAATGTAGTATAGACCAGTAGTTCCTGAGATAAGCGCGTTCAAACAAACAAACAAACATACAAACAAACTCTTCAGCTTTATATATTAGTATAGATTATGTTGTTACCAAAAACTATGCAATTCAATACACTCAAACTCAATACACAAACGAAATATTAACGAACCTTCTGTCCTTTTTTATTGTGTGATACAGAAAATTCTAAAGAATTATTCAATTCCGTTCATAAAAGTGAAAGTAATATCAATTTTGAAGCTGACCATTATTTTTAAACAGTTCGGAATAATTATGAAGAAACTTTTTGTTCAAGTTTCTTCATAAAAGCCATTGTTTTTGAACTGAATGAAGTTATTATATAATAGAATCGACTAGGGCTACGGCTATTTTTTTATCAATTTCAGCTGTTGACAGACGTACAGGTATCACTAAGCAACAAATATAATATTAATAAAATAATAAAAATAATAAAATAAATGCCTTGGACTAACACACCAATTGCCTAGCCCCAAACTAAGCTCGAAGCTTGTACTATGGAAGCTAGGGAACGGATAGACATACTTAAATAATTTTTATAAACATCCATGACTCGAGTACAAATGCCGATATAAATCACACAAACATTTGCCCCTAGCGGGATTCGAACCCGCGACCCTTGGTTTTGTAGCCAGGGTCTCTAGCCACTCGACCAACGGGCCTGACAATTAAAATACTTTAGTTATACATTTGACCGAAAATTGTCAAATCAATTTATTGCATTTCACAGAGAAACTAACTTTGGCCGTCCTAACCACTGACATGGAGAGAATACCAATTGGGATAAATGGTAATATAGCTAGGATAATCTGACTGAAATAATATTCATGTTCTCCTATTCAAATTTCAGCCACAATGGTTAATATGATCAGACTAATCTAATTACATGGACCTAGCAAGGATTCTCAAGATAGCTTAGTTACCTTGTGAATCCTCTACGAAGTTGGCAACAGGTATCTGCCATAACGGCAACGCACTGGGGGGGAAAACGCGACCGAAGTTTGGCGTGCTTACGCCTGCAATGTATTTTAAATGGAAGATGACACACTATGCCGAAATTACGTCGCGAAATTTTGTAAAGAAAATGCATTGCTGCCGAACTTGGATCGCGTGATATCAGCCTAGTGTGTTTCTACACTAAGGCGCTCGTTAGCACAAGCGGAATTACTATTACAGTTAGTATTTTGTGTTCACGACGTAAGTAAGCAAATGAGAGTTATTATTATTATTATTATTAATAGCCTATACTGTCCCACTGCAGGGCAAAGGCCTCCCTACTCTCCTTCCACTTCTTTCGGTCTTGTGCCAAAGTGCTCCAGTCCTTCATGTAGGCGTCTAATTCGTCCCTCCAGCGTCTTCTTGGTCTGCCACGCGGACGCTTCCCATCTGGGGGCAGCCATTCCGTGATAAGGCGTGCCCAGAGTTCTTTTGGCATACGACACACATGACCAGCCCAATCCCATTTGAGTTCTGCAGCTTTCCTAGACACGTCTCGTATCTGAGTTTTGGAGCGCAGGATGGTGTTGCGGATACGGTCAGTGAGTTTCACTCCAAGTATACTGCGCTCCATTGCTCTTTGACATGTCTCAAGTGCATACTTCTGTCGATCGGTAAGCGACCAAGTCTGTGCGCCGTATGTTAGGACAGGGAGGATGCACATGTCCATGACTTTCCGTTTCAGAGAGATTGGGGCATCCCCCTTCATCAGATGTTTCAGGGACCAAACGCTCCTCCAGGCGTTTTCAGTGCGTCGTGTAATTTCCTTGTCCTGACGCGACTGGAAGGACATTATTTGGCCCAAGTAAACGTAGTCAGTGACATACTCAACCTCTACCCCGCTCACATATATTTTCTGCTTCACACTGTTAGACATGACTTTGGTCTTCTGCATGTTCATTTTAAGACCTATGGCGAGACTCTCGTCATTCAGTTCTTGGAGCATTTCTTGAAGTTGGCTAGCAGAGGAGGCGATGAGAACTATGTCATCGGCAAAACGAAGGTTGGTTAGCCTTTTCTCGTTGATTACTATGCCTTTACCCTGTCAACTAAATGCCACTTTCCTGAAGACTTCTTCCAGAGTTGCAGTAAATAGTTTTGGAGAAAGCGGGTCTCCCTGCTTAACACCTCTATTAATAGGAAATACTGGCCCAACTGTTTGTATTTTTATAGCGGCCGTACTGTGCATATAGATATTCCTTATTAAATCGATGTAAGCGGTGTCAATGCCCTGACTCTGTAGTGCGTCGAAAATAGAGGAATGTACTACACCAGTGGTTCCCAAACTTATTTTTCTCGTGGACCACTTCCAAAATTTTACTGGTTTCGGTGGACCCCCTGCTGCTACATTTCTACGACAATTTTAAAAACGCCAAAAATATAAAAATTGTGTCGCTTCTGAGTTCTGTCCCTATACAGGGTATATCTGTGATCATTTACATCCCTACAAACACGTGTTCTAACAACCATTTTGAACAACACTATGTTCTACGGCTTTTCGAAATTCGCATTAAAAAAAAATCAACTTTCATACAAAGTCGGTCACGTATCTTGGTCATTTTGTATGGGGAGTCAACATTTTTTTTTGACGAACTTTGAAAACTCGTCGAACAAATAATGTTATTCAGAATGGTTGGTAAAACACTTGGTTGACTTAATTTTGACTTAGTCCCCTCGATGAGGCAGAGGGCGTCCACAGTGCGTCGCCATCCCGGTCGGTCTTGACCAACGCGCTTTATTTCGCTCCAGGTCTTGCCTATCTCCTTCACTTCTGCAGCGACAGTCCGCCGCCAAGTTTCTTTTGGGCGGCCTCGTTTAAGCTTTATTTGAGGATTCCAGTCTAAGGCTTGCCTCGGTATATGTTCCTGGTCCCTTCGGAGGGTGTGGCCAGTTCAGCTCCACTTGCGGCGTTAAATTAGGTGGTCGATCGAAGTTTCGCTGCAGTGCTCCCACAGATTTTGGTTGGAGATCTTCTCGGGCCAGAGTATTCCGAGAATTTGGCGGAGACAGCGGTTCAAAAAGACCTGTAGCCAACGCGTGATGTCCTTTGTGACCTTTCACGCCTCACACCCAGACAGCAATACGGTTTTCACATTAGATCGGAATATCTTAAGCTTAACTATACGTGTCAATTTCCGTGATTGCCATATCGGGCGGAGTTGCGCGAAGGTTGCTCGGGCTTTGGCTATCCTAGAGGTGATGTCCTCTTCTGTTCCTCCAGTTTCTGACACGACGCTACCGAGGTGATTAAATTTGTGGGCTCACTCCACAGCCTCTGTGCCAATAACAAGCTGCAACGAACTTGTCGCTCCGCACTTCATCTCTTTGGTCTTCCGGATATTAATTATTAGTCCCATCTTCATAGCCTCTCTCTGTAGGTCGTTCATTTGGTCTGCATATTATCTCGAGTATGGCTCAGCAGGCATATGTCATCGGCATAGTCCAGATCTACCAGCACGCTGGACAATACCCACTCTATGCCGCGGCGCGTCGTAGAAATTGCGCGATGCATCACTCGTCGAAGGCGACGAGGAAAAGGAGAGGTGAGAGAAGACATCCCTGGCGCACTCCTGCATGTACTGGTATGTCCTCTGATACGAGGCCGTTGTGCGTTACTCTTCAAGAGTAGTCTCTGTAGATGGCCTTAATGATGTTGACGATCTTTTCGGGGACTTCAATTTCATGCAGGCGGTCCCAGGTGTAAGTCCATCGCAGCGTATCAAAGGCTTTTTCGAAGTCCACAAAGGTCAAGTAAATCTCCCTTTGCCATTCTGATGCCTGTTCCAATATGACGCAGTGTGTTGACTTGATTCGTGCACGATCGGCGAAATCCGGCCTGTTCCATGCGGATGGAAGGTTCCACGGCCTTCGACATTCTGTCCAGAATGATCTTGCAGAGCACCTTGAATGGGACCGAAAGCAGGGTAATGCCTCTCGAATTACTGCACTCACTAAGATAAAAACACTTGGTTAATGGGATGTAAATGTTCACAGATACACCCTATTGGTAAAAAAGAAAAAAGAAAACTGGGGGTACTTTTTATGCATAGGTTTCAGTTTCAGGATTTCACACGGAGCGTGTGAAATCATTGATTTCATAAAATGTTAGTTATCGTTTTAAGGACAATTTTGGGATTTCGAATTATATTTTTTCCTACTACTCCAGTCAAAATAGACAAAATTAAGACTCAAGTTTGCATTCATTCCCAACAAGCGGGACTTTTGTGCAGGCCTTGAATACGTCATTACAAATGATATGTCAAAAGTCCCCATCGATCCCGCTTGTGCGTTGGTTTTTATCTGGACTGAAAATCTTCGGATCCTATTTCTAACCTTTCTGGTAGTCAAACCTCAATGGTCCCCATAGAGACCTTTACTCCTTACATGAAATAGGATCTATAGGCGCGAAAAAAAATTTTTGGAATTTTCAGTACAAAATGTATGAGAAAAGTTTATTGCGATTACTGAAAAAAAGTTTCATGCCAATCGATCCTACTACATGTTAGGATTAAAAGACTTTATCAGACCATTTGAGGTTTGAGTACTAGAAATGTCAGAAATCGCAAAAAACTTTTCCCATACATTTTGTACTGAAAATTCCAAAAATTTTTTTTCGCGCCTATAGATCCTATTTCATGTAAGGAGTAAAGGTCTCTATGGGGACCATTGAGGTTTGACTACCAGAAAGGTTAGAAATAGGATCCGAAGATTTTCAGTCCAGATAAAAACCAACGCACAAGCGGGATCGATGGGGACTTTTGACATATCATTTGTAATGACGTATTCAAGGCCTGCACAAAAGTCCCGCTTGTTGGGAATGAATGCAAGCTTGATACATCATTTTGTCTTTTTTGACTTCAATGATCTAAATCCTGAAAATTGGGGCTGGAAATTGGTAAATAATAGTTTAGAGCCAATCCATACTTAACTGCCACCTGCTCCAGATAAACTACTCAACACAATTTATTGTAATTGAATAATGTGGCCTACTCGAAAATACGACTTTCCTGCGGCTTAAAGTCGCGATATCTCGACAGCGCTGCTTTGTACAAGAAAAGTGTGCAGATCTTTTAGGTAGACAATTTTACGATCTACAAACTTTACCTGAACCATTTTTCGATAGCACTCTTAGTTTCAGGGATATAAGCAAAAAACGCCAATTTGGGCCCTTTGACCACGAATAAAAAACAACGCACAAGCGGGATCGATGGGGACTTTTGACATTTCATTTGTAATGACGTATTCAAGGCCTGCACAAAAATCCAGCTTGTTGGGAATTAATGCAAACTGGAATGTCTATTTTGACTGGAGTATACACAAATACCTATGATCAGTGTTCAATACTGAGTACTCCTATATTTATTTAAACTATGTATTAAAATAAGTGGTTTAAGGACTACTCCCAATGTCCACCTCATAACTTATTCCACTGGTGGACGTTGACACAACTTTTTAGTTTTGGTCTGAACGTTCCACCCTAGGGGGGATTTTGGGTCTTAAAATATAATTTAAAAATCTGTAAAGTGCGAGTCGGACTCGCGCACTGAGGGTTCCGTACGAATTCTATTTATGACGTATAACTACTTACTTGTCGTTTAAACCAATTTTTGTTGGTAATTTGTATGGTTATGTACATAACATATTTTTTTTTAGTTTTATCCTACTCTAATTTTAGAAGTTAGAGAGGGGGCACACTTATTATACCATTTTGGAAGGGTATCTACGCAAAGTAATCACTTAAGAAAAAAATTAATTTAGAAACCTCAATATCATTTTTGAAGACCTATCTATAGATACCTCACACGTATATGTTCAATGAAAAATGTTTTAATTATATTTAAGAAATAAAGCGGCCTTGGAATATTTAAATACGATATTTTCAAACGTATTTTACATTCCTCGCACATTGTAGTGGCAACCTAGATTAACAAGCCTAACAATGTAGGTAGGCCCTTATAAAAACAATGCTTACATTTTTGCTCTTTACTATCAAAAGCAGATAAATCTTCGTGGACCCCTATTAACATCTTATGGACCCCCAATTTTTATACGCGGCTTCGTAGACCCCCAGCAAGTCTCCCGTGGACCCCTGGGGGTCCACCTGGACCACTTTGGGAATCACTGTACTACACTGTCAAACGCCTTTGCATAATCCACAAATGCCAGATATAAGGGCAATTTGTGTTCTATGTGCTTCTCTACTAATTGGTTAAATGAGAGTACTTATTACAAAATCACAAAATAGAAAATCAAAGTCTAAAATGGTCGCACAAAAAAAACTCTTTGTCCGCTAAAGGTTTTCCATCCAAAGATTCGACAAAATGAGGAGAAAAGCACTCCGAAAAGCAAGGCCTGCCTAAATTAAAACTCCTGGGAAGAAATGAAAACAATGAATCACAAAGTTTGATCTCTTGACTACCCGATGTCGGTTTAATCAACGGCCTTAATTAGAATAATGACGGAGGGAACCGACTTCCTCTTGAGAAGGATTGGAGGGTATAAACGGTGCCAGGCGATTTTTGTTGCTCAATGACTTCCAGAAAAATGTTATTTAGATGTAAACATTGTCATTATCAAAGCCAATTAATCTATTCACTAACTTAATTTTTAAATTTTCAAGAGTAATATCTTTGTCTTTATTTTAGCTTAAACACAACTAATATAATAATCTTAAAAGCAAATCTCGCATATAAATAAAACTCAAGTCAATATAAGTCAAAAAATAAACATATCACCCTCAATTTTCATAATTGAATAATATAAAACATAGCTCAATGACGATGAGAGTTCCTAGAGTCCAAAATTTCCAAGGATGTCCTTAATGAAACAAATAGAATAATAGATCATAATGTGTGCTTACTATGAACATTCGTCTGCCAATTGTAGTGTATTAACCCGTTTAAAAGAATGCTAGAAATTGTCGTATGTACCGAAATGTTGGTTGGTTGGGTGATACAAGTTAAGAATAGCTCATGAGTAAAGACAAATATTTGTATTATAAATTCGGTTTCCAAAATATTTTTTTTTATTCTTTTTTTTGGTGGCTTTGAATTAATTAAAAAACATTTAATTTTAACAATTCAGATTTTAAATTGCAAGCTTTGATTAGTCTACGATCAGATTGCGCTGTTTAAAATATTCAAAGATATTCATTGAATAACCCATCCAATTTCGCTCTGAATGTATATCTATTGTTTAATTCAAAATTTATTGAGGCACTAAATCAAATCTTGTGAACAACTTAGTTCGTTTAGGCCTCAGCCACAATTGATATTGATATTCTATAAGGGAGTTTTGACGAAGGGTCCACAAAGGTCGAATTCTGCGGTTTGTCAAACACACAGACAGTGTGACACAAGCTAGTTGTAAGGTTTGTTGTGACCTACTTATAAATCTGGAAACATCTAGTAACCGATACGTTTCTAGAAACATATTAAAATTACGTACGGCGAAATGTATTTTCCAATCACGCATGTACAATAATCGTCACATTAAATAGTGCCCGAGCCCAGTGATATACTTGCTTACACATTGATCATTTACCTTTAAATTAGGATGATATTATTAACTATCAGTTCTAGTTTTTAGCCAAGGCTTTGCCCACATTATCTAGGTTTCTGTTTTGTCCCGTGGGATCATTTAATCATCAAAATCCGTTTATTAGTTTCAGGGTGATTGACTAAAACATCTTAACGAACTTTCACATTAGTAAATTAGTATGATAGTAAAATTCTATTATCGGACAATGATTGATAGAAAGTATGCAACATTGATATAAATAATTCTGACAATAAAAGATTAGACATAAATTAATTTTCTCTAGAAGCCAAACTTCGAATTCAATTGACCGTAATAAGTTCTAATTCTGATTTTAAGCCTTACTCTTAAGATTAACTGGTCGTCATTCAGAACTTAATAGAATAGACTAAATGATTCACAAGGGCAAGTCTAAACCATTAGGCTAATATTATCTGAAATAAATGACGACCGATTGAGAGTAAGTAACTCGACACTTCCAGATGGCACATTTACTAGTAGGGTAAGACTCCCCCAAACTGGAGATATGCGGAGCGGAGCGAAGATGTGTCGTAGACAGCCTAAGATTGTGGGATTAGCACGTGACTATCTCAGCAATGCAATCCTATTGGCTACTTAAAGCATCTCCCCTGCGCTTCTGACATCTCCGTTCTGGTGGAGACTCACCCTTATGCTCCAACCATTACTATACCTATCTTAGTATAGAAACGCACTAGGCGGAAAACACCTACCTAAGTTCGGCACGCCTGCGATGTATGTATTTTTAAAAAGGAAGGTAACATACATTGCCGAAATAACATCTCGTAATTTTTTATAGAAAATGCATTGCCGCCGAGTTTCGGTCTCGTTTTTATTACCGTCTAGTGTTTTCCCACACTTACGATAGCACTTGCTATCAATGCCAAAATTGCACTAGTTTTTGTATTCATATGATATCCAGCAAACAATATAAAAGGACATTACAAAAATTGAAACAAATCAAACGGAATTTTCAGGCCTAAGTTCGAGTTGAAGGCCACAACCCCGAATTACCGGACAAATGAAAATTTATATCTTGGCCTATTGTTTACCAATAAAGGGGAACTTTCGTGGGACCACAATAAAATACGTTTGGCATTAAACTTGTATGGTCGTGAATGTTTAAGTACGCCCAAGTTTCTCTAGCTTCACTGGAATGGTTCTAAATAAATTATGTGAAACATCCCTTGAGAAAGTTCATCATTATCCTTGACCTTTTTACCTTTATTGTAAACCATGTAGCTTATCGGGTACGCTCAATTGAGCAAATATTTATTATTGATAGACACCTTGGAAGATGAATATATTTAAATTAATTTCATATTATTATTTTCCTATGAATGCAAAAATGGTACGATAACAATGTTTTTTTATTTTTTAGTTCGACTGTCCCTTTCATTTTCCTATGTTTCTTCTTGCTTTTTGTGAATGTCTTAAATCAGAAACTAATCTTGACTGTTCTTACGCCCATGTATAAATAAACTGTGAATAAATTGTATAGGTAGTTAAATAGATTCAAATAGGTAATCGATGTGTAACGATCCGACCCGAACATTGTTTCAATAAGTAAAAACACCATTATTTTTTAGCCCAATGGTCTATCAAAACTAATTCCCGTCAGTTCTCGCGGAGTGATGGTTTGATTTTTTTATCGTTTTGTTTTCGCGGATTCTTAGCAAAGATGACGTCATACCATATTGTGAGTGAGACTATCTCCCTCGTATTTACGTTCAGGAAAACAAATACGCCTCTGTGCGTTATTTACCACTACAGTGCCTTATTAGGTGAAGCGGAAATCAAAGTGTACGAATCATAATAGGAGGTCGAGGTGTTGGTAGAATTGCGTTTTGCGATTTTTCGCCACGACACTTTTCGGTAAAAAAAGTTGTGTCGCATGCTGCTTATGTGTCTTATATCTGTTAAGACTTACCACAAAAACGAAGGCTTATCTTTGTGGCAGAATCTTACTCGTACAATAAATACTGCCCAGTTAAAACGTCTGTTATCTGTATATAATTTATGAATAATTAGTTTATCCAAATAGAATAAATGTTCTAAAAATTAAAAGTTTTTCTGAATCTATACGCTTCAATTTTGTAAACCGTTTATTTAATTAATTAATCTTGTGTTTTTTTACATCATCATTAATGAAATACGTAATTGAAATCCGCAACGCTGTGGCGATCGCGCGAATCAATCATTCTCTCGTATCTGACGTAGGCGGTAGAATGCCTCAGATAGCTTTCTGATACACAGACTTTTATTTTTCTACAGAATACATGGTTAAGAGGTGTTATTGTACTGTTTATCACGAGTACTGAATATTGTAATTCATATAATATGTACTCGTAGGTGACTTACTTTTAGATACTACCTTTGTTTCCTCAATATGAATCTGTAAAAGTTATGCAATTAAGAGTAATTTGTAGCTAATTAAACTTCAAGTTAGAAGTATAATTATGAGACAGAGACAGCAAAACTTCTTCCAACTTTGCGCTAAATACCAAAATCTATGTTCAAAGATACTACATAATGTACCTACTGCCAACTTGAAGGGAATATATATAAGGTGAGATTTTGAGAATGTACCGATAAATGAGATTAGAACGATCGTTGAGATTTCCTTTTTCCATCATTTTTGTCCAATTAATGACACTAAAGAACTTATTTTAATAAAATTGAATAGTTGGTTCATAAAATAGCTAAAGGTTTAACTATACTTTTTTTGCAAAAGTTTAGCATGGAATCATATTATGTTTCTTACATAACAGCAATATACATTTTTTCTTTTTAAAGTTGAACACGGAATTTTAATTCATTAAATTCTTACATATTCGTCGACAAACATAACAACAAAAACATATTTAACATGTTTGATCCTTTAAAAATGCCATAAAAAAACGTTTAAAGTACCTAAATAGATGACTTTGTCAGTACATATTTAAAACATTGGTATACTCGCAATGACACGACTGACTTTAACCACAAAAATGTAAACAAACAGCTCCTATCTTCTTTGATTGTAATACGCTTTATTATCTTTCAATTTAGTCAAAAGGAATCTTTCCGTACCCCGAGGCACTCAGTCCCCCACTTAGAGAAAATCCGAAAATGTTGAATGAAGAGATTTGTACGGCCACACGGTAATGATATCAGGGCCTTTGCAAAATAATTTGTTTTTTTTTTTTTTTTTATGTCATAGGGCAGCAAACGAGCAGACGTATTGCCTGATGGTAAGCAATCAACGCCGCCCATGGACACTCGCAACACCAGAGGAGTCACAAATGCGTTGCCGGCCTTTCTTTCTTTAGTTACTAAGTAAGAAATCTTTTTTAATCCTTCATCATTTGGAAACAGAGGATCAGAAGAAAATAAGAGGAAGCGTAGCTTAAATAGCTATCACTCAAATCTAAGTTACAGACTTAGAAATAAACCGTTATAACGATTCAAAATGGTAACAACTATTTATGTACATACATAAAAAAAATGTGCATACTACGTAGCTAGTTAGTTTCCAACCTCACATTAATAATATGATTAAGTAGTTGATATCTAGACGGAACCTAAAAATCCTACCATTTAATCAGAAATAAAAACAGGTATCGTTTCTACAGTATTATCTTCCACAAAAGACTGCCAAAAGATAAAACATTAGTTTTGTATTCATTTCCATTGAAACAAAGCTCAGCAAATGTAACTTTAGTTTAACCAAACAGTAAATCGGAACACACCAACATATCATCCAGAATTTAACTTATTGAAAGCAAACTGCATTCGGATGCACCCCATATTTTAGAAACAAATTAGTTGCAATTTCTACCAAATGTTGGAAACTAGTCAAACGTGCAGACGTTGAAATATGGCCTCTGCGGTTCGTACGAAGGAACGTACAAATTGTTACAAATGTATGTAGATCAGGGAACGATAATAGCACACATTGACCGTATATTGCAACCAAAATGTGGTATTATCAAAGATAACTTTCAAACTTAGTGCCGGAACGTTTTCAAATGGATATCTGGGACGCAATTAACTAATAACTATCTATTGTATAACGTGTGCACAGGGTAACACGAAAGTTACAAGTAGAAAATCTCGAAATTTTGTAGGTATGGAAAATAAACATAAAAATGTAAAGTAAAGTATTATTAATGTCCCACTGCCGAGTCATTTGAAATCATGTTTTTATTACAAGGATGGGTTTTGGCTAAATCACCACGCTTGCCAAATGTGGATTGGTGATCACAACCCCGGGCTGTGATTGAAAAACCGACACAAATTTTGCCCAAACCGGGAATCGAACA
Organism: Nomophila noctuella; assembly: GCA_958496325.1. Classification (NCBI taxonomy): domain Eukaryota; kingdom Metazoa; phylum Arthropoda; class Insecta; order Lepidoptera; family Crambidae; genus Nomophila; species Nomophila noctuella. The sequence goes on along the minus strand of OY292487.1, from coordinate 6,023,831 downwards.
GAGGACCCCGAGACCACGGCCAGGTACTTAAACCACTAGACCATCTAGGCAAAAAGATATAAAAGAAAATTTTAAATACTTACCGTATTTTCCCCGTAGGACCGACCTTCTAAAGAGGCAGTAGAGTCTCATTAAGTTAAAGTAAACGTGAATGAGACTTTTGCTAATTCTCTAAGCCTAATGAAATGAAAACAGAAAAATGTTTTCGTACTTCACCCGAAGTATAAGATAACGAAATAAATGTCTTTACCTTATTTACATACAAAGGTAAATCCAGTTACAATTTTCTTGAAATATAGCATAATAAGCAATGAATGGTAACAGAAGAGGCTCAATATATAAAATCTTGGTGACATTTTGAATTTCCTCTGGGAGCGTTCCCATACAGCTAGCAAACAGGCAATCTAGTTCTTGTAAGACTCGTCTTTCTAACGAAATATTTTTCTAGATTTAGAAAAAGTAGATAGTTGATTCCAGAAAAAGTTGCATATTATTCACAAGAGAGAAAACCGTGCGATGCCTCTGACAGTAAATGACAAATGCTTAACATTTGAAATAATAATGAAATAAATAATAATAATAACATAAACCATTGTAGTTAAAAGAAAATTTTAAGGAAACCATAGACAACTTTTCAAGGTACTTTGATCTGCATTCACAGATTTTGGAAAAAATATTAGACAGCAAAAAGACGGCTACCATTCTATTCAATTTCATTTATAATGTTTTCTTTTTACGCAAACGGCTAATGTACCTGTCCTTCAAAACCCATTTGAAAAATCCACTCTGTAGGTATATCTGCAGCCGTGTGTCGGAACTAAGACAAAACCACTACCCACTAAGCTCCTGCGGTTTCCTTTGCACCCACTAGTAGGAAAGGACCGGTACTCTTGCTTTCTGTCCAAAACCATTTATCTACGAAACACTAGGATTAGGGCCTACATACCGGTGGCCAATGAAAAGGACGTAGAATCACTAAGACTCGAGCCTGGATGGCTGAATATTGTTACAGATGTTGAACGAATTATTTCGGTCGTCATATTGATTCCTAGTTTGGTGTCGGATGTAAGAGTAACACAACAGCAAGGCTCGATAATTAAACATTCAATTTTTTCTAGTCTATTGTCTTCCAAAGAATAAAAATGTCCACCAAAATATCAAAATGCTTTATGTTCAAGTTGCCGATGTTTAGAAATGGGGTGCTCAGAGTGGACTTTATAATTTTATATTCGAGCAGGCTGCATAACGAAATTATCAGTACTTATAAAATTAATCTGAAGAGTTCGATTGTTTGTTTGTTAAACGCACTTATCTCAGGAACTACTGATTCGAATTGAGCAATTTGTTTTGTGTTGGATAGTTCATTTGTCGATGATGGCTTGAAGCTATAGTATAACTGGTATAACACAGTATGTGTGCGGAAACTGAAATCTATGGGGACGGAGTCGCGTGCGACTGCTAGTAATAAATAGGTCGACCAAATTATCAAAGTGTACTAAGCCCGGAGCTCAAGATGCGGATAATTTTTTACTCGAGAAGTCTTTTGGCAGCAAAACATAATTATTATGTCATAACGCTTGCCTGTTCAATATAACGATACATCGGATCAATTATCATGGGTCATAATAATCTTGACAACGGAAATGGCACACATAATGAATACAGGTGGTATTGCCTGAAATTAATCGTGTTAATATACGAATATAGGCCAGATAACGTATGATAAATGCGAAACCACAAATCATTTAACCTTTCGCAGGTAGGTGGTAATTATTCATTTTATATTAGAGTTCTGAATGTTTCCGCGACCTATGGATGTCCATTGAAATAAGTTAATAAATTATTATTCAATATTAATTTATTTTAAGACATTATAATAAAATTAAAGCGCAAAAGTTATTAAGATGTGACTATTCGTTTATTTACAAAATACTTTTCGAAAGGAAGTTGATTTCTAGTTGGTTTCATACTCTTAACAAAATGAAACATTTTACAAAGCAATTAACGCTATTAAAATAGCATAAAGAGGCCATTGGCCTCTAACGAAGACGTACGTTAAATCTAAATTTAGAATTTAAATAAAAGGAATCTAAAATAGACTCGATCATAAAATACGCGCCAAAAATAACATCGACGAACAAAAAAGCGAGGTTAATCTTTTGATTAGTCTGAGCTACCTTTGAGTCTAGAAAAACAAAAGTCTAACATAAATATTTACTTTTTCTCACACCCATAAAGTGCAAGTTTGTTTAAATCAGTACAGAAATAAAAGATCACAATGACGTTCTAAAGAACTGTACTTGCAGTAAGTGATCTATAATAATTTTGAGTCTGAGCTACCTTTGATTCCAGAAAAACAAAAGACGAACGTAAAAGTGTACATTTTCACACACTCATAAAGTTCATGATTGTTTAAATTTGTACAGAAATAAAACTTTACAATAACGTTCTAAAGAATAGTACTACCAGTAAGATATCTATAGCTGCTATTACCTATTGCTATTATGCAAGTGGTAGTCCAAATGGGCGGCTTCTTTCTTAAGCAGTATCGCAGGTTTTATTCGGCAAAATACAAATATGAATATTTTTGATGTCTGCAAGTCTGGCAAAATATGTAAGGATAATTCTCCTAGTAATAATCTTGTTCATCAATTTACATTACAAAATGTTCCTACTAAGTTCTTACATCCCACTAAAACATTATAGCCTGTTTGTTTTTTCAAATATTTTTTATATCTCATCTTGTCCTGGTATCCACATTAAAATCTGTCATTCACTCACTTCAACAAAAATCTTAGTGAGCTTTAAAGACACAAAGCACTCCAATGTCTTTATGACTTTAAAGTCACGTTCTGCTTCACTGCTCGTAGCTTCGCTGTACCCGCCTTAATAGACCGGCACAATGCTTGTGACGAATTACTCGCAGTCGAAATCGCACGGCATTGCATTGTCATCCAGCCATTAAGCGTTTGCCTGATTGAGAACCTGATACTGTGAGTAATGAATTCTGTCAACTATGCCACGAGTCACCAAAGGCTTTTAAACGAAATAACCTAAGTTTATGTTTTTTTTTGTCGTCTTCAGCCTTTTGCAGTCCCTTGCTGCATGTAAGGCTCCCCAAGGTGGTTATGTATCAGCTGTTATGTTGTGCTTTGTTTATGAAGGTCGCAACGTCAACTCATCGGTGATAATAAAAATACCTTTGGTGTCGCGGATGTCCCTGGGCAGCAGCTATTGCTTACCACCAGGCGAACCGATGATAGTTCGTTTGTCGCCTCTGCCATTAAAAAGCCCATAATTTATTATACTGATAAGTTTCTATATTTTTTCATCAACATAATTTGAAATTTTCAATCGGAAATAATTCAGTGAAGGCTTTGAAAAATCAAGGACATTAATTTTGGTCAATGAAAGAAAGAAAGAAAGAAAGAAAAAGTTTTTATTTGGCACAGAAATTACACAGTTTACAAATGAAAATGACATTTTGTTGTTCTGCACCAAAAAGGCCAATGGGCGTTGTACAAAACATATAATCGTATAAAAATATAAGACTTCTCTTATTATTTACCTAGTTCAAACATTTGTTGTTCTACGTTTGCGATGTATGCTATTAAGTGGCCTTCAGTATAATTGCTATCCATCTCCTAAATGAATTAATTGGTACGTATTATGTTGGTTAAAATATTGTATGAAACTATTTTTAGTTAGTTGATTGAATGATAAAATACTGTAGTTTTCTTAATCTGAAAACCATGTGTATGTGTATGTAGATATATACCTATTATTCAACCAGAGAGTGTTTCATTATTTCTTCTAGTAGTTTTTTATTATTTTAGCTTCTACGCTATAGTATATAAATTTAAAACATAGTATTGTGTTCCTTCCACAGTGGCTTTGGACAAATTGAAGTTGACCAAAATTGACAGAATGAAATGAAAACAATTCTTTGTAAACAAAATAAACTCCATGAATTATTACGGGTGGTCGCAATTAAATTTTGTTCGCTGTCTCACAACATCTTTGAAATATCATACGACGATACTTATGGCAATTTACTTTGGTCGGAATTTCGTTAATTGACTGTAACAATTTCTTTTTAAATTCAACCAGATTACATTGAGTGTTTCTTACCGCTTTGATTACAGTTAGGTAAGGAAGGAATGTTTGAAGTGTTTACCGAGAAGGTTGAAAAGAATTCGGTAAAATAAACCGGATTTACGGTTTTACAAAGAGTTACGAGTAATTTACACGATAGCGAAGGTTACGGTTTTTGAAGGAACACGATTTAACTGACTCTTATAAGAACTTGTGGGTTAAAAACTATGTTAGTTGATGTGCAAAAAATGTGCCTTTCTTGTGTCTGTAATTTATTTAAGTATAACATTTTATCGAGCGTTACTTTGACTCTTGTTGGTTCTCTAGCACAATTATCTCCCATTTGTATCTCTTAGTTTAGGTAAAAAACTTATTATGAAAGCCTATAGGCAATAAGAAAGATACCTTTATCAACAAATGTTTATTCCATTGACCATAATGCACTCCAATTCCTCGGTTCATCCCTTAATGGGACAAGTCGTATTTTGTTGGGCTCTACCATTGGCTATCCCGGAGAGGGGATGAAAATAAGTGGCAATAACTAGGAAAACGACCGAATGCACTTTTCTGACCCCCATTGACGCGTTGCTGTATTAAGCTAGCATATGCTCAGGAAGCTCTATCTCTCTCTCTCTTTCGTACCACTAAACCCGACGAATATATATATATGTACATCTATAATTTTTAGACGGGCAATCCCGCTAGGGGCAAATGTCGGTGTGATGAACATTGGTATATGTACTTGAGTCATGGATGTTTATAAAAGTATTTAAGTATGTACGTCTTTCCGTTCCCTGGCATCCATAGCACAAGCTTCGAGCTTAGTTTGGGCACAGATTCGGGTTTGGGGCTATAAGGCACCTATGGATAGTGTTAAATGTGATAGTAAAAAAAATGTATAAAACGTGTCGGGTATCAACAGTGACATAACACGTTACAACTAAACTAAGCCGAAGTACGGATAAAACTATAATCGTCAAGATCGTAAGATAATTGCCCACCGTGTTTACGCCTGAGGCGCTTAACTGTGCTCTAAACTTAGCCATTTTACAGTCTAAAGTTTGATGATGAAGTTGAAAGTATTCAAAGCGCGACAGGTTGATTCAACTTCAAACCGCTAAGTTCTAAATGAGGCTTTTAAATGTCTAACTCCTAAGCCTTAAACATGAATAACTGGCGTCATATCTGTGTAATATGGTCGACTTATCTTTATAAATTGTGAGTTTGAAACCGCTGCAGGATATGCTTTGAGAAGACAGTATGTTTTTTTTATTATTCATTCATCTAAACGTTTGTTTGTTTGTTTGTTTAAACACGCTAATATCTGGAACAAATGATTTGAAGAAAAAATAAATAAAATGTTAGATATTTTTTTAATTATATTTTTAAACAAAAGTAACCTGTTATCGAACTGTAATTAAGTCCTTTGTTTAGTAATGTCTTTACCAAGTGCGGATCGGTAGATTTTACGTACAGAAAATTTGATACAAAGGTCGCTCTTTCTTTGAAAATTAGGTCTGATTATTATAAAGAGATCAAAGTAATGTCTATTAATAGGCAGCGTTATTGTTTTTGCCAATCCATAAGCTTCGAAAGATATGTAGATTTGAACTTAAGCTGTTGTAATAATTTTTTCCGTATTTGTTACTTTATTTTAGATTTTCCTTTGTTTTTCGCAGTTTTATAAGACCTATTTTAGAGCATTGCCTATTCACTTATATTTGAGCATCCTTTTGACACGACCCGTTACCTAGAACACAACATAACAGTTAGGTGCTTAATCATTCTAGACTAAAGCGAAATCCTGATGTAAGCAAACACATTTAGAGTACATACCTACATTATGTAGAAGCTACATAGATTTTCAAATTCTAACCTTTGAAATCGAAAATCAATTACGGACCCGAACGAACCCAATAATGCCTAACATTGAGAGTAATTATCACGAATGGATGGTTCCTGACGAATATAAAGAGATCTTGGAATACATGAGGTTAGTATTCCACAGAATTAGTAGGATTGGCGTGGTGAGTGCGTTTTGCTCAAAAACCTCGGAAGTCTTGGGTTTAAATACCACGGGGAACACTGTCACTTTGTATTGTGCAGGTTGGTTTTCCCAGTTGTTTAGGACTTGTCCGATACAAATTATGATTCCGTGCTTTGGAACCCCGACTATCCAAATTGTGTGGTTTCCGTTGTAAGGGTTACGGAGGCCAGATAACAGTCAGTCTATTGTAAAAACCTAGCTAGACAATTTAGGATCATAGTCGTAACGTCCCTGGGCCCCAAAGAAGTACCTAAGGATGCCGCTAGGACACACGAGAATTTAAGAGAGTAAATAATAAGCAATAATAAAATATATTAAAGGTTTTACATGAAAACATCTACAATCCCATTTCTTAAATTTTGATTGCCTCCATGGGCCTCGCTAATACAAAATAAACATCCCCGAGGCATCAAGTTATTTTCTTCCGAGATCTGACCGCGCACAATTACATTTCTTTGCGATTTCTGACTTTGGCTGACTGTGACTCTAACCTATACTATAATTCAAAAAAAGCTGAAGAGTTTCTTTATATGCTTGTTTGTTGGAACGCACTTGCCTCAGAAACTACAGGTTCGAATTGAAAAAATGTTCTTACGTTAGATGTTTTGAGTAAGACCCTAAGTATGGTATAAAACTATGTGTGCGGAAACCGAATTCCACGCGGGCAGAGTAGCGGGTGGCTACTAGTGTGATTGAATAAAATAAAACATAGGTAATAGTAGAAAATTAAGCACAAATTCATGAAAAATCTATAATTATGCGTAAGGTGGCGTAAAGCACTTCTAAACTTCACCTTTGTAGGTATTGTCCAAAGCTTTTTACGTCGTACCTACTCGTATTTATAAAAATGGGTCAGGAAGTTAACGTAATTTTACGTTTTAATTAGATTCGAGGAGAATCAAAATCAGTAGTTACTTAAAGAATTTGCGTAATAAACTAACTATTATTGTCTTACGTATGTGCAAACACTTAATTTTTTACAGCTACTTCGCTCTTCAAACGGGTCGTTAAAGTGTTAAATCTCCGAATTAATAGCTAGAAAGATAAAGGCTTTAAAATCCATGATAAAGTCTTAATCCACTGTCTGGCAAAACAAGAACATTTTTTTTAACACGAACACAGATTGGCTTTTACTTTCGGTTCGGCACAATCAGGATCGCCGAACAAATAATGATCTTTCGATATTTACATAGGAAAGAGTGTTATTGTATGTACCTTTAAAGAAAAGTCGTACATAATATTAATGCACATATCTTTAATTAAAGCTTTAATATAACAGATAGAATACCACAAAGGTATCGCATCCGGACAGTAAGAAAAGTTAATGATTTAGAATGATGGTCAGTATTAATATGGTAACCCTATTATTTACCATGTGGGAATGGAAATCGTAACCAGTATCTAAAATATTCAACCAAAGTCAACGATTTCACGTTTTTGCTTTCTTTAATTTTATCGGTGCTTAAATTAGCCTTAATGTGCACTTCCAAAAATCTTAAAAAAGCGAACACATATTGGAAGTCCAAGAGATGAATTCTAGGTGCCATGACAGTGGATCAAGTTAAATCCAGCCTTTGTTCTTTGCCTATGGATGCCTAGATTATATTTTTTTATTTAAAAAAATATGATGGAAAGATTTATTTTTCTCTTCATTAAGTAGTTACTATTATTTTAAGTAATATTACGGGAATAGAGTGTCCATAGGTATACTTGCAAACTTACGCTTTGAGAGACAAGGACAACAGTAGCTTAGCCGATATTGGTTACTCATTATTAAGGTATGTTTGGTTAGAATATCTAGCTAGATATCCTATCATTAGGTAAATTAAATAAAAGTGAACGATATTTAAACAGTAGCTCCTCTTAACGCGCGACAATTTATCTGTCAAGTGAACAAATTGCTTTGAATCTAATGACACTGCACCGTCGTCAATGACTGTGCGAAGTGCGAATAATCAGAATGCATCATGTCACTGCCTAAATTGATTTGCCTGACTCTAATTTATTTAATTTGTCAAACTACTACTACGAATGTTAAGGGAAGTATTTTTACAGACGAGTAAAGTGCAAGACCAACATAAAAAAACAATATGAACGATTTAAAGTTTACGTGTAACATAATTTTTAGGAAAATCCTGTTATCTTGGAGAATAAAAAACCAAAATACAAAGAAAATGGGTCATTTTATTTAAGAAATGGGTTAGGAACTTTCCATTATTTTATTGGTCTGAAACCTTTGAAAGCGTAGTCTAGACAACTCGTGAAATTTTCGTCCTAATCAAATGAACTGATAAGAGAAGCTCCGATGACAAATATGTAGGATGTATTACTAAGTTTTCTTATTATTACCTAACTTAAATTGTGGAACCGTCAAAATATTTTGCGCAGACTTTTAAAGTATTTAAATATATTATTGCGTCTTTTCATCTCATTATCTTAATTTCAAATTTAAAGAAATGAAATAATCATTACATTATAACTTATTTTCAAAATAACTTCCGATAAACAATTTCCCAATAAATTTAAATATTTCAAAAGTTCATTAAAAGAATAAACACACAAAATCAAATGATGTTAGTTTAGACGTAAAAGTACCTATCAGAATACTGATTTATTAAAATTAACTCACATCAAGTAAGCAACTCCGCAATCCTCTTGCAAGTAAAAAACCTCAATGGCACTTTATTAAAATGCAAAATAAAGGCTCAAAATAATTACCCGTTGAACAGCAAGTTCAAAAAGGTAAAACAACAAACCAATTATTCGCCGTAATAAGCTTCTTAGATAATAAGTAGTCTTAGATTTATTTAAATACGAGTCTAATTACTTTAATCGTTAAATTGTGTAGTTGAAAACATGCAACATAAGTGGAGTAATTATAATTGCGTCGATATATTCCAAGGAGTTCAGGTGGCACATTACTTATAGCTTAGCTTCGTTAATAATGTCTTAAAACATGTTTAGAAAGAATGTTTACTTACGATGTGAAATACTTCTTGCCCTTAACTGCGAATTTCACAAAACAAAAAAAACAACGAAACTACCTACAACCAAACTTTTTGGTTAAACTACATTGTTCCACACTTAAAAAGTTATTAAAACTTCTTTTGAAGTTAGTAAAGAACTGGCCGAATTTAAAAAGTCAAGTCACATCATCGAGGAACATTTTTTAAAATTCGAATTGTTTTTTTTTTCGACTGTCAGTTTCGGCGGGAAAGTATCGCGCGCGTTTTGTATTCGTTGGCACGGGCGCTCTCCGGCGCGAGTAGTCGACAAGTGAAATGAACAAGGACTACGGAGTCCCGCCTCGGTACTTCATCTGTGACTATCCCAACTAGGGCTGCAGATCACTTCTGGAGTTTTGGTATGACAATTTGACTTGTGTAAATGTGATATTTTAATGGAACAAATATCTCAGAGAAAAAACATTTTTTTTTAAATTTTTGTGTTAATATTATTTTATTATATTTTGTGACGGCGGTAAAAGCTGCAAAAATTTGCGTAATAAATTTGTTGCAAATAAATGCCAATTGATTATTGAACCCGTGATCTCTGGCATTCTGACTTTTAAACCACCACCCCAAATTCTCACCAAAAGTGGACGTCTAATGAATAACTCCATTAACTACCCGCTAGTTACTATTGCATATTGTATGAATATTGATGTCAAACATTTACGTGAGTCGTCATCACAATTCACAAACCACTCACATACACGAGAATTTGCTTCTGATGTTTGATATTTTCCCAATATTTCTGGCCAATATCGAAATAGATTGTTTGTATGTACGAGTAAGTATTGGATTTTTCTGGGTTGATGAGTTTCATATTAGGCCAAGTAAAAGTTGATATCAGTATCGCAGTATTTTTAACTTGAAGTGTGAAACTTGCTTACTTTAAAGAAATTTTAGTAGCTCCCAAGTATAGAATTGTTATTTGAGTACCCCGATTAAATCATAATATGATTTAATCGGCCAGGTCAAATAATCATATTATGATAATTTGACCTGGCTGGAACTAAGCACCGAAATGTATCAGCATTTATATGGGATTATTATTTTTTGATTAAATTAAAATCTTTTTAATTCGTCAAAATTAATGTTAACTCGAGTTATTTTATTGGCTGCTTGCTGTTCGTAAGACTGTGCGTGCATACTGTGCGTCGTTGTGCGTAACTAAAACTACCAAAACACAACATTATGTAGTGCGGTTATTAATGTAAGTACATTACATAATATAACCAGACAAAAAACCTTGCGTAATATTTGAACAAAACCAAATTGAGGCTATCCCAAATGATTTAAGGGCAGGTCAGAGAGGGGTGATGTGCTAAGCAATTTAATGAGCCAATTCTAACCAAGCCACTTTTGTTCCACTGGTTGCGGACCTAATGTTAGCTCGTTTTGCTCTGACCGAGTAATGGATGAGCGGCTAGGGAGAAGACAGGCTGATATTGATGAATTAGTGAATAAACACTTCTATAAGAGCTTAGATAAAGATTGAATACTACCGTCCCACAACGGCTTCGAAAGTAAAAGATTAATGTTTGTTGTTTTAATTATTATGATGATTGTGTTATGCCTGTGTTATTATTACAGCATTTTAATAGGAAGCTTTTATACCTTTATCTTAAATAATTATAGATAACCAATTCGAAAACGCATCAAAATCTGAAGCTCAGAAATCAGAACACAGTAAGAAGAAGCGACTTCCTTCTCGTATTATACTTATAATATCATCAGCAGCGTTTAGCAAAAGTTTTATTATATAGTTTCCGCAAATGGAGTTATGTTATCATTGGATTCAAGCATTCTAATTTCGTGAACACACTTCATTTTTATAACCATTCACACTATGGTGTGCGACACCTAATGAAGAATAATAGCATTTTTTTTTTAATATTTTTTATTATTGTTATAGACAGATATTATTATTTATTGACCAGTGACAATTCTGATAACCCTACAACAGTCGCAGTGATTTTTTGAGACACCCCAGTCCGTTCGGTCAATTGCAAAGATTACGCTTAGATTGGCCGGTGACCGATTTAAAATCGAGCGGGGGATCAATCGGTTTTGCAATTTCTTTTGCTTCCGCATTTCTCGCGTCTGTTGACCTTGCCCTAATCTAAACCCATAGGTACTGAAGTATTTTAGGATTGTTTTAACTTTGGTTTGGGCATTGATTTATAATTAAATTGCAACGCGCCCCGGGTTCGCACGCAAAATAACCAGTGTCCGTCCATCTAGTAGATTGTGCTAGTATTACTCTTTTACAAATATCACATTTTTTGTTGTTGTTTTGCACAACTGCTCAAACACAAAAATGCACCTATGTTCCTTCCTGTACCTATGTATTTCCTATAAATTATTGTATGTTTAAAAACAGCATCAGGGACAATGATAGCAACTGTATTTTATACTACCAGTATGTATTAGTACAACTATGTAAACAACAAAAGCCACACAAATTATTATGAGAATTAAACCAAACTATATTAGTAAGGAGTGCTTTTCTAAATTAACTACTTAATAGTATTATATAATAGCAAAAAAGTTTGTGTGTTTGTTTGAAAGTTTTAATTCCAGAAACTACTGGTTTGAATTGAAAAAATATTTTCGTGTTGGATAGTCCAATTGTCGAGGAAGGCTTTAAGCTACACAATAACACTGTGTGCGGAAACCAAAATCCACGCGGACGCAGTCGCGGGCGTCCGCTAGTCAACCATAATGGGGAGAAATCTGCCATATTCCCAGAGTGGTTTCAATACCTAGACGTCAGCAGTCGTTCTGGGCTTAATTTCCGAGTCTCTGATAACTTGTGTCAGATCTCTAATTGAACACAAAGGACTCCTGAATAATATAGGCCTACACTCTCGGCACCAATTTACCGTACTGAAGGCTAAACCTCCCTTTGAGAAAACCTTCAAACAAAGATGGACGTAACACAATTATCAACAAACTTCAATTTCTTGAGGTCAGACTTTGCTGTCTAGGTAATCGTCCGATCCATTAAAACTGAAGGCTTGAACGCTTAAAAAGTTTTAATTACAAGAAGTGTAATTTTCTAAGTCTACAAATCATGAAAATAATTGAAGTACGCAAAATATATTGAGGTATATGGTGGTGTTGTAACCGTCTAAGAGTTGATTTGATATTTAATCTAGTTTCATTGTAGGTAGATTGTGTTTCGTAAGCATTATAAAAAAAAACTTATTTATAAACGTTTCAACAATTACATTTACATACGCAGCATTATACGTCTGACTTTAATTGAGTCCAACTTCGCTACATAAAAAGTTAAGGCGACATGATTTGGACCTCAACACTTTAGATTCCTAAGCCCACGATACTGTCGAAGCGTTATTTATTTACTCTAATGGAGAAAGGTTAGTAGGGATCCTAATTGCCGTAAACTGACACAAACTCGTTTAAAATGTACGCGATCGTTCCTCTACTATTTACTTGCCGTCCTTTAGGCTAGGCGGCAACAGCAAAAGTTACCATTTGCGAAAATACTTTAATTTTTAGAGAGAATGTGCCTAAAACATTCTTTTAAGCCCTGATGTAATCATCAATTGTATGGGTTGTAGTTTCCATCAGGCATGACTAAGACATGATTAAATTCTAGCCATGGCAAGTATGAATAAAATATTGTCTATACCGTATCTTCTGACTGCACATTTCCCGAAGTGTATAATATTATTTCTACAAAAAAGCAAAATCTAATCAGAATCATTAACTATAAACCATTTTCTTATTTCAGACTAAATTTTTTCGTGAACTCCCGAACTTTATGAAGATCACATTTAACTACTAGGCCGTAGTGACACAGAGTACCCAAATAAACGTGTTTGTTCGTTAACTGAATAAATTAGCGATACGCTCATTGAAGGCGTTATTAACGAGTCTAGGGGTTCGATTGAAGCATTAATTTCGGTTTCAATATTAAAGCATTTAAATATAAAACGAGTAGCATTAAAGCATTTAAATATAATACGAGTAAATCGAAGCGTATCATTACGAATGATATTGAATTGGACGATAATTATCGAAAGCTGTTGTCTGGTAAATAATACTCAATTTTATTCAATATTATACATATTTATGTATATGCAAATAGCTCGTTAACTTTGAATTCGAAATATTTACTGACCATAAAATAACAAATAAGACTGTTAAAGAGCTGGACTTAAAAAAGATTTACCTAATCAATCGGTAAAGACAAGTCAAAGTAATTGGTGATGATTCGGAATTCAAAACGATTGATATATGATTGTGAAGTTGGCTAGCGTATCAAAGGTTAGCGTTAAGATGTACAGGCTTGATTCCCTTCAGGTCTTACAGACATTTCATATGACATCGGTCGAGCTGTCGCTCTTTTGAAAGCGTCAATCTCATGATCGACTGGTGAGAATAGAAAAAAAATATTTTTTTTTTACATACGAGTAGTTCATTTGTCGAGCAGTGCTTTAAGCTATAGTACAACACTATGTGTGCGGAAACCGAAATCCAAGCGGACGTATTCTCAGGCGGCCGCTTATAAGAATGTATTACGAAATATTTAGACGATGATTTTGTTTGATTCTAAATATATACAGACATTATACAACCTGCAGAAGGTACCAAAATTACAACAACTCAACACTAGAATCAAGACGATATGCTCGTATTGTGGGATCCTCCTTTGTTCCGAAGAGGAGACATAATCGCCCTCTCGTGCCGTCAAAGGGGTTTAATATGAAGATGTAAGGCCTCAACATACGTCGTTACCTAATTGTTCCATAAATACTCCTTGAAATAGAACAGAGATATAACTGGAAGGAAAGATTTATTTATATTTATAAAATTGTTTAAATTTAGATCAGATTTTAGAGAAAAACCCTGAACTTTACTGGCCTGCAAAATAAACCATGTCACAAAATTAAATACTCAAAATCGTCTGCTATACTCGTAATGTGCCTGGTGAATACTACATATCTAAATCAATTATGGATATTCTTATAATTAAATACCTATGTAGGTAAACATGCCCTTTTCTTTAACGATGCACAAATTCTAAAGGGCATTAAGAATTGATTTGCTGCAATTTACTGGAATTAAAAACTCAGGCAAAAACACTTTTCCCATTATTTTGCACAGGCTTCACTTTCTTAGCATTAACTTAGACACTTTTAACTTCATAGGCCATGTATCAAAACGAACAGGTGTCCCGTATTGCGTACTTAACAAAGTCTGTGAACAGATTATAAACTCACTTTTTGCGGGAAAAATAATAATAAACTCAGCGACGCAAGAACAAGTAAAATAAAACATACCTATATTAGAATTTTTATTTAAAAAAGTTACATTAACTTTCTAGGCTGTGAAAAGTTCTATCTAAACATGCTGCATCTCAAACTAAATTTATTTTAAATTAAGTTTAAACAGCATTATCTGAATTTAATCTTGGTTTATCGTGATTATTAGTAGTGTATCTTGGTAGATACGACGAAATTCGACGAAACTCCTGTTTCATTCTTCTAAAACTTTTTTTAGTTTGAATTTACATACTGTTAATCTGCACTTAAACACTTTATGAACACTCCTTCTTTTTATCTTCCATGCTTTATTACTAAAAGCAAAGTCGCAGTGAACTATTGGGGAAAATATCATTAGCTACATTAAGACACTCGAGCAAAAAGTTCCTTAGATTTTGAGCTGCAAGGAAAAACTCTCAACCATGGGGAAATTAAAATTAATGACTCCACACAATGCGCAGTTTCTTTGACCTACCGATAGTCCATTTGTCAAAGAAGGCTTAAAGCCATAATATTATACCAAGTTCGCGGAAACCGGAGGACGGAGTCGCGGGCGGCCGCTAGTATTTTCAAATTAGGAGTAGTCTACTTTTCTTTTATAATTTTAAGATAATTTATACGAAATAGGATTTTTAAAATAGCAATTCAAACACGAAATGTATTACAATTTAATCTTACTACAGTATCAAAATACTGTAGGGAATTGTATTTCTTAATATCGAATGAATTGGTGATGTCATGCAAAGCTTATTGTGTAAGGATTCAGAAGATTCGACAATCACGTAGATAATGAATTCTATTTTGTTGTTGCTCGGCTTCACAATTTAATTATAATTATATTCATTGCCGAATGGAATTCATTAAGTCAGTATCTCAATACTAAGACAATATTTTTTTTAACGATTGTGCTGTCCATGGTAACACATTGATTTACGGTAGTAGAAAAGAAAATCAAACACCTAATCTTTATCTTTTAATCATATTGGCACGTTACATTATCTCCCCCCTGCCTAATGGTAAGCAAAAGAGGAGTCCTAACTGCCATGCCAACGGATGTAATACCAAAACCCGTAAGCATTGCTATACCGACCCGCAAGATACTTGTTCACGCTTCTCTTTTAGGCATCCAGGTTATATGAAAAAGGAAATACTTCGCCTTTACCTAAATATTTTGAATACATTGAGTATTTAAGCAGTACTTTTCCTCCTAGTTACTTAAACAAGATCACTACATAGTATAAAACAAAGTCGCTTTTTCTGTCATGTTGTCTGTTGTATGTCCCTATGAACGCTTAAATCTTTAAAACTACGCAACGGATTTTGATGCGGTTTTTTTTAATATGTATAATATCATCCATTAAATAGTGGACAAGTACCACGGGCAAAGCCGGGGCGGGCCGCTAGTAATATTATAAAATAACAGTGCTTTGACCTTTTACATGTAGGATTAATCCTCTGTTAATGAAACCCTTTGAATTGTTTGTAACAAAATTTACTTCAAATCTCTCGAGTATCGACTGAAAGTGGTTATTAATAATATTTTAATCTTATTTTGATGACTTCATAAATTTCATATCTACATTTATTATAGTAGGATGACGTGTGATAAATTACTATGAACATTTACATTTTATTAATTTTTAATAAGCTGAGTAAAAAAGAAATCGGCCTGACTCGTCCTAAGAAATATTTCACCTAACACAAAACAACAGTTAGTGAGAAACTTTTGTTTGTTGTTTGTCATCGATTGCTGACTTTCAGTTTGCGGTGACGCTGGAAAGATGCCTTAGTCCATAAAGTTGCAAGCGTCCAATAGGAACAGTTACCCACTTAGTACATCAGACGATTTGAAAGCACGACTGCCGCGTTACTGCTAAAAAAAAATAAGCCAATACCCGCACATGCAAACTATTTTTACGATGCGTAAACTAACCCGGGAACCGTGAAGATAGCTTTGATTCCTTATTCCTTATTCACTGCTTGTATTGCCGGTCACGTGTCGACACCCAACCCAACCAAACAGAAGTTAATACGCGGAACTTTCCAGTTTTACGATTTTTACTATACGCGTAATACGAGGACTAGTATGCGTACCGTAAAAATATAATAAACATTGTCGTTGGAAGATTTCTTTTTATCACTGTGCAGACATGTGCACCAACATGTATACCTACACATCGTCATACACATCGCCTCTTATGTCAAAGCAGTAAAGTTCATATTGGAATGTGTTTATATACATGTTGGTGCTCATGACTGTACAGGGTAGAATTTTCGAATAGATTTTGAAGGGCAGGCATATTAAACGTTGTAGATACAAGAATACCTTGCAAGGCAACCGTACACATCTTTTAAAGATATTTTGATCTGCATTCATAGATTTTACAGTCCGCAAGAAAAACGTTAAAAAACAAACTCAGGCACACATAGGGTATGCTTAAATCTTTAAAACTACGCAACCGATTTTCATTAGCTTTTTAACAGATAAGAATTTGAATTTATTCACGAGGAAGGTTTATATGAAGGATGATACATGGATAATACATGCATCTTCTTTAATAATACTTTAGTACCAGCATTGCATCCGTACGAAGCCAGGGCGGATCTCTAGTGTTACATAAATGGATAAATAATATTTGGCAATACACAATTAATTAGTGTACAATGCACGGATAACCCTCGTTATTTCTGGCTTGGTTGCTGACTTCTTAACCCGTACAATAAGGTCGATATCCTCGAAACCATTACCATAATTCGCTTTCGCAATTTATATTATAGCAAAATAGGAAACGCAAATGTAAAAAGTCTTTTTATGTGACATAAACCTGAAAAAGAAAAATCATTAACATTGGTAACGTTATTACTCAAAGCCTTGAATGAAAGGTGAAAATCCCGTAATAACTTATTTTAAAACGTTTAGAAATAAAGTCTTGTGAAAATAAGGTACTCGACTAAATTCATTTACGCACGTAAGAACACACTCTTATGTTATAAATATGCCTCAAGAAAGCTTAATAAATTGCCAGACGATATTATACGTATAACAAGAAATGTTAATTTGACAAAGAAACCCTTTCAATATCTAATTATTACATTATTCAAAAGAGACAACGCTGAACGTGTTCGTAATATTGAACAAATTATTTTTAAAGGATATTGTAATAATACAATATTTTAACATAAAAAATAATAAATTATAGAATATAGATAATACTAGCTGCCCGCCCCGGCTTCTCCCGTGGTACTTACTTACATGTATTATACATACAAACCTTCCTTAAGAATCACTCTATCTATTAAAAAAACCGCGTCAAAATCCGTTGCGTAGTTTTAAAGATCTAAGCATACATGCGGACATACAGCGAAAGCGACTTTGTTTTGTACTATGTATTGATAGTATGAAGTAGTAGGTATATAATATTATGTTTTCGAGGTTGTGTAATAACGAAAATGCCAAAAGTGACAATCTACAAGGTCTCATTTAAACTAAGTATAAACAAATTAAAAAAAAAGGTTTTTAAAAAGTACCACTATCAATGAAAAATAAAATATCCGTGAATAACCATCACAATCTGTTACTTATACCTAATATCCAGTCACCAAGTCTAAATTAATGTGCAGTTATCACAAACACACGTCATTAAGGTTTTTTTTGATAAATAAAGAAACGTAACTTGAACACTTCAATCGTGGTGACAAGGGAATACTCCCCAATCGAAACTAAGAATGCTGGTGACAGCCAAACCGATTTTCAGATCTTTACCACAATAAAAAAGCTTATCCTCAAGCTATTAAGATAATCTAGTTTCGCCAACCGCACGAGATAATATTAATAACAGCAGTTTTAATAGCAATAAAAGGAAGGTAAAAACGCTCACAAGCATTTTCCTTTTGGTTAATGGATATATATTTCAATATTGAATACGACAACTGAATGTGAATCGAAAATCAATGTGAAGTAGCCGATTTATATTTCATAAAAGCTTTTACCTGCGGCTTTGCAAGCGTGGAATTATCAAGATTCCTGTTTCATCCAATGGGAGCATTTAATTGAGGTAAAATGTAACCCATCACCTAAGTTAGTCAATATTCTGCTTGTTAACCTTTCATCAATCAATCCGTTCTGTAGTTTCAGCGTGATTGACAGAGAAACATCCAAACAAACAAACTTACAACTTTATAATATTAGTATGACAAGAACAGCCAGTGACATTGAAGAATTGAATTTATCTTTAGAGTGTTAACTAACATAAAATAATTAGTGAAATCAACCTGTTTCCATATTGGTGTTACCCTGCTCAGTCACCAGACTGAGCGGGCACAGACACAAAAAGTAATTATCCTAAGGTACTTATTCGACGGGCCCGTTGGTATATTGGTCAGCGACCCTGGCTTTGAAACCAAGGGTCTCGGGTTCCAATCTTATCGTCATCATCATCCCCATTAGCCTATCGCAGTCCATTGCTGGACATAGGCCTCTCCTAGGACTCTCCATTTAGCCTGTTCCAATCTCCTATATGTTAGTGTGATGAACATCGGCATTTGTACTCGAGTCATGGATGTTAATGTTAATGTATGTCTATCCGTTCCTTAGCATCCATAGCACAAGCTGCGAGCTTAGTTTGGGACTAGACAATGGGTGTGTTAGTCCAAGGAATTTATTTATTATTTGATAGTGTCATGCAGCCCAACAGAAACTTTCTATTCTTTTAGATAAAAAAAGACAATTTTTAGCTGGCGTCACCAACGCGGCGCATGTTGATAATAAATTCTAACAATGTCCATGATTAATCCACTTAGTTCTTACATTTGTTCGTGACGAGTTAAATAAAAGCTTGTCATGAAACATTGTGTATTTCACTTCGAAACCTCATGAATAAATCAGTGAAAAAACATTTTTAGACAGCTCATAATGACTGTACCTGGATTTTAAATAACTCAATTAAAATTATGACGAAGTACCATTATTTATAATGTTTTTTTTTACGTGTAATGGAAACACACTAGGCTGAAATTACGCGACCGAAGTCGGCTATGCCTTTTCAATACATAATAACGCGACGGAATTATTTCGGAATAGTGTAATCTCCCATTTAAAAGTGTGTCATATTATCATGTAACACAAGGGAACGTAAATTCATCCGCGTAAATTCGGTAGCGTTTTTTCAGCATAGTGAGTTCTTACACTAAAAGGCAAATCGCCACGTACATTGTTAGGGTTTAGAACTGTCCATTACATTTTTAGCCACAGCCATTTTAACTTTTAGTGTTATTATAACCACGGAGTTGGCCAGTAACATTTTACAACCTAAACCATATTCATTAACAACTAGCGATCTCCCGCGACTCTGTCCACGTGGATTTCGGTTTCCGCACACCCAGTGTTATACTATAGCTTCATGCCTTCCTCGACAATTGGACTATGCAACACAAAAATATTTCTTTATTACGAACCAGTACCTAGTTCCTTTGAATAGCGTGTTCAACTTAATCTACAAATTCTTCAGCTTTCTTATAAAAAATGGCGTGTCATTATTTACAATTCAATTTTGTACATTTTTAGGGTTCCGTAGCCAAAATGGCAAAAAAACGGAACCCTTATAGATTCGTCATGTCTGTCTGTCTGTCTGTCTGTCTGTCTGTCCGCCAGTCTGTCACAGCCACTTTTATCCGAAACTATAAGTACTACACTGTTGAAACTTGGTGAGTGGATGTATTCTGTGAACCGCAACAAGGTTTTCACACGAAAATAGAAAAAAAAATAAAAAAAGTGGGGGGTCCCCATAGTCAGAACTG
The DNA here is from genome assembly GCA_958496325.1 of Nomophila noctuella. Taxonomy (NCBI): domain Eukaryota; kingdom Metazoa; phylum Arthropoda; class Insecta; order Lepidoptera; family Crambidae; genus Nomophila; species Nomophila noctuella. Next base: position 6,003,594 of record OY292487.1, on the reverse strand, counting down.
AACCTCGAAATATTTTTTTTCATTGAACATACATATACGTGTGGGGTATCTATGGATAGGTCTTTAAAAGTTATATTAAGTTTTTTTATATCATTTTTTTCTAAAGTGAATACTTTGCGTGACAGACCCTTCCAAAGTGAAAAAAAGTGTGTACCCCCCCTCTAACTTCTAAAATAAGAGGATGATAAAACTGAACTGAATAATATTTGTTGTTTACTTCAGACCACAAAACTTTCATCCAAAGAAACGTTAAAATAAATTCAATTGTTGAATGCTAGAAAACCATTGAAAACAGTAAATTTCCCAGTTTTATTTTATCCAGTAAACACTCCTTTGTTTAGTTTAAACACTGGGCTGGCGTAATTGGCACTATCTATCACCCGACATTTCTTCTAACTTTATCTCGAAGTTAATTGCACTGATCAATCTGATTCATCCAATTCTTTTTAAACAACCATTGGGACTTAGCAGTTAGATAATAATATTTGTTGTTACTTCAAATGTTAACACTTTAAACGAGTTTCAGAAGTGAATAAAAAATCGAAAAGGCCACAGGTTTGGAAAGTTTGCATCTGAATTTTTTGTCTAGAAAATGTTAAATTACATTCGACACCAGATTACTCTCAGACTAGTCTTAAAGTCATTATAACCTAGGGTCGAAGTAAAACTATTGTTCCTAGTGTTTTAATCATTTTGTGTATCACATCATATCGTGGCCCCACTCGAATGCGCCGCGAAATCAATAATAAAAATTTAACCAGGCAACTGAGTCCGTGGTCCCATTTATGAAGTGGTCCCAGTCGCCTTAGTCCGAATCGTTAAAATATATTATATTTTTAGCGAGCATTCAATATAAGAAAATTCAGTTTCTAAAGACCTCTGTAGTAAAGTGGGAGTTATTTTTAGTATGCAAACTGCATACGCAAACATGCATGCGTTACGTAAATAACATTTTATATTAGTATTTCCTTTCAGTACCTTATACGGTATTTCACAGATGTTGGATCGCACGGTCTTCCCACTTTGTTACTGAAATGTATCGCAAATAAGCAAAAAATATCAAGTACAGGAAGTTTATATTTTAGGAAGTCTTCAGGCAAGTTACTTTTGTTATGGAATTCGAAATAAATAATTATATTACACAATGGCCTAGGTATGCTTGACGGATGCTTGCTCAATTACATGTAACAAGATGTTTTTTTTAACAATTAAATAATATTAATATTTTTAACTTGGTATTTGTTATCAGCCTAAAAACATAAAAATAATAAACGGACCTGTCTAATTTTGAAGCCAAACTACTATTCATGGTCTCGGTGTTTTATACAGTCCAACGAAGGGAAGAATTGATTCCCCGACCTGGGATAACCCGGCTGTATTCAAACCATTCCACTAAATCAGTCGACGCTCCCTTAATTGAAACAAACTCCCCAACGGTGCTTACGGGAACTCCCTGTATCAGAAGTTCCATTTACAATTTAATAAACACAATAACGGCACTTGTAGGACATAGAAATGCCCCCAAACTTGACAAAAAAGAGACTTACTCGGAACGAAGAAATATGTTAACGATTCTGTAAGTTCTGGTTAAGACTTCACTTCATGTCTTATATAACATTAAAAAAAATATTTTGATGAAAGGAAATATTGTTACCACCTCTGTGGTAGTCTTTGATAGCCAAAGCAGGAATTAAAAAAATGCATAACTTGCTAAGCTTGCTAGTTGATTGTAAGGGATCTCTAGAGATCTACTGAAATCCTATGTCTCCTTAAGCTTCCAAATATTTTTCTTTTCATAACCATATCTTGCGATAGCTTAACAATGTACCTACACATTGCAATAACATTACTTATCCTCAAACTGTGTAACCTTTCGCGTCCGTACAGTGAAGTGTCCCCGTTAATTCACCCTATATTGACCTTTATTTTAAGAGGAGCGAAGGTCAACTGCCCACACGGTACGTTAAACAATAGTATTAAAGGTCTTCCGTTATTGTCACTCAACCAATAGAACCTCATATCGTCACATAATACTCTGCTACGATGTATTTATAAACATTATCACCTCAAATATTAATAGCCTGTTAATATCTCACTGTGGGACGAAAGCCTTCGTAGTTGAAACCAAAGATACGTTCCAATAAATGACGATTTTGACAAGCCAGTAGGTGTTGTGGTCAAGAAGTTGACTATTAGACCAAGAGGTCGCGGGTTCGATCCCCGCACAGGACAAACATTTGTGTGCATGAACATGTCTGGGTGTATATCTAAGGAAAATTTGTAATACCACTGTTGATTCTGATATTTGTAACAATGTGGTAAGATATTTACCTACTTATAATTTATTTATTAATAAGATTGATAATCAAAGCTCGTAATTTGTTCAGATGATTTAGACGATCACAAAAATAGTTGTTGTAGTTCGATCGATAAAAGAACAAACGACATAAACATAAGCAGTTAAGAGGTCTATGGCAGGCCAACAATCTCTCATTGCAACGCGAACTTTTAGACTCTGGTATGTAACTGATTTGATGAATTATACCAAAAGAGCGGCTCCATCGAATAGATTTAACGTCATGTTCTGATAGACCTCTTATAAAAGTTGAATATATAAACTCTCAATATTATCCTTGAAAAGCGCCCTATGCACGATAACTATTTCGAATGCATGAAAGGCAAATTTTTCATTGCATAGATTTTATGATCAATGAATAATGCATGCTTGGAAACATCCATCGTTTACATTCTGCAGGTAATAAATGCCATATTTGTACTAGTTTTCATTGACACCTTTTGCACCATCACTAAAATTACCATTACGCAAATTACCCGACATTTTGAGCATTTGATTGGCTCACCACTGAATCACTGAGGCAGACAAATTAACAAAACGCTTTCACTTATGGGCAACATTTTCGAATCGATTCTGAATGTAATAGTATTGTTTTTTGTCTATTTCCGTCCACCCTTGTCCCTTAGAACTAAGATGTAACGTATGTTCGATTCTAACTTAGAGCTAATGGATCGCTAGCGTCACGGGATTCGTTCAGGGATAAAGTGGGACATTGCTGAGGCCTTGTTTTGTGTAATAGCAACGCTAGAAATATAGAAAATCTATAATTTTACAGATCTTGTTACGAAATAGTAAGATTCAGTGTGTATGTGGACGTATAAAATATTAGTAAAGTTTATAAAAACTAGATAATTTTTGATTACTTGAATATAGATAAAACCAGATGTTAACTTGTACAATTTTATGTAGTTGATTAAAATAATGTTTAAGTAATCGTTTTTAGGGTTCCATAGTCTACTAGGAACCCTTATATGTAGTTTCGTCATGTCTGTCTGTCTGTCTGTTCTGGCTCGTTCTCCGATAGGAAGTGCTGTTGCCCTGTCAAGCTGTCGGCCCATCTTATGGCTACGGAACCCTTTCATGTGCGTGTCCGAAACGGTGTTGGCCGGTATTTTAAAGAGACCTAAGGGCTTGTAACAACGCTCATTCTCAGTCCTTAAAGCAACAGAGGAACTTAATTACATAGAATAATTACTTATTTACATAAGTACCCAATTTATCCTTTTTAAATAAGCGGAATCTCGAGTAATTTTGTAGGTACAACGTTTGCGCAAGATTCAATTCAAATTGTAAGACCTTCTTTGAAGTTATATTAAAAGTTAACATTTTCGTATTAAATATAACAGAAAAACTGTCCAACAATTTACTTTCACTAAGCTCGGTTTCATCACAGTATAAAGCCCAGAGCCGTAAAGTAGATATGGTACAGGCGTGGATGTTAAGAAAGTTTAGATCTCACTGTAAAAAAATACTAATGTTATAAGTATAATAATTATTTTATAGTGTAATAGTTATTAGTTTTATACTTAGTCCTTTTCGGACTTTTTTTCCAGCCTTAATCCCTACTTACCCTACCCTACTTAATATCATATATGCCAAAGGAACTCTTTCTGTCTGTCTGTCTGTCTGTCTGTTATGCTTTCCCGCTTAAAACTCTTAGCCAATTTAGATGAAATTTGGCATAGACAATCTTTAGACTCTGAAAAAAAACATGGGCTATCTTTTATTGCGAAAAGAAGAGATCGAAATCCACGCGGACAAAGTCACGGGCGGAGCGGTCACTTACAGTTAATTTTGGAATGTTCCAGATTTCTTTGCTGTTATCGCCGAGAGATTGTGGTTAATTCTAGGTAATTTAATTTCCTTGAGCCCTCGCAGGAGCTTTGCTATAAGGTTGACTCTGAAGATAACTCTAATGCAGCGAGCACTGAGCATATTCCCATCCAACTTGGATTTTGGATTTTAGTTTCTATTGCATAGTTAATAAGATTCCTTCACCTGCATAGGGAAACTTCTTGCGAAAACGTGCCTTTTCAGAAATGCAAACGACATTGTAATTAATTAACAAGAACGAAAGTTGCATTCGTTGGTTGAATTAACTCTTGATACCCACGTCAAGGGAGGACAGTTTCAATCTTCAGACAAGTCTGTCAAGTATTTCTTAATTAAATCTCCCTTTACATGCGTTATAAACAGTACGAACAAATTGTAGATATTCCTAACAAGGCAGAACCAATATCAGAATAACACTACAATCATTTTCTCGTAGAATTACAGCAATAATCATCATACATATATGCGAATTAAAGCAAACTATAGCTAGCGTCATGCATTTGATTTTCACTAAGGACAACGTTCACAATACGAAAAGAGCTATATTAAAACCATATAACCAACGATGAAATATAACCAAGGTAGTCAATTCAGGATTATAGCTGCAGCGTTCCCTGGGCTCTGAGGCAATGGCCGAGTGAGCAACCAGGAAAGGCGCTAGGATGCTAATGGACTTATAAAGTGTGAAATCGTAGCAAGTGATATGACAGATATTAATTCATTTACTATGCAAACATTTAGAAATTCCTGGGCGGCATCCTATTTACAAGCCTATTACATATTCAAGTATTATAAATTGTATTTAAGGTATTCAAACAACATGTTTTCAACAGTTATTGTTCCCACAACAGAGATTGTTCTTAAACGCATTCCTGCACACGCATATTTTCCAAACACACATACCTAAACCCCTAATCGGACATAAACATATGACTCATCGAGATCCAATAAGTCCATAATCAATTCTGAAGCCAATGCTCCTCCATAATTTTGATACGGACAATACATTGGCAATAAATTTGCCACGGATTTAGCTTTCGGCCAGATTTACACCATTGGATTTGGAATAGTAGCTTTCGCACTGTCTATACAAAACATAACTCCTTTCTCACCAAGTCTTCAAAGATCATCATCCTCCTAGAGCCTCTCCCTCGCCATTGCGTCGCAGGATACGTTTCGTAGGTTTCAGAGATATATCAATAAATATCAAAACATCTTCAAAAAGCAGTTATCTATCGAGAATAAGCGACAAAAAAACGTGATGCTACATAGTTGTCCTTTTTAATAACCTGGTTTTTTACTATACTAGATAATACATATAATAAAGATTCATACTTTGACTACGACTTACAATGAATGAAATTGTTATTCGCATCATTCGAAAGACTAAGAAATCAGGTTTACCAGTTTGCGTTTGAAAAGTATGTATGTTACTTCATGTAAGGTTGTGTTGTATTACTTATTTACATCGAGTTAGTTGTATTATAATTAATAGGGAAAATCCTCTGTCTGTGAGTTCTTAGCTTTACCAGATCGTGTATGCAAGCTTGACACGTTGATTTCGCAAAATCGGAGCCAGACGAATGCACTTATCTTCAAATGTTATTTGCACATGGGCTTAGTGCAGGCAATAAATAACAAGAGTGAAATTCGAGAGATCGAAATGCTAAATCAAGAATGGCTTAGTTCCTGAATCTTGGGATTCACACATTTCAACAAACGTGTAAGTGGATGCATTATTAGGTGTTATTGTTCGTTACACTAAGGCTTGGTGGTTTTAATGGTATTTTGAAACTGAAAACAAAAAGCAGGGATTTGATTACAATACGACTTGACTATAAATGGAACGATATCGCACCTCACACGACTGCAAATCTAGCTAGCGTAGATAAATATAGCCCGTGTCTTACCCTGCAAACACGGTTTGGTCCACTTTGTTAACTGATAATTCGTTTCCAGCTACGAAAACGGATTTTGTTTCTTAATTTCTTAACCAGCTACCAAAACGGAAATAATATTTCATTTTCGTAGCCAAGTTTCGTAACCAGCTACGAAAGGAGACTTTTTTTCCATTTTCAAACCTGGTTGTGAATTGAAGAACAACTATTAACATTCAGAAAGTTAGAAAACAAACTAAATGAATTGTTATTGAAACTACTTAACCATTATCATGCCCTCCAATTATTTTTAAGACAGTTATTGAGTAACGAGAACAATAATACATTATATCAATAGCTAATAGCGAAATCGTGCCTCTATCGATGCAGAAGACAAAGGAAATTCCATCTTAATTACAATTAGTACGAACGAAAATACTTTGAACTACACCGTGAAGGGTGTATGTGTATGGTTAGTTCTTCGCCAAACACAAGGAAATTCGGGTAATTAAACCATCATGCTCACAGAATTTATGAATATACGAGTATAGGTACTCGCGACTTTGTGAATAAGCTTAACGATCCCTGAACGTTTACACTGATGGTAAGGCATAAGAAAAGAAATGAGATAATGAAAAGAATTTAAAAAGTTAGGTAAAGCAATTTTATAATAACGCTATGAGTACATTAGTGCTGTTAGTCGTTTAGTCTTAACCCTCTGTTTGGTTTTTATTTCTTACAGTTCTCAAGTATTAAAATACAATTCGAATCTTAGTTTCAGCCTAAAGTTAAAATGATGTGCAAGAAAAAACAAACTAACCGAATATAATTTCGTGTCTCCGACAATGTGCTCCATTAGACTTGTTATTAAATTCCCTGTATTCAATTCCGACTACAAATCGTCTGCATTCACAAACGAAAACGTATAAATACAAGAAAAAGAAACACATAACTAAATGGTCTACCCATAAAAGGACCAGTTTTAACTTAGCTATGCTAGTATACCGTGTAATCTAATCCGTAAGATCGCATCAGATCAGAAGCACATGTGGAATGAAACATTAGTGCAACAAAAGTATACTTTAATGTAAATACTTTTGAACTTTACGCCGTTGTAATAAAGAACATAAGATTGATCCAATTTATTAGTTCCACTGTACATAGATGTGTGAATCAATAGTTTCTTGTTTGGCGCCTCTTCGCGGAAAATTAATTGAGTGCATCTTTGATTTTATTTCAATCAAAGAAGTGCATGTACAATTAGTGGTGCGATAGGTTCGAGTTTAAAAATAGGTAATTATTATTATTGCAAAAAGTTTTGCATCGTATTCGCATTCAGCTTTCATAGAAACATGCTTAATTCGAATAAACATTGAATACGTAACTCAAGTTTTGAGGAATAGTTAAAAAGTGAAATACTTACTATTGTCGAAGGGATGGATATATTTTATAACAGGAACAAAAAAATATTGAATGTAAAAATATACATACTTTTTGGTGTTTAATGTCACACCGAGTAGGTACTACTCGTATTCAAAAGAATTCCTAAACCCTTAGCCATGAAATTCTAACAGTTCGCAACACTAAAGCGAGTTCCGATGAGAACTGATCTATATCGATTTATCTGTGTAAATGTTTGTTTCCATCTGCACGTGAGCCGTGTGAGCTAGGCATGTGAAACGTGACCATCCTGTATCAGAATATATCTGCCTTTTGATGCTATGAATGAAGGAATATTGTGTTTATTTAGTACCTACCTACTGAAGAGGAGGATTTTCACAAATAAACCAAATAATACTATAGGTTAATATTTTTACTCCAAGTTTTACAATATAACGTACACACATTTTTAAACTTTCGCGTTACATTATAATTAGTAAGCATATTATGCAGCCGAACCGTCAAGCGGTAAGTTTTCAGATACTTACAAAAATAATATCGCGTTTAGTCTCGTTGTACTGTTTACTAATTACATACAGTTTTCAACAACAATCATGACTGAGAGAATAATTTTGTCAGTATTAATCTTGTCGCTGTCTCAGCTTACACCGCGCTGCGATTGGTCGAGGTGACGCGGGAGTCACTACTATTCGCGGAAGGTTCGCGGCAATGATGTGGTCTTACTACGGAGAGATACAAACTGTAGCTACAAGTCGAAAAGAAACACGTGGCTCTGTTTAAAAAAAACTGGCTTTAATACGAACATTTATTTTGTAGTATACCTAGTGTGCACAAAGGGTAAAGGTCTAAAAGACGTAATAACAACTTAATGATACTGTTATTATTACGTATAAATATGTACAGACTTTTAATTAGCTGAGCATACTTCAACGACTTTGTAGGTAAGTATTATAAAGTTAAAAGTACCTACATTTTAAATAATTTGCAGTGTACTGAGAATTGTTTAATACCCATTCATTCTAGTTTTGTGACCCCGAAAAATATAGATTATAGAATAAAATCTGCCAGATACTTTAAAATGTACATAGCTTTTTTAGGGTTCCGTAGCCAAATGGCAAAAAACGGAACCCTTATAGTTTCGTCATGTCTGTCTGTCTGTCTGTCCTGAATCGTTATCCGCCGTTTCTGAACCGATTGCCACGAAAATTGGTGGAGAGATGTAAAGTGATAATTCAAGAATTGGTTTTTAAAATAATCAAAAAATAATTATTTTTACCCCTCTCCCATACAGCGAAAAGTAAATTCGAAAAAAAAAATCGACTTACCCCATCGTGTGGGGTATCGTTAAAAAGGTATTTTTAAATACAATAAAACTTGCCTTGAAACTATGTGGATCAAACACCCCAGTCACGAGATATATTAATACAAAGTTAAAATTAGAGCGTCCCCCCCCCCCTTAACTTTTGAAATACTATTACAATAATTCTGAAAAAAAATTCCTGTATACCTCCAAGTAAGCACTTTCAACGAAAACTATAGCGAACTCTGTATCATACATAGTTATTTTTATACAACTCGACCAACTTATGACGTGCAGTTGCCCTTACTAAATGGTGTCTTAAGCGGTCGGGCCATCTTTTAGCTACGGAACCCTTTCATGGGCGTGTCCGACACGCTCTTGTTTAAAGAATGAAACGCTAATTTGTATAAAACCGTTTACGTCATAAACAAAGCTCCCTATAAATCATACAAATCCATTTGCTGAATCGAAAACATCACGTCAATGAACAATCGTTTTGGATTCCCTAAATATAAACTTTTCCACAATACCGGAGATGTTGGCGTCTCATCAATAACAGTATTAAGTGCCCATTGACCGTTCTCATTGTTTTGATTAGTGGGTACCACGTTAAATCCTTAGATTGGTTTCTCATAGATCCAGTTAGTGGTATAATTTTTCCACATTTTTTTTATTCCTCTATGGGTTTGCTCTTGGTCCCAGACTAGCCCGAATACATAGACGAAAACTACGATAGAGCGGACCAAGATAATGCCTGTGCAGTCTTTTTCTATCGTACAATAATGCCATTGTTACAAAAGGATTATGTATATTATTGTGTTAAATAAATACTAATATGACGGTTTACTCTTCTTCTTCTTCTTCCTAGCGTTTATCCCGTTTCTGTACGGGTCCGCTTTAACCATGATTCAGGATTTGGGGGACTGGTTATTACAGTGAAGCGACTGCCATCTGACCTTTGTAACCCTTAGAACCAGACAGATTGGATCATAGTTACACATTCAGATCTAACTGAACTAAAGTCGGAAACTGTAGTGTATTGGCTGTATAGTGTTGGTTGTCTCAGGCACTTACGTCACGTGTCAGAATGACATTCCGTCCGGCGGGAGAACGGAGCGGGCGGGACTGTACTTCGTACGCGTGTTGTAGTGTTGGTGAGCCGTAAAATATCCAAACAACGAGGATTCTACAGAAACTATCTGAACGTGCAGGTTTCCTCACGGAAAAAAATATGACGCTTTACTACTTTCTGCAAAATAAACAGCGATATTTTTTTACTTGAAGCGTATATTTCCCAGTTGAAGTTCATTTAACGAGTAAATAAGTAGATCTTCCGTAAATCTTAGGCAATAAATCACTGAGCCCATCAAATAGTTGTTGACTACATGTTTATGGTTCCTTGTTATTCCCAATAATATCCATGAGAGGGAAGGCCAAAGCCGATATTCATAACAAAACCACTATGTGTACTAAAAATATATTATGTACTCGAATAAGTTTCTGCTAGCAAAGGAACAAGAGGGTCACCTCATTGTAAGAGATCACCGCTGCCCATTGAAATCAACACCCGCGCAAGGGTCGCAGATGCGTTGCCTGCCTTAGGGTCTAGCCACAGCTACGGCGGCGAGCGGCGCGCCGAGCGGAGGCCGGCGACGGCCGCCCTGGTCGTGGGTATGGCCGCCGCGCGTTCGCACCGCGCATCTCGCCGCCCTAGCTGTGGCATGCTTCATAGAATTTCCTTTATTTGATTTTTTCGCTCGCCACTTTCGCTGGCGCAAGACGCATCGCAAGTCGCACCGCTGTGGGCTGTGGCCAGGGTGTTAAAGACCCCATAGCCCATCCCAACTAATATTATAAATGCGAAAGTAACTCTGTCTGTCTGTCTGTCTGTCTGTTACGCTTTCCCGCTTAAACCTCGCAACCGATTTTGATGAAATTTGGTACAGACAATCTTTAGACCCTGAGACAGAACATAGGCTACTTTTTATTTCGAAAAAAAGAAATCCACGCGGACGGAGTCGCGGGCGGCCGCTAGTAGTCTATAAGTCTATGGGCTATGATCCTAGAATAGTGCTGCCCAATTCTTCCCGTGGGTGTCGTAAGAAGCGACTAAGAAGTCCTCCTCGATGTTTTATCGTTTACTCACTGCACTCACTATAAAGTCCTTTGCAGCTAAGATGATCCCTGTGACAGGTGTACTTCTTATACGTAATTAAACTTTAAATCAAGGCAATAAGTGCTACGAAATATTTTTTATGATTTTCCGAATAGGGTCGATTTTCCTTTGTAGGCTGCCTATCACCGCGATCATCTTAGCTGCAATGAGAACATTACAGGCGGAGAACTGCCTTTCACAGCCTGGTGACTATTGGCATAATAATCCCCATCTAGCAGTATACGTCTAACAATGGATTGTAACAGGCTGGTTATAATAATTGGCAGTAAAGGTAAAAAATATTGGCGCTGCCATACTGAATTAACTAATTTGGTTCCCATCAATTAAGTCGAAAGAGATTTGTTATTCTACCTAAGCTAGACATTATGCATTGTCTACACATAAGATGGAACATCTTACAATGTTGATTATTGCAGTTACTTTGTAACAAAGATTTAAGTCAAAGCAAAATGTTTTACATAGGAAAAAGCAACGATTAACTAATCACATCACCGACCTTTGTGTCTAAATAACATAAAAGGCACTTCAGCCACCCATAACAGAGTTCAAAGCCATTTACTTTGAAATCACATCAATGTATGCGATGTTGCCTGATATTTATTTCTTTTGTCAGCTAAGAGGGGATAGCCCATTACCTAATGTAATTAAAAAACCAACCCAATTACTGAGTCAAGAGTCACTTTTAAAAGGAAATTTTCATTCAAAACATGCCCTCGTTAGAGTATGCTATATAAATTTTATAACATTGTTATTGTCCGTGTAAACGTTTATTTGAAAAAGTTTTCTCATTGATGTTACGTTTTTATTTCTCCACGTTTTCGTTATTTGTACATTTTTCATGTTACTTCGTTGTTATGATAGCATTTCCGCTTTCCACGCAATGTTACTTCTGCGTTTATTGTTCATGTGATAATTTGAATCAAATACCCGTCAACTTTATGCCCTGTCAAACTTCTCCTTAAGTAGATATCATGCGGGACTTATTACAAAAGTTTGCAATACACAGTCGATTCACATTTAATAAAAGGATGCTGTGTCAAGTTAGGATGTGAGTAAGTAATGGAGGTCAAATGTATGCGACTTATATGGAGAAACGGTTATCCGGGTACAATATAACGCGGACTTTGTACCGAAGCCGGGACTTGCCTCAAGTTCTATCTACATTCATATTGCTCGGTACGAATTTGGAGATCCTTGCATTAAGGATACTTTCAACAATGACCTGTAAAAATATTTAGAAATATACTCTATCTGTATGGTGTGACAGTTGGTAGGTATGCTTCTTTGTTCTAAGAGCAGCTTTTGCATTTGGAGGTGCCATCAGATCGAACGGCTTATCCCCACCGTCTTTTATTAAAACTCCGATGTCACGCAGACACCAAGATTTTCTTTCCGAAGACACTTTAATGACAAGGATCCCTCAGTAAATCCCTTATCACTGTAAGCTACTCTGATATTCGAGCCTTGAAGAGTAAGTGTGTAAACTTACAAGTCGCACTTTTAAATGAACAATATTTTTATTTTTACTTCTAATAAAAAAGTCCTTGCCATGTCCAACAGTGAGCTTGTAATTAAATGTTAATTGCGTTTTGATGTTTCATACAAGACTCCCCGTCAGGGCGGAGCTCACATGAAAAATGCATTTCACGTAAGAGAATACCTTTTTTCTTTACGTCCTGTGAAACGCGTGAGTCATGTCAAAACCCTTATTGTAGAAACAATTTCACGGCAGAATTAATTTTATTTTGCAAGATTGAAATTGATGTCTTCTTGGGACTAAACATTTTATGGGTGTGGTTTGCCTACTTACCTGTTGCAAGACTTAAAAAATAAAAGGTAGCCTATGTTCTTCCTTGGGGTCTAAAATTGTCTGTGTCAAATTTCATCAAAATTGGTTAAGAGGTTTAAGCGGTTAAGCATAACAGACAGGCAGACAGAGTTTCTTTCGCATTTATAATATGTATTAGTAAGAATAGTCAGAATGTAACATTTTACTTGGTGTTCAGACGGAGCCGAGTAGGCATGTAGCCATTGGGAGCTAGGGTAGAATGCACCACATACTCGTTATAATGTACTAATGTCCGGAATTGGGAATGTGTTATTCCTGCAATCTTATAGTCTAGTGAAGTAATTATAATATTGGTTTAATAGTATTTCAAGGGTTGTTTAGGTCAAAATCGCGCAGCCTAGAAGTTTTCCTGGACATTAGATTTTATTTAGAAATCTTTAAAATGCCACTTTCTGGAAACGAAAAGCTAGTGGACTTTAATTGGATAAAGACTGGTTACAAAGACTATTATGTAACATCTAATCGTATACAGAACCCAAGTCAAAGGAGGCTTATTTCGTGTTTTTGTCCGATAAGACGGACGACCGCGCGATATTTCGCCCATTGTGTTATCCGCTATACGTTTTTCCAAAAAGTAATATCACCCCAGGATGTTTTTTGGTGTGAATGAATACGACGACCCTTTCAATCTTCAATTTACCGGAAATCTTTTTTAATGACTTTTGGTTACTTTTTATTTGAGTTTCGATTTTGATAAGAATTATGTGCAGCAAAAACTTTACTCAATATCATAAAATAGGTGTGGAATTATAATTTGGTGTCACAAGTTATATCTACTTAAAATGGTTACGTTATTAGGCATTCTGGGGTATTATGGCATTTTGGTTCTGTTTGTTGATAATGATAAGACTGTTTGAGATTTCTTATGACTTTTTGAAGAAGTAAATAGTCTAAGATCCCGCCATACAAGGACCTTTATCGAGCTGGTTATTGGATGAAACTTTTTATATACACAATTTTACATGCCAATAGTTATATTGCATAGGTATGGGTTGCCTAGTAAATTTCAGTCCAAAATCCAATAACCAGCTCGATGAAGGTCCTTGTATGGCGGGATCTTAGACCAAAAGGTCTAAATACCAAAAAACACTAACATTCCTACATTTTTGAGTGTAGAATCAATAAAAAGTTTGAAATCGCGATTTTTCCCGTTTCCTGACTGAATGCAACAATGTAAAAGCAGGAATATCTTTCGCATCAAACCGTACACAATGGTACTCATATTGCTTCAGTAATATTAAATTTATGACCCAGATGAGTAAGGCAAACAGATGTGTAGATAAATATTTTACCACCCACAGGAAAAGTTGGGCGTCTTATCAGAAGAAAATAAATATAGCGAACGCAACAGGAAAAAAGGTCTGTCTATTTATTTCGTTGATTTGTTTGCATATGCTCTAAATGTCCAACTTGAAGGTAAGGAAGAGAATTGGCAGCAAACAATATTTTTAGTGTATTTTTTTTTGCTTTTTTTGTGAGTCATTGTGCGTGTTTATAAATCTCACACAAGGTCTACAGAATTAAATTCCAACCTGAACGACATAATATGATTTCACATGTTGTAATAAATGTATTAAATATTACAATATCTTCTCGCAGGTTAAGACCTTCGTGTTAATTAAACATAAATTGTATTTTAATGATAACCTATTTTTTTCGAATAAGTTTTGGGGAAAGTTCTGTGTAGCCCACGCTTAGTTAATACCTCATTCAAAGAATATATTTTTTTAATTCATTTCGTCCCACTTACGTTATTTTTGTATAAACAGGTAAATAATCTTTCCATGAGTCAAGGGACTTCTCCATTCCCACAATAACAGCCGTAAGCCATAAAAATACTAACTTGTGGGGAAGTCTGTCATAGATTGCCCCCATTCATAATTGCCAAGCGTTGAAGCTGACATCAAGGTTACGGGAACAAGACGAAGGCGGAATTCATTATTTGCCCAAAACTCGAATTGACAAGAGGACACTTCACAACGGGTTTCGGGAAAACGTGGGTTGTAGTTTGAGGAAAATATTCGGTATCTGGTTTCACGATGTCATCTTTAATGGATGCTCTAAAAGTTATAGGTATTTTCTAACGTTCCTTTCGTTAACTTCGAAAGGGGATCGTTTTGGAAACCTTTATTCGCCATTCATAACCCTTTTTTTGCAGACAACTTTGGGTTTAAAATAAAATCAAACAAATAGAGCACATATTTTTTTTAATATTCTTTTCTTAAATATTGTATACAGAAAAATACAGTATACAGAAAGTGCAGACCAAATATTTTAAAGATTACCATCTGTTGGGAACCAAATATTTTTCCTTATTGTATCATCTTTCTGCTTTGCAATGGATTTCTAAGCCAACCGGTAAACACGTATACGTAATAAAAGTGGGCGGAAGACATCGGATGTTGATTACGTGACCGTACATCATTGTACGAAAAAGTTTAAATGACGAGAGTTTGGCACATGATACAGAGGGTTCCTCACACGACTTTAATTATCTTGACCGAGCTTATAGCTAGTGAAAATGAAGTAATTCTGAATAGCAAAAAAATATTTTGACATAATTCATTACCCTTCTAGTACTAATATCTTATTGCAGGAAAAAATGAAAATGAAGTAATTCTGATAAGATAAAAATGTATTTTGACATAATTCAATATTCTTCTAGTACTAATATCTAATTGCAGGAAAAATATGTTTTTTTATGTACTTACTAATAATATCGTCACAAAAAATTGTTTACTCAATATGTCAACCAAATGCAAACAACTGATGATCTCAAAAAAAGCACGGAGCTGAAACATGCTTGCACACCTATACACTAATATAGTTGAGCTGAAGAGTTTGTTTGTTTTTTTGAACGCGCTAATCTCAGGAACTTCATCTTTTAATTGAAAAAATATTTTGTGTTGGATAGTGTATTTGACGAAGAGGACTATAGGCTATAGTATAATAACACGATGAGTGCGGCAAACGGAATCCACGCGGACGTAAGTAGTCGCGGGCGGCCGAAAATTACTTCAGACTGACTAGGCTTATACAAGGTGAAGGTAGTCCCCTAGAGCGGCGCAATCGAGTGATTCCACCAGTCCATTTCGTCCATCGTCTGCCATCCAAGAACCCTAAAGCATATGCGTGACAAAGTCACGTAAAATTTCGCTTCTCCGTACGGAAGGTTCGCGTTTACTGTCGACGTGCAAAGTCGCGAAAAATTCATTTCGCCTGTCACTTTCGATTCTTATCAAGACAAAGCAACACATTTCGAATATTAACAGGTTCTCTGACCTCATTTTAAAGGGCCAGATCGAAGTACTTCTCAGGCAGTTACATTGAGAAAGTTAACTCTAGGTTAAAAATTATTTTCTTAAGAAGATTTTGGAAATTCTGCCTAGAAGAATAATATGCAATTGAGGTTAGATATCGCAATGTTTTTCATTGTGAAGGATTACGGAGATGCGAAAATGAAGTTGGTTGGCTATCTCTATCGTTAATCAACTGATTTGCCTAATGCAAATTGATAACTGACAGAATATAATGTGGACGAAAAAATTCAAATCAAATCTTGTTTCACCCGAATATGTTCAGTATTCGGCTATAAGGTACATCGATAATAGGTTGGCAATGCTTCACTTCGAAAATTGATTATTTTAATTTTAGATAGGCAGCTCCTAAATCGCTTTACCAAGAAACGTTCCAATCATGTTCGGAAATAAAAAATGTAATTCAGCAAAGTTCTTTTCATTTCACTTTAAATGTCTCGCTAATCAAAAATCGGCAACTACGTACTTAAATAACGTAGTATTGTGGGTTGACGATAGGCAATTTCCTTTACGTCTTTCAGTCACAGAATCGAAGGCGAATTACTGAATAACCACAAGTTCCGTCGTCTCGTTTCCATTTAGATACAATGAGGTTATTTTTGTATTTATGTCTAATTGTACAGCAAACATATTATGATGAAAGAGGCAGAATAACTTCATCATGGCATTCTTTACCTACTACTTAATCCCTGGGCCAACAAGAAAAAAATATATAGGTACTTACCTATAGTGCTTTAGAAATAGAGAATGTCCAGAGCCCAGTTGAGAAGGTTATGGGGTTTTATAGGCAGGCATAGTGGTACTGCTGCAGGCACATCTAGCCTGCGCTTATGGAACGTATTTGATTCATCCTCTGTCAAAAAGAGGAGTAGATTTGACCCTTACTAAACGTCCAAACGTTTTCTATCCGCTCCAATACAATAAGAATACGAACTGAAAGTCAGAAAATCCCCGTTCCGTTCTAAGCAAAGAATTTGTATTTCCCTTAACAAAAACGAATCGCACTCTCGTGTGGTTTTATTTAACAGCGAGAACTGACTGGCACTTTGAACGTTGGCGGAGGTTTGGAGAAGAAAAGGAATGGCATCCGCTTAAGACAAAAGGAATCTAGTGTTGGATTTTCCAAAGCTGGAAGCAGGGTCTGAATGGGTTTCGGAGCTTAACTTCGGAGGAAACTACTTTCTTACGTAACCCATAAGTTTAATTTTGAAACTGGCTAAATCTTCAAAAGTTTTTGGCTTACCCACTCGTTAAGAATCACATACCCTATTTTCCCTATACATAAGGACACCTTCTACTAAACGCATCTTATGGTCATGAAAAAAATGAGCCATTACTTTTTTTACAAGCCTATTAATTAAATCCTTTTTACTAAGGTATTGAAAAAGTTAAGTAAAGTCAGCCTATAATGTCCCACTTCAGGGCAAAGGCCTTATTGAGAAGTGTTTCCAAAAAAGCAATCAATATCTTTTCTGTAGTAAAATTCTTCAATTATTACCGTATTTTCCACTGTCGACTTCCAAAATCTCGGCATCTGCCCGCCATAATGCATTTTGCTAGTCACGCTCTCAAATTGCAATGAATTGACAGTTGACAAATGAGCATTTTCCGCACGGCGTATATGAACGGTGAAGCTTAAAATAGTGAAAATCACGCGTGCAGCACGTGATTTATCTTTTGAACGCCTACGGAATCTGTGGCAAGCAGCTAATAAGTAATGTTATTTTTAGCCCCTTTTAGGGCAAGAGCCTCAGACTGTTAGAAAAATCTAGAAAGAATAATGTATTATACATAAAAACCTTCCTTAAGAATCACTTTATCTATAAAAAAAAACTGCGTCAAAATCCGTTGCGTAGTTTTAAAGATCTAAGCATACCTACATGCGGACATACAGCGAAAGCGACTTTGTTTTATACTATGTATTGATATAATTATGTACGCTAGCTAACCTAGCTTTATACCTATTATGGTGGGTGAGCATGCATTAGCTGACTCGTTCTCTAGAAAATTCAATCAAAATAGACAAAATTATGATCTTAACATTTTCTTTTTAGCTGAGGTTGCACGGTCAGAGGTTAGTAAAAAAAACATAAACAACATAACATACAGTATATATTAGTGAAAACATAAATAGGGAGAATATCTCCCCCTAAGCACTCTTAAATTAAATTTCCCATCCCCGCACTGACACGACCATAATTCCAATAGTATTTAAATAAATAAATAGGTAGGTCTTTAAAAAAATTGCTCTCAATTTTATCACGCAAATTAAATTAAGTGTGATCTTCTATTTATTCTTGTAATTGAGACTAATTAAGTGACATGATCCGTACAAACAATAACATTATTTAAATAAACATGAGCTCAATACTAAGTACTTGTATTTAGGTAAAGAAAATCAAAGGAAGTAACGTTCATCAAGATTCGGAATCCTCAATTAATATAATACAACTGAACTTCAAAGCTGTAATAATATTAATTAAATAACTTAAAAAGTAAAGTTCGGTGGTTCCAACGTTTCGTTTGTTACTTATTCTTTTAAGTATAAGCTGTTTAAAACTTTTAGTGAATTTCAATACGTCGTAATTGTATAATTTATCGAAAAACACTTAGGTAAGTAATGTAAACACGAGTGAAATTTTGATATTTTACCTTTTTTGCATGAAAACGTATAAGTAAACATATTTACCTACTCTATACTTTCTAGGAACTAACTAGTAAATGACCAATGCAATGTCAAGGAACTCATTACATGTGCAATCCATAGGGAAATACGTTACAATCTATCGTAAATAAGAACTGATTAGGAGAACCAACTTGTGCATTATTTCCTTGGGGCCTCTGCTGTCCCTTTTATGAAGTAAACAACATCTGAAAGTCTAAAACTCAATTAAAGATAAAATATCCCTCAAGATTCCAGGAATCCTTAATCTAAAAAATTAAAAGTTTTACTTCCTCTCCTTGTTTTGAAATTGTGATAAAATGTTTCATTGATAAATCTTTTTAACAGAACAAAAAAGTATGACTATTATGTGCCTATTCATGTCTATTATGATTAGGTATGAGAGATTACTCTCAACGTTCTCGTCTGATCATAACATTTCATTTCATAAAATATTAATGTATTCAAAAGACTGAGATCAAACTGGCTTAAAAATTATGGTAGGTAACTGACGTCCCGAATTGAAAGGACATGTCCATAAATGTATGGACCGAAAACCCAGAATCGACAGAAATGAAATGTATACCAGTGGATTGGCATTGAAATGTAATATAATGTTACCATGGGGGCAACCCTGAAATCGTTATAGTATAGGAGCTAGAAGCAAAATAAAATAAAGAAAAAATGCGTTTAAAACAATCATAAAATAGGTTTACGTCATGTTGTGGCCTTATATGACGTTATTTTAATGTTGTATCACTTGTGATAATTATCATTATCAACTTTCACAAGCAACAGCAACATAATATCAACATCATATTAAATCACAACATAACAAACACTCTGTTTTTTGATTTTTTTTTCTTCTGGCCCATAGATACTTCAATCGTTAAAGTACTGTGTGTATTATTGGTAATTCTGTGGCTAAAGATTGCAAATATAAAAATAATTGGTAAAGTATAGGAGCAAGGAGCCATGTTGTGGGTGAACATATCGTTGTTATTATGTTGCTGTTGCTTGTGAAATGTGTTGCTGATAACAAGCACAAGTGAAACAACATTAAAACAACGTCATATTAAGCCACAACATGACGTAAACTTTGTTTTCAACGATTTTTTTCCTTATTTTATTTTGCTCCTAGCTCCTATACTATAACGATTTCAGGATTACCCCCTTGGCAACCTTGTGTTATATTTCAATGTCAATCCACTGGTATACATTTCATTCCTGTCGAATCTGGGTCATTTTTTGGACATCACCTTTAACCTTATTAAGTAAGCCTTTCACATGCGTGCTACTTATGAGTTAATGTTAAAAAATAAACAGTAGTAAACATTTCCGCTCTCAAAAGTTTCCTTGATAGGCACAATTTGTTAAAGTTTGTATTCAAAAAAGTATCATGTTAAACAATTTTCGTAATTTTCCAAATGATTTCGAATCTGCTTGAAATAAGCATTAGCGTAGAGCCTTCAATGCAATACCATAACTACTCATAACTCGCACTTTAATAAGTCTATTTTTGAATAATTGCAGAAACACAATAATACCTCAAAGGTAGCCCTTTTATTATCTTTTTATGTATAACCTACAAGAAAATGTCAGTTCACAAGTGGATAAGCATTGCTAACTAGTCCTTTATGTTGAAGAAAAAATCATCAAACCTTTGACGTTCCGAGGACATGGAGTCTAATAAATTAAACAAAGTTATATTATTTTTATCATTAAATTTTGTACCAGAGATTTTTGTGTACAGGCTTCTGTAACTGCGTAGACAACAAAATTTTTTTGTTAAGGTAAACTTTCAATGTCAAAATAAAAGATTATTTTGTAGTAATTCGTAGGTAGTTAATACTCCTTTCGATTCTGCCTAAATAAGGCTACTGAGAACCCTTAACCGCAAAACCCCTTCTAATCGTACATAATTAAACATTATTGTGTCTCCGTTTTAGTAAAGCTCTTACATAAATAGGTATCTTCAAAGTAATATTATGTGTTTAAGACCCTAATCTCCTTACGAATTTAACCTGTACTATTTCAAATAGTGTTTAACTGAAGGGGCTTATCGGTTTTGTGGGAATTGAAACATTACTTGCCTTATACATTGATTATGTTTGCTACTGAGTGGGCAAATGTCAAACATGACCTAGATATAGAACAATGCGCACTCAATCAAGGAAAGTTGAGAATTACGCCACTCCACAGTTAAACTCATATCGCAACCCCGTCATACGTGATACGTGTAAATCTATGGGGATTTTCGACACCATGCCCTCAGTAATGAGTCGTGCCATAACTTTGGGAAAAAATTAGGTCACCCACATGTGAGGACTCCTTCGAGAGTCGTTTGTCGATCGTACGGCTTTTCCTGCGAAATCATTTGCCCCCTTCATAATGATGTGTTATTCCTCCGTAGAACGAAAGGATGAAAATGTTGAACGTTCTCGATGAACATATATTTGGCTGAATGATAAATCTTTTTTATAGGTACGAAATTGGAACAAAAAGTTTGGGAAATTAACAAAGCGAATCGATTTTATGTACTTAGTACTTTTATTATATTAATCAGTTGCAGATTTTTTATTTCGGTTTCTGAATTCAGGAATTAATAAGTTAATTAATACTGGTTATATTTTAATTTTATACTTTTAGTAAATATCTACACGAATAATCTAACTTCAAAAAAAGATAAAGCGTTCCTTTGTTAGGCATTTCACCGCCATTCAAAAATAAAACAGTCCCTGTTCCAGTTTTTATTAGAACTCCGAAATGAAAGGACCAGGCCCGCGCCACGTATGTTAACTGAAATGTTAATCATATAAACCCGCTTCACATTTTTTAGAACGCACCAGAGATCTTTTGTTTGAAGCTTCTCTTTCGGTACTGAGCCTAAGAACATTATTTTTACTGCGCATTACATAGGTCTGGAGACTCTGGCGGACTAAAAAGGGTAAGGAGATCCACCCGATATTCAGTCTGGAAAAGCACCATAAATCTCAAGAGTAGGTAGGTCGGTAGGTATTTTACTACGTGGCCGTTTATCCCTGGTACGACTACGAAAATACTTATTGCCTCTTCTAATTGGATGTTTCCGTAGGTATAATTTTTACGTGAATTTTTCTCTGATTCGAACAGGATAATAATAAATCTTAATCAGCCACAGTTCGATAATCGAATTCGCAACCTCTGTTTGACGACAACGGTAGCTCCTATTTCAATAGTAATAGCAATCACACAGTTAAGGAAGTGTTAACAATAGTCAAAAACTATAACACGAAATACATACTAACATTGAATAAGTTACTAGAAAATTTTAATATTTTTATTTTTATTTGTACCATATTTATGCGTTTTGTCATAAAAATGATTCCAAATAAATTGCACGAATAATGGAATAAAAAAAATGGTATCTTTAATATTTGGATTAAGATTGCTGTAGCCCAAAGCTATCTTTGCTGTAACCATGTGGAAAAAAGCACATTTGACACATGTCATGTGTCAGACATGACAGTTTGTTTTGTAGGATATTTTTTCATGCCGCCTTGTTTATTTACATAAATTTTGCCATCAAGGCAATGTTTTAAGCATATCTCTCAGAATGTTTGAGTAATTGTTATAGTGAACATGGTGAACGCAAAAGAGTTTAATTACGAATACACCCCTTTAAGATCAGAAAATGAGTAAGCCTTACTTTTTATAATGTACATCCTTACATGCCTTTTAAAAAAGGTTTTGTATTAAACGTATAAATTAATATAAATGACCTAAATTGAATTAAGTTTAGTATAATCAAAGGATTTTTTAATTCAAAGAATAATAATATGAACTTTACTTACCAAAACTAACTTTCCAACTGTTATTTCACATAAGTCAGCCCTTCTACTAGAAGGCTTCTAGTGAGCAAAAACTAAAACATACTATGTTATTATCAGGACCATCAAGGTTGGGTAGTAGAAAATAAATTTGAACATTACTGAATAATATAACCATTAACCATAGGAGTTTTCTGGTCAAGGCAGCTGTAGTCATTTGTACAGTTAATATACCGAAGTTAAGGAATTAGATTGCAACACTCTCCAAATTCTCCAAGAGGTTTAATTTTAAATTATTATAATGACAACTGTGGATTTAGTTTCCTCTAAAGCCATCCTAGACTAATGGACTATCCAAAACAAATATATTTTTTCAATTTGATCTAGTAGTTCTGAGATTAGTGTGTTCAAACAAGCAAATTCTTTAGCTTTGTTATATTTGTATAGATTATAATTTATACATTTTGTTTTAGATACCAGTCGGGACATGAATCATCAATGGAGTAAGTGTTTGCAAATTTAACTTTATTAATCATATTTTTACCTCTGACAAATCTAAAAATGATTTTTTAAAAGAACCATCCTCCTAGCTTTTAACCTGTTTCTGTGTGGGGTCCTCTTTTGACCATGACCCAGGAATTGGCAAGTCTCGTTATTACACGGACCTCATGTATGTGAGGCGTGTTCCAACCACTATATTCCATCGTTCTGAATTTTTTTAACGAACCAAATTACATAAATTCTTATCACTTAAGTCATGAATTTTCCAAAAGAGTAAAGACGCAAGCAAGCAATCATTAACCCATGATGTCCATGGGCTACGGTGATCACTTACCATTTGGCAATATTTAGGGAATGTGTAAATTTCCCATAAGTTGTTTTGTGACTCCAGTTATGTTTCAGACCTTTTGATGTGCTCTCTAGCAGTAGGTACAGTAGTTTTTTAATGTAGTAACATAGTCAAGGATCAGAATAGTTACACTATATTTACCTCAAATTCATGGCGGGACATAATGTGAAACTGATGTTATCCTATTGAATTAAGTATTTTATATACCAGTATTAAGTATGATACTGGTATTTTGTAACTACAGGATTTGTGCTCTGTACCAGTGGTTAGAAGTGTTTTAAATTATATATGGCCATACTACACATACATCTAACTAATCTTACAGCTGTGGGGGTTCTAAAAATTATCATTATTAGCGAAACTAACTGTCTGCCTACCTGCTGTGAAAATGCTTAGATCAACTGATAATAACTTGTTTCCACTGCATTAAGTCCTAATACATGATGAAATAAGTAAGAAACTCCTTTTGAATATAAAAATCTACATACTTATACACATTACCTGGGACATTAAAAAAGAGGAATAGATGTAAATTTGTTTTTTTTTTTGTTAAATTTAACTTTTACCTTATATTTATTATATTATTTATATTATATTACCCTAGGCACCAAAATATCAGTAAGATTTCTTTAAATGATAAACGGTTTGATGGATCTAATTAGGTCATCCAAAGGTACTACTATGTATGTCATTATTTAAACATTGTCAAAGATAAAATTGTAATTTTTATTCATTCAATCAAATGGAATGTTCCATTCAGGTAGGTACACGTAGTTATATAGTATCCAATGACCTTTGGAAGATTCTAAATAATACCTATATTACCGAATACTGATACAGCAAATGCTAATTTAGGAATATATTTTTTTGAATTCAATTTTGCTTTTTTCAAACTTGCTATTGTACTTTAGTAACCTCTTAAACAAAACGTAAGCTAAACACTGCCGCATTATGGTTCGTCAATTCTCTACTTACTAGGTAGGTGCAGCGACCTAAGTGAGTTTCGGCCACCGATAATAAAATCGTTGGTCAATGGAAACGTATTATTTAATAACAAGTGGGGGGTGAGCCGTGAACGCGGCCGCGAGAGTGGGCGATTCGACACTCAGTTCATGCTCGGAAGTGAGAGGCGCGGGCGTCGAACGACAGTCGTACGACTTGCCGGCCTCCAAAAACAACCGAAACAACACGCAAACAAAACTCAACGCTAACGTCACACAAATAAAGTCGGTTCTCAAGTGCTCGTTGTGTCTGGTGCTAAGAACAGTGACCCCATGATATAACCAGTGCTGTGCAAAATGAGCGAAGACAACACAGTCGCCGATGACATGAAGAGACAGGCTGCAATGTTCTACAATTCCACAGAAAGGTTTGTTTGTGCACACGATTGTTTGAGCGGATTTGTTTGCAGTCGTTGCGAATACGCATGCCCGAATGTACGGTAACCCTTAGTGCTTTGACATAAAGCATATTCTCGCGGAATGCCCGACGGAAGCTGAATGTAGGAACTGTGGGATGGGTGCGATTTTCAGCTCCGGCACACGCGGTTTCTAGGCTACGTGGACAAACTATAAAATGCTAGCACGAACAGTATTCAAAGCACCGCCATGTTTACGTTCATTGCTCCTCATATCGGGGTAATTCTATTATACCTACTTCTACCAATATAAATAAATAAATATTGATCTGACTTCGTGTGAAGTAGCTTAAGCACTTGTGTTACAGACATCAGAATCAACAGAGGTATTACATAAACTTAAATTATACATTTGCCACCCATACCAGGACAAACAGACATGTTTATGCACACTAATGCTAAATATAATTGACAACCTGTCACGTTGGTAGGTTAGGGTGCATATAAGTAAAATTAATTCGTTCAATAAAGTAGGTATGTAAGATTTTACACGACCCACACATACAATGTCAACATTCTTCTATATTAATTCCTATAAACTGATTAGAAAAAGGTATTATTCTTCCTTCTGCTCATAAATGAATGAGAATGGCATTTTATCGGAGACTTGCTCTATGTTAGTAATAAAAAATACTACTTAAGATTCAACATTCAAACAGATTACTTAGGTAACTGTACGATATTTACCTCAAGTGACAATCGTTATTAAAGTAAACTCATGCATGTTTAGCACTTGCACGAGGTTGAAATACCTAACTTGGTTATGTGAGAACGTGCCTTTCCATACAAAAATGTAAGACATCAAGCAAACTGCAACTTAGTTAACTTGCAGCACCTGTTTATGATCATGTTTGTGGTTCTGCCAATATGATTATGCACTGTAAATCTTCTTTGTTGAAAGCCTTTATGGATGTACTAAAGGTACTAGCGGTCGCACGCGACTCCGTCTCCGTCCGCGTGTTTTTAGGTTTCCTCACATATAGGTATATACTATGCCAAAGCCTTCCTCGTCTAATGGACTATCCAACACAAAAAAAAACCAAATCCGACCAATAGTTCCTGAGATTAGCGCGCTCAAAAAACAAACAAACAAATTCTTCAGCTTTATTATATTAGAAATTAGGTAGGTACAGATAAACCTATGAATGTATTCAGTCAGTATACCTATGGAATGTCTTGTTGTTCCAAATCTGAATTATTACCGC
Organism: Nomophila noctuella; assembly: GCA_958496325.1. Lineage (NCBI taxonomy): Eukaryota > Metazoa > Arthropoda > Insecta > Lepidoptera > Crambidae > Nomophila > Nomophila noctuella. Next base: position 5,977,542 of record OY292487.1, on the reverse strand, counting down.
TTTTATCGTGGTGCAGTTGGGTTTAATGATAAAGACTTGCCAAGTCCACTATAGCACTGCAGTAATTCGACTTAGGTTGTTAGTAAAGTTTTAGGTACCCTAGTACGAACACAGTAGTTACTGTTACAATTAACTTTCCAACAGACCTTTTGATAGACACAGACATAAACATAATAGATACGGGTAAACAAAAGTTCAGTAAGATCTGAATGTGTAACCATGATCCAATCTGGCTGGTTCCCCTCTATGGGTTATGAAGGTCTGATGGCAGTCGCTTCACTGAAATAACCAGACTTGCCAAATCCTGGATCATGGTCAAAGCGGACCCCGCATAGAAACGGGATAAACGCTAGGAAGAAGAAGAAGATACGGGTAGACAAAACTAATCGTCTTGTTTAATGACTCGAACAATAACTACAATAACTTTATTTTTAAAAATAATATTTCAATTATTTCGAGGCAATGGTTGGATGGTCATTTAGTTACTGTTGATTTTGAAACCTATATCTAAACCATGATCCATTGTAGTTATGTGATTGTTCAATTTGCGGTGGACAGGGGGGTGCAAGTAGATTCTGCTTATTTTGACTTCAAAAAAGCATTCGACTTAGTCGATAATGACATACTGCTTCAAAAATTAGCAGAAGTCGGCTTCACCCCGCACTTGTTGCAGTTGTTCGCGAGCTACATGCGGGACCGGCAGCAGTATGTGGACTATGGCGGGTACGTGTCCAAGCCATATTATACCAGATCGGGCGTAAGTCAAGGCAGCAATCTCGGTCCTCTGGAGTTTCTCTTGATGGTAAATGATTTACCGACAGTCTTAAAAGAAGCTAAATGCCTACTGTTCGCGGATGATTTAAAGCTGTATCTACCCATAGAGAAGCCTGAGGACTGTGAAAGATTGCAGCAAGACATCGACAGAGTGGTTGAGTGGAGCGACAAGAACAAATTACAGTTCAACACTAACAAGTGTGTGGTGATGACACTGTCCCGCGCGCATAACCACATTTTGAATAAGTATGAGGTAGCTAAGGTTCCAATGCAAAGGGTGACAGAAGTCCGGGATTTGGGGGTCGGAATGACGAGTACGGTAACGTTTAGAGAACATATTACTGTAATATGTAAAAGAGCGTATCGTACTCTAGGTTTCGTTTTACGTAGGTCACGCGGATTTACGAATATTAAAGCAATCGTAGCTCTGTACAACGCTTTAGTAAGGAGCCATCTGGAATTCAACGCGGTGGTGTGGGCCCCGAACGAGACGAAGTACAAGTTGATGTTAGAAAAGGTCCAGAACAAATTTATTAGGTATCTGTACTTAAAGCAGTACGGAGTGTATCCGTTTTACCCGCTCAGGTATCCTAATTTATTTGTTCTTGGAATGGTGGGCTTCAGTGAACTCCGAGTTCGAAGGGAGTTGGCTCTAGTGTGCTACATGCACAAAGTGCTTAGGGGCAGGATACACAACGCGGAGTTGTTGAGGCGGCTCGAGCTGAGCGCGCCGGCCCGGTGCGCGGAGCGGCGCCGGCGGCGCGCGCCGCGCCTGCTGGCCGTGCCGCGCGCGCGCACCGCGCTGCTGGCCGCCGCGCCGCTCACACGCGCGCTGCATCTCATCAACCAGATGGCCGATAATATTGATATTTTTTCATGTTCTCTGAGTGAGTTCACAAGGGTGGCTCTGTATTATATTAGTTATAAGTAGGATTATGTATAGAATTTAGATTAAGATAAGTATGTATTAGATATTAAGAATAATTAGTTACACTATCGCATTAGGATAAGCCTGTAAGGATAGTTGTAAGTTTGGGAATAAATAAATAAATAAATAAATTTCCATCCACACGGAAACCACATGATGAGATGGACAATGAATACAGGTAGTTACTATTGTGGTACATACGTAGTTATAAAAATGATAACTAATTATTTTTAATTACCTGCTACCGGCACAATGGCTGAAGCTACTCTATGACAACGCAGACGTAGATGATTTGTCGTGTTTCTTTTCTGCGGTAAAATACCTACTATGAAGACTTCTAATACAAACATAACATTTGATTCAGCTTTTGGTCCTCTTTTGTTTTATTCAGGATTCTCTCAATGAAGTTTTCTTCTTGACTTACGTAATAGTCAATCGTTGCTCGGGACTGGGACAGGAAGCTACATATGTTTCCCGAAAGACATCCTGACGCTTGCTTTTTTTCCTAATTAGGTATGTAAACAAATGAGTAAAATGCAAATTACAAAATGTGGTAAATAACGGCTTTTAACCACCATGCCGTTGGTTAGGTATAGTGAGAGAAAGGAACAAGGTCTCTAACTTAATAGGCCCTTATTCGGTTTAATGATTAAATAGCATGTTCTCGTATAAAAACCAAGAACAGTGGTTTGATCGCAAAGGAATTCCGTGCTATTCGTTCCATGCAATAATAGTGTTAGTTATAAATGTCAATACAGTAAAGTAGCTCAACATTATGTTCTTAGTTGACTTGTTGCATTCTTTAAATTCCTAATTAAGAAGCACTATTTTTGTTCTTAAATATTGGCAAGTTTTTGGCATGATACGATTGACATTTTTTTGGCGTGATGGATACCAGGCTTGCAAAAGTCTGCCAACAAAGTTTCTATCAAAAACTCTGTTATCAAGTTAGTGTTTTTATTTAAAGAGGAGGAATAAGATTTTAACATTATCTCACAGTTATGATAAGTTGTTGCAAAAAACATGATGTTTTATTGACCTCCTTTCCTTATCAGAACACGCCGAAAAATACGCTTATGTAATAAAAAACACTTTCTTCTTCCGACTTACAGTGTAAGTTTATCGCTTGTACAAAGTAATAAAGTAAAGTAGTTATTTGATGGACGAACATTAGTTATTACCTTTATTATTCTGTCATTAAAGCTTAGTATATAACTTATCGTACAATGTGAAAGGAGCACTTAAATTTCGCAGAAGTGTTAAGTATCACCTCACACTTCCTACTAAGAATATTGTAAACTTTGTAGCCAAATGTAATTTCAGTTTTATCGTTCCTGCTTGCATGAAGTTGTGGTATTTAGGAGATATTACGACTTCACAAAAATCTGGCGTGTAAGAGTTACTTTGTGATGTTTTGCCGTGTAAGCAGGTACCTGTGAAGATGCTACTAAGTTAGTTTTGAAAACAGGAGTATCGTAGTTGTCCTTGACATGTGTGTCATTTCGTCCATAACACTAAATGTTTTACCTTAAATGATTAATTGAACCTATAAAAATAATAATTCATATTATAATATAAACGACTAGTACAAAATATTTGGTAAAATAATTGGTATTTAGAATCAGAGATAAGAAAACAAAGCTTTTAAGCTACCAAAAGTAAAAATTAGGAGGGTTTTTCTCTATGGTTTTAAAGGTGATATTCCATCCATTTTGTCAAACACCTCTGGTAATAACTTACTAACTCAATATTGACATGCAATAAACTATTTGATTTGATTTGATTTGATATTGTTAGGTTAACGTTCCATCGTACCCCAATAAACAATATAACTAAAGAAAAAATATTTTCCTTTTCATGACAGCCGTTGCGTGTTACTCGTATTACCTACATAGAAGTGTTAATGTGTTTAGAAGTCGTAACGTAAATAAATCCTTCACGTGATTCGAGCTTCGTTTTGCGTTACTTACATAATCATAATAAATTTACAACTGATCAGGCAAGTATATGACTTGCCTGATCAGTTGTAAATTTAACAATTACACTGGTCAACAAAATTTCAACTTTGTCGTGCCACATGGACTTTTTTGATATTTTTTACTTAAATTGGTGATTGTAAGAAAAAATAAACAGTTAAAAAAAATTTGCTAGACACGGATTTTATTCTATTGAGTAATTTAAAATATTAAGAAAGAACACAGATCTCGTAAATCAGAAGGATTTTTTTTTATAAATGACTTAATAATCTTGGATTTTCTTGAATATTCAGCTTCTAGTTGGTCCATTTTAATTGTCCAGCAGTAATCTGCTAACATATTTGGGCTCCATTTGCCCTGGTACCGCTTTTCCATATTTGAAATGTCCTGATGGAACCTCTAACCGTGCTCGTCGCTGACAACCCCTTAGTTCTGGCAATTTTTTACAATGAGAGACTGATCTTATAGCCGAAGATAAGTTAGGGTAAACATCTGTGGTTTTTTTCTTGTAATTTATACCTTTTATGTCTGTGAGACAAAAATAGCAATCTGAAACGAGATCTCGCTGTTCAGTCCATATCATGGGTACAGCACACAGCATAGGTTGTGCGCCTTTCTTCCAGTCAGTTCAATTTTTTCACACACATTATGCAACAGACATATGTGGGACCCAGGATTCGTCTTGATGGACCAGAAAAACCAAAATATCTATAGCTATACTTACTAATATATAAAGCTGAAGTGTTTGTTTCTTTGAACGATCTAATCTCAGGAACTACTGGACCAATTTGAAAAACTCTTTTTGTGTTGGATAGTCCATTTAACGAGGAAGGCTATTGGAAATCGAAATCCACGAGGATGGAGTCGCGGGCGGCCGCTAGTTGGTGATAACACTCCAACACAGGATTCGTAATATTTCGCCGTTGTTTTTTGAATGTTAGTTCATGGCAGACATAACAAAAAGAGGTAGGATTATTATTACACTTCCTCGACATATTCACAGGGACATATAAATCATAAAAAAGTGTTCAAATTCAACAACAAATATTTTTAAAAGGATTTACTTGTAAGCGTTTCTGTTATTTACTGCCGTAGTACTAGTTATGAGTATTACCGTATCACAACAAATGTGAGGCTAATAGACTTATGACAGCTATGGTTTAATAATAAGGGTAGACTGATAAATCAAAATTAGCTATCAAAGTTCGTGTGGCAAAATCAGTGTTGACCAGTGTTACATTGGCAGTTCCGCTGTTTAATATAATACCATTCCGGCCTTTTTTCGACCATGGCGGCCGATATTACGATCAGCCAGGTACGCAGGATGTATTTGTAGGTAGTGCACAATTGAGTGCGCAAGCACAGGTGCACTCCCTATTTCCTTACTTTTATAGGGCGGTGGGACAACAATCTGACACGGCCGTAGAGAGAACAGACGCTGGAACGAAATTATTCAGGCACCCATACGATCACTGGCCTTTGAAAAAGTTGCTTAACTTAGCAATCACAGGCCGAGAGCGCTAACCCAGTGGTGGTGGCAGTGGATTATTCCACTTTGCCCCACCAAGGCGCCCCACTGGTGGGGCAGATTCCACTGTTTCAAATTTGTAGTGGAATATGCCCCACTGAATCATTTTTTTGCACTAGGGTCAGCACTTAAGAGTTTAAGTGGGTTAACTCATATTGTGTATTTTGTGTATTTGTCTATTTAAGGTTTATGTTCCATTAGCAATCAGCATTAGATGTGGAATTTGTAAGTGTGGTAAATAAAACTGAATAAAATTCAATACTAGTAAACCCACTTAAACTCTTAAGTGCTGACCCTAGTGCAAAAAATTGATTCAGTGGGGCATATAAATTTGAAACAGTGGAATCTACCCCACCAGTGGGGCGCCTTGGTGGGGCAAAGTGGAATAATCCGTGGCAGTGGCGCAGTCGCCACGAAGGTCCTGTGCTGTAAGAAACATGTGTTTTGTTTTAAAATGGCAATTGTTACCAAAAATCACCGCTTCTTGTTTGGTGAAAGCCATCATGCTTAACACTATACGTAAAATATCGGTCATTGTTTTAATTAAACAGAAAATATGTTTTCTCTTTTCTCGGTGGCATTCCTGTCCGTTACGAAGTTCCAAACCAAAAAGTACTTATTACTGCCATTAATTAAAAACTTTTTACAATGGCTACTTAATTATAGTCTGCTTGGACTCGAGGAAGGCTTTGAATGGGATTCGGCTTGTCATTGAGGCTGCCACACTGTCCGATATTGTAGGATAATTCCTAGTTTATTTTGAAGTGACATATTTTTACAACTTTAATCCAATTTGGTCGAGAAATCAGGTGTCTTAGGAGGAAGACAATATTGTCAAAAATCATTTGAAATGTCTTTTTATTACTTTCCTACTGCAGGCCAAATATTGCAAAGAAATTGACATACCTACTTTTCGTTTTTGTATTTCATTTTCTTAAAATGAATATGTACTTGAATTAAACGTGATCGTCACAATAATAGTCTCAGGCTATTTACTATATTATTGACCAAATATAATCAAAAGCTCAATAACAATTGTTTCCCAATGACATGAAGGTGCAATATCGATAAAAATATTTTTTAGGACTTGTAAGTAGCCCATAAGTTCAAAGTCAAGCTGTTAAAAGCTATTCTACTTAACCTTGACCTGAACTTTGAATATTATGACTAACTTGCTCTATGTTAGTAATAAAAAATACTACTTAAGATTCAACATTCAAACAGATTACTTAGGTAACTGTACGATATTTACCTCAAGTGACAATCGTTATTAAAGTAAACTCATGCATGTTTAGCACTTGCACGAGGTTGAAATACCTAACTTGGTTATGTGAGAACGTGCCTTTCCATACAAAAATGTAAGACATCAAGCAAACTGCAACTTAGTTAACTTGCAGCACCTGTTTATGATCATGTTTGTGGTTCTGCCAATATGATTATGCACTGTAAATCTTCTTTGTTGAAAGCCTTTATGGATGTACTAAAGGTACTAGCGGTCGCACGCGACTCCGTCTCCGTCCGCGTGTTTTTAGGTTTCCTCACATATAGGTATATACTATGCCAAAGCCTTCCTCGTCTAATGGACTATCCAACACAAAAAAAAACCAAATCCGACCAATAGTTCCTGAGATTAGCGCGCTCAAAAAACAAACAAACAAATTCTTCAGCTTTATTATATTAGAAATTAGGTAGGTACAGATAAACCTATGAATGTATTCAGTCAGTATACCTATGGAATGTCTTGTTGTTCCAAATCTGAATTATTACCGCTTTTATCGTGGTGCAGTTGGGTTTAATGATAAAGACTTGCCAAGTCCACTATAGCACTGCAGTAATTCGACTTAGGTTGTTAGTAAAGTTTTAGGTACCCTAGTACGAACACAGTAGTTACTGTTACAATTAACTTTCCAACAGACCTTTTGATAGACACAGACATAAACATAATAGATACGGGTAAACAAAAGTTCAGTAAGATCTGAATGTGTAACCATGATCCAATCTGGCTGGTTCCCCTCTATGGGTTATGAAGGTCTGATGGCAGTCGCTTCACTGAAATAACCAGACTTGCCAAATCCTGGATCATGGTCAAAGCGGACCCCGCATAGAAACGGGATAAACGCTAGGAAGAAGAAGAAGATACGGGTAGACAAAACTAATCGTCTTGTTTAATGACTCGAACAATAACTACAATAACTTTATTTTTAAAAATAATATTTCAATTATTTCGAGGCAATGGTTGGATGGTCATTTAGTTACTGTTGATTTTGAAACCTATATCTAAACCATGATCCATTGTAGTTATGTGATTGTTCAATTTGCGGTGGACAGGGGGGTGCAAGTAGATTCTGCTTATTTTGACTTCAAAAAAGCATTCGACTTAGTCGATAATGACATACTGCTTCAAAAATTAGCAGAAGTCGGCTTCACCCCGCACTTGTTGCAGTTGTTCGCGAGCTACATGCGGGACCGGCAGCAGTATGTGGACTATGGCGGGTACGTGTCCAAGCCATATTATACCAGATCGGGCGTAAGTCAAGGCAGCAATCTCGGTCCTCTGGAGTTTCTCTTGATGGTAAATGATTTACCGACAGTCTTAAAAGAAGCTAAATGCCTACTGTTCGCGGATGATTTAAAGCTGTATCTACCCATAGAGAAGCCTGAGGACTGTGAAAGATTGCAGCAAGACATCGACAGAGTGGTTGAGTGGAGCGACAAGAACAAATTACAGTTCAACACTAACAAGTGTGTGGTGATGACACTGTCCCGCGCGCATAACCACATTTTGAATAAGTATGAGGTAGCTAAGGTTCCAATGCAAAGGGTGACAGAAGTCCGGGATTTGGGGGTCGGAATGACGAGTACGGTAACGTTTAGAGAACATATTACTGTAATATGTAAAAGAGCGTATCGTACTCTAGGTTTCGTTTTACGTAGGTCACGCGGATTTACGAATATTAAAGCAATCGTAGCTCTGTACAACGCTTTAGTAAGGAGCCATCTGGAATTCAACGCGGTGGTGTGGGCCCCGAACGAGACGAAGTACAAGTTGATGTTAGAAAAGGTCCAGAACAAATTTATTAGGTATCTGTACTTAAAGCAGTACGGAGTGTATCCGTTTTACCCGCTCAGGTATCCTAATTTATTTGTTCTTGGAATGGTGGGCTTCAGTGAACTCCGAGTTCGAAGGGAGTTGGCTCTAGTGTGCTACATGCACAAAGTGCTTAGGGGCAGGATACACAACGCGGAGTTGTTGAGGCGGCTCGAGCTGAGCGCGCCGGCCCGGTGCGCGGAGCGGCGCCGGCGGCGCGCGCCGCGCCTGCTGGCCGTGCCGCGCGCGCGCACCGCGCTGCTGGCCGCCGCGCCGCTCACACGCGCGCTGCATCTCATCAACCAGATGGCCGATAATATTGATATTTTTTCATGTTCTCTGAGTGAGTTCACAAGGGTGGCTCTGTATTATATTAGTTATAAGTAGGATTATGTATAGAATTTAGATTAAGATAAGTATGTATTAGATATTAAGAATAATTAGTTACACTATCGCATTAGGATAAGCCTGTAAGGATAGTTGTAAGTTTGGGAATAAATAAATAAATAAATAAATTTCCATCCACACGGAAACCACATGATGAGATGGACAATGAATACAGGTAGTTACTATTGTGGTACATACGTAGTTATAAAAATGATAACTAATTATTTTTAATTACCTGCTACCGGCACAATGGCTGAAGCTACTCTATGACAACGCAGACGTAGATGATTTGTCGTGTTTCTTTTCTGCGGTAAAATACCTACTATGAAGACTTCTAATACAAACATAACATTTGATTCAGCTTTTGGTCCTCTTTTGTTTTATTCAGGATTCTCTCAATGAAGTTTTCTTCTTGACTTACGTAATAGTCAATCGTTGCTCGGGACTGGGACAGGAAGCTACATATGTTTCCCGAAAGACATCCTGACGCTTGCTTTTTTTCCTAATTAGGTATGTAAACAAATGAGTAAAATGCAAATTACAAAATGTGGTAAATAACGGCTTTTAACCACCATGCCGTTGGTTAGGTATAGTGAGAGAAAGGAACAAGGTCTCTAACTTAATAGGCCCTTATTCGGTTTAATGATTAAATAGCATGTTCTCGTATAAAAACCAAGAACAGTGGTTTGATCGCAAAGGAATTCCGTGCTATTCGTTCCATGCAATAATAGTGTTAGTTATAAATGTCAATACAGTAAAGTAGCTCAACATTATGTTCTTAGTTGACTTGTTGCATTCTTTAAATTCCTAATTAAGAAGCACTATTTTTGTTCTTAAATATTGGCAAGTTTTTGGCATGATACGATTGACATTTTTTTGGCGTGATGGATACCAGGCTTGCAAAAGTCTGCCAACAAAGTTTCTATCAAAAACTCTGTTATCAAGTTAGTGTTTTTATTTAAAGAGGAGGAATAAGATTTTAACATTATCTCACAGTTATGATAAGTTGTTGCAAAAAACATGATGTTTTATTGACCTCCTTTCCTTATCAGAACACGCCGAAAAATACGCTTATGTAATAAAAAACACTTTCTTCTTCCGACTTACAGTGTAAGTTTATCGCTTGTACAAAGTAATAAAGTAAAGTAGTTATTTGATGGACGAACATTAGTTATTACCTTTATTATTCTGTCATTAAAGCTTAGTATATAACTTATCGTACAATGTGAAAGGAGCACTTAAATTTCGCAGAAGTGTTAAGTATCACCTCACACTTCCTACTAAGAATATTGTAAACTTTGTAGCCAAATGTAATTTCAGTTTTATCGTTCCTGCTTGCATGAAGTTGTGGTATTTAGGAGATATTACGACTTCACAAAAATCTGGCGTGTAAGAGTTACTTTGTGATGTTTTGCCGTGTAAGCAGGTACCTGTGAAGATGCTACTAAGTTAGTTTTGAAAACAGGAGTATCGTAGTTGTCCTTGACATGTGTGTCATTTCGTCCATAACACTAAATGTTTTACCTTAAATGATTAATTGAACCTATAAAAATAATAATTCATATTATAATATAAACGACTAGTACAAAATATTTGGTAAAATAATTGGTATTTAGAATCAGAGATAAGAAAACAAAGCTTTTAAGCTACCAAAAGTAAAAATTAGGAGGGTTTTTCTCTATGGTTTTAAAGGTGATATTCCATCCATTTTGTCAAACACCTCTGGTAATAACTTACTAACTCAATATTGACATGCAATAAACTATTTGATTTGATTTGATTTGATATTGTTAGGTTAACGTTCCATCGTACCCCAATAAACAATATAACTAAAGAAAAAATATTTTCCTTTTCATGACAGCCGTTGCGTGTTACTCGTATTACCTACATAGAAGTGTTAATGTGTTTAGAAGTCGTAACGTAAATAAATCCTTCACGTGATTCGAGCTTCGTTTTGCGTTACTTACATAATCATAATAAATTTACAACTGATCAGGCAAGTATATGACTTGCCTGATCAGTTGTAAATTTAACAATTATTACATTGGCAGTTCCGCTGTTTAATATAATACCATTCCGGCCTTTTTTCGACCATGGCGGCCGATATTACGATCAGCCAGGTACGCAGGATGTATTTGTAGGTAGTGCACAATTGAGTGCGCAAGCACAGGTGCACTCCCTATTTCCTTACTTTTATAGGGCGGTGGGACAACAATCTGACACGGCCGTAGAGAGAACAGACGCTGGAACGAAATTATTCAGGCACCCATACGATCACTGGCCTTTGAAAAAGTTGCTTAACTTAGCAATCACAGGCCGAGAGCGCTAACCCAGTGGTGGTGGCAGTGGATTATTCCACTTTGCCCCACCAAGGCGCCCCACTGGTGGGGCAGATTCCACTGTTTCAAATTTGTAGTGGAATATGCCCCACTGAATCATTTTTTTGCACTAGGGTCAGCACTTAAGAGTTTAAGTGGGTTAACTCATATTGTGTATTTTGTGTATTTGTCTATTTAAGGTTTATGTTCCATCATTAGCAATCAGCATTAGATGTGGAATTTGTAAGTGTGGTAAATAAAACTGAATAAAATTCAATACTAGTAAACCCACTTAAACTCTTAAGTGCTGACCCTAGTGCAAAAAATTGATTCAGTGGGGCATATAAATTTGAAACAGTGGAATCTACCCCACCAGTGGGGCGCCTTGGTGGGGCAAAGTGGAATAATCCGTGGCAGTGGCGCAGTCGCCACGAAGGTCCTGTGCTGTAAGAAACATGTGTTTTGTTTTAAAATGGCAATTGTTACCAAAAATCACCGCTTCTTGTTTGGTGAAAGCCATCATGCTTAACACTATACGTAAAATATCGGTCATTGTTTTAATTAAACAGAAAATATGTTTTCTCTTTTCTCGGTGGCATTCCTGTCCGTTACGAAGTTCCAAACCAAAAAGTACTTATTACTGCCATTAATTAAAAACTTTTTACAATGGCTACTTAATTATAGTCTGCTTGGACTCGAGGAAGGCTTTGAATGGGATTCGGCTTGTCATTGAGGCTGCCACACTGTCCGATATTGTAGGATAATTCCTAGTTTATTTTGAAGTGACATATTTTTACAACTTTAATCCAATTTGGTCGAGAAATCAGGTGTCTTAGGAGGAAGACAATATTGTCAAAAATCATTTGAAATGTCTTTTTATTACTTTCCTACTGCAGGCCAAATATTGCAAAGAAATTGACATACCTACTTTTCGTTTTTGTATTTCATTTTCTTAAAATGAATATGTACTTGAATTAAACGTGATCGTCACAATAATAGTCTCAGGCTATTTACTATATTATTGACCAAATATAATCAAAAGCTCAATAACAATTGTTTCCCAATGACATGAAGGTGCAATATCGATAAAAATATTTTTTAGGACTTGTAAGTAGCCCATAAGTTCAAAGTCAAGCTGTTAAAAGCTATTCTACTTAACCTTGACCTGAACTTTGAATATTATGACTAACTTGCTCTATGTTAGTAATAAAAAATACTACTTAAGATTCAACATTCAAACAGATTACTTAGGTAACTGTACGATATTTACCTCAAGTGACAATCGTTATTAAAGTAAACTCATGCATGTTTAGCACTTGCACGAGGTTGAAATACCTAACTTGGTTATGTGAGAACGTGCCTTTCCATACAAAAATGTAAGACATCAAGCAAACTGCAACTTAGTTAACTTGCAGCACCTGTTTATGATCATGTTTGTGGTTCTGCCAATATGATTATGCACTGTAAATCTTCTTTGTTGAAAGCCTTTATGGATGTACTAAAGGTACTAGCGGTCGCACGCGACTCCGTCTCCGTCCGCGTGTTTTTAGGTTTCCTCACATATAGGTATATACTATGCCAAAGCCTTCCTCGTCTAATGGACTATCCAACACAAAAAAAAACCAAATCCGACCAATAGTTCCTGAGATTAGCGCGCTCAAAAAACAAACAAACAAATTCTTCAGCTTTATTATATTAGAAATTAGGTAGGTACAGATAAACCTATGAATGTATTCAGTCAGTATACCTATGGAATGTCTTGTTGTTCCAAATCTGAATTATTACCGCTTTTATCGTGGTGCAGTTGGGTTTAATGATAAAGACTTGCCAAGTCCACTATAGCACTGCAGTAATTCGACTTAGGTTGTTAGTAAAGTTTTAGGTACCCTAGTACGAACACAGTAGTTACTGTTACAATTAACTTTCCAACAGACCTTTTGATAGACACAGACATAAACATAATAGATACGGGTAAACAAAAGTTCAGTAAGATCTGAATGTGTAACCATGATCCAATCTGGCTGGTTCCCCTCTATGGGTTATGAAGGTCTGATGGCAGTCGCTTCACTGAAATAACCAGACTTGCCAAATCCTGGATCATGGTCAAAGCGGACCCCGCATAGAAACGGGATAAACGCTAGGAAGAAGAAGAAGATACGGGTAGACAAAACTAATCGTCTTGTTTAATGACTCGAACAATAACTACAATAACTTTATTTTTAAAAATAATATTTCAATTATTTCGAGGCAATGGTTGGATGGTCATTTAGTTACTGTTGATTTTGAAACCTATATCTAAACCATGATCCATTGTAGTTATGTGATTGTTCAATTTGCGGTGGACAGGGGGGTGCAAGTAGATTCTGCTTATTTTGACTTCAAAAAAGCATTCGACTTAGTCGATAATGACATACTGCTTCAAAAATTAGCAGAAGTCGGCTTCACCCCGCACTTGTTGCAGTTGTTCGCGAGCTACATGCGGGACCGGCAGCAGTATGTGGACTATGGCGGGTACGTGTCCAAGCCATATTATACCAGATCGGGCGTAAGTCAAGGCAGCAATCTCGGTCCTCTGGAGTTTCTCTTGATGGTAAATGATTTACCGACAGTCTTAAAAGAAGCTAAATGCCTACTGTTCGCGGATGATTTAAAGCTGTATCTACCCATAGAGAAGCCTGAGGACTGTGAAAGATTGCAGCAAGACATCGACAGAGTGGTTGAGTGGAGCGACAAGAACAAATTACAGTTCAACACTAACAAGTGTGTGGTGATGACACTGTCCCGCGCGCATAACCACATTTTGAATAAGTATGAGGTAGCTAAGGTTCCAATGCAAAGGGTGACAGAAGTCCGGGATTTGGGGGTCGGAATGACGAGTACGGTAACGTTTAGAGAACATATTACTGTAATATGTAAAAGAGCGTATCGTACTCTAGGTTTCGTTTTACGTAGGTCACGCGGATTTACGAATATTAAAGCAATCGTAGCTCTGTACAACGCTTTAGTAAGGAGCCATCTGGAATTCAACGCGGTGGTGTGGGCCCCGAACGAGACGAAGTACAAGTTGATGTTAGAAAAGGTCCAGAACAAATTTATTAGGTATCTGTACTTAAAGCAGTACGGAGTGTATCCGTTTTACCCGCTCAGGTATCCTAATTTATTTGTTCTTGGAATGGTGGGCTTCAGTGAACTCCGAGTTCGAAGGGAGTTGGCTCTAGTGTGCTACATGCACAAAGTGCTTAGGGGCAGGATACACAACGCGGAGTTGTTGAGGCGGCTCGAGCTGAGCGCGCCGGCCCGGTGCGCGGAGCGGCGCCGGCGGCGCGCGCCGCGCCTGCTGGCCGTGCCGCGCGCGCGCACCGCGCTGCTGGCCGCCGCGCCGCTCACACGCGCGCTGCATCTCATCAACCAGATGGCCGATAATATTGATATTTTTTCATGTTCTCTGAGTGAGTTCACAAGGGTGGCTCTGTATTATATTAGTTATAAGTAGGATTATGTATAGAATTTAGATTAAGATAAGTATGTATTAGATATTAAGAATAATTAGTTACACTATCGCATTAGGATAAGCCTGTAAGGATAGTTGTAAGTTTGGGAATAAATAAATAAATAAATAAATTTCCATCCACACGGAAACCACATGATGAGATGGACAATGAATACAGGTAGTTACTATTGTGGTACATACGTAGTTATAAAAATGATAACTAATTATTTTTAATTACCTGCTACCGGCACAATGGCTGAAGCTACTCTATGACAACGCAGACGTAGATGATTTGTCGTGTTTCTTTTCTGCGGTAAAATACCTACTATGAAGACTTCTAATACAAACATAACATTTGATTCAGCTTTTGGTCCTCTTTTGTTTTATTCAGGATTCTCTCAATGAAGTTTTCTTCTTGACTTACGTAATAGTCAATCGTTGCTCGGGACTGGGACAGGAAGCTACATATGTTTCCCGAAAGACATCCTGACGCTTGCTTTTTTTCCTAATTAGGTATGTAAACAAATGAGTAAAATGCAAATTACAAAATGTGGTAAATAACGGCTTTTAACCACCATGCCGTTGGTTAGGTATAGTGAGAGAAAGGAACAAGGTCTCTAACTTAATAGGCCCTTATTCGGTTTAATGATTAAATAGCATGTTCTCGTATAAAAACCAAGAACAGTGGTTTGATCGCAAAGGAATTCCGTGCTATTCGTTCCATGCAATAATAGTGTTAGTTATAAATGTCAATACAGTAAAGTAGCTCAACATTATGTTCTTAGTTGACTTGTTGCATTCTTTAAATTCCTAATTAAGAAGCACTATTTTTGTTCTTAAATATTGGCAAGTTTTTGGCATGATACGATTGACATTTTTTTGGCGTGATGGATACCAGGCTTGCAAAAGTCTGCCAACAAAGTTTCTATCAAAAACTCTGTTATCAAGTTAGTGTTTTTATTTAAAGAGGAGGAATAAGATTTTAACATTATCTCACAGTTATGATAAGTTGTTGCAAAAAACATGATGTTTTATTGACCTCCTTTCCTTATCAGAACACGCCGAAAAATACGCTTATGTAATAAAAAACACTTTCTTCTTCCGACTTACAGTGTAAGTTTATCGCTTGTACAAAGTAATAAAGTAAAGTAGTTATTTGATGGACGAACATTAGTTATTACCTTTATTATTCTGTCATTAAAGCTTAGTATATAACTTATCGTACAATGTGAAAGGAGCACTTAAATTTCGCAGAAGTGTTAAGTATCACCTCACACTTCCTACTAAGAATATTGTAAACTTTGTAGCCAAATGTAATTTCAGTTTTATCGTTCCTGCTTGCATGAAGTTGTGGTATTTAGGAGATATTACGACTTCACAAAAATCTGGCGTGTAAGAGTTACTTTGTGATGTTTTGCCGTGTAAGCAGGTACCTGTGAAGATGCTACTAAGTTAGTTTTGAAAACAGGAGTATCGTAGTTGTCCTTGACATGTGTGTCATTTCGTCCATAACACTAAATGTTTTACCTTAAATGATTAATTGAACCTATAAAAATAATAATTCATATTATAATATAAACGACTAGTACAAAATATTTGGTAAAATAATTGGTATTTAGAATCAGAGATAAGAAAACAAAGCTTTTAAGCTACCAAAAGTAAAAATTAGGAGGGTTTTTCTCTATGGTTTTAAAGGTGATATTCCATCCATTTTGTCAAACACCTCTGGTAATAACTTACTAACTCAATATTGACATGCAATAAACTATTTGATTTGATTTGATTTGATATTGTTAGGTTAACGTTCCATCGTACCCCAATAAACAATATAACTAAAGAAAAAATATTTTCCTTTTCATGACAGCCGTTGCGTGTTACTCGTATTACCTACATAGAAGTGTTAATGTGTTTAGAAGTCGTAACGTAAATAAATCCTTCACGTGATTCGAGCTTCGTTTTGCGTTACTTACATAATCATAATAAATTTACAACTGATCAGGCAAGTATATGACTTGCCTGATCAGTTGTAAATTTAACAATTATTACATTGGCAGTTCCGCTGTTTAATATAATACCATTCCGGCCTTTTTTCGACCATGGCGGCCGATATTACGATCAGCCAGGTACGCAGGATGTATTTGTAGGTAGTGCACAATTGAGTGCGCAAGCACAGGTGCACTCCCTATTTCCTTACTTTTATAGGGCGGTGGGACAACAATCTGACACGGCCGTAGAGAGAACAGACGCTGGAACGAAATTATTCAGGCACCCATACGATCACTGGCCTTTGAAAAAGTTGCTTAACTTAGCAATCACAGGCCGAGAGCGCTAACCCAGTGGTGGTGGCAGTGGATTATTCCACTTTGCCCCACCAAGGCGCCCCACTGGTGGGGCAGATTCCACTGTTTCAAATTTGTAGTGGAATATGCCCCACTGAATCATTTTTTTGCACTAGGGTCAGCACTTAAGAGTTTAAGTGGGTTAACTCATATTGTGTATTTTGTGTATTTGTCTATTTAAGGTTTATGTTCCATCATTAGCAATCAGCATTAGATGTGGAATTTGTAAGTGTGGTAAATAAAACTGAATAAAATTCAATACTAGTAAACCCACTTAAACTCTTAAGTGCTGACCCTAGTGCAAAAAATTGATTCAGTGGGGCATATAAATTTGAAACAGTGGAATCTACCCCACCAGTGGGGCGCCTTGGTGGGGCAAAGTGGAATAATCCGTGGCAGTGGCGCAGTCGCCACGAAGGTCCTGTGCTGTAAGAAACATGTGTTTTGTTTTAAAATGGCAATTGTTACCAAAAATCACCGCTTCTTGTTTGGTGAAAGCCATCATGCTTAACACTATACGTAAAATATCGGTCATTGTTTTAATTAAACAGAAAATATGTTTTCTCTTTTCTCGGTGGCATTCCTGTCCGTTACGAAGTTCCAAACCAAAAAGTACTTATTACTGCCATTAATTAAAAACTTTTTACAATGGCTACTTAATTATAGTCTGCTTGGACTCGAGGAAGGCTTTGAATGGGATTCGGCTTGTCATTGAGGCTGCCACACTGTCCGATATTGTAGGATAATTCCTAGTTTATTTTGAAGTGACATATTTTTACAACTTTAATCCAATTTGGTCGAGAAATCAGGTGTCTTAGGAGGAAGACAATATTGTCAAAAATCATTTGAAATGTCTTTTTATTACTTTCCTACTGCAGGCCAAATATTGCAAAGAAATTGACATACCTACTTTTCGTTTTTGTATTTCATTTTCTTAAAATGAATATGTACTTGAATTAAACGTGATCGTCACAATAATAGTCTCAGGCTATTTACTATATTATTGACCAAATATAATCAAAAGCTCAATAACAATTGTTTCCCAATGACATGAAGGTGCAATATCGATAAAAATATTTTTTAGGACTTGTAAGTAGCCCATAAGTTCAAAGTCAAGCTGTTAAAAGCTATTCTACTTAACCTTGACCTGAACTTTGAATATTATGACTAACTTGCTCTATGTTAGTAATAAAAAATACTACTTAAGATTCAACATTCAAACAGATTACTTAGGTAACTGTACGATATTTACCTCAAGTGACAATCGTTATTAAAGTAAACTCATGCATGTTTAGCACTTGCACGAGGTTGAAATACCTAACTTGGTTATGTGAGAACGTGCCTTTCCATACAAAAATGTAAGACATCAAGCAAACTGCAACTTAGTTAACTTGCAGCACCTGTTTATGATCATGTTTGTGGTTCTGCCAATATGATTATGCACTGTAAATCTTCTTTGTTGAAAGCCTTTATGGATGTACTAAAGGTACTAGCGGTCGCACGCGACTCCGTCTCCGTCCGCGTGTTTTTAGGTTTCCTCACATATAGGTATATACTATGCCAAAGCCTTCCTCGTCTAATGGACTATCCAACACAAAAAAAAACCAAATCCGACCAATAGTTCCTGAGATTAGCGCGCTCAAAAAACAAACAAACAAATTCTTCAGCTTTATTATATTAGAAATTAGGTAGGTACAGATAAACCTATGAATGTATTCAGTCAGTATACCTATGGAATGTCTTGTTGTTCCAAATCTGAATTATTACCGCTTTTATCGTGGTGCAGTTGGGTTTAATGATAAAGACTTGCCAAGTCCACTATAGCACTGCAGTAATTCGACTTAGGTTGTTAGTAAAGTTTTAGGTACCCTAGTACGAACACAGTAGTTACTGTTACAATTAACTTTCCAACAGACCTTTTGATAGACACAGACATAAACATAATAGATACGGGTAAACAAAAGTTCAGTAAGATCTGAATGTGTAACCATGATCCAATCTGGCTGGTTCCCCTCTATGGGTTATGAAGGTCTGATGGCAGTCGCTTCACTGAAATAACCAGACTTGCCAAATCCTGGATCATGGTCAAAGCGGACCCCGCATAGAAACGGGATAAACGCTAGGAAGAAGAAGAAGATACGGGTAGACAAAACTAATCGTCTTGTTTAATGACTCGAACAATAACTACAATAACTTTATTTTTAAAAATAATATTTCAATTATTTCGAGGCAATGGTTGGATGGTCATTTAGTTACTGTTGATTTTGAAACCTATATCTAAACCATGATCCATTGTAGTTATGTGATTGTTCAATTTGCGGTGGACAGGGGGGTGCAAGTAGATTCTGCTTATTTTGACTTCAAAAAAGCATTCGACTTAGTCGATAATGACATACTGCTTCAAAAATTAGCAGAAGTCGGCTTCACCCCGCACTTGTTGCAGTTGTTCGCGAGCTACATGCGGGACCGGCAGCAGTATGTGGACTATGGCGGGTACGTGTCCAAGCCATATTATACCAGATCGGGCGTAAGTCAAGGCAGCAATCTCGGTCCTCTGGAGTTTCTCTTGATGGTAAATGATTTACCGACAGTCTTAAAAGAAGCTAAATGCCTACTGTTCGCGGATGATTTAAAGCTGTATCTACCCATAGAGAAGCCTGAGGACTGTGAAAGATTGCAGCAAGACATCGACAGAGTGGTTGAGTGGAGCGACAAGAACAAATTACAGTTCAACACTAACAAGTGTGTGGTGATGACACTGTCCCGCGCGCATAACCACATTTTGAATAAGTATGAGGTAGCTAAGGTTCCAATGCAAAGGGTGACAGAAGTCCGGGATTTGGGGGTCGGAATGACGAGTACGGTAACGTTTAGAGAACATATTACTGTAATATGTAAAAGAGCGTATCGTACTCTAGGTTTCGTTTTACGTAGGTCACGCGGATTTACGAATATTAAAGCAATCGTAGCTCTGTACAACGCTTTAGTAAGGAGCCATCTGGAATTCAACGCGGTGGTGTGGGCCCCGAACGAGACGAAGTACAAGTTGATGTTAGAAAAGGTCCAGAACAAATTTATTAGGTATCTGTACTTAAAGCAGTACGGAGTGTATCCGTTTTACCCGCTCAGGTATCCTAATTTATTTGTTCTTGGAATGGTGGGCTTCAGTGAACTCCGAGTTCGAAGGGAGTTGGCTCTAGTGTGCTACATGCACAAAGTGCTTAGGGGCAGGATACACAACGCGGAGTTGTTGAGGCGGCTCGAGCTGAGCGCGCCGGCCCGGTGCGCGGAGCGGCGCCGGCGGCGCGCGCCGCGCCTGCTGGCCGTGCCGCGCGCGCGCACCGCGCTGCTGGCCGCCGCGCCGCTCACACGCGCGCTGCATCTCATCAACCAGATGGCCGATAATATTGATATTTTTTCATGTTCTCTGAGTGAGTTCACAAGGGTGGCTCTGTATTATATTAGTTATAAGTAGGATTATGTATAGAATTTAGATTAAGATAAGTATGTATTAGATATTAAGAATAATTAGTTACACTATCGCATTAGGATAAGCCTGTAAGGATAGTTGTAAGTTTGGGAATAAATAAATAAATAAATAAATTTCCATCCACACGGAAACCACATGATGAGATGGACAATGAATACAGGTAGTTACTATTGTGGTACATACGTAGTTATAAAAATGATAACTAATTATTTTTAATTACCTGCTACCGGCACAATGGCTGAAGCTACTCTATGACAACGCAGACGTAGATGATTTGTCGTGTTTCTTTTCTGCGGTAAAATACCTACTATGAAGACTTCTAATACAAACATAACATTTGATTCAGCTTTTGGTCCTCTTTTGTTTTATTCAGGATTCTCTCAATGAAGTTTTCTTCTTGACTTACGTAATAGTCAATCGTTGCTCGGGACTGGGACAGGAAGCTACATATGTTTCCCGAAAGACATCCTGACGCTTGCTTTTTTTCCTAATTAGGTATGTAAACAAATGAGTAAAATGCAAATTACAAAATGTGGTAAATAACGGCTTTTAACCACCATGCCGTTGGTTAGGTATAGTGAGAGAAAGGAACAAGGTCTCTAACTTAATAGGCCCTTATTCGGTTTAATGATTAAATAGCATGTTCTCGTATAAAAACCAAGAACAGTGGTTTGATCGCAAAGGAATTCCGTGCTATTCGTTCCATGCAATAATAGTGTTAGTTATAAATGTCAATACAGTAAAGTAGCTCAACATTATGTTCTTAGTTGACTTGTTGCATTCTTTAAATTCCTAATTAAGAAGCACTATTTTTGTTCTTAAATATTGGCAAGTTTTTGGCATGATACGATTGACATTTTTTTGGCGTGATGGATACCAGGCTTGCAAAAGTCTGCCAACAAAGTTTCTATCAAAAACTCTGTTATCAAGTTAGTGTTTTTATTTAAAGAGGAGGAATAAGATTTTAACATTATCTCACAGTTATGATAAGTTGTTGCAAAAAACATGATGTTTTATTGACCTCCTTTCCTTATCAGAACACGCCGAAAAATACGCTTATGTAATAAAAAACACTTTCTTCTTCCGACTTACAGTGTAAGTTTATCGCTTGTACAAAGTAATAAAGTAAAGTAGTTATTTGATGGACGAACATTAGTTATTACCTTTATTATTCTGTCATTAAAGCTTAGTATATAACTTATCGTACAATGTGAAAGGAGCACTTAAATTTCGCAGAAGTGTTAAGTATCACCTCACACTTCCTACTAAGAATATTGTAAACTTTGTAGCCAAATGTAATTTCAGTTTTATCGTTCCTGCTTGCATGAAGTTGTGGTATTTAGGAGATATTACGACTTCACAAAAATCTGGCGTGTAAGAGTTACTTTGTGATGTTTTGCCGTGTAAGCAGGTACCTGTGAAGATGCTACTAAGTTAGTTTTGAAAACAGGAGTATCGTAGTTGTCCTTGACATGTGTGTCATTTCGTCCATAACACTAAATGTTTTACCTTAAATGATTAATTGAACCTATAAAAATAATAATTCATATTATAATATAAACGACTAGTACAAAATATTTGGTAAAATAATTGGTATTTAGAATCAGAGATAAGAAAACAAAGCTTTTAAGCTACCAAAAGTAAAAATTAGGAGGGTTTTTCTCTATGGTTTTAAAGGTGATATTCCATCCATTTTGTCAAACACCTCTGGTAATAACTTACTAACTCAATATTGACATGCAATAAACTATTTGATTTGATTTGATTTGATATTGTTAGGTTAACGTTCCATCGTACCCCAATAAACAATATAACTAAAGAAAAAATATTTTCCTTTTCATGACAGCCGTTGCGTGTTACTCGTATTACCTACATAGAAGTGTTAATGTGTTTAGAAGTCGTAACGTAAATAAATCCTTCACGTGATTCGAGCTTCGTTTTGCGTTACTTACATAATCATAATAAATTTACAACTGATCAGGCAAGTATATGACTTGCCTGATCAGTTGTAAATTTAACAATTATTACATTGGCAGTTCCGCTGTTTAATATAATACCATTCCGGCCTTTTTTCGACCATGGCGGCCGATATTACGATCAGCCAGGTACGCAGGATGTATTTGTAGGTAGTGCACAATTGAGTGCGCAAGCACAGGTGCACTCCCTATTTCCTTACTTTTATAGGGCGGTGGGACAACAATCTGACACGGCCGTAGAGAGAACAGACGCTGGAACGAAATTATTCAGGCACCCATACGATCACTGGCCTTTGAAAAAGTTGCTTAACTTAGCAATCACAGGCCGAGAGCGCTAACCCAGTGGTGGTGGCAGTGGATTATTCCACTTTGCCCCACCAAGGCGCCCCACTGGTGGGGCAGATTCCACTGTTTCAAATTTGTAGTGGAATATGCCCCACTGAATCATTTTTTTGCACTAGGGTCAGCACTTAAGAGTTTAAGTGGGTTAACTCATATTGTGTATTTTGTGTATTTGTCTATTTAAGGTTTATGTTCCATTAGCAATCAGCATTAGATGTGGAATTTGTAAGTGTGGTAAATAAAACTGAATAAAATTCAATACTAGTAAACCCACTTAAACTCTTAAGTGCTGACCCTAGTGCAAAAAATTGATTCAGTGGGGCATATAAATTTGAAACAGTGGAATCTACCCCACCAGTGGGGCGCCTTGGTGGGGCAAAGTGGAATAATCCGTGGCAGTGGCGCAGTCGCCACGAAGGTCCTGTGCTGTAAGAAACATGTGTTTTGTTTTAAAATGGCAATTGTTACCAAAAATCACCGCTTCTTGTTTGGTGAAAGCCATCATGCTTAACACTATACGTAAAATATCGGTCATTGTTTTAATTAAACAGAAAATATGTTTTCTCTTTTCTCGGTGGCATTCCTGTCCGTTACGAAGTTCCAAACCAAAAAGTACTTATTACTGCCATTAATTAAAAACTTTTTACAATGGCTACTTAATTATAGTCTGCTTGGACTCGAGGAAGGCTTTGAATGGGATTCGGCTTGTCATTGAGGCTGCCACACTGTCCGATATTGTAGGATAATTCCTAGTTTATTTTGAAGTGACATATTTTTACAACTTTAATCCAATTTGGTCGAGAAATCAGGTGTCTTAGGAGGAAGACAATATTGTCAAAAATCATTTGAAATGTCTTTTTATTACTTTCCTACTGCAGGCCAAATATTGCAAAGAAATTGACATAGGGTAAGTTCGCCGGTTCGCGTCCATCGCCCAGTTCGCGTCCACTTTATTTTTAAATCCTCGAAAATAAGTAAACTGCTACACCAATCAAACGAAAAAACTTTACCACTTAAACCTGTATGTTTAAGAAGCTAGCACATATAAACAAAAGGTCCGTACGTCAAACCAAAATAAAATGAAATAATTATTTGTCCTTGCTGTTCAACAAAAAGTGCGAAAACGCTGGATTTTAAGAAAAAAAATAGTGTGCAGCGGCGAGTTCGATGGTAAGTATTTTATTGTTTCATATGTATTTTGGGAAACTTAAATGTTTCTAAACTTTTATGATGAAAAAAGGAATAACAATTATAATGAATTTGTTTATTTTTTTTATATTTAACTAATAAAATAAGGTGGACGCGAATTACTACATCAAATTTTCAATTTTTCCACTTTGCGTCCGGGTGGACGCATACTATAAACATAATAGACCAAATTGCGTCCACTATGTATTTTTGCTAAAAGCAATTGACTTTCTTGTAAAAATAATTTATAAGCTTAAATTCTTAAATGACAAGTGGACAAAATTTCTTATAATCTTATTTTATCTTCACTAACAACTTTTTGATTTTCGGGTAGTTACCGCGACGTTGGTTCTATGGTGTCCTTAGACGACAAAAGAATTCTACCATTAGAAGATACTGCATCAAACTCCAATATTAAGTGATGAAAAAGAAACTCTCGAAAAGGAACTTACTCCAAAAATTCCTTTGACTTTATCATCAGCACCAACTGTATCGCTACCATCTTTATACCCTCAGAGTCTTAATTACAACCATTTTCAGCCACTACACAAAAGGGAACTACTGATTAATTTGAACACCACCTGGTGCTGACCAGTATTTTTTTACAATGCTGGAAAAGATAATCCCAGTACTCCAGCAACCAAACCTTCTGCTGCATGAAGAAAGTGTTAGGAAGGAAAAGCAGGAAGCGCGTTATTATTAATCAATACTGATCTTAGACTAAAATTAGGAGTCATCCATTGCCGTGTAAGGGTGTCCTTAAAAAATCACGAAATGTCACAAGGGGGGAGGGGGCGTAGTAATATGTATATCATGTTTATTTTGTTTCCGGCAAATCCTACTACTATTATAAAGGCGAAAGTTTGTATGTATGGATGTTTGTTACTCTTTCACGTAAAAACTACTGAATGGATTTGATTGAAACTTTACCACAATATAGCTTATACATCAGAATAACACATAGGATATTGGAAATCGAAATCCACGCGGACGGAGTCGCGGGCGGCCGCTAGTATGCTATACTTATTCAAAAATCGGCGTTAAATCTGTGGTGTGAAGACATTCTTAATAAAATTATGTTCATCTAGTGTTGTAGCGTGGGGGGGGGGGATTTCTTAAACCTCACCGAGGGGGAGGGGTGTGGTCAAAAAAACATCACATGATAAATGGACCGCCCCTGAACAGAACTCATAATGCTTATCTTTAAAGGTGCCAGTACTGGTTAGGTTCCTACTACATAGTTACCTTATTTTAAGTTCAATAATTGTAGCGAATTAATTTTTAAAGTGATTACAATGTTGATTTTTAATTATTTATATTTATTCTTAAATAAAGACACTGATAGAATACAATCTTTCTTTTCATTTTTCTTCATATCACCCCTATTATCCTTTACTAAGCTGGTGGACGCAAACTGGTCCATGGGTGGACGCAATCTCGATTTTGTGGACGCAAACTGGGTAAAACGCCAAATTCCGATATTTTTATTTTTTTGGTATAAATACAAAGTGTTTTAAGCAAATTTGAAAGTTAATCTTAAAATAGACTATATAATGAACTCATAAAATAATTTTGAGATGGATACTAGTGCTGGGATATTTTTATTTTCGCCGTCAAACTTGGGAACTGCACTAAATGGACGCAAACAGGCGAAATGACCCTACCTACTTTTCGTTTTTGTATTTCATTTTCTTAAAATGAATATGTACTTGAATTAAACGTGATCGTCACAATAATAGTCTCAGGCTATTTACTATATTATTGACCAAATATAATCAAAAGCTCAATAACAATTGTTTCCCAATGACATGAAGGTGCAATATCGATAAAAATATTTTTTAGGACTTGTAAGTAGCCCATAAGTTCAAAGTCAAGCTGTTAAAAGCTATTCTACTTAACCTTGACCTGAACTTTGAATATTATGACTAACGTTCTAATGGGTGTCAAAAAAGGTCTAACGAAAACTGAAACCCTATATTCTCCCAATTATTGTGAACATTTTTCTCCACTACACCATGCCTGGGAAATGTACGGTTTCCGAGATATTGACAGCTAAACATTAATTAAAAAAGTCTAGGTTTTTAATAAAATGACTTCTTTTTCACATCACTAAACTTTTCTTCAAAGAAACATGACATCGTTTTTTATTAGTTTTTCCATAAAATAATTTTAAAGTCTACAAACTCCAATGTATCGCAAACACGGCCAACGCACACAAGCGCGCCCGTTCGTGTGGCGCTCACTCATACACGTACGCGCGACCAGCTGATATGCTATTGACCTTAGACCGGAGGGCCACAATCGATCGCCTTAACTCGATCGTGTGCTTCCTAGACAATCGCTAATACCATTGTTAGCTCATCGCTAATCCCCTTGCTAATACCATTGTAAGTTATTTTGTAAAGTAAACATGTTAATTGTAACCTAATGATTAGACTTAATTACACACGATGTTACATTGTTATTATTAAGTAAGATAGCCCGTTTATAAAACATAAACGTTTCGAGTTTAATTTTAGTTCGAGTTCACGGACCTTTAGAAATTAATAAAAACAAGGATATGCTACTAATTTCAATGTAAGTTTTAGTCTCGTACAAAATTTAAATTAAAAATAAAGACCCAGTATTCCCGTTTGCACGGAATGGCGGCGCGAGCGCCCGCCGGCCGGTAGGTAAAGAGTTGTAGGTAAAGCGGGGTTTACACGGGTCGATTTTCGCCGTGCGGCTAGTCGCTTCACAAATCGTCTCACCAAGCCGCATCGCTAGCCCATTTACACTGGTGAATAAAATCGCACGCTACTCTGTCATTCCCTTCGAAAATGTTGAGAAGAATGCGGCAGGCGATCGCCTACAACTGATCGATTACCTACATGGTCGATTTTAGTCACCAGCCGCGTACGGCCGGTCGCCGCGCGGCTAAAGTCGGATGCTACCCAACTTTGGGGCTTGCGACTTTAGTCACTCACTTGGGACTTAGCCGAATTGACATTTAGACGGTCGATATTCGCCGCGCGACAAAAATCGTGCGGTTTTAGGCACCCATGTAAACCCCGCTTTATAAAGAGCGGCGCGTGCCGAAAGGCCGGCCGGTAGGTATAAAGAACGGAACGGCGCGCGCCGAAAGGGCAGCCGCTCGCGCCGCCGCGCCGCTTGTCGTTCATTCAAATAGGGATCCGCAGTATTATTAAAACCGAAATCAAGGAACTCTTGCAGATTTCAATTATTATTTATTTTGATAGTTTATTCCGAAGCTTTGTGTTACGCAATCTTAGAAGTTGATGATGAGTTTTAGGAATCAAAGTAGGTTTGCTTTAAAAAAATTACAACTTTTTTTATTAATTAAGAAGAAAAAATAAAATAAAAATAAATGCCTTGGACTAACAACAACATTAATTTTGAATAAACAGAACAATTTAAAACATCTTCAATTTAATGGTAAAATTAGGAAAAATGATTCAATTTAATTACCAAATTTGCTTGTTAATTGAATATTTTTACTCTTTTCATTTCTTTTTCTCAAAGTAGGTACAATGTAATCACTCAGATTATCATCTTATTCCTAACAAATGCTTTACATAACTACCTTAAAAGTGCTGATTTTGTCAATGATAGATTTAAAATTTTTTGTCAAAATTGAATACGGAACCGCGTAATGTCGCATGTCGCATGCGCCGCCTGACAGGCTCGCGCACTGCGCATGCGCTTTGTCGGCGAATGAATGAAATGAATAGTGAAAAAATAACGTCTTTTTCGTTTAGTTCGGTTTCTTAGGTCATCGAATGAGCTTGTGTTGTGATTTACGCTTATCCGTGATCGTGATTCGAACTGTTCGATTGTGATAGTGTGTACAGTGTACCTAATTGTGAAGAAAGTTAAGATAGCAGTGATGAGTGCATATCGCTACAGTGTCCGCGAATACGTGAACATGGTCTACTGTTACGGTATGGCCCGTGGAAATGCTTCAGAAGCATTGCGTATTTACGGGGCTGAGTACCCAACCGCCCATCAGCCGGTTGACCCTCGTATTTTCACTCGGGCTGTTCAGCGTCTGCTGGACAATCAGCCGATTGTGCCAGTCCAGGAAGTAGGGCGCGAATCCGTTTCAAACTCAGGAAACGGGCTTCCAGACCCGCTGGAAGCATAACGTTTGGGCGAGCATAGTTGGAAACCAGATTCTTGGTCCAGTATTCTTGCCACCAAGAATGGACGGCCCTGCTTACTTGGAATTGATCAATGGTTTTTTGACTGAGACCCTAGACGACATGCCATTGGCTCAACTGCGGGAGACGTGGTACCAGCACGACGGCGCACCGCCTCAAATCGTCAGACCTGTTCGGGAGCGGCTGATGGAACTGTTCGGCGACCACTGGATCGGGAGGAACGGACCGCATGCGTGGCCTGCAAGATCCCCTGACTTGACTCCACTCGATTTCTTCTTGTGGGGTTTTGTCAAGGACAGGGTTTTTGATAGTCCTTGCCAGAACAGTGCCGAAATGCGGCAAAAAATTATTGACGTGTTTGACGAACTTAAACGGCGTTCAGTGCGTGAGGGAATCCTGGACCGGGTGCACCAGAGTACAGTGTACCGAGCCCGTCTATGCCTGCAGCTGGAAGGTCGCCAGATCGAGCCACACCTCATCAGCTTGGAGAGGCCTGCTTTTGAGTCTAGTGACGAGGAGTAGGTAAGTACTTAGCTGTTAATTTATTGGTTTTAAGTAAATCTTTTTGACTCGTTTCGATATCTGTTTTTGTAGGTAAATCGTAATGGCGGCCCGACTCCTCGAACTCGAATACACACACACACACACACACACACACACACACATGCATGCGCGTTGTGGCGCGCGTACATTGCTGGCAATTAAATTGAGATTTTTTTTCATGCCTAAAAATTAAAACGATTTCCCAGGTTTGGTTTTCCTTGTAAACAACTTAGATTTAAGTCTACTGTGCATAGTCCAAGGGATAGTGATACCTTTTTTTACACCTTGTATTATTACTGAAATGCCTGCCTAAAGCCAAGTCACGTTTGTTATACATATAAAGTTTTCAAAGAAAACTTAACATATTTTAATTCTTGAACTGGGAGGTTGAATAATATAGCTTGTACTGTATGGTTTGAGTTTAGTAACAATCGACGCAAGTTTTCCGTCTGAAACAACAAACAAGTTATGTTTGACTAGTCTGCAACCTTCGCGTTAATACGCACTTAGACTTCGTTACGAACATTAGTACTTTAAAAAATAGGTTCTGTTGAACTTTTATAATTTTTATTACAGATTTTAAAACTTTGATGCGAGTAAGATGGGAAAGGTTGACTGTCATATAATTAAAATAACTAACTGTTGGCGCCCCACTGGTGGGGTAGATTCCACTGTTTCAAATTTATATGCCCCACTGAATAACTTTTTTTCGCGGGTAGGAGTGACACAAGTAACAATAGTTCCCAAAAAACTTTATTTTAAAAATACTCACAGCTACTTTTAACAATTAAATTTAGTAAATTCCAGCTGTTCTAAGCTCAATAATCGTACACTAGTGTTTGCAGAGCTGTGTATGCACATTTAATAGTGTTTCACTGCACTGTCCTGCCGGTCACAACTATCTCCCACTTTTCATTTCTGACACATCCTGACAACATCCAGCTTCGAAATGGCAAACATTGGCACAGTACTCGAGACACAGCATGCACTGGAGGCCACACTGCTGAAGAAAATGAATGAGATGGAGGCCCGCTTCCAGTCCGCCCCGCAGACGGAGGACACTTTGGCTCGGCTGCGAGATGAATTCTGCGAGTTCAAGTCCCATGTCCTGTCCATCCTGCAGACACTGCGGCAGCAGATCTCTCAGCTCTGCAGGTCAGTTGATGAGATTGAGATGAGGCATCGCAGAAAGTTCTTGCTCGTCGCTGGCATCCCTGAGGACAGCGGGGTGGACCTTTCTACAGTTGTCATGTCCGTAATGAATGAGAAGCTGGGTCTGGACCTGACACAGGAAGCCCTTACAACTTGCCATCGACTCGGAGGTGAATCTACAGGCAAATGTCGTCCGGTGTTGGTTCGGTTTGCTGAGGCCTCTATTAAAACAGAGGTGTGGAAGCGCAAAACTGGATTGAAGGGGACGCCGCACACTGTGTCCGAGTTCCTCACTCGACAACGCCAATCAGTTTTTGTTGCCGCCCGTAAGCGTTTTGGCATTAGGAGGTGCTGGACGATGGACGGCAACGTTATTGTGAAGCTCCGCGATGGTTCGAAGCAGCGGCTGTACACCGAGGCTGATCTCCTGGGCCTCGCGGCGTCGGAGGACGAGCCGCAGCAATCAACGGCACCGGTTTCCCTCCCCACTTCAATTATTCCAGAGTCTCGGTTGCGGCCTAAGCGAGCAGCCAGGGTGAAAAAGTAAATGTTTTGTGTAGATTGTTTCTTAAGGTAAAAATGCTTTTATTGTGCTCTTTCCAAAATTTTCTTAATTTATTTTTACTTATTTCTTAGGGTATATCACAAAATGTACTCTTTTAAATCATCTACCCTCTTTGTAATATTCTAAATTTCGTGGTTTTGTGATATTCATTATTGTTGTTGTTGTGACAATGACAATGACGTTTGTTTTTTTTTTCTTTCTCTTTCACACTATTCGCCCTGGCATGCCGTTGCGTTTTGTTTTATCTATGTTTTTGTTAAATGTGATGTAATTTCTTTTCTTAGTCAGCCGGCAGGACAGATGAGATTATTTGTCTAGATTAGAATTTTTTAAATTGTACTTATATATATATTATTATAAGTATATTATTTATTAGTTTATTTTTATTGCTTATATATTTAACGATGTCTGATGATGATTCTTTTTATTCTGCTTGTGATTTTAGTTCTCCCTCTTCGTCTGGCTCGTTGTCAGATCCTGATACTTTAGGAATCCAACTTAATAAGGTCTTGCGTAATCAACCTAATTTTTTTAACGTCTGTCATTTGAATGCACAGAGTGTACCGTCTCACTACACTGATCTGCTTGATACATTTTGTCCCACGCCTGCACACGCGATCTTAATTTCTGAAAGCTGGCTAAAGCCGGGCCTCTCTTCTACCACTTACTCCCTTCCTGGGTTTACGTTGTTGCGTAATGATCGGGTGGGGAAGGGTGGTGGAGGCGTTGCTATTTACTTGCGTTCTGATATACCTTTTAAAGTGTTGGCGGTATCGCCTTCTGTGTATTCTGCATCTGCTGAGTTTTTATTCCTTGAAATTACTGTTAAGGGGGTTAAGGCTATTCTCGGAGTTGTATATTGTCCGCCTTCGATTGACTACTTTGCTCAACTTGAGACAGTTCTTGAACCGCTGTGCGCGGACTACAGGCATCACATAGTAATGGGTGATTTTAATACTGATTTATCGTGTAGCACTGCTAGATCTCTTAGACTGCTAAACATTGTCAGGTCCGTTGACTTATCTATTTTGCCACTGCTGCCTACTCATCGTAACCCTACTTCTGAAGATACATGGCTGGATCTGATTATTACTTCTCCCGATCACGTCACCAACCATGGTCAGGTCCTGGCTCCTGGCTTCTCTAGACATGATCTGATTTTCTTACAATACAGACTGAAGCCTCCAAGAGACAAGCCTGCTTTGGTTTGGATGAGGAATTTTGCGCGCCTGAACATGGACCGACTTAAGATGGATGCTTCCGAAATTGACTTTTCGGCGGTGTTTGATGCATCAACAGTTGATGAAAAAGTCTCCCTTTTTAATTCATTTTTGCTAAAACTGTATGATGTTCATGCACCGTTGAAGGCTGTCCGTATGAAGCGCTCTCCTGCTCCCTGGATTAACAGAGGCATCCGTATGGCCATGACTCGTCGGGATCGGGCCTTTCGTGTTTTCAAGCGTGACAGGTCAGATGCGAACTGGGGTTTGTACAGGATTGCACGAAATCGATGTAACCGAATGGTAAGGGCTGCTAAGCGACAATATTTTTACAACAATGTTTCGGATTGCTCTTCGGCTAATATATGGAAGTTTCTTCGTTCTCTTGGTTTGGGCAAGGGTTCTGCTCAGCCATACTCGTATTCTTTTACTCTTGATGATTTAAACAATCACTTCTCTGCTACTTCCCCTATGGTCCCTGCCACTAAGGCAGAGACTATAAGATACATATCTTCCAAAAGCCTTCCTTCTTCTTGGTCATTTACATTTTCTCCTGTGTCATGTGACGAGTTACTGAAAATTATACTGTCTATAAAATCCAAAGCTGTAGGAAGTGACAGTGTTAGTAGAGAGATGGTTATTCTTGTGATCGACTGTGTCCTGCCCGTTATCCAAGACATCGTTAACTTCTCCCTGCTTGTTGGTGAGTTCCCTGATTGTTGGCGAAAAGCATATGTTATTCCTTTGCCTAAAATTTCCTCTCCCAAGGAACTTAGAAACTTCCGACCAATATCCATTCTTCCCTTCCTATCCAAAGTCCTTGAAGCTGTCGCACATAAACAAGTCTCCTCTTTTATTTACTCTCATTCCCTTATTACACCTTATCAGTCAGGGTTCCGCCCGGGTCACAGTACATCTACGGCTCTACTTAAGGTCACCGAGGATATTAGGCTTGGCATGGAAAGTCAAATGGTCACCATAATAGTTCTGATTGATTTCTCCAATGCTTTCAATATGGTTGATCATGACATTTTACTTGCCATCCTTATGTCTTTGCAGTTCTCGTCATCTTCGCAGGATTGGTTTTCCTCATATCTGCGTGGCCGCCAGCAGGCTGTTCGTGTTGGACGCAGTGTGTCACAGTGGATTGATTTGTCTGCTGGTGTCCCGCAGGGTGGAATATTATCTCCACTACTATTTTCTATTTTTATTAATTATCTTTCATTCTCGCTTAGTTGTTCTTACCATTTCTACGCGGATGATTTGCAGATTTACGCGCAGACGACAGCTGGGGATGCTAATTCAGCAATTGCCTTGCTTAATCGTGATCTTCAGAGTATCAGTGAATGGTCCAAAAGTTTTGGGATTCCTGTGAATCCTGATAAGTGTCAAGCAATTGTTGTTGGTAGTTCTAAGCAGATTGCGAAGGTTGGGGTTGGTTCGCTCTCGCCTGTCGTGTTTGGAGACTCTATTATCCCTTTTAGCATCAGCGTTAAGAACCTTGGGCTCTTCATGGACTCGACTCTTAGTTGGTCCTCACAGGTCGCTGAGGTTAGTCGTCGCGTCACATTTTCGTTGCGATTGTTAAATCGATTCAGGAATTTCTTGCCCACCAATACTAAAGTGTTACTTGTCACTTCTCTTATTTTTCCTCTCATTGATTATGCTGATGTCTGTTATCCTGATCTCAATGAAGACCTTTTGAACAAGTTGGACCGTCTCTTAAATAATTGTATTCGTTTCATTTTCTGTCTCCGTAAATTTGATCATGTGTCTTCTTACCGGTCTCAACTTAATTGGCTCACTATACGTCAGCGCAGGCAGCTAAGACTGCTCTGTACACTCTTTTCTATTCTTTTTAACCCTAAATCTCCCGATTATTTGAAAAGTAAATTTCAATTTCTCTGTGATTCTCATGACCGTCAACTTCGATCTGCTGACTCATTAGCGCTCTCTACTCCCCTCTTTCGTACGGGCTTTATGTCCGACTCCTTTACTCTTAACTCTATACGACTCTGGAATAGTCTCCCTGACAGTATTAGGAAAGCTCCAAGTAAGTTTGCATTTAAAAGGAAGGTACGTGAGTTTCTGTTGAAAGCCTGAAAACTCAATACCACAGTATTGAGTTTTATTCCCTTTATCTGATTCATTATTGAGGACATCATCATCAATATTATATGTATGTATGTTTATGTATTTATTCTTTTATAATATAAGTTTGTATTTGTGTATGTTTATTATTAGTTAATCTTATGTTTGGTTTAATGTATTTTTAAAATTATTTTCTAATTTGCTCTTTGTCGCGATTAACATTTCGTTTTTCCTAAAGGTTGACTGGCAGAGAACGCTTTCAGCGTTAAGTCCGCCTTTTGTACCTGCTTTTTGTGTGGTCAATAAAGTTTTATAAATAAATAAATAAATAAATAAAATCAAGGATTTAGATTAACTTCGATTATTACCTAATTCATAGTCGGATACTTTTTGCCAATGAGAATGCACCCTTTCCCTGCGGGCTCATCGTTCACAAAACCTTCACCGTATACTGAAGACGATATAACTCGTTTTCCGAAAGTCGCGTTGGTATACGGAAGACGAGATATGCCGTCTGACAAAAGCGTGCCCGCACGGCGGTAGGCGAGTTTACTCGTCTCAGGAATGTATAGTCAATGGAGGAAAATAAGGGTAAATGTTGCTAGATGTAAATCAGCCAAAAGTGACTAAGTTTTTAAAATGCGGTTCCGTGGTAAATAGCATGTCTTTAAAACATTATGATTATAGCTATAAAAAATAGTTGTGTTTATTTGATTATACCTACATACATAAATGTTTTGCTGAAAAAAAAAAGAAACGTTTATCAGATAATTAAAACCAAGCAGAACTAGAATTATTTTAACAGAAACTACCTGACTAAAGAAGTTTAAACATTTACAAATTTACAAATAACTTAATTTTTATTTAGATCATAATTAAACGTTAAAACAAGGGACTCCTCACCTTTGTCATCAAAGCTCTCATTGACGAATGTTGTGTTACAAATATTTACACGTATTCAACTCTAGCCATTTTACCCCTAATAAGGACGTATTAACTCGCCTACCGTATATAATCATCTCGAATCAAGACGAGATTACTCGCCTTCCGCAGCGAACGCAAGCGTCGATTTTTTTATTTTTACCTGGCAACACTAATCATGTATATAACTATAACTTCTGTCGTGGAAGGACAGAGAAAATTGGGCCCGTCTGTGGGAGCAGTTTTCGATTTCGACTGCGTATGTAGAGACAGATAAATGTAAACGAGTTATCTCGCCATCCGCAGCGAAAGGGTTAAACATCAAAATTACTGTTCCTAAAACACAGGTGTATATTTTTAAATCTCAAAACAAAGATAATTGATATTAAACAACATTGGACTGAATCGGTAAAATTCAAATGATTGGTTTCACGCTGACCTTCGTGTTTCCTGTTATTATATCAAACATTGGGTACAATTTCAATTACTGATGTTGATTTAATCAAATAAATAGTTCTTCGCTGTTTGGAGGGATCCATTTTACAAGCTGTTCGGCTGGATTATTTTTTCAAATTCATTCATATGGGGAAGTTATATAGATTTTATTATTTTGTAGTAATATGTCGATATTGTAATGATTTCTCGCAACTCATCGTGAGCGTCCAGTTTTTTCTGGTAACTGTAAGTTTTTGCATGACTTTTTACGAATCGTCACAAGCCCATGGGAGATCATGTCATCTTATTTTTCATTTTTTTTAGCCATATAGTATTTGATTTATTTTTAATATAAAGAAGCAAATAAAAATGCGCCCCTACAAAAAACTTCCGACTATGGTTACTTTGGATTATCACAGAATAAATACAGCACGGTCAAAAAATTTACGACGCAGAACAAATTGCCATCAAATTCTGGACAATAAGACATCAGATTACACATTCATTAACATTTTGATCATTTCACGAACGCATTTTGAGGAGACACATTTTTTACATCAGGTATATAAAATATCGAAAGTCAATTGAATTTTATGGGATTTGCCCATTTATTACCCTAAGTTTATTGCCACCCCAGTTTAATATTGATTACACAGCTGTCTAATAAAAAGTTTAGAAATACTTTTAGACATTTTAGGGCTAATAAATTTAGAGAGAAACAAATTTTATTAGCTCTAAGAGAATTTCACTGGGCTGTTGCTATCAGCAGAATCTTACTGGTCAAGACCGAATTGCCGATGACAATGAATATTTTAAGCTTAAATATTTTTGCGGTTCCTTTTTGCTTGTGTTAGCCAGTAGTGTAACAAAGCGTTGGTGGCATCCAAGGTGGATCATGTTTATTTTTTTGTTCTCCAATTGTATTTGAAATTTTGAACTCACTGTAGAGGTAGCAACCTACTTAGTATTGTAACATATTATTAGTATTGTATACATAGGTATATATTTTTTGATTCCTAATTATTAATATTCATGGTCGGTGTGTGCTCCCGACTGGATGACATGTGGCAATAGGTATATTTATTTCCATTAAGCTGCATTCTGCATAAATACCTAATGGTCTTCAATATCTTAGTTATAGTTCATATCTGTATTCAATTAGATTTTAATTAGGGCCTACGTCTCACCGCTATAAAAACTAACAACCCATTTCTGACGCGAGTTAGTTGTTCTAGAACTAATTTGCTATTAGTTCCAAATAGGCTATTCTTGTCGAGTTTCTCCCGGCGCGGCACTTACAGTGTCTTATTACTTCATTAACATTGTTTCGATTGCACTATTTACTTTGCTTCCGATGCTTTTGACCTGTTTGATGAAGAAGCCGTGCTGTGTCCGCCTAGAAAAGTAGACAACTACCTACCCCATTTCTTCCCGTGGTGGATTCTAGACTTGAACCGAAAGTTAAATAATTGTTACTAGAGCTTGCTATCGAAATTCTACACTCCTAGCCCTAAGAATGTTTGAAATTAAAACAATGAAGAATTTACTCCGCCGTCATATGTACCTATTGACTTTGGCTCAAATAATAAAACATAGCAAAATCAAGCATAATATGTAATATGCAAGAAATCATGCGTTTTAGTATTCGAATTCATTATTTAAATACCAATGTGTACATTTTTCATAAGAATTGAACCATTATCGGCATTAATCCCATTTGGAATAAAATGTAAATAGGTATTAGTTTCAACAACTGTAAAAATAGTATATTGACATAGTTGTTTAAAAAAATACGATAATTCGCATGCACGTACCTTATTTAAATAAAATTATAATGCGAGCATACTTATGTATTGATAAAGGTAGGTAATTAATTCATTAGCATTACCGAGAACAAAACACTTGTTAAGACACATAGAAAACAAAAAACATGTAAACATAATCTTACTTATTCACAGTTTTGTCAATCAATAATATTTTATGTAAAAGTAAAATAAACTTTTTAAAACAGATATATTAGTTTATCTTTATTTCAAAGGTTTTTATTCATAAGTTACTTATTTCGAATATCCCCAACCGGTTTTAAAAGGTCCGGAAGGCACCCGATTTAAGAACTTGACTCATTGAAGTTGAACAGACGATGCACCCAACCGTGTTAAGCTGACCTTGGGACCTTGGTTCGTTGACTATAATATATGCATGTCTCGTGAGAACATGCAAGCTGAGAATATGCAATGCACTAAAAGCATAATCTTAAATAGGTACATAAAAAGCAAATAACTATGCGGAACAGCTTTTTAAATGTCCAATAAGTAAATGGCTTTGAAATATTGTGTTCTTTCATTTTATAACCTAGATAATAAATATAATGGAGTACTTTTGAAAGAGGTAGTCCACTCTGAACACCCAGTTATTGAGGACCCAAAACTTATGACTTGGCATAATTCAATGTAAGCACCTATTCATATTATTATTTCGCCAAAAGTATCAAATAGGCCTACCTACCAAAACTAAAAATCGATGCTCAAAACGAGGACGATCAACGCTCAAGTTGCAGGTGCTCAAAAACAGGTTGCTCAAAGTGGACTTTTTTTGAACCGTTCCTTATCCAAGGCCTTTTCACCCATTGTTGAAAAATACATTAATCGATAAGGAATTTATTTAAACAGCTGTAGCTTAGAATTATTCTACAAGCAGCTCGATTTCACGGCACAGAAATCTTAAACAAACATGGCGTCACTATCGCGTTGACCGCGGCACGCGAGAATAAGGAAGTTGCAATGGGCAATTTCGCGAAATTGCCCCCAATTACTTTTCCATCAGAGTATAATTTCCCCCACCCGGTTAAGTTAACCCCAGTGGACTGGAGAAGATGCAATATGTTTAACGCTAGAAGAATAGAGTTTCAATTTGTCCTCATTACAGGCTTACTATTATTGGTTCTAGACTAGAAACTTAGTAGGGCATAAATTTTTCTCCTGTCCCTGCGTAATCTTCAAGACCTTCATTAAAACTGTTCCACGATTGTTGAGTGATTGTTTAGGTCAACAACAGTGGTGTTGTTGAAATAACTAAAAACTTACGTCCTCTAGGTGACTGCGCCTGTGCGTTTTCTTGCATTAAATGCCAGTTTTTTTTCAATAAATTTATTGTTGCTTTATCAGGATGAAGATTGTAATGTATTATCTTGATTACTTCAGATGTCTTTGGTTATATTCTATATCCTCGAGGGGCTTTACAGACAGGAAAGCCATGTTCAATATGTTCGTGCTCCGTAAAGTCTCGAAAAAATATTCATGTTTAATAATGTACACAACTTGCTTTGTGTTGGTATTCCGACTAACCATAACGTATTATGGCCTGTCTGGTTGCCAAGCGCGCGGTACCAAACAACATTCTAACAAGAACATAAGTCACAATGCTGGAATGTCAAGCAGAACGTTATGCAAGCCAAACGAATGGCAGGTCGGGCGTAGTATACGCTATTGTATGATTATACGGTTTGCTTTCAAGCCTACTATACTACCGGTACGACTAACTATTGTTAATCTACGGTATATTCTGTATTCTGGAATTTCAGTTTTACCTACTTGTATACCTTGTTTTGTTGTTCCAATTGTGCTTAACCCAGACACCTAAGTATTGTTTACATGATAAATCGATGACGATTGACAAGAGATGTCAATAGTTTTACGTTTCTCATGTTCGTAATTGAGTTGTTCTTGTTATTGACCGGTCTACCACAGAAGCATAACGATTTTGATTCATCAATTTTGATCAGAATTGTTCTTTCCAATACTTCGTCTGGCTAGCCACTTACCTCTCATTTAAAATTAATCTAATTATAGATATCCATTAGTGATAAAAAATGCGACATTTTATTAAAACTACGAAATAAAATATGCTCATATTTTACGAAAACAAAATATGAGGGGTCAAATGGCACAATATCCTTTCACCAACGAATGCCATTTTACCGTGTGGAAACAGCGACAGTCTATCACCCAAAGAATAGTGTAAAAAAGTATTCGTGTAAATTGTCATCATGGCTCAAACGGGTTGTTGTTCATTCGTCACAAAGTAAATTCGTCACGAAAAAAAGTATGTGTAAATTCGTCACAGTTGCACATTTTCTTGATTTAATAATTTTGGTTGTTGTAAGTTCGTCACATTCAAATATTCAGTACAGACAGCAGAAAAATCAAACAAGAAATAGAATAAAAACGTTATTTATTTTTCATCAACATAGCACTTTCTTTCAATTTAACCTTACATCTATTTAAAAAATACAGTTTAAATTGGCTGATTTGCCAAGTTATATAAATTTTTAAATCACAGTTATCATTACCTACATATTATCTTTAAGTTAAGTTTTTAAATGTCTTGACCGATACTGTTAGAAAGAGATAGATATAGCAAGCGAGCGAGAAAGAGAAATGTAGGCTTTCTGTTAGTTCCTTTTTTTAATTTAATTTAATAATATAAAATGCAACCTGTATTCAAAAACAAAAGCGCTCAAAACAGAAAAGTTTGCTTGCTATCGTTACTTTATGCAAAAATTATTGAAAATGAAAAATTGTGACGAATTTACAACAACCCTTACCTACTTTTGGCAAATTTTTAATGCATGTGACGAATTAACTTTGAATGTATGGAGTTTTCAAAAACGGGACGAATTTACTTTGTGACGAATGAACAACAACCCGCTCAAACGAGGTATGAGCAGTGTCTGGAATTTTCTTTATAAATGTTTTTATTAGGCTTAGTATTTCGTCATTACACTTTATTAGATAAACATCTACAGAAGCACTAACAACGCCATTGTTGTTCATGCTTAAACTACGAGAAACATAATCGAAAAGATCTAAGAAACTCATTTATTTACATCGGTACTTACCTATATTATGTTTTTATTTGCAGGCCTTTAATTCAAGTACCGACCATTCTCAAATTAAAGCTTGTAATAACCAAAACAAAACATGGGCAGCTGGCTTAGTGGATACAGCGACCATTTGTGATAACATTATACTCCGGTTTCAAAGAGTGAATTCCACAGCAAGTGTACCGTTGTCATGATTTCTTACCCTAATTCCTCTCCTATTGTAGATAAAACCGCCGAGTTATTGCGGGATTTTATAGGATGAAGAGAGGCTGAGACATGACGTCTCTCCTTATTTGGATGCCGTTCATACAAGAACGAAATGGATGGGTCTTTTAACTTATAATACATAGACTGTGAATATATAAACCTTCGGCAAGAATCACGTGAAAAGAATTTGTGATGTAAAAGTTTACAAATGCATGAATATGTCAACACTTCATTAATGTTATTACATATCAAAGATTTATTAAAATTAAGAGTACGTAGTGTTTTCCAACAGTTGATAAAACAGTTGAACTTAGAACTAATTCCAAATAGGAACGCCGTACGCCATTCTACCTTTATCGAGATAATTTTACCTTGCTTAGTAGCAATGGCACTTACAATGAAAATGTGACGATTTAGTTATAATGACAACATGGGGGATTCCATTACTAACTTGATTAATGTTGATATACTCAATAATCTAAGCTCTCCAAGCTGATCCTATCTATATAAATTTAAATTTAGTACTACAAAAACTCAGTGTTTTAATATTTTTTCGCCTTGTTTGTTCCGTCTTGTTTAAGTATACACTTATATAAAAATATATCTAAGCCTTCCTGTTTCCGCGTTTATTTTTATTTTTAATTAAGTGCCTACTTACAAGTGAGCACGTTACGCTACTCTATTTTTAGGGTTCCGTAGCCAAAATGGCAAAAAAACGGAACCCTTATAGATTCATCATGTCTGTCTGTCTGTCTGTCTGTCTGTCTGTCCGCCAGTCTGTCACAGCCACTTTTTTCCGAAACTATAAGTACTATACTGCTGAAACTTAGTGAGTGGATGTATTCTGTGAACCGCAACAAGGTTTTTACACGAAAATAGAAAAAAAATAAAAATAGTTGGGGGTCCCCATAGTCAGAACTGAAACTGAAAATATTTTTTTTCATTGAACATATACGTGTGGGGTATTTATAGATAGATCTTTAAAAATTATATTAAGGTTTCTAATATCACTTTTTTCTAAAGTGAATACTTTGCGTGACAGACCCTCCCAAAGTGGAAAAAAGTGTGTCCCCCCTCTCTAACTTCTAAAATAAGAGGATGATAAAACTGAAATAATTATATAATGTACATTACCATAAAAACTACCAACGAAAATTAGTTCGAACGAAATCTATTCAGTAGTTTTTTTAATACGTCAAAAATAGAATTTGTACGGAACCCTCAGTGCGGGAGTCCGACTCGCACTTGGCCAATTTTTTTAACAGTTAGGTATGTAAGGTCATATTTATGTGAAAGGTAAATTTAACGTTTTTGTAGTGACTGTATAATTAAGTTATACATAATATAACGGCTTTTGTTATTTAAATTGACAAAATTACGACGCCAGTTGATATTATGCAAGAAACTTGCTGCTACCAAATTATTTCATGAATTTGAGTTGGAAAATATGCAAGGTTGTATTGTTATTCAATTTTGTACCATTTTCGTGCCCATTGTCTGTGATACATATTTAAAATACATTATCTCTGGTTCTACTATGAATGACTTCTGAAACTAATTTGTACAATAATAGTGGCCATTATCATAAAAATAGAATAGATTTTTTTTTACTACTGGCCCTTAATTGCTGGCTTTCATTTACAAAAAAGTTAAAGTTAATTGTGTTATAAGTGTCTAATTAACAAAATGAGTGCAATCTATTAATTTTTAACATTGCCCACTGTCGACCTCGAATTTATTACGAATCCTACTACTATTATAAAGGCGAAAGTTTTTATGTGTGGATGTATGGATGTATGGATGTTTGTTACTCTTTCACGTAAAAACTACTGGATGGATTTGAATGAAACTTTACCACAATATAGCTTATATATACATCAGAATAACACATAGGATATTGGAAATCGAAATCCACGCGGACAGAGTCGCGGGCGGCTGCTAGTCGTAAATAATAAAAACAATGGACCGGATGGCTTGCTTAACGGTTAAAACAAGTGTTCTTGAATAGTAAGATAAATTATTATTATGCTTCATTAAATTATGTCTCTAGATGAAATATAATAATTTAGATTGGAAG
Source organism: Nomophila noctuella (assembly GCA_958496325.1). Lineage (NCBI taxonomy): Eukaryota > Metazoa > Arthropoda > Insecta > Lepidoptera > Crambidae > Nomophila > Nomophila noctuella. Next base: position 5,935,465 of record OY292487.1, on the reverse strand, counting down.
ACTGTATTACTACACAAACTGATTTTACTATGACAATGATCTTCAACAATTTACCTGCATTATCTCGGTTCCGAAATACCCGGTCTAAATAAACTAAAACCGGCGGAATTGAAACATTTTATTTTTAACTTTTCTGTCGCGCCGGACTCTCCCCAACGCAAAATATGAGAAAAAAGCACAATACGGGTGAACTTTTCTTTTTGCCTCACAATGCAGACAGTAATTAATTATTTTTTGTAAACAAAACAAACCATCAAAGAGTGTTGTTTTGTTAGACTAGCGGCTGCCCGCGACTCCGTCCGCGTGGATTACGGTTTCCAATAGCCTAAAACCTTCCTCGTCAAATGGACTATCCAATACAAAAATATTTTTTCAAATCGAACCAGTAGTTCCTGAGATTAGCGCGTTCAAACAAACAAACAAACAAACTCTTCAGCTTTATATGTATATTATAGTAAGTATATAGATAAAAGGCAATAATTAATTGCATTAATTAACTCTGGTCTGGAACTATGATGATAATTGGTTACTACTCAATAGTTTAATACTTTTACCTCAAAAATTACAGTTAAACTTACATATATGCAGCGCTCATTTTCCACTTCATCGCAGCATCTTCGCACTAATTTTGTGATTAATGGGTTTATTGGACGATAAAATCGAGTGATCTGTTGTGACACGATCTTTAAAATCGCAATTGGGTCACAATCTAATTAGGTCGACTGTCACCATTGTCAAGGAGCATGTCATTCCAAGGCGATAAATAACAGTGAAGCATCTCATTTCGAATCAACCAACTAAACAATTGTCCAAATATTACTGTGTTTAGGATTTGATGGACACAAGCAAACTGTTCACTACATGCTTACACTTTATCTCTCTCTCACGCTCTCCCTCAAAATGAAGCATCCTATGAAGATAAACTGTCTTTCTTCCCTGGACTCTGCTAGGCTTTTTTTATTTATTTATTTGCGTGCATGCATGTTAACCGAATTTCCCAATACAACTTGAGCATTTCTTTTATCTGTTGTATAAAGTTTCTTTTCGGTATTCCCCATACCCTACTTCTTTCTACTTTCCCTCCTAATATTGCCATCGCCCTACTTCAAAATCTTTATTACTAACACTTCCATCGGTCATAATATAATCTGAGATGTGACAACAATAGTGACCCGTACACTCGATTAGGTGACCCAAGTGGATAATAAAATGTACCCGGAACATACTAGTTACTTCTCTGTTATACCCGCTTTGCTGTGCCATCTCCGAACTTAATAGTACCTCAGAGAATTCATTTAACGACTAATTTGTAGGAAGTGGAGTAATAAATCCCGGATGTTGCAGCGAAGCAAAACATTTGTTTACAAACATTAGTGGGACCGCCAGAATCCACACAACCACTGGTTGTAGAGCACAATGCTGTTGGGAATGTTAATATAATGATAAGAGTTTCGTATGTGATAAATTAACGCAGCTTGGGTTGCTTTTGGAGAGATTATTGCGTGTAAGATCGTATACTTTGATAGTATGCGTCTAAGTTTATAATAGCAGTTTCGTCTGTAATATGTACTTTTGTGTGCGGGAGGGAAGTTATTGATACTTTGACTTTGATCATTAATGGCTTACTTACGTTTATACGGCTACTTACGTTTATACCAGTTCTTAGAATAATAAGATTTAGATTCTTATATTTTGTGCATAGATGTTAATTTAAGGCGCAAAAGACTTATTTAAATACTTAAAAAATATCTGATCTGTTCTGGCAGCCGCACCTCGGTTATGCAAAAACAAGTCGATTGTTTTCAGTAGCCGGCCGTTACGGTGGTTACGGTCAGCTTGTTACGTTTTTACATACAAGCAAAAATGGATTTAAACAATGGCCAAGATAACGTTAATGAAACTTAACGAAAATACGCCTGCCTATATTTATGCTACTAATTCGAATTTTATTGTGAATAATTTAATGTTAGGAATAGAATAAAAGTAAGTACACGTTCAGGTAGATAGTGAAATTTCCATCCAAAAAAGTATGTATAAATTACCCGTAAATCGTAGAGTCTTATATGCAAATGAATACAAATACTGGTGGAACACAAGACTTTGTCGAAGGTAAAAGTCAACAAGTAAGCTTTGTTTTATAAATAGGAAGAATCTTCCAAATTTGCTAGCCACTTCGTAATAATGGTAAACCAAACCGACAACACTTCAAAGTATTCATTAACTTCGACTCTGCGTGTTATATGTTGCTGAATTGATTAACAAACTAGTTTTCATTAATAGACTTGTTTCACCAAATCCCTACCGTCTAGCCTTATGCCTAGATGAGTTATAATTATAAAAGTTTTATAAATAGAAGATAGGATTAGACTACTGTAATTGAAACGTTATATTTCATTATTATCAAGTTATTGTGTAGTCCATAGATGAGACCTTAAATATTTAGCATCAAATTGGTGTGTCACCTTGTGAACAAATATAGTAATAATTTCTATTGAATATTGTCTACAATATCTTTCTAGCACAATCTTTATTAACAACTGTGATTATAATGTTGTTCTAGTCAAACGAGTACAAAGTTCAATACTAATTATGTTGTTGCGTATGTACCTACATATTTAAATATTTTTTGTTTGTTGTTACAATCGTACTTTATTTTCTAGAATATATTTATGATAACTAGCAGTTTATCGGTTAGAGATACATTATGGTTTGCAATAAACGTATTGAGTATTGAAGTATTAGCCATTTGAATATGAGGATATTAATAAGATATAAATGGCTAATACTTCAATCCTTCTAATCCTCCTTCCCCTGGGACCTCTCCCAAGGGAATCAAACGAGAGGATAATACTCGTAATAATAACCAATACATCCGTTTCGTAATCCCAATATATCGTATGATGCTTTTATTACCCGGTCTTTCTAAAAATACGCCAGCGTACTCTTTCCGGATAATGTACGATTGCCACACTTAAACTACACGACTTTTCCCTTTAGCTTATGCCCCATTAGCACGGGAACAGCAGCGGCCAGACAAGATGCAGACAAAGAAGCACATATATCATTCCGATACGCATTAATGTCTTCGTGACTGGGATAGTTGAGAGAAATGTTATGTTCTGTGTAAGGGAATTCGAGGGTTTGTTGTTGTAATTGACCCCATGACCTAGTCGCCGAGGATCGGGCTAAGTGCAGAGGCCTATGTCCAGCAGTGGACTGCGATAGGCTGAAGATGATGACCCAACGTCGAATAAAAGCCACCGTCTTTGAAATCGTTATCGATAATATGCTGGATTGATCCCCACGCTAAATGCGCATTAGTAATTACAAACCACAGATGAGAGAATAGTCCGGATTTTTGGTCTTCACGAACAACGACACATTTTTCTGCCAAAGCCGCAGATTACGTAATGGCAAAATATGATTTTTAGTCAAAGAAAAAAGGTTATGTACCTACTGATTTAAAATATTTATGATAATTTCTTTGTAGAAAGACAGTGACAATAAAACTACAAGTTCGACAAACTCGTACATACGAGTAAGATGGAAGTAAGAGTCCTAGAATGGCTAGAGGGTCACCCGGTAGCGATTTATAAGGCGGACATTACATCGCATAGGCGACGGTGGATGTGTCTTTTGAGAAAATATTTATGTTGAAAAATATTATGATTAAGTTAGTTTCACTTATAAATACATCAAATATCTGAAAACATACATAAGTCTGTTCATAATTAAATCTAATCCCTCATAGAGCATAAAGCTCGTATTTTACATATGCGTTATGCCTATCAGAATAAGCAAAAGTCCTGCAAATATATTATGTATAGCTGCCAAAAATAAATAACAAGGTAGGGAATAAGGGATAAGAACCTATGTCTCCTAGCGGGTAGGTAAATACTTCCTATGGCAATGCAACTTGTGCTAGCCTTGCCTCCAACTTTGCATTTTAATTAACCGTATGGCGACTCAAAGAATTGCGGTTGCAATATCACACTCGCGTATTGTTTGTTACTGAGATATCGGAACCAATAACCAGTGCTTCAGTGTAATACATAGCAAACTGAACTCTACAGTCAAGGCAATAAAGTTTAAATACACTTACACTGTATTGTAGACTGTCTCGGATTTCTCTTTAGACTCTAGACTCTCAACCATTCCTACATAGTACGTAAGACTGTATCATAATTATACATTGTACCTCCCAACTGGATTCCCTTATCCATATTGTCAATTTTTTTGTATAATCATTATTTATTTACCCATAATTTAGGCACAATAGGATTCAATTCAATGGGACGTTGATTAAAGCTTTTTCTTATTGAAATTACCTTTGAAAAAAAAGTAAGTCAAAGTCAAAGTAGTTTATTTTGCAATTTGATTTACATAGAAATTCTTTTGCACGTCATATCTTTTTTTACCTACCAGTATTTTCTGATATCCATATACGATGTTTTTAACTTGCAAGTTTACTTTTTAATATTGACTTGCGAGTTCTAATGACTTCCCTAATGCATACTTGTTTGTGAGAGTTACACAGTACAATTTATTGATTCAGTTACTTGTATAATCTTAAATTGAACAATTTGCTCGTTGGCAAACAAACGCAATACACGTAGCCCTCTGTTTGCATTAACCAATTTATTTTTTCTTTGTTCTCCCTTATCGTTTTACGAGCTTGGTTCAATATGATTATCGCATTAAATTAACTTACCAGACCAACTGAATAAACGGCATAGTAAACTCATATGACAACAGTACCTACCTTTATGGCTGAAAGTGTTGGAAAATGAGTATATTAGTCGTATTATGTATTAGTATATTTGTACATAATTGTAAATGCTACGTTCTGGTCTACTGATTTAAATAATGTGACTGTTATCACAGAGTCATGAGTTCATTTCCGTATTGGACTAATCTACATATTATAAAGGTATTTTCTGATTTACTCGATTCAGCTTTAAACTTCATTGGTACACTCACTGGCTTACATTACATTACCAATTTACCAATAATATAGGAGGAGTAGTAGGTATCTGGATCTGGAAAACTTGCGATGAATAAATAATATTTGCTTATATTTATTACTAGCGGCCGCCAGCGACTCCGTCCGCATGGGTTTCGTTGCCGTACACAGTGTTACTATAGATAGCTTAAAGCCTTCCTCGACAAATAGTAAGTGGACTATCCAATACAAAAGATTTTGTCAATTCGAACCAGTTGTTACTGAGATTATCGCGTTCAAACCAATCTGGATCGGGATGTTACACATGTTATTGTGAGCCATGCAAGATAGACATATGCTGTTAAAGGATATTTTTTAGGCAATTATATGTAGAATATTTCCGTCGTACATGATTTTTATGTAACTTTAACCATTACAGCTGCACACGCGACAGAAGCTTAAAAAATGGAGTAAATTCTCCCGTTTTCCCAATATTTCCCTTCACTACTCTGCTCCTATTTATTGTAGCGTGATGAAAAGTATCCTATAATATGCCCAGGAGTATAAAAAATAATTGTACAAAGTTTCGTCAAAATCCGTCTAGTAGTTTTTGTTTCTATAAGGAACATACAGACAGACAGACAGACAGACAGACAGACAGACAGACAAAAATTTTACTGATTGCATTTTTGGCATCAGTATCGATCAGTAATCACCCCCTGATAGTTATTTTGAAAATATATTTAATGTACAGAATTGACCTTTCTACAGATTTATTATAAGTATAGATTATATATACGCACTTTAGATACAGTTCGTTTTTAGATAAATATCGCTTTATCTACATTATTAATGAGGCCGAGCTTATTATGACGATTGCAAATGCAATCAATATTTAGGGTTTATCTTTGACTGTTTATTGCTATAAAAATGCCATTTTTGTAAATAACCATAGCTAGGGCAAAATCCTAGTCCTTGCATTATATTTCTTTAGGCGTATTACGTTAGAAAAAGACATCATTTTTTTTTTTCTCTTTTGTATTTATTGAACGCGTTGATGATTTTATTCCTACAACTTATGGAAATATAAATAAAACATCGCAGCAGAGCTTCAATTTTCCGTTTATAGCCGCTAGAATAGAGCTCAGTTTTTCATCGAAACCCTATACATATCGCGTTTCCAGAGAGGACGACATTGCATTTTTCCGGGATGAATAATGTCCAATATTTTTCATCGGCTTGCAAACGTTCGAGAAAGTGAAACCTTTGTGCAGTGTTATTTTCGAAGTACACTCTTATAAAGTATATTTTTAGTTGGCAAAATGTAGTTTAAGTATAGAAACATATTAGGTGGAAAAGACGTGACCGAAGTTCGGAGTGACTACGCCTTCAATGCATTTTGAAAGGTGCACACTATGCCAGAATTACGTCGTATAATTTTGTAAAGAAAATGCATTGTCGCCGAACTTTGGTCGCGTAGTTTCAGCCTAGTGTGTTCGTAGTCAGTAGAGATGATAGCTTTCTGCGCTCTAAATCTATATCTATAAAACTCAAAGGTGACTGACTGATTGCTGACTGACTGACTGATTACATAGTGATCTATCAACGCACAGCCCAAACCACTGGACAGATCTGGCTGAAATTTGGTATGCAGGTAGATGTTATGACGTAGGCATCCGCTAAGAAAGGATTTTGATTAATCTATATCTATAAAACTCAAAGGTGACTGACTGATTGCTGACTGACTGACTGATTACATAGTGATCTATCAACGCACAGCCCAAACCACTGGACAGATCTGGCTGAAATTTGGTATGCAGGTAGATGTTATGACGTAGGCATCCGCTAAGAAAGGATTTTGATTAATTTAACCCCCAAGGGGGTAAAAAAGGGGATGAACGGTAGTATGAAACTTTGTCAATTTTAAACCTATCGGGCTGATATTTTGCATACATAAAGCTACTATGACGTAGACATCGCCTCAGCAATCATATTTATAAATTTAAAATATTTATTCTAACCCCCAAGGGGGTAAAATAGGGGATGAACGTTAGTATGTAACTTGTGTCAATTTTTAACCGATTGGGCTGAGACTTTGCTTTCATAAAGCTACTATGACGTAGGCATCACCTAATCAATGGGATTGATAAATTCCAACCCCAAGGGGGTAAAATAGGGGATGAACGGGAGTACAAAACATTGTCATTTTAACCGATCAGGCTGAGAATTTGCATTCATAAAGCTACTATGACGTAGGCATCGCTTAAGAAAATATATTGATAAATTCCAACCCCAAAGGGGGACAAATAGGGGATGAAAGTTAGAACGGAACTTTGTCATTTTTTTACCGATCGGGCTGAGACTTTGCGTTCGTAAAGATAATGTGTCGTAAGCATCCCGTTTTAAAGAATATTTGAAATTCCACCCCTAGCGGGAAAAATAGGTGATAAAGTAATCGAAATCCACGCGGACGAAGTCGCGGGCGCCCGCTAGTTTCTTCATATCTTGTGAGAAACAAATAGCAGTTTCTATCACTTATTATGAGGGACGTAAAAGCATTGTAGAATGAATACTTCAATTCCATTCTTTGAAACTCTTTCATAAATGTTCTTTGTATGTAATTTCTCATCGTTTTTCTATGTTATTTTATTTTATTGTTTAAAATGACTTTGATAAAGTAACAAACGTTGCGAGTTGTACCCAGTTGTTTTTCATACTGTTGCTGTTATTATCATACCTAACATATAAATCCCACTACCTACAGAACCTAGGCACTTTCCTTCACACTTTATTGGAGACACACCACTGTTTTTGCGCTTATACATACATTTGGAAGTCCTAGCAGCCTTATTATGTTCCTTTTTAAAGACACTTACTAATCATCATCATCATCATCCTAGCGCTTGTCCTGGTCGCATCCTCGCCCATTGCCTTGGACTCCAGGGTCCGCTTTCCTGCTCCTTCTCCTCCCCTTCGCAAGATCTTCGGCATCCTGCCTAGTAAGGTCATTAAAGACACTTACTAATATTTAGCTTATTATCATTGTTGCAGAGAGCACTCAAAGGATCGAAGCAGCAGACCGACATGGTGCTTCTGGCAGCGGCGACGGTTCGTGGTGGCACTGCTCGCATTCTTCGGCTTCTTCAATGTCTACGCGCTACGAGTCAACCTGTCGGTGGCCGTGGTTGCCATGACCGACCCTGTCGAGACTAAGCTGGAGAACGGGACTATTATACTTGTAAGTAGTCTATAGATTCATTAAACTTTCACACTGTACCGTTCTAACTAGAGGCGACTTAGGGACATTCCATAATTTCTCACCCATTTTTTTCCCGTGGGTGTCACTTGAAGCGACTTAGAGTCATTCCGGGGCATGGGCCGCAGCTTTTCCAAAGGGTTGAATCTATATAACCACAAACTAAGTATCTAATCACTGTTGTAACCCTTGTTATAATATGAATAAAATTAAGAGAAAAAATTCAGAAAGTCTTCTATTTGCAAAACATTTTGTGGCGCGTTGACGCGCACCGATCAAGTCAGAGGTCGTAACGTAATTAAATCAAGTGCTTTCTTTTCTATTTAAACATTGTTGACGAATTCCTTATATTTATTTCCATTGTTGACAATCTCTTATTCAATGTCGCCTTGTCGAGTTTATTCCTGGCTCTTGCCGGCTTACGCACAACTGTTGCCTAACCAAACACTGTTTCGTTCCCTAACATTTATTGTTCTTTTTCTGAATGGAAAGTTTCGTCTCATACAATAAATAGTCGTGTTGATGGGTCATTAAACCAACTTCGGTACGTTACCAACATGTATTTATGTATTTTCGCCCCTATTTTTTCTACGTGTTAGGTTAATAAGGGTGAATGGAAGTAAATAAAACTACCCTTTATAAGAAACATACGTTTATGCGAATTGTGTTTTCTGACGTAATTTTCCTCATTTATCTTTATTTCTACACGCTTATTTTTAAACCGACCAAAAACGTAGGTATTTAATTACATTAGTATTTCCTTAACAGGGTAGAAACCAAAAATAATGCGGGGATAATTTTAGAAGGCGATTGTTCTCAGCTTCGCTTCTGTTGGTAAGCGAAGCTGAAAATTTTCTTGTGAAATGTCGTAAGTGGAAACTCTAGCATGAAATACCGTACCCATTATTCTTGAATCGTTTCCCTGAAACTAAAGCGCATAAATTCGATACTTCGTTATTTAAAGCGTGGGAGCGAATAATGTCCTACGTTTTCTGAAATAACGAACAAAATAGTCTTGAAGCTGATACCTAAATTTATTACCAGTCTAATTCGAAACGACACTAGACTGCCCTAAAGTAGACATTTTAAATTGTGGTGTTTCAATATTGAAAATCTTTATACCTTTAAACGCCTCGATGGTCTAGTGGTTTAAGTACCGGGCCTTGGTCTCGAGGTCCTGGGTTCGATTCCCAGGTCGGGCAAACTTTGTGTTGATTTTTCTGAACACAGCCCGGGTTTGTGATCACCAACACGCATTTGGCAAGCGTGGTGATTAAGCCAAAACCCATCTTTGTAACGAAAACATGATTTCAAATGATGGAGGCCTTTGCCCTGCAGTGGGACATTTATAGGCTTATACTTCAACTTTACTTTATACCTTTACAATTTGATTGCAATTCCTAAGAAGCAACCGTAATTTATTAAAGAAATTGTCAAGGTAAACGAACCAATTCAATTAATTCCATTGAGTGCAATTTATTTAATTCTATAGGGCCGTTTTTAACTTTATACGTACAATAAAGCCTTTGGAACCTATCTGAAACCGTTGCTGAAAGCTGTATAAGTCACTATAAATTTTTATTAATATCGGAAAAGAAATGTACTCACGACCGCGATTTAACTTAATCTTAAAATGGACTTTGTGTCAAAGGGATAGAGATCACGTATGACCTATTTACGTGGCTTAGCGTTGACCAAGTTTGCAAGTAAGTTGCCAGGCATTTTTTCAGTTTGTATCAAATTCATTGTGCTCTATTTCAAGGGCTTAAGGTCTAAATCGGAAAATGTTATGATAGATGTGCCGGTGCTGGAGTTTTGTATGTAATGGGGATGTGAAAAAAACCCTCTCATTTTTAGAGGCTATAAAATTTTGATCTCATATAATCTTCCATTATGGGAGTAGCGAGTATGGCGACAGATTGTGCCCCTGACCTGTTTATGGTTTATTATGTTATTTTTATTACAATTACACGCTGGTTCATACCTTTTAACAGTACTTTGAGCTATGTATAAGGTAGTAATAAACTTTCTTTATTTATATATCCTCGTTGCATTACATAGTTAATTAAAAAATGCATCAAAGAGACAAATAATGCATTTCTATTTGGGCAAAACAGCTACGTACCTCAACAAGACATTTGCACACTAATGGCTCTATCTACTTAACCCTTACCACGCCAACGTCTGATATATCAGACATTTAACTTTCGTGCCCTCGCCGCCAACGTCTTATATATCAGACATAAATATCTAACCAATTTAACTCTATTTTTTCTTATCGTTATAGTACGTGACGACATATGCATACAATTTTCAGACTGTTTATACTTTAGTTAATCAAAAATATCAATTTCATAAAGTATTATAATGTTATTTTAATGATAAATTATTAAAAACAAAACCGTGTTGAATCGACTCATACTATTTTTTTTTTACTTGGACCCTCTGCGCCAACGTCTGATATATCAGACATTGGCGTTCCATTAGTGATGTTCCATTTCAATGTTCCTACCAAAACCAGAAATCTGGTACCTCAAAATAGAAACATTCAAAAATGTAAAAATTATACAGGTTTTTGTTTTGGGCATATTTTTTGTGTGTTACGAAATCTTGCCAAGTTTTACATTGGTTAAACTTGGTAAGATTTCGTAACACACAAAAAATATGCCCAAAACAAAAACCTGTATAATCCACTCGATAATAATGCAATCGAAAATAAAGACATACATTGATAAACGCTTTATTTTCGATTCATGTTTTGCATCAAAATTTGATTTGGTGGATTTGATTGATACTGGGTTTCATGATCAAATCCAGTAAATTGCATAGTATGTCACAACACTATAGCGACACGATCATGCATGAGTCTCGTACGCCAACGTCTGATATATCAGACACGGAAGTGACGTCAGAGGCGATAGATGTTTCTAGAACTACTTATTTAGTGTTGTACAATGAGGGTTGGAGATATCGATAAATTATGGAAGTACCCTGCAAAATTATGTTATTTACTGTGTTATGCTTTGCGTTGCTGTGTAGATTTATTACGTTAATAAATTAATGTTTATTGAAATATGACCACTGCAGAGGAGTTGATTAGGATTTTAGAAGGAACTGATGATGTTGAATTTGAAGTGTTCTTACATAATCAACAGGTAAGTTATAAAAAAATATAATATGTACTATAAAGCGTCCCAATCTAATGGTGCAACCATGGTTTGACACAATAAAGTGTTTGTAATTTTCTTTTTTTTTTTTAGAGGATTATTGGAATACGTAGATGTATTTACATTAGAAAAACTTACCGGTCATTATTGATATTTTTATTTCATGTAACTAAAATCATAACTACTATTATAAAGGCCAAAGTTTGTATGTATGGATGTTTGTTACTCTTTCACGTAAAAACTACTGAATGGATTTATGGATGTTTGTTACTCTTTCACGTAAAAACTACGGACGGAGTCGCGGGCGGCCGCTAGTAATAAAATAAAACCCAAGAAACTTAAAAAATAACTATAAATATTTTTTTCAAATGATTTATTTGTTACAAATTAATAATATCGATACTCAACATTGTCAGCACTAGTTAATCAACCAGTTATATTGCGGTGGCGTGTGGTGAACGTTTTTGACGAAAACTCGTGGCGTGGAAAGGGTTAATCGGGGGAGCTGCGTAAGAAACTCTTCGTTAAATAAAATATTTATTTATATATTAAGCTGAAGTCCATTTTTCATGGAAGGCTTTTAATACTTTTTGCTATATAGCACTATGAGTGCAAACCAAAATTCACGCAGGCGAAGTCGCTGCGGCCGCTAGAGCTATAACATCATAGCTCTAGCGGCAATATGATATGATACATATGTATGTATGTATGTATCATAGCATATTGTGATATTATGCTATCAAGCATTTGCCAAATGTTTCGAGAGCGAGGTATCTTTCATTATGCATGAGCGTGCGCACGGAGTCGAAACTAGTTTCGCAATGTTTTTTTTTTTTGTTGTAACTTGTAAGTATTTCTGACGTCATTTCATGTTAAATGTACCGGTTCGAAATAATAATACACCTCTTTTTGCAAAGCTTTAAACACGAGGTTTTAGATTGTGGTTAGACTACCTGGATAATTTTTTAATGTTGTAGTTTGGCCGGATTTATCGCTCTATAACCCGAAGGTTGCTGGTTGGCAATATATTTCGAGTGGCAACAATTATTATATACTTCTAGAAATTACTTTCACTGGTGAAACCTGCCATAGTAAAATGCTGACATTTATCTTAATTATTATTAATTCGCTTACTTGGCTGTAGTACTTACAAAAGAGGATTTTTTGTAAAGTCTTAGAATATCATGTTTAAAATACCTAACTATTTTAAAAGTCATCATTACGAGATTTTTCTTCATATAGGTAACTGCTAACACTAGTAATTCTTTAGATTTTTATGCAAATCGATTGTCAAATGTCTACATTACAATACATTCCAAATGCCTATACATATTTTTAATCTCTATTCTAGGCGCCTGAGTTTGACTGGAGCTCACAGACTAAAGGCTTGGTGCTGAGTTCCTTCTTCTACGGATATCTGATTACGCAGCTGCCGGGCGGCTGGCTCGCTACTAAAATAGGAGGTAACAGGTTTGTTCCATTTCTTGAACAATAAGCTTGCGATGCATTCAATATCTGAGTCAGTTATCTTTGAAAGAATTTTGCGGTCGTTGTATGGACTTTGATGCGTACGACGGACAATTTAATATAGATCTATCCTTTTTTACTAAGCAGGAATTGCCTACGGCTTAAGCATATTCTTTTAGTGGCTTCGAGCACAGTATAATGACATCTATTACCTATGTAGTATTCAGAAACTTTTTTGGCTTAAGTAAAATAATGTGATAATTTAATTATGAGGTGCCTGATTTCTTATGAAATAAAGCCCTATTGTCATAAGCCGCTGTAAATGCATGTCGTATTGCTTCCGAAAAAATCCCGCAATTATTCCGATACCGATATTAGCCGCCTTCAAAAAATGAGTCTCATACCTTGAGATTAGTGTGTATGTATTTTCGCAGATTTTTTCCTAACAATTAGTTTGACGTTCCAGGGTGTTCGCGATAGGCATCGGAGCCACTTCTTTGCTGACTTTACTGACTCCGCCATTGGCGTACACCAGTACTGGCCTTCTCATAGCTGTGAGGGTCATCGAGGGATTATTTGAGGTAAAAAACACATTTTGTTTTTTAATAATGATTGAATTTGAACTGTCCATGTCTCGCAAACGAGCAGCTTAGGCCTTGCTAGTGAATAAATAAATCCACCCTATAAATATTAACATCTAGTGCTGTTCAATTCAACATCAAATATATATATCGAGTTATAGGGAAGAATCACCTTACAGAAGAAATAGCACTTCGTTACTTTTGTGCTATGTTCTGCTGGGTAAGTAAGTGCGCCAGAGCTCAGTTGTTAAAGGCAGGCAACGCATCTTCGACCGTTGTGCGGTTGTTGATGTCTATGGGCAGCGGTGATCACTTACCATGAAGTGACTCTCTCCTTCAAAAAAAAATTGGCCAAGTGCGAGTCGGACTCCCGCACTGAGGGTTCCGTACAAATTCTATTTTTGACGTTTTAAAAAAACTACTGGATAGATTTCGTTCAAACTAATTTTCGTTGGTAGTTTTTATGGTAATGTACATTATATAATCATTTCAGATTTATCATCCTCTTATTTTAGAAGTTAGAGGGGGGGGACACACTTTTTTCCACTTTGGAAGGGTCTGTCACGCAAAGTATTCACTTTAGAAAAAAGTGACATTAGAAACCTTAATTTAACTTTTAAAGACCTATCCATAGATATCCCACACGTATATGTTCAATGAAAAAAAATATTTCGAGTTTCAGTTCTGACTATGGGGACCCCCCGCTTTTTTTATTATTTTTTATTTTCGTGTGATAACCTTGTTGCGGTTCACAGAATACATCTACTCACTAAGTTTCAACAGTATAGTACTTATAGTTTCGGAAAAAAGTGGCTGTGACAGACTGGCGGACAGACAGACAGACAGACAGACAGACATGACGAATCTATAAGGGTTCCGTTTTTTTGCCATTTTGGCTACGGAACCCTAAAAACTACAAATTGGTGGTCCTAAACCTGTTCTTTGGTCTCCAGCAAGATAATTATTTGAACTTCTTATTGTGGATGTGGAATTTTCCTGTCATACCTTTGTTACATTAAAGCTTTATTGTGTTTTATGATGATCCACTATAATGTACATTCCAGGGCGTGACGTACCCATGCATCCACGCGGTGTGGTCGCGCTGGGCGCCGGCGCAGGAGCGGGCGCGGCTGGCCACGTTCGCGTTCAGCGGCAGCTACGCCGGCACCGTCGTGTCCATGCCGCTCTGCTCGATGCTGGCGCACTACACCGGCTGGCCCAGCATCTTCTATGTATTCGGTGAGTTGTTACGCAGTTGCCATGCGGGAGCTCGGTGTCTTGCTTCACTCGGAGTCAAAGGAAACTTTAGGTGTTTAGTGGGTAATGAGGACCGTCAGACCTGAGCCCTACGTCTTTTACGTCTTCGATGAGTTATAGGCACCGTGCGTAGCGATGACTCTGCCATCTAGTGACTCATATTCGAAACTTTTACGCTAAATGTCAAATTTTACTGGCAAACCACAAAAAAAAAACGGGATTCTAGTGCACTCTATAGTTTCTGCACGGTACCTATAATCTGGCCACGTTCGCGTTCAGCGGCAGCTACGCCGGCACCGTGGTGTCCATGCCGCTCTGCTCGATGCTGGCGCACTACACGGGCTGGCCTGGCATCTTCTATGTATTCGGTGAGTTGTTACGCAGTTGCCACGCGTGAGTATTGCTGTCTCGCTACACTCAGGGTCCAAACAAACTGCAGGTGTTTAGTGGGTAATGAGATCCATCAGACCTGAGCCCTACGTCTTTTATATCTTCGATGAGTTTTATCTGGCCACGTTCGCGTTCAGCGGCAGCTACGCCGGCACCGTCGTGTCCATGCCGCTCTGCTCGATGCTCGCGCACTACACGGGCTGGCCCGGCATCTTCTATGTATTCGGTGAGTTGTTACGCAGTTGCCACGCGGGAGCATCGGTGTCTCGCTGGGTCGAAGGAAACTGCAGGTGTTTAGTGGGTGATGAGATCCGTCAGACCTGATCCCTACGTTTTTAGGGTTCCGTAGCCAAAATGGCAAAAAAACGGAACCCTTATAGATTCGTCATGTCTGTCTGTCTGTCTGTCCGCCAGTCTGTCACAGCCACTTTTTTCCGAAACTATAAGTACTATACTATTGAAACTTGGTGAGTAGATGTATTCTGTGAACCGCAACAAGGTTTTCACACGAAAATAGAAAAAAAATAAAAAGAGTGGGGGGTCCCCATAGTTAGAACTGAAACTGAAAATATTTTTTTTCATTGAACATATACGTGTGGGGTATCTATGGATAGGTCTTTAAAAATTATATTGAGGTTTCTAAGCTCATTTTTTCTTAAGTGAATACTTTGCGTGGCAGACCCTTCCAAAGTGGAAAAAAGTGTGTCCCCCCCCTCTAACTTCTAAAATAAGAGGATAATAAAACTGAAATAATTATATAATGTACATTACCATAAAAACTACCAACGAAAATTGGTTCGAACGAAATCTATTCAGTAGTTTTTTTAATACGTCAAAAATAGAATTTGTACGGAACCCTCAGTGCGGGAGTCCGACTCGCACTTGGCCAATTTTTTATGTCTTCGATGAGTTATAGGCACCGTGCGTAGCGATGACTCTGCCACCTCGTGACTCATATTACGCTAAATGTCGGTAATTCTACTGTCAAACCACGGAAAAACACGGTGCCTTATTCTGCCATCTAGTGACTCATATTCGAAACTTTTACGCTAAATGTCAAATTTTACTGGCAAACCACAGAAAAAAAACGGGATTCTAGCGCACTCTATAGTTTCTGCACGGTGCCAATAATCTGGCCACGGTCGCGTTCAGCGGCAGCTACGCCGCCGGCACCGTCGTGTCCATGCCGCTCTGCTCGATGCTGGCGCACTACACGGGATGGCCCGGCATCTTCTATGTATTCGGTGAGTTATTACGCAGTTGCCGCGCGGGAGCATCGGTGTCTCGCTGGGTCGAAGGAAACTGCAGGTGTTTAGTGGGTGATGAGATCCGTCAGACCTGATCCCTACGTTTTTTATGTCTTCGATGAGTTATAGGCACCGTGCGTAGCGATGACTCTGCCACCTCGTGACTCATATTCAAAACTTTTACGCTAAATGTCGGTAATTCTAATGTCAAAGCACGGAAAAAAATCGGGATTCTAGCGCACTCTTTAGTTTCTGCACGGTGCCTATAATCTGGCCACGTTCGCGTTCAGCGGCAGCTACGCCGGCACCGTGGTGTCCATGCCGCTCTGCTCGATGCTGGCGCACTACACGGGCTGGCCCGGCATCTTCTACGTATTCGGTGAGTTATTACGCAGTTGCCGGGCGGAAGTATCGGTGTCATGCTACACTCGGGGTCCGAGGAAACTGCAGGTGTTTAGTGGGTAATGAGATCCGTCAGACCTGAGCCCTACGTCTTTTATGTCTTCGATGAGTTATAGGCACCGTGCGTAGCGATGACTCTGCCACCTCTTGACTCATATTCAAAACTTTTACGCTAAATGTCGGTAATTCTCCTGTCAAACCACGGAAAAACACGGTGCCTTATTCTGCCATCTAGTAACTCATATTCGAAGCTTTTACGCTAAATGTCAAATTTTACTGGCAAACCACAGAAAAAAAATCGGGATTGTAGCGCACTCTATAGTTTCTGCACGGTGCCTATAATCTGGCCACGTTCGAGTCCAGCGGCAGCTACGCTGGAACCGTCGTGTCCATGCCGCTCTGCTCCATGCTGGCGCACTACACGGGCTGGCCCGGCATCTTCTATGTATTCGGTGAGTTATTACGCAGTTGCCGCGCGGGAGCATCGGTGTCTTCCCACACTCGGTGTCGAAGGAACCTGCAGGTGTTTAGTGGGTAATGTGATCCGTTAGACCTGAGCCCAACGTCTTTTATGTCTTCGATGAGTTATAGGCACCGTGCGTAGCGATGACTCTGCCACCTCTTGACTCATATTCAAAACTTTTACGCTAAATGTCGGTAATTCTCCTGTCAAACCACGGAAAAACACGGTGCCTTATTCTGCCATCTAGTGACTCATATTCGAAACTTTTACGCTAAATGTCAAATTTTACTGGCAAACCACAGAAAAAAAATCGGGATTCTAGCGCACTCTTTAGTTTCTGCACGGTGCCTATAATCTGGCCACGTTCGAGTCCAGCGGCAGCTACGCTGGAACCGTCGTGTCCATGCCGCTCTGCTCAATGCTGGCGCACTACACCGGCTGGCCCGGCATCTTCTATGTATTCGGTGAGTTATTACGCAGTTGCCGCGCGGGGGCATCGGTGTCTCCCTACACTCGAGGTCCGAGGAACCTGCAGGTGTTTAGTGGGTAATGAGATCCGACAGACCTGAGCCCTACGTCTTATATGTCTTCGATGAGTTATAATCTGGTCACGTTCGCGTTCAGCGGCAGCTACGCCGGCACCGTCGTGTCCATGCCGCTCTGCTCCATGCTGGCGCACTACACCGGCTGGCCCGGCATCTTCTATGTATTCGGTGAGCTATTACGCAGTTGCCACGCGCGAGCATCGGTGTCTTGCTACACTCCGGCTCGTATTAATAAATCGCACTCAACTCTGAGCTCGATCTTGAGTGCGAACTAGATGTATCATTCTCATACAAACAAAACAGCACCTCAAGTTCGCGCTCAAGTTCGAGCTCAGAGTTGAGTGCGATTTATTAATACGAGCCTCAGAGTCCAAGGAAACTGCAGGTGTTAGTAGGTAATAAGATCCCTCAGACCTGAGCCCTACGTCTTTTATATCTTCGATGAGTTATAATCTGGCCACGTTCGCGTTCAGCGGCAGCTACGCCGGCACCGTGGTGTCCATGCCGCTCTGCTCGATGCTAGCGCACTACACCGGCTGGCCCGGCATCTTCTATGTATTCGGTGAGTTATTACGCAGTTGCCGCGCGAGAGCATCGGTGCCTTTCTACACTCAGGCTCGTATTAATAAATCGCACTCAACTCTAAGCTCGATCTTGAGTGCGAACTACATATATGTATATGTCATTCTCACACAAAACAGCACCTCAAGTTCGCGCTCAAGTTCGAGCTCAGAGTTCAGTGCGATTTATTAATACGAGCCTCAGAGTCCAAGGAAACTGCAGGTGTTAGTAGGTAATGAGATTCGTCAGACCTGAGCCCTTCGTCTTATATGTCTTCGATGAGTTATAAGCTGGCCACGTTCGCGTTCAGCGGCAGCTACGCCGGCACCGTGGTGTCCATGCCGCTCTGCTCGATGCTGGCGCACTACACCGGCTGGCCCGGCATCTTCTATGTATTCGGTGAGTTATTACGCAGTTGCCACGCGGGAGCATCGGTGTCTCCCTACACTCGAGGTCCGAGGAACCTGCAGGTATTTGGTGAGTTATTACGCAGTTGCCAGGTGGGATCACTCGGGGACCAAGGAAACTGCAGGCAGGTGTACATAAGCATTGCCATAAGAGTTGCTGTGTGTTTCATTTCATACAATGAAACACACAGCAACTCAGTCTCACTCATCACGACCCTCAGTTATGAGGAATACGACGCAAGGAGGGGGAGGATGTGACATTTTCGCAGGGACGACATCGTTTCCAGGATTATTCTCAGGCCTAGCTAGCCCGCAGCTATAAAGCGTAAAAGCGTTGCTATAAAAAAAATCCTTAGACCGTCCATCGCGTCTCGGAAACAAAGTTAGATTATTGTCCACGAGATGAGAATTTGAGATCGAGATTTCGATCGAATAAAGCGATTGAGGTACTTATATGCCGATAATTAACTAGGAAAATATAATGGTTAGTCTGTATGAACAAAGTTTACTAAAAGCCTTGTCAATTACAAGATAAGGTAGTTTTTTTTATTGTTTTAAAACTGTATTTTCTCACCCTAACAGGAATAATGGGCTTGGTATGGACAACGATATGGTGGCTCGTCGTCAAGGATTCACCTGAGAAGGATCCGCATATAAGTCCGGCCGAATTGAAATACATACAGGTGAGATATTATTTTCTTTAATAAATATAGTTCTTTCAATCTAAAACATTTATTATGATTATCTTCATAAGAAAATTTAAATCAGTATCGTGCAATAAATTACCTTCTTAAAACGCCATCTATTGGAGCTTGCCGGAACTTTGAAGTGGCGTGCTTAAACTTTTGAAGGATGGAAATTCTTTGTTTTGAAGCTAGATAGCGCTTTATCGCAAAAACTCTGTTTGAGGATGAAAATTCTTTCTTTTAAAGCTAGATGGCGCTTAATCGCAAAAACTGTTTTAGGATGAAAATTCTTACTTTTGAAGTTAGATGGCGCTTTATCGCAAAAACTCCGTTTTTGTTATTTATATTATTTTTTAATGCAACATTCCAGGATTCACGAGGAACTCAAACGGTCGAAGGGTCCAAGATTCGACACCCGTGGAGAGCAATGCTGACGTCTGCACCGGTGTGGGCGATTGTGATGGCTCACTTCAGCGAGAATTGGGGCTTCTACACTATGCTCACATATCTACCTACATTCCTAATAGGTAAGAAATGGACCCGCTTGCGTTATGGTCAAGAAGTCGCAGATTCACAGTCATGTCTGTTTGTACTGGGTCTGGGTGTAATACCAATGTTGATTCTGACATCTGTAATACAAGTGCTTCAGCTACTAATCACGGAGTCAGATAAATGTATGTTTTGTTGTGAGATCTATATTTATTATTTACTAGCGGCCGCCCGCGACTCCGTCCGCGTGGATTTCGATTTCCAATATCCTATGTGTTATTCTGATGTATAAGCTATATTGTGGTAAAGTTTCATTCAAATCCATTCAGTAGTTTTTACGTGAAAGAGTTACAAACATCCATACATCGATACATCAATACATACATACATACAAACATTCGCCTTTATAATAGTGGTAGGATAGATATTGGAAAAACCAGAAACAAACTATTATAATTAATTTCTGTTATTATAAAACTTTATTTAACAGCTGGTTCTAAATAAGAAGTACAAGAAAAAGTACTACCTTCGACAACAGTCTTATGAAACAATACCCTTTTCTTATTCATACCGTTTTTTTACAAGCAAACATTTAAAATATAATAGCATAACTATTTTTATTTGAAAAGAAAACAACTCCACTTTATGTACCAAACAAAATCTATCTCTATTTCCAGACGCATTTGGGTTCAGAATCGAGCAGACGGGTTTCCTGGCTGCGGTGCCGTACTTGGCGATGGCTATAGTTCTCCAAGTTGCCGGGCACTTGGCCGACTGGCTTCTGAAGAGAAGAATATTATCCAGAACTAATATTAGGAAGTTGTTTAACTGCGGCGCGTTTATATCGCAGGTTGGTTACTTTTTTCTGCACACCTTCAGTTTGGAAGGTGAAAAACATGATTTTTTAATTATTAACAAAGAAAAATTCATCAGATCTCAGTTGGCTCAGGCGGGACTCGAAACCAGCGCCTCTAGAAAATGCTTAAAATAAATAAGGAAAAACTGTTTTTATGTTTACCAAACTTTATTCCTCTCTGGATCTAAATGAAGCTGTGTTTTGAAAACATAGCTTAACATGTATGTATAGAAAATGCTAAGATATATTTTGTTCGCCTCATTTTAGCTCCGTTAGCTGGTAACCGGTATTTTTCAATTTCTTTACAAAGATAAAAGAAGTTTTACAATTCGAGAACGGCGGTGCCTATTATATTACTTTTATGTGTTGGAAAAGAAAAATTATATTTTTAAACATGTAAATAAATAAGTAATAGATATTTATTGACAACCAGGTGGATCAATAATTTATGAATTTATGAATAATATTATAAATTCTATTAATTTCCAGACGGTGTTCACAATAGCGGCGGCGTACGCGACTTCGGCGACAATGTGTATCGTCTACCTCACCATAGCCGTCGGTCTCGGTGGATTCGCCTGGTCAGGATTTAGGTTGGTTCGATTGGTATATATTCCTTACAAGTTGATGGGTTGGTTAAAAGTAAAAGGTATGTCACTTCTTTCCAATCCAATCATGCGATGTCGCAGGAATCTTCACCAAATGAAAATAAATGTAGATTTGATAGATAAAGGTAACTATAAAAGATTCTATGTTTGTACATGGATGTCAGGAGTGCTTTTAATATCGATTTAATTCTGGTTGCGCTTATTATCATTAATTTACTTTTTACCAATTTTCATAACACTAAACTGGTCTTTTAAACTAAATCGAAAACCGTATTGTAAAGAAATTTATCATTCATTAAAAATCTTTCAGCTGTTTGTGTGTCTCTTGATATAAATAAATGAATATCATCTAGCGATTCCATAATAATTGTCAATATTCCAGCGTGAACCACCTGGACATCGCTCCCCCCCACGCCAGCGTGCTGATGGGCATCTCCAACACCATCGCCACGCTGCCCGGCATCGTCAGCCCGCCTCTAGCCGGCGCCATCGTCACTGACAAGGTAAAATATTATTTATCTTTATTATTCGTATTATAAATATTATATTAATATACTAGCGCCGCCCGCGACGCTAATATACTAATAATACGCGACTCCGTCCGCGTGAATTTCGGTTTCAAATAGCCTTAAGCCTTCCTCGTCAAATTGACAACACAAAAACATGTTTGCAAATCGAACCAGTAATGCTTGAGATTAGCACGTTCAAACTAACAAACAAACTCTTTAGCTTTATTTTAGGTTATTTAATAAGAGTAGAGAAGTTAATCATTTACTGAACAGTGGTAAAATAGATCCCATACAAGTCCAGATATAGCGTCCTAAAATAAAAATGGAAATATCATTGCCGTTGCAGGATCTATAAATAACTGAATCCCAAAATCGATTTTATAAAATTTAAACTTTTTTAAATCAATCGCTAAATAAATCATTACATTATATGTAATACAATTTACCAATAACTCATATTTTTTTTGTATGCCCAAGGGCATCCTTCCCAGCTTCTTCATACACATAGCTCTTGTGCTAGTCACAACAAAATATCTAGTCTAACTGACCTTTATCTTCTTTTATACATAGTTAGATCATACAATAAAAATAACATAAAAAACTCCCATTCCAGAGCGCAGAGCAATGGCGGATCGTATTTTTCATATCCAGCGCCATCTACCTCATCGGAGCGATAGTATACGGCGTCTTCTGTTCGGCGGAGCGGCAGTCGTGGGCGGCGGAGGCGGACTGCGATGCGACATTCGACACAGACGCCGGGTCCGTTACTACGCACGCTACATACGACAACAAGGCCTTGGACCATAACTCTGAGATGTAGGGAGAAAGAGAGTGAGATTGAAAGAGAGGAGATGAATGACATAGCTCAAATTGAAAGTTTTTTTTTTTGTTTTAAATAAGTCCGGCATGGCCATGGACCATGATCATAACTCTGAGATGTAGACGAGAAAAAGAGAGGGAGATGGCAGGAGATGAGATGAATGACATGGCTCAAATTAAAAATAGTTTTTTTTTAGACAGCTCCGCAATGGCCGTTTTTCATGATCATAACTCTGAGATTTAGAGAGAGAGATAGTATACGGCGTCTTCTGTTCGGCGGAGCGTCAGTCGTGGGCGGCGGAGGCGGACTGCGATGCGACATTCGACACAGACGCCGGGTCCGTTACCACACACGCTACATACGACAACAAGGCCTTGGACCATAACTCTGAGATGTAGAGAGGAAGAGAGTGAGATTGAAAAGAGAGGAGATGAATGACATAGCTCAAAGTTAAAGTGTTTTTTTTTTGTTTTAAACAGGTCCGGCATGGACTATGATCATAACTATGAGATGTAGAGAGATGGGAGAAAGAGAGTGACGTGGCAGGAGATGAGATGAATGACATAGATCAAATTAAAAGTTTTTTTTTTTTGTTTTAAACAGTTTCGGAATGGCCTTTGACCACGACCATGACTCTGATATGTAGAGAGAGGGACAAGCGAAAGAGAGTGAGATTGAAAAAGAGGGGGATTGACGTGGCAAGTAGCTCAAATTAAAAGTAGTTTTTTTAACAGCTCTGACAAGGATCGTAGAGTGAAAAAAGAGAAACATGAGAACGAGAGTGAGGTTTAAAAAATGGAATAGGCCGCGTGTAAATTGTAATGGATTTAATTAAGACGAGCTTCCTATTTGAAATAAGATGTTGTATAACAACTCGAAGATGTAAAATAGTAAGGAAGATATACCGTTGCATGCAATGAGATTTTCAAGTTCAGTTGTCCTGTGATTTTTCAATTCTTATAGTTCTTTCACGCAACTTCAAAAAGGAGGGTTCGTGTTTCGATCATCCATTGTTTTTATTAAAATGAGAATATTGGAAAACAATACGAAGAGTTGAAAAGAGAAAGACATGCCGTATTATTGGAATAAACGGGCCAATAATTCTGTTGTTGAAACTATTATATATTTTTTTCCTTTTTGAGTATTTTGGATCTGAAATGGCTATGATTGGCTCGTGAATATCTGGAGAGAGAAGCCTTTGTAATGGCTCAAATTAATAAGTTAGAATTTTTTGTTTAGGAAAATTATCACAAACTTTATGGAAGGAAATGATAACAAAAACGATAATACTGTGGTGTCTAAATTACTTTCGATTACATCTATTTTATCCGGCTGCCGCAGAAAGGTAGAAAATGTATTTTTTTATTTTAACTTTAGTGTAATTTTAAGTAATTTTAAGCTCATGGACATACTTTTTTTTAAGATTTGAAACTTATTTCGAACGCTTAACATTTTGTTTTATTGTGAAATAAGCATCTTCAACCAAGAAACTTGGTATTATTTCTGGTGTTATTTATGCAATTAAGGCAAAGGAATAAATTTTTATCCTTTTCGATTTATAACTTATTTCTTAAAAATTTCAAAATAAATTTCTTGGGTAATTTGCTTCTTTCTTGTATGTATCTGTGATCTTGTATAAATTAAATTCATGTAAAATACCTCGCAATTATATTCGTGTGATTTTATAACGTACTGTGTATATTATGTTGGTAATACGTGTTATTTAGGATAATAAGAATCAATATCAGACTTTATTATTTTGTAAACAACCTTTTCTATAATCATTGTCGCATATTCTGCTACATCAATATTACTCAACAAATCATAGTTATCAATATAATTTTCTTGTAGCGCCATCTAGTTTCAAACTATGTTAAATTTTAATTAAGACAACCAATTTCATTTCTTTGTTTTTGTAAATATACTTGCTAGTTGATGTAAGCCAATATTATTGTTCATTTCAGCTAAAATGATCATGATGAGGCAAACAAAATCAAAATCGTCATTATGCTAAAGTAATAAGACCCTACGGAATCAAAACTCGTGGAACTTATTGCCTTGAAATAAAGTTGAATTTCGTATAAGAAGTACACCTGTCACAGAGATCATCTTACGTGTATGGACTAGACAGTAGAGTAGTAGTAACATCAAACCATTTCCCAAAGTGTCGTCTCGCACAGATTTGTATTGATCGATTATAAGATGATTTAAGTTTGTATTGTGTCATCACTCATTACAGTTTCATGTATGTAAATAGTTTGTACCATTGTGTTAGTTTAATAAACAAAATCCGATGAATTTTCGTATCTACGCTACGGCAGTATTAACAATGTTCTGTTAAATATAATTCGTGTTAGACGTAAGATATACTATTTTCATGTATGGAGAGATTATATCTTGAAATGTTGTTAGAAAGTGTATTTTGTACATGTGATTTTATAAATTATGTCATTAAAATTATTATGCTTATTTTGGTGTATTTTATTTGCTGTCACAATAAGAAATATAATAATGTATTCCCATAAAGGCATGTTTATGAAGCTGCTGGATTTTCTGAATCAAGGGTTAAGACGAGAGTTGTAGAAACTAGCGCTGCCAATTAATTGTAGCGATTATTTAAATAAAGATCTGAAAAAAAAACTTCATACTGAGTGTTGAGAAAGTTTAAGAAAGTTGTGTATAGCGCCATCTATTGACGCGAACCTAAACTATTTCTTATAAATAGAAACTGCAAGATTTACATAACAATTTTCAAATAAATCTTATAAGAATATCACTACATTGTATAAAACAAAGTCGCTTTTTCTGTCCCTATGTGTGTTGTATGTCCCTATGAACGCTTAAATCTTTAAAACTACGCAACGGATTTTGATGCGGTTTTTTTTAAATAGTTAGAGTAACTCATGAGGATGGTTTTTATGTACAATATCATCCATTAAATAGTGGACAAGTACCACGGGCGAAGCCGGGGCGGGCCGCTAGTATATTATAAGCTCCAATGTAATTACACGTTAAATAGTAACTACCTGACTACTATTTTACCTTCCGAATTATGTTTATTTATTCACCTTAAAAATAATTGTCCACCAATGATTGTCGACTATTTTATGGTAATTAATGCATATTTATTTCTGAATTACTTGTAGAATATATAGTTATTATAAATAATATTTACGTTTAAAATTTGACGTTTAAAATTGAATTGAAAACAATCTTTCTTATTGAAACCGGAAGTGTCTTAAATATTAACACTAAATATCATTGTGGGGGGGGTTTTAATAGCCAAATTATTTTTTATTAATTTTTAAGTTAATAAAAAAAATATAATAAATAAAATATTAATTCAAAATAATTATTGAAAAGATTTTACATCATTTGTAGGACACCGGATGTTACACGAGAAAATCGATCTCCAATTTGATATTTCAAACTAAAATTGTAATCAATATATTTTAAAAAGCAGAAATATATTTAACAAAATTATTCTACAATTTACAATAAATTAATCCTTTAAGAAATTATTGAAATATTAGCATATCCGCCGAAAACTTTTCTGCCCCGATTTGACGTCACTACCGGCGCTCGCTCGCTGGCGCCCGTTTGTCGGCAAGTATAAAAGAGAAGCCGCCACTTTGAAAACGCCGCTTTTCGCCTGGACTTCTCGACGAACGAATCGCGTGCGTCAAGTTGATTATTATTGTGATTTGTGATTGAATCTTGATCAAAATGGAGAAAAGTAACGACATGACGTACAAATTATTGGACCTGATGCAGAAGACAGGATACCCCATCGTGCAGCACAATGGGCAGAGGAAATTCGGACCACCGCCGGATTGGACCGGGCCTCCCCCGCAGAAGGGCTGCGAAGTCTTCGTCGGTAAGCTACCGAGGGAAATCTTCGAAGACGAGCTCGTCCCAGTCTTCTCGAAAGTTGGGAAAATATACGAGATGCGGCTCATGATGGACTTCTCCGGCTCGAATAGGGGTTACGCTTTCGTGACGTACACCCACCGCGGGGACGCCTTCCGAGCTGTGAAAGAGCTGAACGGGTACGAGATCAGGGCCGGGCGGCACATCGGCGTGGTAAAGTCTGTGGACAACTGCCGGTTGTTCGTGGGCTGTATTCCGAAGAATAAGACGAAGGAGGAGATAGTTGAAGAGTTGACGAAGCGCGTGTCTGGGATTGTCGACGTGATTCTGTACAAGAACTGCTACGACAGGAGGCTGAACCGAGGGTTCGCGTTTGTGGAGTTTACGTCGCACCGCGCGGCGGCGATGGCGAGGCGCGCGCTGGTGCCCGGCTGCGTGAAGATATGGGACCAGGAGCTCATGGTGGACTGGGCTGAGCCGGAACCAGACGTCGATGACGAACAAATGCAAAGGGTATGTATAACTTTATAACATCGTTGTTACCTTCGTTTATTTTTCTAACTTTTTAAATGCTGATGCGAATATTTTTATCTTTGCGATTGTTTTGAAACTTTATTCGGATCAAGTGTCTGGCCCAGCTGTTGTATTGTTTATATAAGGTTTTGTTACTAATCACTTCTATGGTCCTTTCATATGGCATACCCACCTGCAACTTATATAACTTTTCTATTGCAGGTAAAAGTGCTCTATGTAAGGAACTTCTTAATAAGAACAACTCCCGAAACGATTCAGTCGGAATTTGAAAAAGCTATTCAAACTAAAATCGAAAGAGTGAAAAAGATATACGATTATGCTTTTATTCATTTTTACCAGCGAGAGCATGCTGAGCTAGCGATGTCGAAATTACAAAATGCAGAAATTGATGGCAGTGCAATTGAGATTAGATGGGCTAAGCCAGTTGACCGCGAATTGTATCGTATACAGAAGTTGAACCGTGGCAATGCAAAATTCAACAATGGTCTTGACTTTACACAGACGCTTTTGCTATACCAACGCCACCTGGAAAAAAAAGAATATGCAAATTCTCCGAAGGATGATGAAGGCATCGGATCAGCCTGTGCGGGTGAATCGTCCTGTGAATCTCCAACTGATATGAAGCCATGCATCACTCAAACTAGACCAGTAACACCTAAAGAAAACTTCCCAATGGCTCCATTGAAGCTGGAATCAATGTGCAAAAGGTAGTCTTTTTTTTTTTATTTGAATGTTATCTGATTTTTCTTCATTGAATGTTAAGTAGTTTGTTATGTACTCTGAAAGGATTCTTTTATAGATATGTAACTAAAATTAAAATAAAGTATAGTAAAAACTAAAAAAAAAACTAGCTTTAGGTAATAAAATTAGTTATTTTTCAACAGTTGCACTTAATATTAATATTAAATTTTAATTCCACCAGTATATTAATAATATAATATCTGTTCCAGATATTCATGGGCTCTTCCAGTATACGACTACCAGAAATACTCCGACCCATCTGGAGCTGAAGTGTGGGTAGGCAGAGTGGAGTTGCCATATGTGGGATTACCGTTACTGGCCTCCCCACGACGCATCGGACCGCTGGTGACACGAATGTGCCTCTCCATACAGCAAGCACATGTGGAGGCAGCTGAGATTGCATTGCACCATATCAAGGTATTTTTTTCGATAAAACACCTTTTTATAGTGATGGTGATATGATCAGTAAACTTTATAACATGTTTTTCTATTTTGAATATTTTAAAATAGAAAACTGTTTTCGACACCAGTTACAAAGATCGCTTAACTTAAACTAAGTTTTGAGGTCAAATCAAATGTGAAAAATTTTGGTGACTTTTGTAATTCCACGTACTTGAAATGGGATCACCTACCCAAAATAAATGTTTTGGCTTTGTTCAGATTTCAGATTATGTAGATGGTTTAAGAGAAGTTTACAAATAATCAGTTGAGCAGTTTTTAATTCATTATTTGTGCATAGGGAAGCATTTACCGGAATGCTAGTAGTATCTACTTAAAAACGTCTCGTGAATTGTGAAATTAACTCTCTTTTTTTTATTGCAGGCCCTTCGTACAGACTTGATCCAACAGTCTTCTCCAACGCCAGTTCAGCCTGTGTACCCGTGCAGCACTCAAATCCCTGTCCCACAGATGCCGAGCTACACTCCTCTGCCATATGACTACATGAACATCTATCGACCTCAGCCTTTGCCAATGACTGTACCGTCAATCTGGCGAACAGTATAAATTCATAGAATTAGAATATTGAAAATTACACCCAATTCTTGATAGAATAGGGTGGGATTTTCTATATGTTAAACTAGATGTAAGCTTAGAAACTAAACTTACAATAATGGATATTGTAAGTGGTTTCTGTTAGATCTTACTTAAAGTATCTATATTGATGTATAACACTTGTTTTTTCTCGTTCACAAATGTTTATTTAATGTTACCTCTTTGTTACATAAGTTGACTTATCTTATTAGTTTTATTTTTTTTTCTTATTTTGACAAAATTTGAATTTCAAGTAACATTAGTTTATACTTTTTTGACCAATTCAAAGTATTGGACGCGCTATTATAGTTTCTCATTTTTCTAATTGGACATAGATATTTACTAATTTGTGCTTTGTACTTAACCAATTGGGTTATAAGCATTATTGATATTCCTGTTGATTTTGACGTTTTTCGATTTTTAATTTTGTTAATTCTTAATGGCACTATTTACTTCGGTAAAGCCCGCCTTTTCGTACTTGCTTGTGCTTATACCTTGTATATTCAGAGAGAAGTACGCACTGACAGTTTCGTAATGTTCGAATTTGTTTGGAATTACCTAGTAGAAATAAGACAATAAATGCAATTTACTCAAAGAAATGTTTTTTTTTTCACACTATTCCTTATACTTGCTTACAGTTGTTTGTTTGAAAATAATCAACACCATGTGATGATTACTTTTACTTGTTTGAAAATGGATAAGTTTCTTGTGACTACGACTTTTATTAACTGTCATCTAGGTATTACCCTCAAGGTAATTTGCATTGGATAATGGCAAAGGTAATTTGGTACATAATAGGTAGGTAAAACAAAGAAATAATAAATATGAAACTACTTTTATATTTCTAAAATATATTCGGCAAAATTTACAAATGTCATTGTAAAAAGGTTTCAGTAGTTCTAGTTAAAATCGACACTTTAGGTGCGTCCAAACGTATCGTTGCACGTTCCAATGTTTAATTAAAATGAGTGAGTATGTAAGTTCGATATTGAATATAAGAGTACAGGTGCTATATTAAATGTCATTACAAAACAGTTTAACTATTATTTAGTACTAATAAAAATCTATGTCATGACGATGTTTTATTTGCTTCCAAACATTCTGGAGCGCGTTCCATTTGAGAACACTTGCATAGAGGCACGCAGGGCGAGCCAGCTTCCTTCCTCAGGTAGCCAGGCTTGCAGGTGCAACGGGGTAGGCAAGGCTCCTCGGGGTCACAGGCATAGAACGCAGATATAGTGAAGCATAGGTCCGGCGGGCACGACGTTGTGCATGAGAATATCTCATTGGGGTCGTAGCAATTGATGTCTGTAGGAGAAAAAGGTTTCTGAATAGGTGTAGACGTGTTTCATTAATATTAATTATACTCTGTCCACTTTATGAAGCGTCTTTTGACAGCTCACGCCCATGAAAGTTCGCATTGTTTTCGTTTAATTTTCGAAAAAAGAATATTGTTCTTCATGGACGGTTACTGCCATGCCAGTGATGTGCTACGAAAAACGATTAGAACGATTGTGCCCCCGATTACAAATAATCGATAGAAATAAATGCTATGAATAAATCTAAACTTCTTCATAACATGTTCTTAAGGTATAATGTATATTTTACATAGAAAGGTAACAACATTTGGATTAAATTTTATTTTACTAATATGACTTACTTGTTTTATATTTAATTTATAAACTCAAGTATATGGATTTATATATAGTATATATATTTGTTTACAATACATCTAAGAGAATGTTTAATCAAAACGCATGTTTATCGATATCGGTTATTTTTTACGTACCTAAGTCGAATAATGATAATAGTACAATCGGATTGTTGACACATTTGAGATACTTTAGGACATCACCAATGTTGTCAATCGGCGACCTGTCAAAAGACGCTTCATATAGTGGACAGAGTTAATTGTTATTTAATTTGTAAGGTTATACGTCAAAACTGTATTTCAGATCGCAATTTTAATTCAACAGTAATTAGTTGCTTGAAATCGTTAAGCTTAGTGGAACTTTCACTCGAATGTTCCGCTCGTCCGGGGAAGTACTTCCACCTTACAGAAGACCAGTCTAACATTGTTTGTGACCTCAGTGAAGTATCTACCTTAGCATTTCGTAACTGTTGTGCTATGTTTCTGCTGGTGATTAAGGTCACCAGGGGTGTCTTAAAGGCAGGCAAGATACTAATAATATTAAAAAGAAGACATATATGCAGTTTCTAATTTGTGCCTTGTAAATAAAGCTCAGGGGTAGGACACTTCCATACAAAATACTTTTTAGCAAAACAAAACAGCGCCATCTCATATCGCAATCCGACAATAATTAGTTATTTAATGTAACGACAGATGGAGGCACTAACGATAATTCATAAATTAATTTATATTTTTATTTTAAGTATTTATAATTATGAAGATAAAGTATATTTTTAAAACGTTTTTGATATTTTTAAGCTTAGACATAAATTGTGTAATCATTAATATTGCTGTGGCAGCACTGAACGGTTAAAAAACAAAGATTTTGAAAGTACTGGATGAAGGGAATAATTTGTCCGATTTTCTGACCTTTTTCTACTTATTATCACGTGTGATAGAGCAAGATACCAGAAACCCGACTGTAGTCGTCTAAATATCATTATGACGTGGATGGAACTAGGGATTCCAGTAGGAATCTAGGGATTCCAGGGATTCCAGAACTAGGGAATCTGATGACATTTTTGAACCCCTTTTAGGAAAACCTATTAGATATTTTAGACCTATCCGATGACCTCACCCGAAAAGGTCAAGGACGAGGTCGACTCTTTATCTGCATTAAAAATCAATTCAGTTTCGGTCACAACTTTATAAAGCTAGATACTGTGTTTATGGGTGCTAAAAAAATCCTAGGTTGGGACGACCATAGAGATTGGCAGCGGTGGCCTACGATAGGCTAATGATGATGAGTGCCAAACAGAAAACCCCAAAATAACAACAGTTTCGCAAAGAGAAACGAAACTTTAACCCTTACCACGCCAACGTCTGATATATCAGACATTTAACTTTCGTGCCCTCGCCGCCAACGTCTTATATATCAGACATAAATATCTAACCAATTTAACTCTATTTTTTCTTATCGTTATAGTACGTGACGACATATGCATACAATTTTCAGACTGTTTATACTTTAGTTAATCAAAAATATCAATTTCATAAAGTATTATAATGTTATTTTAATGATAAATTATTAAAAACAAAACCGTGTTGAATCGACTCATACTATTTTGTTTTTACTTGGACCCTCTGCGCCAACGTCTGATATATCAGACATTGGCGTTCCATTAGTGATGTTCCATTTCAATGTTCCTACCAAAACCAGAAATCTGGTACCTCAAAATAGAAACATTCAAAAATGTAAAAATTATACAGGTTTTTGTTTTGGGCATATTTTTTGTGTGTTACGAAATCTTGCCAAGTTTTACATTGGTTAAACTTGGTAAGATTTCGTAACACACAAAAAATATGCCCAAAACAAAAACCTGTATAATCCACTCGATAATAATGCAATCGAAAATAAAGCGTTTACATTGATAAACGCTTTATTTTCGATTCATGTTTTGCATCAAAATTTGATTTGGTGGATTTGATTGATACTGGGTTTCATGATCAAATCCAGTAAATTGCATAGTATGTCACAACACTATAGCGACACGATCATGCATGAGTCTCGTACGCCAACGTCTGATATATCAGACACGGAAGTGACGTCAGAGGCGATAGATGTTTCTAGAACTACTTATTTAGTGTTGTACAATGAGGGTTGGAGATATCGACAAATTATGGAAGTACCCTGCAAAATTATGTTATTTACTGTGTTATGCTTTACGTTGCTGTGTAGATTTATTACGTTAATAAATTAATGTTTATGGAAATATGACCACTGCAGAGGAGTTGATTAGGATTTTAGAAGGAACTGATGATGTTGAATTTGAAGTGTTCTTACATAATCAACAGGTAAGTTATAAAAAAATATAATATGTACTATAAAGCGTCCCAATCTAATGGTGCAACCATGGTTTGACACAATAAAGTGTTTGTAATTTTCTTTTTTTTTTTAGAGGATTATTGGAATACTTAGATGTATTTACATTAGAAAAACTTACCGGTCATTATTGATATTTTTATTTCATGTAACTAAAATCATAACTACTATTATAAAGGCCAAAGTTTGTATGTATGGATGTTTGTTACTCTTTCACGTAAAAACTACTGAATGGATTTATGGATGTTTGTTACTCTTTCACGTAAAAACT
Organism: Nomophila noctuella; assembly: GCA_958496325.1. Lineage (NCBI taxonomy): Eukaryota > Metazoa > Arthropoda > Insecta > Lepidoptera > Crambidae > Nomophila > Nomophila noctuella. The sequence continues at coordinate 5,902,351 of OY292487.1, read as the reverse complement.
ACGGACGGAGTCGCGGGCGGCCGCTAGTAATAAAATAAAACCCAAGAAACTTAAAAAATAACTATAAATATTTTTTTCAAATTATTTATTTGTTACAAATTAATAATATCGATACTCAACATTGTCAGCACTAGTTAATCAACCAGTTATATTGCGGTGGCGTGTGGTGAACGTTTTTGACGAAAACTCGTGGCGTGGAAAGGGTTAAAAAAATTGGTACCAATTTCGTTTGGGAATATTTTATCAAATAAAAGGACATGTCCATAAATGTATGGACAAAAAACCCAGAATCGACAGGAATGAAATGTATACCAGTGGATTGGCATTGAAATGTAATGTAATGTTATCAAGGGGGCAACCCTGAAATCGTTATAGTATAGGAGCTAGAAGCTAAATAAAATAAGGAAAAAATTCGTTCAAAACAATAATAAAATAAGTTTACGTCATGTTGTGACTTATTATGACGTTGTTTTAATGTTCTATCACTTGTGATAATTATCATCATCATCTTTCAAAAGCAACAGCAACCTAATATCAACATCATATTAAATCACATCATAACAAACACTCTGTTTTTTGAATATTTTTTTCTTATGGCCCATAGATACTTCAATCGTTACAGTACTGTGTGTATTATTGGTAATTCTGTGGCTAAAGATTGCAAATATAAAAATAGTTGGTATAGTATAGGAGCAAAGAGCCATGTTGTAGGTGAGAATATCGTTGTTATTATGTTGCTGTTGCTTGTGAAATGTGTTGCTGATAATCATCACAAGTGAAACAACATTAAAACAACGTCATAATAAGTCACAACATGACGTAAACTTTGTTTAGAACGATTTTTTTCCTTATTTTATTTTGCTCCTAGCTCCTATACTATAACGATTTCAGGGTTGCCCTCTTGGTAACATTATATTATATTCCAATGTCAATCCACTGGTATACCTTTCATTCCTGTCTAATCTGGGTCATTTTTTGGACATCACCTTTCATAAAACTGCAAATATCTCGAAAACTATGCGTCGTACGTAAAATCTGATGACATTTTTGAACCCCTTTTAGGAAAACCCATTAGATATTTTAGCCCTATCCCATGACCTCACCCAAAAAGGTCAAGGACGAGATCAACTTTTAATCTGCATTAAAAATCAATTCAGTTTCGATGACAACTTTATAAAGCTAGATAGGTATTATGTTTATGGGTGCTAAAAAAATCCTAGGTTGGGACGACCATAGAGATTGTCAGCAGTGGCCTACGTTAGGCTGATGATGATGAGTGCCAAACAGAAAACCCCAAAATAACAACAGTATCACAAAAAAAACGAAACTTTAAAAAAATTGGTACGAATTTCGTTTTGGAATATTTTATCAAATAAAATTTCATAAAACTGCAAATATCTCGAAAACTATGCGTCGTACGTAAAATCTGATGACATTTTTGAACCCCTTTTAGGGAAACCCATTAGATATTTTAGCCCTATCCGATGACCTCACCCAAAAAGGTCAAGGACGAGGTCAACTTTTTATCTGCATTAAAAATCAATTCAGTTTCGGTGACAACTTTATAAAGCTAGATACTATGTATATGAGTGCTAAAAAATCCTAGGTTGGGAGTTGGGACGACCATAGAGATTGTCAGCGGTGGCCTACGTTAGGCTGATGATGATGAGTGCCAAACAGAAAACCCCAAAATAACAACAGTATCGCAAAAAGAAACGAAACTTTTAAAAAATTTGTTCCAATTTCGTTTGGGAATATTTTATCAAATAAAATTTCATAAAACTGCAATATCTCGAAAACTATGCGTCGTACGTAAAATCTGATGACATTTTTGAACCCCTTTTAGGAAAACCCATTAGATATTTTAGCCCTATCCGATGACCTCACCAAAAAAGGTCAAGGACGAGGTCAACTTTTTATCTGCATTAAAAATCAATTCAGTTTCGGTGACAACTTTATAAAGCTAGATACTATGTATATGAGTGCTAAAAAATCCTAGGTTGGGAGTTGGGACGACCATAGAGATTGTCAGCGGTGGCCTACGATAGGCTGATGATGAGTGCCAAACAGAAAACCCCAAAATAACAACAGTTACGCAAAGAGGAATGAAACATTAAAAAACTTGGTACCAATTTCGTTTGGGAATATTTTATCAAATAAAATTTCATAAAACTGCAAATATCTCGAAAACTATGCGTCGTACGTAAAATCTGATGACATTTTTGAACCCCTTTTAGGAAAACCCATTAGATATTTTAGCCCTATCCGATGACCTCACCAAAAAAGGTCAAGGACGAGGTCAACTTTTTATCTGCATTAAAAATCAATTCAGTTTCGGTGACAACTTTATAAAGCTAGATACTATGTATATGAGTGCTAAAAAATCCTAGGTTGGGAGTTGGGACGACCATAGAGATTGTCAGCGGTGGCCTACGATAGGCTGATGATGAGTGCCAAACAGAAAACCCCAAAATAACAACAGTTACGCAAAGAGGAACGAAACATTAAAAAACTTGGTACCAATTTCGTTTGGGAATATTTTTTAAAATAAAATTTCATAAAACTGCAATATCTCGAAAACTAATCGTCGTACGTAAAATCTGATGACATTTTTGAACCCCTTTTAGGAAAACCCATTAGATATTTTAGCCCTATCCCTATCCGATGACCTCACCCAAAAAGGTCAAGGACGAGGTCAACTTTTTATCTGCATTAAAAATCAATTCAGTTTCGGTGACAACTTTATAAAGCTAGATACTATGTATATGAGTGCTAAAAAATCCTAGGTTGGGAGTTGGGACGACCATAGAGATTGTCAGCGGTGGCCTACGATAGGCTGATGATGAGTGCCAAACAGAAAACCCCAAAATAACAACAGTTACGCAAAGAGGAACGAAACTTTAAAAAACTTGGTGCCAATATCGTTTGGGAATGTTTTATCAAATAAAATTTCATAAAACTGCAAATATCTCGAAAACTATGCGTCGTACGTAAAATCTGATGACATTTTTGAACCCCTTTTAAGAAAACCCATTAGATATTTTAGCCCTATCCGATGACCTCACCAAAAAAGGTCAAGGACGAGGTCAACTTTTTATCTGCATTAAAAATCAATTCAGTTTCGGTGACAACTTTATAAAGCTAGATTCTATGTATATGAGTGCTAAAAAATCCTAGGTTGGGAGTTGGGACGACCATAGAGATTGTCAGCGGTGGCCTACGATAGGCTGATGATGAGTGCCAAACAGAAAACCCCAAAATAACAACAGTATCGCAAAAAGAAACGAAACTTTTAAAAAATTTGTTCCAATTTCGTTTGGGAATATTTTATCAAATAAAATTTCATAAAACTGCAATATCTCGAAAACTATGCGTCGTACGTAAAATCTGATGACATTTTTGAACCCCTTTTAGGAAAACCCATTAGATATTTTAGCCCTATCCGATGACCTCACCCAAAAAGGTCAAGGACGAGGTCAACTTTTTATCTGCATTAAAAATCAATTCAGTTTCGGTGACAACTTTATAAAGCTAGATATATATACTATGTATATGAGTGCTAAAAAAATCCTAGGTTGGGAGTTGGGACGACCATAGAGATTGTCAGCAGTGGCCTACGTTAGGCTGATGATGATGAGTGCCAAACAGAAAACCCCAAAATAACAACAGTATCGCAAAAAGAAACGAAACTTTTAAAAAATTTGTTCCAATTTCGTTTGGGAATATTTTATCAAATAAAATTTCATAAAACTGCAAATATCTCGAAAACTATGCGTCGTAAGTAAAATCTGATGACATTTTTGAACCCCTTTTAGGAAAACCCATAAGATATTTTAGCCCTATCCGATGACCTCACCCAAAAAGGTCAAGGACGAGGTCAACTTTTTATCTGCATTAAAATCAATTCAGTTTCGGTGACAACTTTATAAAGCTAGATACTATGTATATGAGTGCTAAAAAATCCTAGGTTGGGAGTTGGGACGACCATAGAGATTGTCAGCGGTGGCCTACGATAGGCTGATGATGAGTGCCAAACAGAAAACCCCGAAATAACAACAGTTACGCAAAGAGGAACGAAACATTAAAAAACTTGGTACCAATTTCGTTTGGGAATATTTTATCAAATAAAATTTCATAAAACTGCAATATCTCGAAAACTATGCGTCGTACGTAAAATCTGATGACATTTTTGAACCCCTTTTAGAAAAGCCCATTAGATATTTTAGCCCTATCCGATGACCTCACCCAAAAAGGTCAAGGACGAGGTCAACTTTTTATCTGCATTAAAAATCAATTCAGTTTCGGTGACAACTTTATAAAGCTAGATACTATGTATATGAGTGCTAAAAAATCCTAGGTTGGGAGTTGGGACGACCATAGAGATTGTCAGCGGTGGCCTACGATAGGCTGATGATGAGTGCCAAACAGAAAACCCCAAAATAACAACAGTTACGCAAAGAGGAACGAAACATTAAAAAACTTGGTACCAATTTCGTTTGGGAATATTTTATCAAATAAAATTTCATAAAACTGCAAATATCTCGAAAACTATGCGTCGTACGTAAAATCTGATGACATTTTTGAACCCCTTTTAGGAAAACCCATTAGATATTTTAGCCCTATCCGATGACCTCACCCAAAAAGGTCAAGGACGAGGTCAACTTTTTATCTGCATTAAAAATCAATTCAGTTTCGGTGACAACTTTATAAAGCTAGATACTATGTATATGAGTGCTAAAAAATCCTAGGTTGGGAGTTGGGACGACCATAGAGATTGTCAGCGGTGGCCTACGATAGGCTGATGATGAGTGCCAAACAGAAAACCCCAAAATAACAACAGTTACGCAAAGAGGAACGAAACTTTAAAAAACTTGGTGCCAATTTCGTTTGGGAATATTTTATCAAATAAAATTTCATAAAACTGCAAATATCTCGAAAACTATGCGTCGTACGTAAAATCTGATGACATTTTTGAACCCCTTTTAGGAAAACCCATTAGATATTTTAGCCCTATCCGATGACCTCACCCAAAAAGGTCAAGGACGAGGTCAACTTTTATCTGCATTAAAAATCAATTCAGTTTCGGTGACAACTTTATAAAGCTAGATACTGTGTATATGGGTGCTAAAAAATCCTAGGTTGGGACGACCATAGAGATTGTCAGCAGTGGCCTACGTTAGGCTGATGATGATGAGTGCCAAACAGAAAACCCCAAAATAACAACAGTATCGCAAAGAGAAACGAAAGGTTAAAAAAATTGGTACCAATTTCGTTTGGGAATATTTTATCAAATAAAATTTCATAAAACTGCAAATATCTCGAAAACTATGCGTCGTACGTAAAATCTGATGACATTTTTGAACCCCTTTTAGGAAAACCCATTAGATCTGCATTAAAAATCAATTCAGTTTCGGTGACAACTTTATAAAGCTAGATACTGTGTATATGGGTGCTTAAAAATCCTAGGTTGGGACGACCATAGAGATTGTCAGCAGTGGCCTACGCTACGATAAAAAGTTGACCTCGTCCTTGACCTTTTTGGGTGAGGTCATCGGATAGGTCTAAAATATCTAATGGGTTTTCCTAAAAGGGGTTCAAAAATGTAATCAGATTTTACGTGCGACGCATAGTTTTCGAGATATTTGCAGTTTTATGAAATTTTATCTGATAAAATATTCTCAAACGAAATTTATAAAATATGTATATAGTGAAAATACTTAAGTCAATTTACCAATAAACTATATTTATCTATAGCTATATAGGTATAGGTAGAGATAGGTATAGCTATATAGGTCTGGGTAGCTATATAGTACATATAGGTATAGCTATATATTATGTATAGGTAGCCATAGTTAGGTACGTATACAAATTTAAGTCCGGATGGCGATAATAGATGTCGCTACTCGATACATTCAATTGACATAAGCGGTCTACAAAAAATCGCGTGAGAGGGTTCTCCATAATGATAAAGCTCATCATAGTATTTAGTAGAATAACTGGTTTAATTAATAAAATAATACGAAGCGCAATTTATGTATTACGCAATAATGCATTTACATCAATGATCGTCATACTAAATATTTTTTTCTTTAACTTTATTTCGGGAATATCCTTCATGTAGGTACCTACTCAAATCTCTTTCTTTGTTTCGATTATATACTCTGTGATTGGTTATTTGGAAAATACAATCCAGATTTGGAAAGTACTAAGTTTAGAACACCCTCATAGAGAAATTGCGAAACGGTAAAATAAAAATTATCCAATAGTTTTAAAACCTTATTATTTTATTTCAGTTCATTTAACAATAATAATATTGGCCACAAATAACACAAATTGCAAGTTACATAGGTTTAAGTACATAGTTTATCATATCTCATGAAAAAAAATGGTAAAACCCAGTTAAATCAAATGGAGACACTAGCGCCATCTAAGTTTGCTACATTACAGTATAGTATCAGAATAAAGTTGTTTGGATTTTAAAAATTATATTTACTTATGATTAAAAAAAAATCGAATGCAATGAAATTGTGATTCTTATTTTTATTAAAATTGTTCAGCACTGGCTCTTGGGTATACAGGGTGTACCCTCCTTCAGCCGCAGGAAACCAGGTTTGCAGAAGCATCTTGACTGGCAGACCTCTCTGGAGTCGCATTTGTACAACGCCACTGTCGACATACAGGTCTCGGGGGGACAGGTCTTCTTGCAGGTGAAATATTCGTTGGGATCCTCGCACTTCGGTTCTAGTGTAAAACAACACATTTTAACAAGACCTAGATCTGAATGTTGATTTGATTTTGATATAATCTGCTTATTTTGAATTATTTTTTATTGTCTAATTAATGCAAATATTAAGTATTCCATTGTGCTCAACATACCTATCCTACCAACAAGTATTATGGATATGGTTGTGTGTAATTAAAATTAATAGAAAAAAAAAATCTAGTTTTATCAATTTAAAATGTTTCAAGATCTACTGTATTTTTTTTATTATCCTTAATCGTTCCTAAGGGGAAATGCGAGTACATATGTAGGTTCTTTTTTTTACTTACCTTCAGCTGATCGTCTTGATCTTTCTTGGCTTGATTTCTTATTCGCTGTAACAAAAATAATCCAGTTCATTTTTTGTTTCTAAAGCTATGAATTTAAAAATTGTAAATGGTGTTATAGAAAACAATCAGTCTTTGGTAACTTCGAAGTGGAGTTGGTAATAAAAACTTTAGCCTCGAGCAAAACTTGGGCAAAACCGCGCGCGACCAATTTAAAATAACTGTGTCTAAACTTTTGCTCGCCAGTGTTGGATGGAGTAGGTAGGTAGATGGTACTCACGACAATCCTCCACAGGTATGCAATCCCCATTAGCATCTCTGGCATATCCGTCGTCGCAGTAGCACCACTGGTTGCATACTATGTTTCTGATTGGGCAGTTTGTTCTGTTCTGGGTGTTGATTGTGTCGCATTCATTGTCGCATCCACTATTGCAGGAGTAGAACTCGTTTGGTTTGTCGCATTTTTCTGTAAATAATGCAGTATGTTAGTAGTGAGAACATTCGAAAGGTTAGATAAATTAGTTAGGACCAGAACAGCTTACCACATTGAGCCAGTGTTATGCATTCTCCAATGGAGTTCCTGTAATAGCCTTCGGCACAAATACATTTCTTAGTGCATGGGTTTGGATCTTCAGCGCACCTAAACGCTATATGACGATTTCTGCAAGACCTCTCCGGAGGGCATGGATGTATGCATGCAGGTACCTCATTTAGCCCGCATCTTAAAGATTCTGATTCTGAAATAATAATAAACGGCTGATTTACTCAAACAGATTTTTTTAAGGTGTAGAGTATTTTTACTTTTTAGTTAAGTGGCTAATAATTCAAACTAAATTCACAAAATAATAACTATTCTGCAGCCATCATCTTAAAATTAAAAAACAAAATGTCAAAGTGACGGTGACAGCTAGGGATGCAAGCTTTTTCAAAATATCGATATCGATATTTATCGTATTTGATTGATAATAAAACAATATATCGGTCACAACAATGTATCGGTAAGCAATATAACGATATATCGGTCTAGTAGGTCGATATATCGATATTTTAATAAAATTTGTAAATTTTTAATACCTTTAGCTATCTTTACCTTCTAAATGTGCTTAAACTCAAATTTAATACAAAAATTGCAGTACCTTATATATTTATCAGTATTCAGTACCAGTAATTACCCTAAAAAAATATCTGATCGTCATCACCCCACATCTAGGGGTAATTACTCTAAGTTGGCACTACTGAAAGTAGAAGTAAGTTGTGGAGGACCAGGACTGAAGTTTCTTTTTGTTCTCGAATTTGGGTAGCTGGGTAGCAAACTATATTTTTGTCTTCGATATTGATATATCGATATCGGCATGTCATTGATATCGATAAATATCGATATTTTTAGGCGTCGATATATCGATATTTATCGTCTTTCCGATATATCGTTCGTTGTTGCAAGCCTAGTGACAGCCGTCAACAACTAATTTTAATACTGTGTTGAGAAACATAAACAACAAATGTGTATTATCTTTTTTATTGTAAAGATTTTGTGATATTATAGCAACTAATGAAACATTTCATTAAATGTTATGTATCTAAGTGAAAGTGAAGACAAGAGAACATTAAATCCAAAGAAATTTCTTCATCGAATTAAAATTATTCATTATGTGGAGAAGAAGTCTAGTTTATATCCATAAAAACAGTTTACAATCTCCCGTAACTGCATTGCTGGGGTTTCCAAAACATAATGGTGTCCTTTCAAAGGAGTTAACGGCGAGTTATTGTATTTTTCGAAATCACAAAAATATAACCTTTAATTCACAGAGTAGAAAATTGCACAATGAAAAACAACATAATGTTGTAGTTGAAGATTCAAATCAGGACTGTAATACATTCACTTATAGAACACATACATGTGGCGAATTACGACCTTCAAATACTGGCCAGGAAGTTGTTTTATGTGGTTGGGTTCAATACCATAGATTGTCGAAATTTCTTCTACTACGAGATGCGTATGGTTTGGTACAGTGCATTATAGATGAAAATAGCAATTTGCCAGATATTCCTCTAGAGACAGTCATCAAAATTGAAGGGACCGTACTTATGAGGCCCAAAGATATGTATAATCCGAGCATGCTGACTGGTGAAATAGAAGTTTTGATCAAGGATTTGAAAATATTAAACACAGTTGAACATCTTCCTTTCAATTTAAGAAAGTACCAGAAACCCAAAGAGCAGTTAAGACTGCAGTATCGTTATGTAGACTTGAGGTTTCCAGAAATGCAGAGTAATTTGAGACAGAGGTCCCTAATGTTGCATAATATGAGAAGGTTTCTTATTGAAAGCCATGGATTTGTTGAAGTAGAGACTCCCACATTGTTCTGTAGGACACCTGGAGGGGCGAGAGAGTTTGTAGTGCCAACAAGACACTCAGGTCTGTTTTATTCTCTAGTGCAGAGCCCACAACAATTTAAACAGATGCTGATGGTTGGCGGTGTTGACAGATATTTCCAAATTGCAAGATGTTACCGAGATGAGACCACAAGACCGGACCGACAGCCTGAATTCACACAATTGGATATTGAGTTATCATTTACAAATTTAGAAGGTATTTTGTCTTTGATTGAACAGTTAATATATTATAGTTTTCCGCAAGAGTTACCAAAACCTCCATTTACAAGAATAACATACAAAGATGCATTAGAAAATTATGGCAGTGATAAGCCAAATTTGAAGTATGGTCTTGAGTTTAAAAATGTAAAGCATTTCTTTGAAAATGATGCAAAGGACACTGACTTTGGGGCTTATCTTTTACCATATCCTAGTGAATTAGGAAAGTTGACAGCAAGTGTTAAAGATGAAGTAAGGCAAATATCAAAGAAGCATGAAGTCAAGGTTATTTTGAATGAAAATATATCAAAACATTTAGGCGAAGACCTTTATAAGAAGCTTCAGACTACTACAAGAGAATCAATGATTATATCAATGGGGGAGAATGAAAGTGCATGTCTATGTTTAGGGGAGATTCGAGAAAAAATTGCTTCATTATTAAAGGCCAAAAACCTTTTGACGGTGGATGACAGTATTAAACCATTGTGGGTTGTAGATTTTCCTTTATTTGTCAAAGGAGAGAACGGTTTAGAGACGTGCCATCATCCGTTTACTGCACCTCACCCGGACGATGCATATTTATTGGATAGTGAACCGCTCAAAGTGAGGTCCTTAGCTTATGACCTTGTTATAAATGGAAATGAGATTGGAGGTGGTTCGGTTCGAATACATAATGCCAATCAACAGGATAAAATTTTAAAAATGTTGAATATAAGCCCAGGAAGTTTGTCACACTTCTTAAATGCTCTGAAGAGTGGCTGTCCTCCACACGCCGGGTTGGCTATAGGAATTGACCGGTTAGTATCTATAGCTTGTAATGCCGAATCTATAAGAGAAGTTATAGCATTCCCTAAGTCACATGAGGGGAAGGATCCTTTATCTGGTGCTCCTAATGTTATATCTGATGAGGACAAGAAATACTATCACATTACTATAGATAAATAGAATAAGTATGTCTTATGTTTATTTAATAAAAATAATTTATTATTTATCCTGTTCAAGTTTCTTTTTATTTAATTACCCATTTATCTGCTTGGTACCGATATAAAGTTAATCATGTCTATTAATTATTGTATTTATTTAATATTTAGTTATGGTAAAGTCATTTAAAAGACAAACTAATTTTATTAAAAAAAACCTTTTTCCTTGAAAAATATGTATCTCTCCCTAATTTAAGGGTGATACTTACTTACTTAGTAGGCATTAATATCCAATTTATTCGCAATTGCCTGTGGCTATTAGGATTATGAATTATAAATAAAATATAAACAAAAATACATGTACCTATGTTTTTTTGTTGAAGAATCTTAAGTCTAGCAATTTGAAGTATACCTAACTAGTTTATACCTTACAAAGATAATAACATCGAACAAACCATGGCAAACATTAATTGTTAACAAACTAAACTAACGAGTCGTAAGGGGAACCACCTCGTCCAAAACACTCAATGACCTTACGAGAATCAGATGACATCACCAGTTTGATCATATTATGATGGCTTTGCTTAGTTTAGTGTTAGATGGCGCTGTATAAATAATATTTAAGATAGGTATAGCTCTTATTATTTTAAAACAAAATTGAAACATTACAAAAAATCTAATGTGCTGGCATCGTCAATTAAAGTAGGTTCTTACACATTGGTAAGTCTTAAAAACCGGTCTAAATCTAGTAGTCTAGTCTAATAACTAGCTAGGTACCTACTTACTTGATTAATATTAGATTTAGACCGGTTTTCATTCTAATGAATACCTACACACCCTATGTTAAAAGTCATAAATGTATCTTACTTACCGTTTCTAAATGCTGAGCTCACGGCGAAAAAACAGCAAACCACAAATAAAACACGCTCCATCGCGGCTGAACCAGAAGTGAGCCGGTGAGGAAAACATTTTAGTTTTATTCACAAATACCATCTCGTTGGCGCAAAACATGATGCGCAGGTTTTGTCATTATCAGTTTGTAATGAGAGTGTTATAATCTTAATTATATAGGTAGGAACACTTAAATTACTTGAAGTCAAACTCGTCCACTTTTTTTGAGTAAACAAGAAAGGTTTAGGAAATTACTTACATAAAGTTTCCATTTAGAAAGGGAAAAGTCCTCGTTATCACGAATGTGTAAAGGACTGTCATAACAATTCAGGTCTTCACTTCCATGGGTGTTTTATTTTTTTGTGTCATTTATTCATTAGGTGTTAAATGCGTTATTATGCTCGATTAACATTTTAATACGGTTTTGTGTCTCCCGGTCAATATTAACCAAGAACTTACTACCTATGTGAACCAACTTAAAAGTGTAAGTATTTTTGAATAAAACGACGTCAAAAACCCATTACATTTATTGGCATCCAATATGCGCTGTGCTTTTGGCAACTTCTTATTCTTCGATGGGCGATGAGCAAACCTCGACTGAAAAAAGTAACGTAGTTATAAATTAATGAATAAAAATAAATGTCTAAATTTTATTTTTTAATAAAATTAACTAAAAACATGGCCACTGTGGCTTGCGATAATTAAGCATGCTCTTAGCCAGTACGTAATGTATTGAGAATTTTGTTCGATTTTTGAAGTGCTAACTAAGCGATATGTTTTCATTAAGACTTTTTACTCGTAGGATTATTTTAAACTATTCAAGAATCCAATATAATCTCACCTTCGGGCTGCGTCTTACAATCTGGCGAATTGATCATCTCTGGACATTCGCAGATGGGTATGCACGGTGAGGTAGAATTGAGCCTCAGGAAGCCACCTTTGCAAGCACAGCCAGACTTTGGAATTGGTGTGGAGGTGCAGATAAGCCTTGCAACCAGGGAAAAACATTCTTCTGATCCACTACAAGAACTTTTATGTTCGACGTATTCTTCATTTGGGTTATTGCATTCTATATCTGTATGGATAGATACAGAATATTGATTAGTGAAGTTGAGAAAATACGACGTTATTTTGTCTTATCCAAAATCTATCATACATTCTATTTGTTTACTTGTTACTAACAATAGATATAAGGCAACTTTACTAACACAATATGGATCTATGGTCTGAAATAAAGAATATTTAATTAAATTTTAATTTTAATACTTATTTTGCTTTAAATTCTTGCCCATCAAAAAAATAAATTTTTAATTATATCTATTATTATCTTTAGATATTTAAATGTATCTTTTATAAGATAAAATTGTATGAAATTCTTGCTCACAAATTGTAGTATAAAGTGGTTACCCTTTATGCCTACTTTGCTTTCTATTGGGTAAAAGGAACAAAACTCACTGCAATCTTCGTATGGCCTGCAGAGTCCGTTCTTTCTCCAGTATCCTTCGCGACATCTGCATTTTGGAGAGCATGTGAGTAGCACTCCTATCCTGCCAAATCTTCTCGGGCACGCACGTCCCTTCGGGCGAGGCCTGGCTGCAGTCGTCAGTGGGGCACCATGGCGGGCAAGCATTGAACTCCTCGTTGATGCCACTGCATGCAAAAGGTGCTGAAAAAGATTTAAATAGTATTTGAGTACCTACAACTTCTTGTGATTTTCAAAACCTGGTGTAACAGTAATAAAATACTTATAAGTTTAAGAAGCCTGCATTGTCTATTCTAGTGACTACAATTGAGGGAGAGGGCTTCAGTCCCAAGTCAGACTTATACTTTATTATTGCAGTTTTCTCATGGAAACACTCAATTTCTTCAATATTTTGGAAAGGTCCTTCAATCAAGCTGTTTGGGTCATTACGCCTGGTAGGCTATCCAAGATGCCTCTTTGACGAATTCGCCATACGCTTTCGTAGCGACTTATATTTCCATCCTGCTCACATAAATAGTTCGTGTGCGGGATGGCAATATAAGTCCTGACGAAAGCGTATGGCGAATTCGTTAAAGTGACATCTTGGCTACGGGCCCTGATCTCTCCGTTGCGCGACGTTATTCAGGTGGGAGTAAAATAATAAATGTTCTTTTCGCATATTTTAATGCTATGCTATTGAATATCATCACACTTCACATTATAACCAAGCCAAGAAAGATACTAAAGCTTTAAGACCAAGAACTACTTACGACAGCTTCTCGTTGGGATGCAAGTTCCATTCTCAGCGCGACGGTAGTTCAGCCGACATTTGCAGGCGGGCGGGGGACACGGGTCGGGCCGAGGACAGAACTGGCTGGATTTTGTCTCTTCTTCGCTTTTGGGGCAGTAGTCTGATGGGCAGTTAGCAGGGCACTTGTCAAGAACCTCATTTTCACCGCATGATGGCGTATCTGCGAATTTGAATAACAGTTTCTTTTTCAATAAAGGTTTATTTATACATTTTATTTATTGGTTTAACCTTTATTGCAAGACATAAAAAAAACAAAAGACGGTCTTAATGCCTCATGGCATTCTCTACCAGTCAACTTAGGGCTGAACAGAAAGTGAAAAGTTGGTATTTATGGTGCAAGCTCCAATGTACTATTCGTAGATACAGCTTGGTAAATATGGGACAGGGGACATTTCTTCCATGCCTTCATCTTTCATAAACTCTGAAAAGGTCAGCTAAAATAGTCTTTAAAAAGAAGACTTACTACACTCTTCGTATGGCACGCAAACGCCATTTTTCCTCCAATATCCCTTTTTGCATCGGCAAGTAGGTGCGCATGGTAGAACGATAAGAATGCTTCCAAATTGAGGTGGGCATTCTCCAGAAGGTGACGCTTGACTGCAGTCGTCTGTAGGGCAAAGTGGTGGGCAGGCAGCGAACTCTTCGTTTAGCCCACTGCACGTGAAGGGTGCTAGAAATTAATAGAAAGAAAAAGAAAGAAAGAAAAACGTTTATTGAGTGTTAAAACAAAACAATATACATACAACATAACACGAACAGAACATTTTTAAAAAGAAAAATTTAAAAATGAAATACAAAATAAAAGTAGGTTATGTTTTACAAAGGCCAGTGCTCAGCATGTGCCACGTGACGTAATAGGATTTTTTTGAGGATTATGATGAATTTAAACGTAACATAGAATGAAACCAATTTTTAATATATATGTATGAAGTTTAAGATATAGTAAGGGCATTGAAAGTTAATAACTTAAATTGGTAGAAAGTGACAACGTCGTGCCGTGGTTTCGCTCGAGGTCTTGTTCGATTCCCAGGTCAGTCAACTTGTCGGTTTTTCCGAAAACAGCCCGGGTTAGTGATCACCAATCCGCATTTGACTAGCGAGGTGATAAAGCCCAACCCCATCTTTGTAACAAAAACATGATTTTGAATGATGGAGACCTTTGCCCAGCAATGGGACATTAATAGGCTAATACTTCACTTCACATATAAGTAATAGTTTTATGCGATGTTTGATGATGTTAAGACACTTGTTTATCTACTTACGACAACTCCTTGTGGGGATGCAAGTCCCATTCTCAGCGCGGCGATAGTTGAACTGGCATTTGCATTGCGGCGGCGGGCAAACTTCAGGCCTGGCACAAAACCCAGATGACTTTACATCGGATTCGCTTCTGGGACAACGGTCTGAGGCGCATTTCGCGGGGCAGTCGTCGACTATCTCGTGGTCTCCACATGTTAGTTTACCTGTAAGATATAAATTAAAATAAATAAATTTCCTGAACAAACAGCAATTGCCTCGCTCTAAAACTAAGCTCGTAGCTTGTTCTGTGTATCTATGCTAGGGAACGGATAAACTAAAAAAGTTTTCCATTCTTCCGAAGGCACGTTAAGCCGTTGCTCCTGATCTTGCTTCGGTCGTGTCAGATTGCAGTTCTACCGAACCATGAGGGTGACGGAGTAGGGAGTACACCTGTGCTTGCGCACTAAATTGTGCATTATAATATATCCTGCAGACCTGGCTGATCGTAAGATCGCCCGCCATAGCACTTGCCCCTAGCGATTAAAACCCACGACCTTTTGTTTTGCAACCAAGGTCTCTGATCACTGGACCAACAGGCCCGCAGACATTAGGATCGCCAACAATTATGTTCTTACTAAAGTACCTATGCCACCTAAATATAAAAAAATAGGTGGTTCTCCATTTGCCTGAATATATATAGTGTTTTCTCTTTCATATAAACAATCGTGGCTTGTTTTTTTTTGTGAAAATAACGATTAAATTATTGGACGGCCCGTTGGTGTAGTGGTCAGATACCCTGGCTACAAAACCGAGGGTCGTGGGTTCGAATCCCGCTACGGGCAAATGTTTGTGTGATGAAGATCGGCATTTGTACTCGAGTCATGAATGTTTATGAAAGTTATTAAGTACCTAGTTATTCGTTCCCTAGTATCCAATATACTTACTTGGTTCTGGAGATGTGCTAGCTTCGGTAGGTGGTGGAATATCAGTCGTATCTGGCTCATTGCATGCCACAATTTCACCACTGGACGCTGCGGATGCACTTGTCTCTTCGTTAGATTCATCAGCTGAAAGATTGGAGAATATTTTTTAATTTAATTTCTTGGAATTCATTTTGCTACCTAGTATCGGAAGTGACTCATTATTTGTAATTTTTGCAGTACCTGTCAGTCATTAATGATTTTTTTCATGGGATAACTACTTCATATAAACCAGCAGAAACATAGCACAACAGATGAAGTGCTATTTTACTGTGGACTTCTGTAAGGTAGATGTAGATACTTCCCCAGTCGAGTTGCTAATTCCAGTGGAAGTTCCACTAAGCTCTACCTCACTAAAATGAGGTGATATTGATTAATTATAAAATTTATAAAAACATTACACATTGTAACATAGTCACTGTCTGTTAATTTAATACTTTGGGGCGTAAGAGAAAAAAAAACAATTATGTGTTTTTGAAACCGATGTTATTATAGATAAATACTTATTGAGTTAGTTCCTGAAAGGTGTGCATCATCGATAAAAACGTACAATGACGCAATATAATAAAAACAGCTGGCTAATAAAATTAACATAACAATCTTTATTTTCTTTATGTAAATTATATGTTCACGATTTCGAAGTATTTGTAATGTAGGTATTTTATTGCAATTGTTTTACTTTTAACTTAAATGTTAAGGTAATGAATTGTTGATTAATCAGTCGAAATACTCGTAATTCGGATTGTTTAATTTAATGATAAATACTTTTTTAGGTTTCATCAAAGTGATAGGTAATGGTTTTTACGAGTAATATGTGCAAGACAAAAAAATATAATTGAAAGGAGATGGCTCAACATCCATACAAAAAAAACCTAGCGTCGTCAGAATCTTCTTATGTCCGTTTTGATAGGGGTTTATTTATGCATTAAATATATGGAATTACATATTAACATTTTTCCTAGGAACCGTTAATCGCATAAAGCTTTTCCCATACATTTTGTACAAAAAATCCTAGAACGCTGTTTCCTACGGTTCTTATGGGGAAAAGTTTTTTGCGATTTATGATATTTCTAGTACTTAAACCTTAGAAGGTCCCATAGATTATTTTGATCCATACATAATACACAATCGTTTGAAATGAAAAAAAAAGTCTTTGGGATTTTCAGTAACCTACCAAATGTATGAGAAAAGTTTTTGCCATTACCAGATTCTCGGAATGTGTGCGGAAACCAAAATCCACGCAGATCACGCAGGCGACCGCTATTGTTAAGAAAAAGAGTATTTAGCAAAATAAAACATAAACCTCACCAGTCACGATTCCGATAAACAGAGCGCAGAGAACCAGCCACAGCAGACGCGTCATCACCGCTTCGTGACTCCGTTCGAAGTGATTATGCCTGTTCGTGTTAATGGCTGCAAGACATGTGTATCTATCTATTTAAATTATTTTATTTACTTAGTTTTTTCAACAAGTGCCTGCAGACAGAAAAAATAGCTAATGGAGGAAATGATACAATTTATGCCGAGGAAATATTATCACATAAGTTTAGAGATGTGCCGATCATAACTGGGTGGACTAAAACTGATTATGACTTGGACGGGATAAAAGTTATCCTTTTAATGTCCAACTTCAGACTAAAAGCTTTCATCATTTGAAATCATGTTATTTAAAAAGACAGGCCTGTCTTATAACCACGCTTGCCAAATGTCAAAATAGGAATAATAAGAAAGGCCAAGTAGTCTTGTTGACACGAACACGTCACGAGCGTGGCACGGTTTCGGGGATTTCCCTGACGCTTCGTATTCGTTTTCAAACTGGTTTGATGATGGCGTTGTTTTAATTTCTGTTGTGGTTTTGAATTAGTTGAAATAAATTATTTTCGTTAGATTTATGTAAAGGTATCATTATGCTCGAATTGTGCAGATGTGTGTGCCATTAAAAATGGGTTGGTTCGAAACTATTTCTTGAAAATGCTATGTTCCTATTAGCCTAAAGTTTAACCTATAACTTTAAACTTTCGCGTTGCATTTTAATTATTTGACATTACAACGGGACTAAACGCGATATTATTTTTATAAGTACCTGAGTACTTACTGCTTGACGTTTCGGCTGTGATGCTACAGCCGTGGTCACAAGCGAACTCAGGTACTTATAAAAATAATATCGCGTTTAGTCCCGTTGTAATGTTAAATAATTATAAAGTTTAACCTGTTTTGATCCGAAGAGAATATGTATGTCAATAACTCAACATCATGCTGATATTAATTTTTGTCTCGTGGCTGAATTTATTAAGTCACATGTAAGTCTATTGGATATTTCCTCTATGCTCGCAAGTGTGACATTACGTTTTATTAGCTCGTAATTTTGATGAATGTTTTAACCGTGATCTATCTGTTGTGTTCTGGTTAAAAGAATTTTTTTGTTTTCCTTATTTTTTAATGGAACATGAATGGATGACTCACACAAATTAAGATCACTAAACTACAGGTACTAACAGAAATAAATTTTGGCCACTACTGTACTACTGTAGGTACTGTCCTGTTGTAAGTAAACTTATTTCAATGGTGTTGATATGTTAGTAACTGTGTACTAACATTTTTTGAAAACCATATTTGGCAGCCATGAATAGTTTCAGAGCTATGGTTTTTTAAATCTCGAGTCATTAAACAATTTCTTTTTAGGCAAGATGAAATACAGATTTTCAATGATTGATTATCAGCTTTCTGCGATTGGTCAATAAATCGTGATGGTCATAAAGAAGAGAAAAAACACAAATGCATAACTTTCTTTATAGAAAAAAAAAATAAGGAAGTGACCCCAACATTTCAATCTTTGGTCCAGAGTTTCTCACCGTCCTTGATCCGCCCTCAAAACGGAAAGGTCTAAGAAAACCGCCTATCTAGATCTTTACATTGTGTCTCTCTAAATACTTCCTAAGCATTCTTCTGGCACTGCGCGTACGGAACACACTTCCCATTCAATCTCCAGTGGCCGTGAACACACCGACAACTCGGTGTGCACGGCAGAGCTATCCCAATGAACCCGAAGGTCGGGGGGCATTCGCCAAACGGTGTGGCGTTGGAGCAATCGTCAGAGCAGAATGGAGGGCACGGCGTGTAGACTTCGTTTTGTCCGTTGCATTTGAATGGAGCTGGAAGATAAGGAAGTAAATAAATGTTAATGTTGTTATTAATTTGACAGCACACATTGATCTGACGTGGACTGATGATTTATTAAGCACCTTTTTAGGGTTCCGTAGCCAAAATGGCAAAAAAACGGAACCCTTATAGATTCGTCATGTCTGTCTGTCTGTCTGTCTGTCTGTCCGCCAGTCTGTCACAGCCACTTTTTTCCGAAACTATAAGTCCTACCCTGTTGAAACTTGGTGAGTGGATGAATTCTGTGAACCGCAACAAAGTTTTCACATGAAAATAGAAAAAAAATAAAAAAAGTGGGGGGTCCCCATAGTCAGAACTGAAACTCAAAATTTTTTTTTTCATTGAACATATACGTGTTGGGTATCTATGGATAGGTCTTTAAAATTATATTAAGGTTTTAAATATCACTTTTTTCTAAAGTGAATACTTTGCGTGACAGACCCTTCCAAAGTGGAAAAAAGTGTGTCCCCCCCCCTCTAACTTCTAAAATAAGAGGATGATAAAACTGAAATAATTCTATAATGTACATTACCATAAAAACTACCAACGAAAATTGGTTCGAACGAAATCTATTCAGTAGTTTTTTTAATACGTCAAAAATAGAATTTGTACGGAACCCTCAGTGCGGGAGTCCGACTCGCACTTGGCCAATTTTTTTACAGAGATACATGTATAATAAAAATAAGGTAAAAAAATAATGTACTGTGTATTCAGAATATGTGTATACAAAATAAATTAACCAATTAAAAATTGGCCAAGTGCGAGTCGGACTCCCGCACTGAGGGTTCCGTACAAATTCTATTTTTGACGTATTAAAAAAACTACTAAATAGATTTCGTTCGAACTAATTTTCGTTAGTAGTTTTTATGGTAATGTACATTATATATTTATTTCAGATTTATCATCCTCTTACTTTAGAAGTTAGAGGGGGGGGAAACACTTTTTTCCACTTTGAAAGAGTCTGTCACGCAAAGTATTCACTTTAGAAAAAAGTGATATTAGAAACCTTAATATAATTTTTAAAGACCTATCCATAGATACCCCACAAATATATGTTCAATGAAAAAAAAAATTTTCAGTTTCAGTTCTAACTATGGGGACCTCCCATTTTTTGTATTTTTTTTTCTATTTTCCTGTGAAAACCTTGTTGCGGTTCACAGAATACATCTACTCACCAAGTTTCAATAGTATAGTACTTATAGTTTCGGAAAAAAGTGGCTGTGACAGACTGGCGGACAGACAGACAGACAGACAGACAGACAGACAGACAGACAGACATGACGAATCTATAAGGGTTCCGTTTTTTTGCCGTTTTGGCTACGGAACCCTAAAAACCACTTCAGGTTCGACCGCATAATCAACCTTATCAGTAGGTGGTACTGGTACTATACCAAAAGAGATTATATTTTTGGAGGATTAATGTCAGTACTGCTGTACCTGCTTTGAAAGTAAAGCCTTTAATTTTTTTTTCTGCTTCATTTGAAGTAAACAAGTAAATATTTTAAGGACGATTAATCTAATAAAATTGTAAAGCATCACACAATAAGTTACATACAGACCCCGTGAGCTCATATGTATCTTCCACCTAATCTGTCGTCATTAACACTCATTAAACAATGCCATTCTTTTGACTAACAACAAAGTCATATTATTCCTACTTACGGCAATGTCTGGTAGGTATACAAGTTCCGTTCTCGGCTCGGCTGTGGTCGAATGCACATTTGCAGACAGGACTGGGGCACTCCTTAGGCGCAGGGCACGCCTTATACGGTCCGTCGTTTTTGGGGCAGTTGTCTGATGCGCAGATTATAGCGCAGTCTTCTTTTATCTCGTTGGGGCCGCATTGTAATGCTGAAACAAAAGACGTTGGACATAATAAAGTTTTTATAGCATGTTTCACCTGAGATGTTTTCCTTGACAGGTGTACTTTTTCTACGAAATTAAACTTTATTTCAGGTTAAGAAGCTCCACAACTCTCGTGAGAATGTGATGGATTTCGGACATAGAAATATTTCGAGAAGGAATGGTCGCGATGGCTCTTTTGCCTTTAAACATCACATAGGGAGAAGTTTGATATTCTGTGAGTTAATGTGTGTGGAAGTAACTGTTTTTTTTAATCAGTCCTGCTTATTTCTCATTCAATTTATATACACTAAGTTTTCACGTTTAGTATAGATTTTTTTGAGCTAGCACATCAGTCATCAAAAGGGTCACGGGATGTATTCACTTGTTGATTTTCTTACAAGTGCAATAAAAAAAAACTTGTACATATGTAAAAAAATTGCAAGCACAGAATGACAAGAATTTATCTCATGTTGGGTTTCCCAACCGGTGAGTAATGAAGAAAATACTAAGTCGTCACATTAGAAACATTTTACATGATTGCAAGCGTTGAATTTGGAAACAATATAACGTTTTATATCACATTATATAAGCCAAAATCGTTTCCTATAGAGAGCGCAATCGTCAGATTCCTAGGTATTGCGTTGCGTAGATACCCACACTAAAATGGGAGGTTGGCAGGTGTCAATTGAATCTTAATCAAACTTGGTGTAAAATTCAACTTTGAAGTGGTCTACAAGAGCACTTGATATCTTATACAAAATTTTAACACAACCACACAACTATGGCCACCACATCCACCAATCGGTTTTTTTTCTTGGGAATTAGATTAACCGGTAACGTATTATTTTGTTTTATCTCTTACCTATCGTGCTGCCGACGATGAGAAGGCCACAAAAACCAATTATTTTAAATTGCGTCATGCTCTGGCTGCGTCTAAGTGACGAATGCTAAACAATTCTTATTTCAAACTCAATTCGCACCACAGATAAATGTATTTGTGTATAATGCCGCTATTTAAGGCTACCCACATACGTCCGAGTGTCTGACGTAATGGGCCAACAGTCGAGTCCGATAGAAAACTCAGGAGTTTAGTGAGACGTGGGACAATAAGTTAAGAGCCCCACATATGCAAAAAAAAGAGATTTACATTATGTTGAACCCGCGTTTAATACGTAGGTACGTTGAAAATGCGTAAACAAAAATTTTAGTTGTTGTAGTGAAATACCCATCACACACACGTCTTCGGGCAGCTTAAAATGTAAAACGAACAATGCAGAATTAAAATCCTACTACATATACTATTATAAAGGCGAAAGTTTGTATGTGTGGATGTATGGATGTATGGATGTTTGGATGTATGGATGTATGGATGTTTGTTACTCTTTTACGTAAAAACTACTGAATGGATTTGAATGAAACTTTACCACAATAAAGCTTATACTTACATCAGAATAACACATAGGACATTTGAAATCGAAATCCACGCGGACGGAGTCGCGGGCGACCACTAGTGTTATAATAATTATTTAACGTCAGTTTGATTGTTGACGTTTGCTCTCCGCAACTGTTATTAAACAAAAGACACATTACCTACAACTTTTACAATTATGCACGTAGGTACATAATATGTCGATGATGATCAATTTATGTGAGAGGTAAAGGGAGACCAAGGTCCGGTCTTAGGTATAGCCTTTCAAAATTTAAGAGGTCAACTTATTGCCGGGTATATCCAATACAACAAATACAAATAGACTGTTTATTCTTGTATAATAATATTAATTTTAAAATAAATTGCTAGTGAGCGCGATCTAGCGGTAGCTATTAAAATCATTGTAAGGTTCTTCAAAGCATGTGAAAGCAACTTACATAGGTACAAAGTTAATATAAGATCGCATAGATGTCGCTAAGTAATAAAATTAATAAATGTAATAAAACAAATTGACTTTGACTATTTCGCATTTTTTGATTGGTACCCACCCGTATCATCGATTCTCATGAAAATAAATGGTTTTATAATTTTTTATCTATACTACGAGTAAAATAATAAAGCCAACGAGTTTGTTTGTTTGAGCGCAATACTGGATTGAATTAAAAAATAGGTACTTTTGTGTTAGATAGGTAGTAGCGTGGCGTGCATAGGTTTTTAGGGTTCCGTAGCCAAAATGGCAAAAAAACGGAACCCTTATAGATTCGTCATGTCTGACTGTCTGTCTGTCTGTCCGCCAGTCTGTCACAGCCACTTTTTTCCGAAACTATAAGTACTATACTATTGAAACTTGGTGAGAAGATGTATTCTGTGAACCGCAACAAGGTTTTTACACGAAAATAGAAAAAAAATTAAAAAAATGGGTGGTCCCCATAGTCAGAACTGAAAATCGAAATATTTTTTTTCATTGAACATATACGTGTGGGGTATCTATGGATAGGTCTTTAAAAATTATGTTGAGGTTTCTAAGCTCATTTTTAGGGTTCCGTAGCCAAATGGCAAAAACGGAACCCTTATAGTTTCGTCATGTCTGTCTGTCTGTCTGTCTGTCCTGGTTCGTTCTCCGCCGTTTCTGAACCGATTGCCACAAAAATTGGTGGAGAGATGTATAGCGATAATTCAAGAATTGGTTTTTAAAATTATCGAAAAATAATCATTTTTTACCCCCCCTCCCATACAGCGAAAAGTTAATTCTAAAAAAAAATTCGACTTAAGCCATCGTGTAGGGTATCGTTAAACAGGTATTTTTAAATACAATTAAACTCGCTTTGAAACCATGTGAATCAAATACCCCAGTCTCGAGATATATTAATACACAGTTATAATTAGAGCGTCCCCCCCCCTTAACTTTTGAAATACTATTACAATAATTCTGAAAAAAATTTCCTGTATACCTCCAAGTAAGTACTTTCAACGAAAACTATAGCGAACCCTGTATCATACATAGTTATTTTTATACAACTCGACCAACTTATGATGTGCAGTTGCCCTTACTAAATGTTGTCTTAAGCGGTCGGGCTATCTTTTAGCTACGGAACCCTTTCATGGGCGTGTCCGACACGCTCTTGGCCGGTTTTTTCTTAAGTGAATACTTTGCGTGACAGACTCTTCCAAAGTGGAAAAAAGTGTGTCCCCCCCCCTCTAACTTCAAAAGTAAGAGGATGATAAATCTGAAATAAATATATAATGTACATTACCATAAAAACTACCAACGAAAATTGGTTGGAACGAAATCTATTCAGTAGTTTTTTTAATACGTCAAAAATAGAATTTGTACGGAACCCTCAGTGCGGGAGTCCGACTCGCACTTGGCCAATTTTTTCACTAAGCACTTGAAACTATTATGCAAACTAACCCAATAAACCGCGCGCTATATTTTATTTCGACTTTGAAGGCAATTGCTATGGATGCTAAAAAAACTATTGATAGCCCTAAGTATCATTGTCTTGTCTATATCAGCTGTTGTACACAAACAAAATTCTAGAGACATACCAATCACTGCAATATTCATAGTTATATATTCACACACAGCACAAAATAATAACACAACACTACTTTATTTACTTCACAGGCTGAATTTAAAAGGCCCGAATTTAATTTTTACATTTTTAGAGATTTACTCGCATTTGGTTCTCTAAACACAGATAACTATATACTAGTCAGAGATCTCTAAATAAACAGAAGAAAAAACATGGCTGACCTAGTTCGTATAACAGAAAACTACATATTTAACTACTTTTTAATGCCTAAAACGGAAACAGGCTCAAATAGGAATAAAAAATAAAAGTCTTAATCATTATATTATTTATTTATTCGAAATTCAACTAACCAATTACTTTTAAAGACACACCTTGGTGTTATGATTTTAGAGGTAAAAAAAATATTAGTATGGAACATGAGAACGCTGAAATTGATTGTTTTAGCGCTATCTATTGACATGCAGATAAACTATCTAGTAAATTTTGCACCATTCTTAGTCTGCTGAACGCGAATTAAAAAAATAAGGAAACTATTACATTTGCATATCAAAACCATCATATTAACTTCTATATAGACAAAACTCAAACTCAAACTCAAACTCAAAATATTCTTTATTTATATAGGTCTCTGCAAGGCACTTATAAATCGTCAATAAAATAATATTGCAATAGAATGACTCGACCACCGACTTCGTAAATGCAGTCATCTACCGAGAAGAAGCGGCAAGAAACTCGATAGTTGCTCTTTTCAATCGCCAATTTTTACAATTTTTGTCTGTACAATTTATAATAGCATGCTCGTACGTGTACCAGGTCATATAGTAAAATCCTTCAAGTAAAAAATATATATATATATATATATATATATATATATTTAACATGAATAGATTGAGTCCCAGTCGACCAGTCCCCAAAGGCGGCACCTGTTCACAAGTATGACGTATGTGTCAGCCATCATCTCACTCAACCATTTTAGAGGGAATGAAATGACCCGCCACATGACAATATGACAATACGAGTATGTATACTCATTTTATAGATAAAAAAATAATGAGAACTTGAGAAAGCCAAAGATAATTCAAAGATATTGATCGGCTTTTAGCGCCACCTTTTGACGGGCAGACTGAAAGACCAAGATTCCGAAACAATTCGAGTCTTTTCATGTCTTAATATTGAATACTTAAAAGATTATACCACGAAAGATGGCTTTTAAATACTTTTTTATTAATTATTCATTCTTGTATCCATCATTTTATCTTTAACACTTTTTTTATGAATTCTCGCTCGAGGTAAGCATGCCTACTTTAGGAAGTAAATACTGCTATTTTAAAAATGTCATCATTTATGTTAGATTGTGCGTAACAGTGTGACTTCTTAATTTTGTTGCTTAGCCCGTCATACGAGCGAGTCCGCCGCGCTATAGAATTAGCCGCGTAGAAGTGGAAATTTTGAAATGATGATTGTAAATTAGTTTTATTAAGATTTTTTTTTATTGTTTTATGTAATGAAATGATTAATGCATACAATTTTTCTAACGTTTTGTTTGTGAATGTTAAGGATAGTTATGATTTTTATTTACAATAGGCCCTGCCTAAATACCTATTATGGGATGCACGCCACTGATTTGTTACATCTCGTGCCCTTTATACATGTACCATGTAAATAGTCAAATAGGAAGAAGTGATTGTGTACGGTATATACATACATAGGCCTTTACATATATGACAGATGATTTAAGTAGCGGGATCCCGGGATGTGTCATGGCAGCTGCGCTCATGACTGTACATCCCGATGCGGGAGTTGATCCTGCGACCGCATGTGCTGCACGTGAATACAGCTCTGCTGCCGCTGGGGTTTCTATCATGACGTTTGGCGCGTTTGGTTGCAAGTTTGTCAACCAGGCCGCATCGTATTTGCCGATGCCTTCCTTCAAACTACGTCTCCAACACAAACGGTCAGCAGCGAGCTTCTCCCAGCCAGTAGGTGAAATGAGAAAGGCTTGCATGTCACGCTTTACGCAATCTTTCCATCGTAGAATAGGTCTACCGATTGGTCTTTTGGCGTAAGCAATCTCTCCCATTACAGTTTTTCTGGGCAAACGAGAGTGCTCCATACGATGCACATGCCCCAGCCAACGCAACCTTCTCTGCTTAAGCAGTGCGGTGATGCTGGGCAGCTGTGCCGCATGTAACACAGCCTCGTTTGTTATGCTCCAAGTTATGCCCAAAATACTCCGAAGACAGCGCATGTGGAAATTGTTGAGGCGGCGTTCTTCTTTTGAGTACGACGACGTGTACGGTATGAATATAACTATTCAAGTTTTTTCTAAAATACACAAAACAAAAAAATTAATAAATTAGATCATACTATAACTGCATGACTTATCTATTAGCTTTCACATTGACCCGATTGCCTCGTGTAGTTTTTCGACGAACTCCATTGAATCCTATCTGGGTTATAGCAAGTCAATATTTGTGCACCCTTGAACTGGTTCCAGGCATTCAATGCATTTTGTTTTTAAAACTTCAGTCTAGGGGCTTGAGACACACAAGTGTATGGCTGTAATTTATTTATTTACTTCGCTTCGGCTTGGTCTATTTATTATATTGATTAAATAAGGTAAGCTCAAAATGCATGTTATCAATACAATGAAATTGTTCTGGAGTGCCTTACTTTATCAAAGTGGACAAAATTGGTAAAAAAATTGATAATCACTTTATTTTGTGTTAAACAAAGTGAAATAGTTTTATCTCAAAATGGGTCTTTGTTGCACCAGCCGATTTAGGAGCAAGCATACTGAAATAATATAAGATCAGTGCAACTTTGTATCGCAAGTGCAATGTCACTTAAAGGATCTTAACACTGGCAGCTCAACACCGACAAGTTGTGGTCTATTAATGAGATGGATGGTGGACGATTAAAATTCATACAATTCATACGAGCAAGTTGATGTCGCCCAATTAGACCAGAGAGAGAAGAAGCGCGCCTCCTGACAAAGAGTCACACCATCCCTATGGGTGAGCAACCAACAAAGCTGAGATGTGCGAGCAGAACAGAGATTTGTCGTAAGCAGCCAATAGGGTTGTGGCTCAAAACGTGACCATCTCAAAAATCGAACCCTATTGACTATGTACTAACGGCACATCTCTGCTCCGGTCGCCCATCTCCGCTTTGATGGAGTCTCACCCAAAATGTTGCTACACGGTACGCACTTTGTCACGCCGGTTTCTGCTGAACGCGTAGATTTTTCCAGACAAAGGAAAAACGGTGTAAACACTCAAACCTACGTAATAAAACATTTATTTCACAACTGTTATTGCGGCATATTTCTGAGGCCCTAATTTTTCATCATTGGCGCCTGCTTACGCGTTTTCAGTAAGTGGATCTGCGGAATAAAACAAAGGACTGTGTTTGAACAGCTTTCCTTACGTTGTTTGAACAAGAACCACTTTTGTAATGATGTAGAGGCCTGCTCGGCTAGTATCGAGTATACCAGTGCGGATGAAACAATGAAGTCCATAGTTATATGTTGCGCGCTAGCAATTTGCTTGGAGTTTGTGGGTGAGTGCTTTCATAAATACAAAAAGAATGTATAAGAAGTGGATAAAATACTCTTTGTGTGATTCTATCCAATACATTTGTGTTCATTAAATAGAAGCTGGAAGAAGTAAAAACAAATAAATTATTATTTGCCAATTTACTTTAATATGCTCTGATAAAAGATTGGTACTGGATTATTTCTTAGTCTTTTCGTATTTGTATTTCTTAGTCGTTGTCAATTAACTTTACTCGCATTTTATCCGAGTACAAAATATGTAATGAGCACTTTCCTTACTATACTTATAGAATAGGTATAAAATAAGATGCAAACAATTAATTTAATTTTTTTCAGCTTCTGTCCCATATACCACACACTCACAAAGATACTCAGGATTGAACGCCGGACCTGTTCCGGAACCATCCTATCAATACCCTCCAAGACCGTATTTTCCAAACCAACAATACAATGGAGGCGCTTATAGAGCTCCCATACAGACGCAGCAAGAGCAACAACTACCAAATGTGAATAGAAATTACCACTTCTCACGGAAACAAGAGAGTTATCAACCAAAGGCACCTCCACAGCCAGAGGTATTCAATGAAAAGTATACAAATCAACAGAATGTAGCTAATGATTACTACAATCGTCATGTACAAGAAATTCGTCATGAGGTTCCTCAATATACAGGACTACCTCTACTACCACCTCAGAAGGCAAATCCAGGACCTTTTTTACCAGCAATACCGGTTATACCAGCAGTTCCGCAGACAACTAGAGATGCCTTCGAACATGTTAATGAAGTGCAACTACCAATAATAAATCCAACACCTCAGGTAGAATACCCAAATGTGCGTTCAGTGAGTGATGTTGAGAGGTTCATGGCAAGATCTGCAGATCCCGTTGAATTGATTCCTCAACCAGTTATACCACAGAGTAAGTACACATAAAAACTAATCTACACTATATGTAATTGTCATCATCATCCTAGCGCCTCTCCCGGTTGCATCCTCGGACTTTTCCTTGGAGCCCAGGGTACGCTGCGACTATGATCCTGAATTGGCTTGCCTGGTTATTACAAATTATATATTGAATTGATTCCTCAACCAGTTATACCACAGAGTAAGTACACATAAAAACTAATCTACACTATATGTAATTGTATTACTGCTAATTGTTAGGTTTTTTATACGGTGATTATATAATTAACGGTTATTTTTTATTTTAGGACCATCAGTAGAGTTGATGCTTTCGCATCCGAGAATAAGAGAAGTTTTAGCCACTGCTGCAAAAAAGACACGTTTTCTGGTGATACACCCAGATGGTACATTTGAACATGTTGACAGTCTACAAAATGTGGCGGAAAAACATCCTAATTATGTTTTAGTACATGCAGGCGATATTCCAAACCTGCGTAGAACAAAGCCTGTGTCAGCGACCCCACTACCTCAGGTGCCTTCACCTGTATTATATCCCACTAAGGTTGAAGAACACCAAATACTCAGTACAGTATCTACAGAAGCAGCTATAGTAGATAATTCTTTCCCTGCAATAGCAGCAACACAAACTCAGGTTACTCAGCCAGGCCAGTTAGCAACTATAATAAACAAACCTCTGCCTGAGATAGCAGCAGTACAAAATGAAGTAACTCAACCAATCCAATCAGCAACCATAATATCTAATCCTCTCCCTGCGATACCAGTAGTACAAACAGAGATTGCTCAGCCAATTCAGTCAGCAACTACAAAAAATAATCCTCAGCCTGAGACAGCAGAAGCACAAACAGATGTTGCTCAGCCAGTCCAGTCAGCAACTAAACTAAATAATCCTCTGCCTGCGACAGCAGAAGTACAAAATGAAGCTCCTCAGCCAGTTCAGTTATTACAAGAACATCACGAAGAGCCCGCACCAGTTATAGAAACGATAGTTGAGCCAGTCCCAGTCCCACCAGTGAATTCTCCTGAAGTTGCACTCCCACCAGTGAATGCTCCTGAAGTTGTAACTGCTGAAGTTGTGGTACCACCTCCTTATTCAGTAGATACTGCACCACAGGCGTTACAAAGTCAACCCACAGATACTAATGTTGCCAAGGAAGTCATATCTCCAAATGATGACAATAATGTTACCAAAATAGCTGGATCAGTATCCCCACCCCCAACCAATAGTTTGGCGGTTTCATCTCCAGTTGAGCATGTTCTGGGTTCGCTAAAAGACCTCGCTCACAAAATCATAGAAGAAAACGCGAAGAAAATTAGCGATACCGCAGTTAATATTGATCCTTCTAGAAATGAACCTGTACAGTCACCTGAGTCCGAAGAACAAAGAAATGGACCAGCTTTGGTAAAAGATGCATTAGATCAGGTTCTAGAAGCACTTACCAAAAGTTTAACACCTATTGATGATAATTGTACCACAGTAGAAAATGTTGATAATTATCAACAGCTAACCAATGACACTCCTGAATCACTAGATTCTTATAAAGAAATTATGAATCATTTAAGTGGTGCTGATCCTAAGGAAACACCTCATATACTTACGCCGCGTCAAAACGAAGAGATTCCTAACCTAGGAGACTTAGGTAAGACCAAACGGGTTTTTTAAATGTTAAATATTAAACGTGAAATCTCGCATTGCAATAAAAGATAAATTATAAAATGTTGTTCAGTAAAATTATGGATAACATGCGGATTGTAACTGCTAATTTTATATAATAGTAAATGTCATCATCATCATCAGCACATCACAGTCCACTGCTGGTCATAGGCCTTTCCTGTAGCTCGCTTCTTAAATGTAACTTAAATAACTAACTTAAAAAATAATAAATAATGTAAGAAGTTTTTCTGATTTGTACACTTACTCGTATGTACAAACTATGTATATTGTCCTTTCTTTTCAGATATTACCAAAGTACCTACTAAGCCGTCAGTATGGTTTAACACATCAGATCCAAAGTTGTGGGGAAAACTGGCAGACAAGGAACAAGACATAGGTGTGGTATACTTCTTCGAGATTCATAATCAACCAAAAATAGAAAAGGATATTAAAACAACAATACATCCAAATGGAACTATTGTGGAAGATACTATCGAAACTACTTGGGCATTTGAAGGAGGTAAGTTACAGAATGTATCTCGAAATAATCCCTAAAAATAATCCCTTTCGATTGAGAATAAATTAAAGTCATTATCATAAATTAATGTATGTTGAAGGCACCAACATTCTTTATAAAAATGTTATATGGTTTGCTGAAGGCACCGATTTTCTTTTAAAAACATTATTTTTTATGATTTCTATTAGTATGATGATTGAATTTTGTGTAACATAGTAAACTGTCTTAAAATTTATTATTTTTCCGGCAGATGAACCCACAATAACTAAGTCAACTAAGGTCATACACCCTGAGGATCAGTGAAGTCTGTCTTAATGAAAATACATAGGTTTTATTACATTTACGGTTACTAGTTGTGTAAGTTAAAATGCCTAAATACATTTATATTTTTGTATATTCGAGTTATGTTTGTATTTTTATTTACCCTGACCCATTCATTTAATTTCAAATGCAGCAATTCCTACTTTTGAAATTGGGCTGGTTTTCTTTTTCTCATAATATATGATTAATAATATTGAACAGATTACAATACAAGATATACAATATCAATGCACAGAACACTACTAAGGGTAACTACATCATTCCTAAGAAACGTACTGGAGGCATATTGTTGCAAAAGCAACTGACTTTAATGACAATCGTAAACTAAAAGAAAAAAAAAACCAGTAGGCCTTAGGGTGATCCATACATAGCTTTATTATTAGCCCTAGTACATGAGTGAACATTGAATCCGTTGTGTTGACTCCGTGTGATTGCATAAGAACAAAGCACATTATTCAAACCAATCTACATTTCGTTAACACAACAGTGAAAACGTTTTAGAGAATTAAGTATGTAGATTTTGCAAAGCTTCCAACGCGGAATTGCCACAATAAATTTGTAGGGCGAGTATTATTACCCCTTTTTAGGGTTCTGTACAAAGGAGATTCGTCCATATATCTGAATGTTATGCAAATGCCGACGATTTGTTGCTCAGTTTATAAACAAATAGTTTTAGGGTCCCACTTTGAGGTAAGTTAGTAGTTCTAATAAAGAAAATTATGAAAATGATTCTCATTTTATATGTCCTTGGAGATAGTGTAACGCTTGGATATGTTTTTTTTTTACTATATTTAGTGGAGCTGATATTAAGGACGCCTTCAGGCCAGGTGGTGTGACGATCTGCGCAACATGGCTCGCAGTAGCTGGATTCGAGTTGCCGAGGATCGAGCTGAATGGAGAGCTCTAGGAGAGGTCTATGTCCAGCAGTGGACTGCAATAGGCTGATGGTGATAATGAGATATATTAAAATACTAAACTACGGATTGTGAAAATCGAAGATATGCTAAAGCTATCTTAGCGAGTCATAAGCGTGCCTGCGCCTTCATTTATAGCACCTGCAGTAGGTATAACTTGTGCATTAAAATTACTCTAAAATTGGGCATTTCAGTTGAAACTCTACGGGGTTCCTCATTCTTATCAGTAGAGTCAGTTCAAATATCAGTAACTAATTTTGTAAGAGGACAAAGTTAAAGGCCCTTCTGGCACTAGGCTCCCACGAAGCTGCTTCCATGAGTTTCAGAGGTAATTTTGTCCTCTTCACTCTTACAAATTTCTCCAATAATTATATTCTTTAGGAACCCTGAATTTTGTTTTGTTATCAAATCACAATGTCAATAAAGGTCGTCAGAAACGTGAGCGATGCAGGGAACGTTAATCGCCAGCGCTTATAAATAGCCTTTGCCTTGTTGAACAATGTGCTGTGATTAAATCGTGCTCGTTTTTCACTCCGTTTTGTTTTGTGATAAGGATGAGTGAGTGACGGGGAGGGAAAGTATCCAGCAAATAGCCAGGGAAAATTTAAAGATTTTTCTCCTTGGGCGGCAATGTTATTCTTAAATAACTTGTGTTAGTTTTGGGCTAGTGAAAATATTGAAAGAGTATATTGGTGGTTACTTGTTGTTTGACTAATGAAATGGTTTTGTACTTGTGATAACTGGAATGGAAATCTATCATTGGTTCCACTGAAAATCAGCGCCTTGGCTTTAAGATTCGACATATTGCTGAGTGGCAACCGTTTTTGGTAGCATATTGTTTTTACTTTAGTCTTTTATTTTTCTGTTAATGTACCTATGTACATATTATCTTTCTTGAACCAATTTATCTTTTTCTTTATTTATTATTTTGACACGCTTAGAATATAAAAGATGGATAGTCTAAATAACAAATTTTCCAGTACATAATGAATTGTTGACGTTACTGCCATCTAGAGGATTTTTCATTTGCGAAAACCCACATTGATACGCTCGAATGTTTTAACTAAAAACAGTTTTCTAGCATGACCAATGTGTTTTACATTCATGCTAAATAGTAACTGAAGAATATTAATTGTGTTTACTACATGTCAACTTTGGAAAATTTCAACATATTTTTTAACTCCGTTCGTCAGAAAAATATGCATTACGCAATCCCTTACTTATATGGCGATATTGTTCTCATATGTAATTACAATAAAACTATATAAATAGTGAATAACGATTAGCAATTTAAGCGTAAAACATGTGTAGATACTAGGTTTATTTAAAACGAATACAAAATATTTGTAACATGATAGTGATGAGATCATTTTTACAAGTGAAGTAAACAGGAGTGTGTTTGCGACATAGAGATTGGTTACAGAGCGTAGGAAAGAATTAGGGCAAAACTCCACCATAGGTTAGATGTGTGCTGTGTGTTGCATTGTAAGTAGCCAATAGGATTTCAAGCTGTGATTGATCACTAAAATCCTATAGGCTCCACAGCACACATCTTAGCTATGTTGGAGTCTAACGCTTAGAGTCAAGAGTGTGCATAATTATTTATTAAAGTATTTAAATAATATATTGTTTTAGTTCAGTAAGATTTTCGGATACTTTCAATCTTATGTCATCACATTATACTGAGTTTATTAGTAAAAACTTATAAAAATCTATCAAAGTATATTGAAGTACCCATTTTCACCAAAACATCTAAGTCATATAATAAAACTCATTTCAAAATGTACGGTTTAAAATACACGCTTAGCTAACTCAAAGCGCAAAGACTACACGACCAACGTCTAAACCCCTCTTCATGGGATGAACAGTCCATATTTCAGTCTCTCATCTCCACTGCCCCCGAGCTAGAAGTCTAGACCGGAGCAAACTTGCACGTAAACCATTAATAATTCCAGCTTGGAACCTAACGCTGTGAAATGTTACATTGTCTTCAAAACATTTGTGTTAAACTTTAAGATAGCAGGGATTTATTTGAGGATTGAGTACTAGTTCAACGGTGTTTTAGCTGCCTTTAAACATTGTGGAATGTAGTGAAATGGTAATGAATCTTGTTAAAATATACGTAATGTAGTGCTTGGAAGATGATTTGCTCGAAGTTAGTTTTTGTTTGTTTTGTTTAAAGAGTCAGATTGTCTTAATAGTGGTAGCTTATTGCATGATAAAGTGCTCATCAATGGAAGATGCCTCTATCAACCAAAAAAACGGCTCGGCCCAAGAAATGAAATCACTATATAAACTCGTGTTGCGGTACATACTGATATTAGAATACACGACTACGTAATGCGCCACGGAGGCATTCAATGATACATTTTTCAATGATATAAGAAACTTTCGCAAAAAAAAATCCTTTTTCATCAGAACTTACATTTGTGTTTTCTCTTGCAATAACGAGAAGAAACATAGTGATGTTTTAGGCACCTTCCGTACAGGATATTGTATTTCCGAATATCTATATTTGGTGCGAGGGGAGCGAAAGCCTAATTCTTTAGGAATAATACAATTATCAGGATATTGGATTTCTATAAATTGATAGGTATATTGGTCTTCATTAACTAGATTTTGAAGATGAATAGTGGTTATCGGGTTTCAAAAGCAATAGGCATATTATTCTATGTCAATGAAATATCTAGCACGCCAATACTGTTCAATTCAACTCTTTTTTAAAAGTCAGCATTTTTAAGACTTTGTTTAATCGGTGAAAAAAATGTGCTAGTTTTACATACAGTATGGCATCATAATATCTATAATAAAACGTCTGAAGCACAGTAAGTCTTCATACGTTAGGTATATTATATGATGAATGAGAATTGGACTATTGCTGAATTCCACACCCTCCCCGCATAGTGAGGGCGTAAATATATACAACCGCTTTTAAACTGGCCACCAAAACGGGATATCTGGTTATTCGGTTCCGGTTAAAATGTTCCAGTTTTTCACAGATTAACCATATGCATATGTGGCTAAATGTTTCTCCGCGACGGATTATCAGAAAAGTATTTTTTTATTTAAGCTTGTTTTTGGTTCCTTAAATTCGAATAAAACCGCTTCAAAACGAGATATCTGGTTTTCCTATTGTCCGGTTAAAATGTTATAGTTTTTCCACAGACTAACCGCCGCCGCGCCGCGCCGGCCGCTTATGTTACCAACTATTTCTCCGCGACGGATTATCATAATAGTATTTTTTCATTGTAGCTTATTTTTCGGTAACTTAAATTCGAATAAAACCGCCTCAAAACGGTTATCCAGGATTTGGCCCGCGTCTATAATAATACACCATTTTAACCGGATAATAACTATAACCCTAGTAACTTAAATTCGAATAAAACCGCCTCAAAACGGTTATCCAGGATTTGACCCGCGGCAAAAATACAACATTTTAACCGGGTAATAACCCTATTACCGCTTCAAAACGGTATATCTGGTTATCCTATTACCCGTTTAAAATGTCCCAGTTTTGCCACTGGCCAACCGCCGCATATGTAGCCAACTGTCTCCGCGACGTGTATTAAATGCCTCAATTAAATCGAAAAACAGCAGGTGCATTGTGGGACTGGCCAGTTACAGCAGGATATTATTTTTGTAGACAGTTTAGATTGGAACTATTTAACTCTCGTTATTGGATTGTCGTGTTTCGAAATAAGTTTATTTCCCATTTTTTTTCCTCTTTTGTTCTGTATTTTTGGTGTAATACGTTTTGACACTGCTATGTGTTTGTAACAAGTACGTACACGTAGGTACTTGTATCACTAGAGAATTTTAATGTCATGTAGTGCCGTCTTCTTATAAACTTCTGCTCCATTTCATCTGCTATTACAAGAGACTAGAACTAAGGTAATTGTTTGTGTGGTCTCCCGGTTGCTTCCATTGTTCTAT
Organism: Nomophila noctuella; assembly: GCA_958496325.1. Lineage (NCBI taxonomy): Eukaryota > Metazoa > Arthropoda > Insecta > Lepidoptera > Crambidae > Nomophila > Nomophila noctuella. The sequence continues at coordinate 5,866,125 of OY292487.1, read as the reverse complement.
TGCATCCTCGGCCATTGCCTCGGAGCCCAGGGTACGCTACGACTATGATCCTAAATTGACCAGCCAGCCAGTTATCACATTAGAGCAACTATCATCTTTTTTTTTATAAGGTTTTTAACACTACACCTCGGAGGCAGCATTTAATTACTTATTATTGCGGCGATACATTTACATAATATGTGTCGCGAATATGAAGTAGTATAAAAACACGGCCTGAACTTTGTAGAACAAACTTACAGAATAACCTAAACTAATGCTCTAACAATTATGCCAACTAAACTGCCCTGTGGCTAGTTAATCCAATAGAAATTTGAAATAGGTTTAAATTCGCTTTAACGACCGCAATTTATTAAAATGTATCGCGCTCAAGAGACCGCAGTGCGAATTAGCGTGAAAGCTATGGCTAAATAATTTACCGTAGATAGTCTTTTAATCATTGTTCTATTGCCCAACTGTGGGATTTAAAATGCTAGGATTCGTGTTTTAATGATACCTAATTAAAAGTATCAGTTTAGATTTCATTTTATCAGTTTTTTGTTTTGAGAGCGGGAGTGAAAATATTTTCGATATGGCCTAACTAAAGTGACGTGCTAGTGATTATTTTTTTGAATTGATTTTATGCTATTTTGCGATATGTTTTCTTAATATTGATATTAATTTCTTTCTTTCTTACAGTGAGTACCTTGATAACTTTGAGATGAGATCAATGAACGTTATAATGTTTCCAAATACTTTTCCTTTTACAAGATCGTTAAAAACGCAATTCGTTGGAATGAATCATTGATGAAAAGAATCGTGAACTTGATACCTCGAAAGATAACGTGAGAATAAAGTATAACGAGTAAATATCGACGATGAAACGTGACTCGTTAAGATTCAAAGCGACTGTTGAATTTCAGGCCCCGTGTCACGTGTATTTCGGCTTTTTTTTTGTAATAGAAAATAATGTTTTTTTTTTATGTAAAGAATTTTTATATTTAGTAGTTCACGTCTTAAGGAAAAGGAAAAGAGACACCGTTTTAGGCAAATGAAAAGAAACAAAAGCTCAACTGGTTTTATATTACATACATCTTATAATTTGATTGCACCTTTCGGCGTCATGGCACCAGTCACCCTTTAGGTTCAACAAAATAGATTGGCATGAAGTATGAAATTTCAATTGTTGTTATTGTATTACTTGCAAGATATAATGCCTTGAACCCCTAAATTAAATTGGAACCTTTGAAATCCAGTTTGGATATTGTGCAAGGGACATTCGGACATTGAGATCTATACACCCGTATTTGGCAAACTTGATTGCTGTAATTAAGTCGGTATCTGTCATTGTAACGACGATCACATTGAGATAGGCATTTTGACATACAATGGTTTAGTAATTGGGGTTGTGCGCAACTATTGCTCCCCGCACATTTGTCGTGAAAGGAAGTTAATGTCAATAAGAACAAGAACTAAGAGAAACCAAATTCCTGTCCATTTTACAATTTTAATGTCTTATTTTCTATAGATTGTAGTTTTATATCAAAAGGGTATTTTAAGGACCATAGAAGAATCCGTGAAGCAACTACTTCCAAATTAAATAAAATTTAATAATATTGACCAATGAACCAATTCAATAATTTATTGCTTAAATAAACATACTAAATAATTTAAATATTTGCTCTTAGTTTCACAAAATAAAACGTGAATGAGCAAAGGTAAAGCCTTTTATTTGTATCGTATTTAATTTAAATTCACTTGTACAAACTTAATCATTGTTCACATTTAATTTATTGATGACTGATCAAACGAAAAAGTAATAGATAACAGAGTCGACAAATAGTCGTAAAATTATTCGATATATTTGTGGAAATAAATGTATTAGGTTATAATCTTATCTGTTTCTATGAAAAATTTTGTCGTTCACCATGATAGAACGAGGTTCACCCAACACTTCTTTTTACATGGTGACTTTGGGTATCACCTCCCCTGAGGGAAAACACAGTAGGCTGAAATTACGCGACCAAAGTTCGGCGAAATGTATGATCCGTACAAAATAACGCGACGTAATTTCGGCACAGTGTGTCATCTTCCATCTTTTTTCTCATTAATATTAAAAATGTGAAAGTTTGTTTGTTTGGATGTTTGTCCGTCAATCACGCTGAAACTACTAGACGAATTTTAATGAAATTTTGCATATAGGCATTGTATGGGCTGACTTAGGTGATATTTTTATCCTGATTAAATGCTCCTACGCGATAAAACAAAATCCACGCGAATGCTAGTTTGAAATACATCGCAGTCGTAGTTAAATTTCGGTACCATTATTTTTTCAACCTAGTTTGTTTCTATACTGTAGTTGACAGTCCTTAAGCGAAATGGATATGTAATTGTACTAACATTCACATTTATGGGTGTACGCAGCCAGCGCAGATGCCCGCTATTTCTGCTCATCTTCCCATTTAAGGTGTTCCATTTCACGAGAAGACTTTTCCTTATACCAACATTGATCTGACCTCTAACACCGCTACGCATTATCTTTCACGCGTCGTTTATGCAATGATAAAAGTTTGACAGCACACATTCATTTACGAGCGCGTAAACCGTCTTTATGAAGGCCGTGGTTTATGAATTGGCTCGGACCGGCCGCCTCGTCACGGGCCATTATGGGACGAGTTTATTACGCGTATTGCATGGCCTATCGCCTTTTAATGACGCCTTTGGATGGTTCATCGACGTTTTCTTCTATAGCTTTTTGTCCTCCACTGACTACACTAACCAAACAGATAGTGAGATAGGGATTTTAGTCCGATGTTGAACTCTGGTCCAGTTAAAGTAAGGTCATTTGCAAAATATACGTTGGCTGCCATCATTGTAGTTCGTTTTCTTAGGCAGGGTTTTGTTCTAGCTGGGCTGGGCCACTGATCAAATAAAAGTTTAACCATTTGCGTCAAAACATATTGTTATTAACGCGAAGACGTCAAATTATGATATTTACATAATGGTTAAATATATATACAAACATAATGGCCTATCACGTCAATGCAGTTTTTGTTCAGAATTTTTCCTAGATAATATTAACCCTTACTATAGTTGCCAATGTTTTATAACCATGAAGCAGAAATGTTGCACAGATGACAATCATAATTTATCCTACCTTGAGACTTGTCAGAAAGTGCTGGACTGGTTTCCAGGAACAAGACGTTCCTTCACGCTTCTTTTAAAAGAAATATCAAAGCTAGGAACTCGTGTAGTTTATTAGAAACATTCCATTGAAACCCGGCGATAAGAAAGCAACAAAAGCAAGCGGTACAGTCCGCACAACACACAACTTTCCAACTATTTATTGCTTTACCAACTCATCAAGAGTTGTGGCAAGTTTCACGCGAGTGATTGCCCAACTTTGCACTCTCAAAAATGGGTGTTTTCACTTCGGAGTTGAGCAATGAAGTTTGTCAATAATAAGATAACTGAATATGGTATTTGATAATAGTAAGTTACATGCTCTTCGTTTATTCATAGGCTTGAATTATTGTAAGCAGGTCAATCGATTGAAGTTTATTGTTATCATAAAGAAATCATCCTAAATAGAAATTATCACGAAATTATCCTACATCTTAATTATAAATCATAGCAATTTACAAGTAGGTAATATCTCTCTTTATCAGATAAAGCTTTTTATTATCCATGCGTACTATTAAATAAATAAAAATATTTATATTTTTATTGTATCTTCTAATTTATTATTGTATCCTTATTTTACACATGTTTTTTGAATCCCATTGACGACACATTTAGTGTCATGGTTGGGTATGCTATCATAGTACAAATGTGTTTGCATGAATATCTGATTCAATAGGTTAATGAAATAAAAATACTTTTGTTTGCCCCACTCTGTTTGTAAGTTAATAATATGCTGACATTTTAAAATGACGAAAACATGAAAATTCTATCTGAAATGGCTTTGAGACGCCGCCATCTTCTCCGACTGATTGCTCAAGTTTCTACATCCAGACATGTTTTCACTTAACCAGCGTATTCTTGAACTTGTGAATTTTAGTTCGATATCACTCGTAATATGTAGTATAATATAAGAACTGAGATTTGATATTTTCAATTATTCACTCACGATATGAGTTCTCTTGCGAACTAGTGTTGAAATATCAAATTGAATTCTAGTTCTTTGTCTTGGAAAGTCAATTGTTGTGTACTGGTGGAGTTTATAACTGGTAGCAGGTTTCACAAAATGTATTTGGATACTTTAGTAACTATATTTTCAAGTATGTTTGTTATAAATAACACACTCAGAATCGAATCCACACTAACAAATGTTTGTATCGCATGGCCATCTTATCGATATACCAGTTATAATTGACGTTATAACTAACTGGATAAGACTAAAAATAAGCCAAAAAGCAGAGGCTTGGCTTTTAAGAATATGCAAACACGTAAAACAACTACTGAGCTCCCAAACTACAAGCGAACAGAAGACAATCGGATCATCTTTGTTACTGGTTAGCCACTTTCAAATACGTATTTCCCGAGTAATCAAAACAAAAGACAGAGCATTTGTTATGGCGAAGCCTCGAGAATGATGTGATTTCGTGAATCGTTTGTGCTGACTTCCTCATAGGAAAACAAAAACAATATGCGGAACAATATGTATTGTGTGACAATACTGGCGAAAAGATGAAAGACGTGATTATTTGGGAGGAGTTGTGTATTTAATGTATATGGAGAAAAAATAATAGTTGCTTCTGAAGTTTCTGCGTGGGCCTCTTAACTGAACAAGTACGTTTTGTCGGAATATATTTTCGAAATGAAAAATATGCGAAGTCCTCTTTAGTTCCATTAGGGACCTTCTTCTTGCAATTAGGGCCAATGATATATTTCCAGCCTTTCGGAATGCTAATGCCATCGTTTTCCTTAAGAGAGATTTGTGAAATACTTATCTTTATTTTATTTGCTTGTTAGTTATTAGTGGCTTTGATGGTAGTATTACCACTCTTAGATTTTTTCGAACAAACGTGTTAAAAATGAGGGCTTCAATTCAAGCCCTAATTTAGATTACGTCGATCCATGCGTTGAACAGTTTTGCTATCAGATTTTCACACAAAAGGGTCACACCAATCACAGTCGCACGATTTATAACCAATAATAAATTAATAAAAAATATGTAAATAAATTCATTGGACTAACACACCAATTCCCTAGCCCCAAACTAAGCTCGAAGCTTGTACAATGGATGCTAGGGAGATACTTTTATATAAAATCATGACTCGAGTACAAATGCCGATGTTTATCACACAAACATTTGCCCCTAGCGGGATTCGAACCTGCGACCTTCAGTTTTGTAGCTAGGGTCCCTGAGCACCAGGCCAATTTTAAGGCCAGATAATTTAACGATACTCAAAGTTCAATGAAATATTTAATATGAGCTTTACGCCACCTAACGCTATCTTTAGCCGTAACTAATACGAATTCAGCTTTAAAACTCTTTGTCTATTCAAAGTGGCGCGGAAGCTTTTTCGTGGAAAGCTCTTTTGGTAGCTTTATGAAATTCTATTCAGCGGACTTTCAATTGGACTTTTTCTGTTCAACATTTTCAGTGATGTAATGAATTGCTTGAATAGAGGTTAAACCACGTTTGCTTTGTAAACGGTAAAAGCCTTTCGTGGATTATTTTACATTTTTAGAGTCTAGAAATAATGTTTAATGAGCTCATGTTTAATCCTAGTTCAAGTGGAAGACATTTTAACATGAATTTTATTATTTAAATTTTAAAATCATAATTGACTAATTGCTGCAACGTTTTTTCACTTAGTTTTAGGTAATTAAATCGGAAAAAACTACCAGTAAAACATAATACATAACAACAGGGAAAACAAGCGTTAGCAGATTTTTACAGAATAATTCCAACCCGAGCTAATTATAAAACGCTCTGCCATCCTAACTCAAAAACAATTATGTTTTATTGCTCTTTTATATCACAATGGTACTAATAAAATACGGAGATTAATCTTTTAATGGATTTTTTATAAGAATAAAAAAGGACACGGTTTCGTGAGATGTTATTTAATTTGAGCAATTAATCATAAGCTGTGGTCTTGGTAGATAAGCAATGTAACGAGCGAAACATAAATCTTGAGAATAGCTTAGACTTGCTTGGTCACCTTCTTGGTGACGTGCTAGTAGAAAAAATAGATGTATCTTTAATATTTTCCCTTAATAATCTACTTGCCAAAAAAACATTGTCTTCATGAAAGATGATGTTGAACTATATTAAATGGCAAAGCCGGTACACTCGACTAAGCAAACGTTCTATATTTAAAATACAATAAGTTTGAACACAAAGAATTCATTGCATGGGTTAAATTATTGATTTATTGTTGACGTGCGAATTGTTTTCAAATTTAGATTGGTAAAATTTTTTCATGCACCGTACCTTTCTAAAATCTTGTATTTGTTCATTATACACATAAACTTCAAAATAACGTACTTAAACACTTCACTATATCGCTTCACGCAACACAGATTCCTCCATGTGAACGCTAAACTTTGTATGCGCAGCTGCTTCAAATTAATCGCTGTAATTTTATACATTGTCGAACTGCCCGCTGCTTCGTTAAATAATGAGAATAATAAAGCATGGCGTCGAAAGTCCGGTCAAATGAAAGTACACGAGAGAACGTGAAACGCTTTTTGAATTTTATTTTGAATTTTCTGATTTAATAACGTTTGTATACTACATCATCGGCACTATTTATTAATCTGTTAAAGACTACTAGAATGTAATGATTTACCATATGTATGTTTTTTTGTTAATATTAATTTTGTGTTTCGAGCAGAGAATAAATACATTAAAAGGCAGCCATTCAATTGCAATTAAATCCCGAAAACAAAGATCTCAAAATTTAAAGCCCATAATTTTTTCACCGAAACAGACAGGCAAATCCGGTCCAATTCTTCGCTCGTTACTTTATTTATAGCGATATCCGGAATCCATTTAAGTTTTCCGATCATCGTTAAAACTGGAAAATTTGAGGAACTTTTCATGTATTAAGTTAATAAGGTAGATCTATTACAGGATTTTATGAAGTCGTTCAATCCCAATCTAGCGAGTATTATGGGTTAAAAACATGTCGGTATTTTACAATCCTCTTTTATAACATTGTTTATTTTAGAATTGTGTTAAAAATCAGGAAAAGAAAATAAGTGGTTAGTTTGAGATTTTAGACTTTCGAGTTGCATTACTACAATGATATTTGTTAACGGGATTACGGGACTAAACGCGATTTTAATTACGTAGGGAATACATATATTACTACATTATTAAAATAACGTCTACATATGTATAACGTCAAGCAGTAAGTAGTATATGTATATCCTACTACTATTATAAAGGCGAAAGTTTGTAAGTATGGAAGTATGGATGTTTGTTACTCTTTCACGTAAAAACTACTGAATGGATTTGAATGAAACTTTACCATAATATAGCTTATACATCAGAATAACACATAGGATATTGGAAATCGAAATCCACGCGGACGGAGTCGCGGGCGGCCGCTAGTACTCATTAAGTGGTCAGTTATACAACATGTTGCATTATGATGTTATTAGAATGACATGTGTTCATTCACCATTAAGGTGAATTATTGAGAAAATAAACTTATTTTCTGCTTTAAACAGGTCTTACTTCATCAGGCATCACTTACCTACATATACAGGGTGAGTGATTCGATTAGTTTGACTATGGGGGAGCATAATTCCAGGTAATCAAACCAGTTTGACAAAATAGTTTGACTACGTGCAAGGAGGTTTTTTTTTACCTTCGCGACTATTGACGTTTCTAACTAAGTGATGTGTCGCACAAAGTGTGGAGGCGGCCATAAGTCTAACTCTAAACTTGAGAGTGAGCGGAGTTACCTAACGCAGGCGAGATAGATCGCGCGGTATACACCGCTGTACTGCAAGACTGCAAGATAAATCTAATTTAAAGGCTAGCCGAGCTAAGCGCAGTGGTTGACGCTGCTGCGCATCTATACTGAGAAAAGTAATCTTAATACATATCACCAAAAAGTTAACTGCAACGTAACGAACGTAGTGTGTCACAAGCTTATTGATCTTTCAATATAAGTGTGTCAAGAGGTGGAATTAACTAAGCGCAAATGTCATAATCTCACGGTTGTATCAACGGCGACAGTACAAAATTAGTACTAAATTCCTACTGTCGCCGATGACACAACCGTGAGATTAATTTAAAAGAAGTATTGCTAAAAAACAAATGTAAAATCGGATAGCAATTTTGACTTGTGGCCCTTTCGTTTTCTAGCAGCGACTAGTTGTAGTATCATCACTTACTCGTAGTTTTTACGCTCTCCAGTATCGACGTGTTAAAGTGATGTGTCGCACAAGGTGTGGAGGCGGCTATTAGTCTAACTCTAAACTTGAGAGTGAGCGGAGTTACCTAACGGAGGCGAGATAGATCGCGCGGTATACACCGCTGTACTGCAAGACTGCAAGATAAATCTAATTTAAAGGCTAGCCGAGTATCGTGGGTCACACTGCGCATCCATAGTCAGAAAAATATATTAATATCATGTCACTTTTTTTTCAGTATGACTATACAATATCAAACAAAGCTGCTTCGGCTGCTGATTGGCTGGCTCTATTTATGCTTAAATCCTTAAATTATACATCGGTGCGAAGCCGGGTCGGGTTTCTCCTGTGGATTTAAATCGGAATGTTGCTAATATCCCTAGTTATTTAGTGACCCAACGAGGAAATTGAGTTATGTATTGGTTCATTTTAAGTATGTCGGCTTAAAAGTCTGTTTTTTCTGATTTAAATAAATAATCATTCTGAAAAGTTACTACATACATACATAACATTAATTTTGGCTTAGAGTTTTTATAAACAATTTTTTTTTATATTATTCATGAAAGAGCTCACACGACAACAAAATCACGTGTATTCTAAATAAATACATAGGTACTTATTAGTATTACATGATATCAAAATAATTTAGCCGTACATTGTGTCTATGCCCCAAGACAGTAGCGACACCTACTTGTAAACACACTGATAGACAATGTTACTATAATCTATGTTTATTGTCTTTGACCATTCTGTAACTATATCCGTGTTGTCTATGAATAAAGTCTGTTCCTATCCGTGTTGTCTATGAATAAAGTCTGTTCCTTTTTTCCCACGCAAGCGGTCGTTTCATTTAACAGGTTATGGGCCCAGAAAAATTCACTAGTGCTATAAATCAAGTTTAAAGTTTAGTTTTCAAGTGTACAGTGGACGATTGCTCAGTTGCAATTACGGTTTTGCAAGTTATCTTCCGTATTGCTTGTATACTGACTGTAAAATCGCAAAACGCCGGGTTTGGTTGGTCAACGAAAATGGCTTCCAGCTCAAGTTCATTTCTCGCCAGTGTTCCTAAGCTGAAGGGACGAGAAAACTACAGCGAGTGGGCATTCGCTGCAGAGAATTTGCTCGTGCTCGAGGGAAGGCTCGACTTCATAAAGACGGAAGGCGTTGGAGCTGCGGTCGCGGAGGACGCCATGACGAAAGCGAAGTTGATTTTAACTATAGACCCTTCATTATATGTACACGTGAAAAGTGCAACCACAACAAAAAACTTGTGGACTAAACTACAACAAATGTTCGATGATGCCGGGATATCACGCAGAATCATGTTATTGAGGAATCTCATTTCAATACGATTTGAAAACTGTGAGTCAATGACAAGCTACGTCTCCTCAATCATCGAAACGGGGCAAAAATTGTCCAGAACAGGATTTATGGTGAATGATGAGTGGATTGGGTGTCTTCTGCTGGCGGGATTGCCTGAAAAGTACTTCCCCATGTTGATGGCTATCGAACATTCTGGAATCGCCATTACAGCGGATGTTATAAAATCTAAGTTGTTGGAGTTAGACATATCCGGAAACGAAGCTTCGGTAGTTGGTGCGTTATACACCAGAGGGCAGCATCGAGGAAAACAAATGGCCAATAAGAACAGCTCTAGGGCATTCAAAGATGGCGGCGATAATCCTGCTAACACAAATGTCAACAAGAAAGTGATAAAGTGTTATCGTTGCAAACAGATTGGACACTTTAAGAATAAATGTCCGTTATTGAATAATAATCAGCATTCCAATGCTTTTAGTGCCATTTTCATAAGTGGAAAATTCAGTAAACAATCGTGGTACGTAGATTCCGGCGCCAGCGCTCATATGACAGCGAATAAAGAGTGGTTGAAAAACGTAAACAATTCACCCAGTTTATCCGAGATAATGGTGGCAAATAACACTAAAATACCCGTGTTATGTTCCGGCGACGTTGATATCACCACGGAATGTCGATATGACATTACAGTTAGAAATGTACTGTGTGTGCCAAGTTTAACTACGAATTTACTCTCAGTAAGTGAACTCATCAGAAATGGGAACAGTGTGGACTTTGATGTAAACTATTGTTATATTCGTAATAAAAACAAAGAATTAGTTGCAAAGGCACAGTTGTCAGATGGTGTTTACAAACTTGAACTTCAATCAAAAAGTTGTTTGTTGACAACTCATAAAGAAGAGAGTGGTCACTTATGGCACAGGAGATTAGCACACTTGAATAGTGACAGCATGAAGAAAACTAAAAATGCTGTAGAAGGAATGCAGTTTGATGACAATTATTCAATTAGTAAAACGACATGTAAGACTTGATGCGAAGGAAAACAATGTCGACTGCCATTTGGAAACAGTAGTACTAGAAGTACTGAAGTACTGAACATAATACACAGTGATCTTTGTGGACCGATGGAGGAACATTCACTAGGAGGAGCATCTTATTTTCTATTATTTGTCGACGACTTCAGTAGAATGACTTTCATATATTTCTTGAGACATAAGAATGAAGCATTGAAGTATTTCAAAGAATTTAAGGTGATGGTGGAAAACCAGACTAACAGAAAAGTGAAAACCTTCAGAAGTGACAACGGAAAAGAATTTTGTAACTCAGATTTTGATGATTTTTTGAGGAACTGTGGAATAATACACCAAAGAACCAACCCATACACACCACAACAGAATGGGCTGTGTGAACGCATGAATCGAACAATCATTGAAAAGGCTAAGTGCATGTTATATGATGCTGAACTAAACAAGAAGTTTTGGGCTGAGGCTTGTAACACAGCTGTGCACTTATACAATCGTACAGTTTCTTCAGTGTTAGATGGTAAAACACCATATGAACTCTGGAATGGTGTTAAGCCAGATCTGAGTTACATAAGAATATTTGGGTCACCTGTCATGGTCCATGTGAATAAAGAGAAAAGATCTAAATGGGATAAGAAGTCCATTGAATGCATACTACTTGGTTATCCAGACAATATTAAAGGGTACAGATTGTATTACCCAGAAAAGAAGCAAATATTTACAAGTAGAGATGTGGTAATTATGGAAAAACAATCAAGAACCGTAGATATTGTTTTAGAAGATAACGGCAAAAAGTCTGAAGAAAAAGAAATGACACATGTGAATCCAGATCTGCAGGATTCAGTGGGGGACTCTGATGTGACATTAGTGGATGAGACCATAGATGATTTGTCTTCAGATTATGTGCCGAGTGATAATGATGAAGCAGTGCAAAATAATCTTTCATCTTCGGAAGTGCAAACTAGACCTCAAAGAGTACGTCGTGCACCAAACTGGTACGGATTTGGTGGTATATGCTACACAGATAGCGGCATGGATGTGGCAAACAATCTCACACTCAAACAGGCGCTGAAAGGGCCTGAAAGAAACCAGTGGTTACGTGCAGTTCAGGAAGAGTTACAGTGCTTCGAGGACAATGACGCTTGGGAAATAGTGACAGTTCCTGATAACTCGACCATAGTGCAGTGCAAGTGGGTACTAAAGAAAAAGATTGAGTGTAGTGATAAAGTGCGGTTTCGTGCCAGATTAGTGGCTAAAGGGTTTACGCAACAACCCGGTGTGGACTATACAGAGACCTTTTCACCTGTGGTACGGCACAGCACTCTTAGATTACTGTTTGCTATTTCTGTGAAACTTGGTCTTGATATAATGCATTTAGATGTGTGTACAGCATTCTTGAATGGTGATTTAAATGAAAATATATATATGCAAATACCTGAAGGGTTTAATTGTGTTGATTCAAATAAAGTTCTAAAATTAAAGAAAGCAATCTATGGATTGAAACAATCTTCAAGAATGTGGTACGATAAAGTTAATGTGTGCTTGACTAAAAATGGTTATATTAAATCTAAATATGAGCCTTGTTTGTATATCAAAAATGATGGCAAGAGTATGACTGTAATTGCTTTATATGTAGACGATTTCTTTGTATTTTCTAATAACAGTGTTGAGAGCGATAGATTGAAATCATTATTGGTATCTCAATTTAAGATTAAAGACTTAGGCCAGATAAGACAGTGTCTTGGCATGTCAGTTTGTTATGATAAGAAAAATAAAGTGTTAACATTAGATCAAAGTGATTATATTGAGCAATTGTTAATTAAATTTAATTTGGCTCACTGTAAATCAGTAGATACTCCAATGGAAAGTGGCTTAAAATTAATGAAAGCAGAGGTTCCTGATAAAAGTCTGCCTTATCAGCAACTGATAGGATGTTTAATGTACCTTGCCATACTTACCAGACCTGATATAGCTTTTGCAGTAGGATATCTAAGTCAGTTCAATAACTGTTACAATAATGAGCACTGGGGTTATGCTAAGCGAATTTTAAGATATCTCAAAGGGACCAAAGATTATTGTATTAAATATTGTGATACTGATAATAAGGAAATATTAGGATATGTAGATGCAGACTGGGGTAGTGATGTGTCAGACAGAAAATCTTATACAGGCTATTGTTTTACTCTCTCTGGAGGTGTAATATCCTGGGCATGTAAAAAGCAAAAGAGTGTTGCTTTGTCTAGCACAGAGGCGGAATATGTTGGTATAGCTGAATGTTGTAAAGAAGCTATATATATTAGAAGTTTGCAAAATGAAATCACAGGTCATATGCAATGTATTGTAATTTTTAATGATAACCAGAGTGCTCATAAGTTGTTACATAATCCTGTATTTCATAATAGGTCAAAGCATATTGACATTCGATTTCATTTTAGTAGAGAATGTATCCAAAATAACTTTGTTAAAGTCGAATATTTGCAAACTGCTCAAATGCCAGCTGACATTCTTACAAAGTCACTGAATACTGTAAAACATAGTAAATTTTTGAAATTGTTGGGTGTCCAACAAAAGTGATGTTTTGTATTTTAGTTTGTTTTTATTGATTTGCTTATTTTGATATAGTGGGGGTATTAGTATTACATGATATCAAAATAATTTAGCCGTACATTGTGTCTATGCCCCAAGACAGTAGCGACACCTACTTGTAAACACACTGATAGACAATGTTACTATAATCTATGTTTATTGTCTTTGACCATTCTGTAACTATATCCGTGTTGTCTATGAATAAAGTCTGTTCCTTTTTTCCCACGCAAGCGGTCGTTTCATTTAACAGTACTCCACCAGTATTCAATCTTCATTCAATCTTGAAGAAACAATGTGCAGTGCGCTTATCTTTCTCACTTAACAAAACACTGTCGGTATTATCAATGTGTATTCAACATCAGCCTGTTAGTAAAGCGATCTCTTTCGTATTCTATCTTTCCAAAATGTACAGACTTGGAAGAGCGTTCTAAATTAAGATTCAAAGCGGGATTTCATTTCAGAAACAAAGTGTAGCATCCTGACCATCCTGGCTTAAATCTTTGCCGGTATTAAACCATCCCAGTAGCTGGGGGAGTATGTATTCAATATCAGCATCTGTTAGAAGTGATCTCTTTCGTATTACATCGAGCCGGGCGTCTCCGGAACACTGAGATTGATACTTCCACCATGCAAACTTTGTTTAAATATACTAAGATATTTCTAGCACATTTTAGTAAACAAAACCTGTGTAAGGTTAAAAATATATTAAAGGGCTGATAAAAATACAATCTGTTTTAGGAACTCTGTGATGGGGCTACGGGTAGTTTCACAAGTATGCTATTTACTATGAGAGTCCTTGGTTTTACAAGAAAATTAAGCTTTGACATCAATATAGCATGAATGACAAAATAACATCGTACCAGTGGTGTGTGGGCACGTGATCGAACTGTTCCGAGAGTTCCGCTGCCGCCGCCCTGCTTTTGCCCTGCAGTGGCACAGGAGTTAACTGATATCGTAAAATGTAAAACAAAAGAGAAATACTCGTATACAAGTGGCAGCAAGTGTCCGACCGTGCAATATTGCGACGTCTACCACACCGCACATGGCTTCAGTTTGCTCGTACTGCCCAAAAATGTATTTTGAGGCCTTTGCCTTTCAGTGAGATTTTACACCGATATGTACCACAAATGTGACGTGAAAGGAGTGAATGTAGATTTGACGGCTGATAGGAGTGAGTGGAAGGAGAAGACAATGTTGCGCCGACCCCACCTAGTGTGGGATAAGGGCAGTATGATGATAATGTACCACAAATCGTTTAATAAGAATGATATTAAAAATAGCTTCCGACTATTGGCACTATGCGTCCAACAACACATTATTGCGAATTTTACAGCGCAAGGGATCCAAAGAGGTACGAAGGCCTACGTGCACGAGGTACCCTCATTTATTTTCTCTTGAGGTTCCACAACTGGAAATTGAGAACAAGTTGGAAATTAGGTTAAACCTCTAGACCATTGAGGCGTTTAATAAAGTCAATGAAAATAATAAAAAACTATCGTACTGGCGCAATATGCTTAGCGACACAATAATATTGCCACTTTTACAACAGCGCACGAGGTTGCGAAAGTCGCAATAACGTGTCCAAAAGGTCCAAAGAGGTCCGAAGAGGGCCAGAGAGGTCCAAAGGCACGTGCAAGGGACGTGACCGACGCCGGTGCGTGAGATCCTCACTTATTTTTCTCTTGAGGTTCCATAACTGGAAAGTTGCGAACAAGTCGTAAATTATGTTATGAGTGATAGACGTTTCTATATAGTTTTCCGACACGCTTCGATAGTTTCATAGCCTTTTAAGGGTCGACCCCAAAGGATATAAAATTGGGTATCGATGTATTTATTATACAGCATTTTCTGCCTCTTATAATGTATGTTATGGATAGTACTTAGTAAAAATATCGACATGATAATGTAGGTTCTATACAGAATTCAGAAATTTTAAACTATTGCACACAGGTGGGTGTAGAAACACACTATGCTGAAAATACACAACCGAAATTCGGCAGCAATGCATTTCCTATACAACATTATGCGACGTAATTTCGGCTTGGTGTGTCATCTTTCATTTAAAAAAACATTGCAGTAGTCACGCCGAACTTCGGTCGCGTTTTTTACACCTAGAGTGTTTCTATCTATGCTAAGAGAAGGTATTTAGTATTTACCGTGTTTATAGTTCCTTTCCGTTAAACCAATACGGTTACTGTTTCAAGGAAGCCAGAGTGTTTTGCTTCGAGTTTTGTTTTGTTTCCTAAGCTACATATTTAGCTCATCTGCATAACTTGGAAACTTGCACAATCTGCTACCTATAGAAAATATCTTCTTAACATTATCTTATTACGGCAGGGAAATTAATGAGAGGCATCTTCGAAGTTATGGGGCACGATACGAACTTTCATAAGATTATTGGAAGTTGAACTTTGCCCAACTTAGTATCATCGATCATGTACCTAAGTACTTAACAAGTTTATCGAGAGGTGTTTTATTAACTTGGCAATCATTAAAATTGGCGGGACAAGTAATCGGGTTTTATTTTTATAGTGATAGTCATAGCGGACCCTGGACTCCAAGGCAATGGCCGAGGATGCGACCGGGACGAGCGCTAGGATGATGATGAGTGAAACTGTAACCAAATTTTATGTTTTTCGATGTGTGTTTTTAGGGTTCGTAGCAAAATTAACTTTTTCATTGTTTCAAGAAGTGTTTCATGTGCTTTGTTTTGAAACAAGAAAGCGTTCATTATATAACAATTCTTGTATTACGTTCTTCGTTCAGGTATTTGGCGAACATGTAGCTTTGTAAGTTTATGTGGCTACAAATTGTCTACCCAAGATGCTAGCAAAATTCCAAATGCGAACGGTTAAGGAATGGAATTTACTGTCCGAACAAGTTTTCCTAAACTAAACTTTGACCTTTATATTTTATCAGCGTATGTTAAGTTCCTTAAGGTTGTTTTTTCTTTGATATCAGTCGAAATTGAAAGCAAGTTTGCATAGTTTACATGAATTCCATCAACAAGGTTAGAATGGAACAATAGTGTGAATTTTTTCAAACATTTATGCCTGTTTCTATAAACGAGCAGAGATTTCTATCAAACTGACATACACTTACATTCACGAGTATGTAGGTATTTTATTTTAACTAAAATACGTCATTGGCCTATAAGTTTCACTGCTAGGAAAAAATCTCTGCCATTGTGAACGAAAACAAAACTTACCAGTAAGTACGATAAGTACCAAACTAACATACAGCATTTCCATGAAATAGAACGTCGTAAAAACATCTTTTTCATAATGTTAACATTAGTATTATTTTAAGTATCAAAAGCACATTCATCAAAAACCCTACATATTTACACCGCGTACCGAATCGAATATTGAATTGAGAGCGAAACAAACTTCGCTAATCAATCAATAAACGAAATCAAGAAGGATATCGGGAAGAAGGTTTTCCGGACCGCCTTTATTTGATTCACCAGATTCAGACAGTCATCTTCGTGGATAGACGCTGCCTTCTTTTTGTGCGATCGTTTTATCATTAACAAACCTTTTTCTTCTTCTAGACAGCTTCGTAATTGTTGTGCTATGTTTCTGCTGGTGAGTAAGGTCGCCAGAGCTCGGTTGGGGAGGGTATGTGGTCTTAAAGGCGGGCAACGCATCCGCGACCTTTGTGCCGTTGTTGATGTCTATGGGCAGCGGTGATCACTTGACCCTCTTGTTCGTTTTCCTCCCTATAACATAAAAATATTCTACATTCACGAATATACGCAAAGAACATGCAAAAACTTCTCATGGACCGTGTTAATTAGCCCCATTGCTCGGAAAAAGGGTCTGTGCCAGCAGATATTAAACACATGTGCTGAGATGTTTTGCTTCCACATAATTTACATTCACAACGTGATGAAACGTTGCTCATATTAGGTATTAAATTGTATCGTATTTTTTGCTAATAACGAGCGGCTCATATCAGGTATGTTATGGAGAAGGAATTTCGGATACAAACTGGATAAGAATGTAGGAATGACTTATACCGGATACGGATATAGGAATTACGATTATACCGGATGCGGATAAGGTTACAGATATGAAATAAGTTAAGATAATCCATCAGTTTCGGAAAATTTCAGTAACAAATAATAAATGTTTTTAAAGTTTTTTTGTGCCTTGTCGTACTCGTCTTAATTAGGCTCCGTCTTTATCAGATACCATTCGATTTTTTTATTTCGGATTCGGTTACGGTAACGGATTATTTTTTTACATCGGATATCCGATAATTTCGGTTACTGTTGTGGAGCTCCCTAACATTCCTGTTTCATATCTCCAAGGAAAAACCCGGGCGCAACGTATTGCGTCCATGTGATTAATTGTTGTATGATTTAGTAGCTAATTCATTGTTTCTCCATCTGCTGAAATGATTTAGTATTGCGTGAAATATATGTACACTCTGTGCTACAGTATGCCCGCTCTAATGGCAGTACCGTAATAATACGTTCTATGAGAGTTATAGCTCTTTTTCTGGTAGGTACGTATACCATTTTTTTTAAATAAAGCCAGTTCTTTTTTTAATATTTTCAATGTTGACAAAGTTGTAAATGTATTTTATGCCAAATCACTTTGCCGAAAAGATGAATAATTTGTGAAGTTTATCATGCATATTATATGAAACATTTATCAGCAACTTCGAGCGGCTACTATATTTAACGACTTTTCAAAAAATTGGCTATTAAAATCATTACCAAACCAAACTGTGATTAAAATAATACTATTAGGTTAGGATTGAGACCTTAGTCACGAACGTATCTGTAGGTCGGGAGGTATATCGTTGAATATTTTAAACTGTCTGCGCCATTAAAAACGCTGTTCGATATTCGAAAAGTTTTCGCATTCCGATCGCCGCCGTATTTGCATTTAATCCTATTCCGATTCAAATTTCGAACTCTGTTGCGTACCAAGACGGAAAATTATGCAGATTGAGCCGGTTTGTTCCAGTTGATGATCTATGTCCATTCGGCTATGCGTAAATGGATGTAAGTCAAGCTACAGCGTAGAATAATCGTTGATTGGTTACGAAGTAAATTAAAATTAGAGATGCGCCGAATAGTGGTTTTACCGAATAACCGAATACCGAATACTATTTGGTTCAATCTTTACCGAACCGAATATTCGGCCGAATTATTCGGTTCACCATTTCATTACTTTCCCGCGTTAACAGGTTCAAACATGCATGCCGCGAGTCGCCACCGGCTAGTTGCGAGCGATGTTGAATCAACATTATGAATGAATTAACTAAGATCAACAATGTTGATCTTAGTTTGAAAAATAAAAGTTGTTATTAATGTTCATTAAACATTATGATCATCATGTTGATTTGATTATATACAGTCAAATTAACATTGAGCTCAAAAATAAATGTTTATTTATGTCTAAAGTTCCATAAATAAATATGTGGACTTATGATGTTAAAATAAATGTTTATTTCAAGTTGAATTGCTGTCTTTTATTATGTTACTAACATGTTCTTCGCAAGTTTAATTATATGATAAAAAAAACATGAATATAACATTAAAAGTCTGTCAGTTCTATGTAATTCCTGTCTATTCCATGCCATGTACCTATGAAAATAGAAGCACTTACTCAAACCGAATAATTCGGCACTTCAACCAAATAATTCGGCCGAAAACGAATAGTGAAAAAAGTGCCGAATATGCCGAATACCGAATACCAACCGAATATTCGGCCCATCTCTAATTAAAATAATAACGATATCGCGAAATTTATGGAGTACCCATCGATTCAATAATTGAATATAAGGGTCGTCATTTGATAAGGTTTTGGATTAAAATTATTTGCCTTGAACATATTTATAAAATTTATTCGTGTAGTGTAAGTGGTTTTAAGTGCCCAAAATATACGAGACCGCAATTCGACGTTTCATAACGATCTAGTATCATCAATTTTGAACATTTCTTACTCAATATTATAGAATACAATATTAATTGGTGCCTTGTCATACAAGATGAGTGATCCTATTGGCATGTACAAGTACAACTGACCTTCATTGAAGGAGAATTAAACGCATCTCACGCTTTGAAGGATCTTTTGAATACATGATTCAGTCTCATTAGACAGCCGTAGATCACATGTAGAACATTACACTCGAATAATGTTGTAACCTTCGATAAAATCCCAATACACGAGTAGGTATTCTAAATATACCAATCAAATCGATAAGATGTATTTGAGATTAAAGGTCTTTTAAATTTTAAATTTAAAAAAATTTAAGTGATTGAGACACAGAAGGTCAAAGGCAAAATTGAATTTTCATGTGATTTTATCTTTTTATTTTTATACATAGATCTATCTATCTCATTATGGGCAGTGCCAGACATAGATTTTATTAGCAATTGCACAATATTGTCAGAGACAAAACTTGTGCTTGTTTTAAACGGAGGTATGTGGGACTCTAAGTGCGGATACCCAAAAAACACCAAGTACTTTTTCGTATAGTGGCGATTTTTGCCCTCTACTTCAATGAGCACGTAATGTCGAAAGTTCTGCGCTTAATGGAATAGTAGTTTAAGCTACGAGGAATGAAAAAGAAATCTTGATAACGCGGGCAAAGCAGCGGTTAAAACCTAGTTTGTAATAAGAAACACGAGTCATAGTTAGGTACTCGCCATTACAGATATAGATGAGACGTTTAGCTTCTGTATTTCTGTAACTTTGTTGCAGGGAACCTAATCTTCTTTGTTATTGTTGACTCTATTCAACAATGCGAGATAGGGATTAAAACTTTGCAAGTTCCGATAATATTTTTATACTTTGAAATTTCCTAGCATTCAATACATCCGGAATCTGCTCGGCCCCAATCTATATTTGTATGGGGGAAGTTGCTGTGTCCCAACTTAGTAACACGCTCATAGTGAGACGAGTTGGGTGCAGCCTTTCATACGAGTTTAGTAGGATTTAAGTTTAAGACAGGATTTTGAAGACTGTACAATGCTGTATCATTATAAGTGAATACTGGAATTCTACCAGACTTATTATTATTCTATTTGATTTATAATACATATGCAATGTGAACGAAATATGTTAAAGATTTATATTGATTTGTAATTTTATACATTTACCTCAGATTAAGCTTAGTCCATTTTTAATAAAGGTTCAGTTCAATTATATTCACCTTTGCTACAATTTAGAACATCAACTGTTTGTATAAAAACACACAAGGCGGAAAAAACGCGACCTATGCATTGAGGCATACACGTATAGAGTGGACATCGCGAACTAAAATTTTGCGTCAAATTGGAGGGAAGGTGCGGATAATTCAGTGATATTATTGTCTTTTTATCTATTTAATAACACGCCACCATCTTTATTTTTCTTCTTGTAATGATTGTACATGTTTTCAAAACATAACAAGGCATTTTTTGATTTAAAAAACGGCAAAAAAAAAGAAAAATAATTGGCAACTTTGTGGTCCATGGACCACAATGCGGGTAAGAATTTTTTTGTTCGTGGTGTCACCTCTATCCGTAGTAGTAATACCTCAATGGACCTAAGTTCGGCGTGACTACGCCTGCGATGTATTTTAAATGGATGATGACACACTATGCTGATATATCATCGCGTAATTTTGTACAGAATATGCATTGCGTAATTTTAGCCTAGTGTTCCTACACTTACTCATACATGTAATGTGAAGGTAAGATGAGCGTTACAAGTTAAATTCTTTTTACCTTTTCCCGAAGCAATACGAACAACGACGAAGATGCCAGAGGTCAGTTGGGGAGGGTATGGGGTAAAGGCCGGCAACACATCAACGATACCTCTGGTGTCGCGGATGTCCAATGTCCATGGGCGGCGGTGGGTCGCCTGATGGGACCCGCTTGCTCGTTTGCCGCCTCTGCCATAACAAGAAAAAAAAAACGGGAAGGAAGGAGAAATTCGCATACAAACAGGAACAAGGAAACGGCACTCTTCACAGAAATAGCCGCATAGCCGTCTTACTTAATTATTCAGGTAATTTATTACACGTAATAGACACCCGGCCCATTATTTAGGTGACAGAATGGTGTTAATTCGAGGGGGGAGTCATTTATATCATTCTTGTGTTTACTGTAGAAACACACTGTTCAGTAGAATTTGGAACCCCTCTTTATCAAAATGTTTCATTGTGAATGAATTAATAATAATCTTATTGAGAGCTGTACGCTCTATTTAATATCAAAGTATATATTTTTTTACTATTACATGTACCATATAAGAACGCCTCGATGGTCTGGTGGTTTATGTAGCGGGCTTGGTCTTGAAGGTCCTGGGTTCGACTCCTGGGTCGGGCAAAATAAATGTCCATGATTCTTTACGCAGCCCGGGTTTGTGATCACCATTTGGCAGGCGTGGTGTTTAAGTCAAAACCCATCTTTGTAACGAAAACATGATTTCAAATAATGGAGGCCTTTGCCTGCAGTGGGACATTCGTAAGCTGATACTTTTTTTTTATAAGTTTCTCATAATGTCTGTTAACTAAACTGCGAGTTTCTGGCAAACAGCTTTGTTAATTAACTGTGCAAATGTTTATTAATTAAATTTCGAGACTGTATCCATCTTAAATAAGCAACTATCTTTAGGGATGTGGCTTTCAGTTATGCTCCTCAAGGCATTTAGCTATAACGAGCAAGCTTCAGCTTACTAAGTTGCTTACTTAGCAAACTTGGTCTACAAATATCTAAACATTACGTAATTAATACTGCCTTAAAACTACGTTCCTACTTTGGGGTCCGTCAATTCAGTACTTTTTTCAAATGGCATTCCTCCGTCACGTGCCTGTCATCATCATCATCATCTTAACGCTTCTCCCGGGTGCATCCTCAGCCATTGCCTTGGACCCCAGGGTACGCTTCGACAAATATCCTGATTTACCAAGCCTGCCAAGCCTGCCAAGCGACTGTCGCCTCCGCAGCCTACACAAAGGAAACCAGACAATTCGGATCATAGTCGGGACCAACGGCCTAACTTGCCTTTCGAAGCACGGAATCATCATTCTATTCATCGGGATTCGAACTCACGACCTTCGCGGTTTTTGAGCCCAGCGCTTCCATCACTACACCACGGAGGCAGTTTGTCACGTACCAATGAGGTACCTATTTAGAGATAGTGGAATAGTGTCTCTAGAAAAAGGTCATTCTTCACTAGATGTGATACGAGTATACGACCGATAAATGTAAATCATCATCATCCTAGCGCCTCTCCCGGTTGCATCCTCGGCCATTGACTTGGAGCCCAGGGTACGCTGCGACTATGATCCTGAATTGACATGCCTGGTTATTACAATGGAGCGACTGTCGTCTGACCTCCGTAACCACAAGGGAAACCAGACCAGTTGGGACCGATAAATGTAAATGGCATGTAAAATTCAATCTGTTAGTTTTCGGTCCAACCGGTTTTGCTTGAGTTAGATGACATTTTCAAATTGGATACGCTTTCCACATCACCTGTCAATGTGTGTTGAAAATAGCTGTAACCTAATTAAAATTCTGATAGGGTCCGAAAGCGGTGGGCGGCACTCTGAATTTTTGCCTGATCCTCATTTCGTGCGTTTGACATTAATTTGAAGCTGAGAGAGAACTCTAATTAAATTCCACGAGATTTTGATGGAGCTTGCACCAGTTCATATTTTTAATTAATTCCATTAACGGCCGTAAGTAATTGATAGGGGATCTAAAGCGTGTCAACATTCATCGTCAGTTATTCTTTTCAATATAATTTTTGCCCTTCATTCACTTTTTTCATCTTATTTTTTAATGGCGGCTGTCCGCAACTCCGTCCACGTGGATTTGATTTTGTCACATACATATTGCTAGACCCTGGCTTAAGGCCTTCCTCGACAAATGGACTATCCAACAAAAATATTTTTTTCAATTCGAACCCACGTTTAAACAAACAAACCCTTCAGCTATATTTATGTAAGTATAGATTGATTTTAAAGGACATTTTTGAGCGTGATATTTCTTGTGAGAGGACGTCAAGAACTTACACTACACAAATGACGAAGTAAACGTTGTAGATACAAGTAGTAAAATACAAACTCTTATAAGCGGTACTTGGTTCCAAGCGCTTTATGACCATGTTTAGCAAGATCCGTATTTTAGAACCACATTTTACAGCATTTTGTACAAAGTCACCGATGTATCGCAGTTTATTTTAAATGTATTGTAAAAATGACTGCCTTATACAATTTTCAAAGATTGTTGCACTGCTTTTAGCAACATTTTAAACAGTGACATTGGATGAACTACGTTCTCACCTTCTCAATAGGAATAAAATCTATATATTGCAACAACATCATTGCTCATCTTAAAATAAAAAGTTTAGAACAACGTAGAGACCTACTTGACCTTTCTTTCTTTTACAAAATTGTGAGACACCACATACGTAGTCCAACTTTGCTAGCGAAGTTCAACTTTAGGGTTCCTCCACGTATACCACGCAAACCTATCGAACCTCTCTCTTGTAGTGTAGACTTAACTTAGTGCTAATATATAATGTATCGATCCTGTGAAATACATTCAGTATTCAACAAGCATTCAGTTGTTTTACTCATCTCCCGGCGTCCCACCTTACATGGCGACCCTGCCTTGTTTGGCGTGCGCGTTCGGGTTTCAGTTCGGCGTTGAATAGTAACACATTAGTCAAGACTTTAAACATTAAGTTGTTAAAATTAATTGGCAAACGCGACTGGTATTTAAAATGTGCAGCTCAAAAATACCAACACATCCAACAACCGTGACCTCGCAAGTTGGTTACCAAAACTTCATCGGGGGCACCAACATAGAAACCCATGTGGGTGTTATATCAGTGTGCATGGCAGTATTTATTCTGCTGTTCCTCATCGTGGGACTCATCATTACGATCCGCTACTGCGTAAAATGCTTCAACAAGCGAGTGCAACGCGGAATAGAAGCTGGAGTTGTGCGCATGCAGAAAATAACCCAGTGATGGCGTAGAATATCATTCATCCTACAACCAAGATCTTCAGTGCCAGAGGAGGAGACGTCGTAAGTTCAGCAAGCAAAAGTGTCTAAATCAGTGAAGTGCGTGAAAAGTGTTAAGTGCTTGGTTTTAAAAGGTAACGGAAGAATTCAGGTATACAACGAACTATGAACATTACCTACACTTAATAATAATAATAGATATAGAGACGTATTACCTAAGGCAGTTTATTTTAGAACTTAGTAGTTAATTATTATATGAACCTATTCTAATAATTGAGTTTAATATTAATGGCCGAATACATAAATGAATTATATAAAAAATTAAGTGAAATCAGAACTTATCTTATAAAAATCGGTCAGAAAAGACGTGAAGGTAATATAGTCAATAAGAAATTAGTTGAGGCTAATGAACTACGTGATAGTTATAATAGGTATTTAGAGACAATATGCAACGTTTTACCATTTAAAGATGAAAATGAAAGGAATTTAATAGGAGAGTATTGTAGTAAATTTAATAAATTATTTTCCGAAGTACAAAACTTGTGTACCCCTTCTGAAATAATTACAACCATGGCTGCGTTTGATCTTAAAACGGCACTTAGCCTTTTGCCAGTAATGAATGACACTGAGCAAACAACCAAAGAATTAATTGATGGTATCGAATATTATGACAGCATTCTAGACACAGAAAATAAGCCGAAATTGATTTCTTTTATTTTAAAAACACGTTTGTCTTCATCAGCAAAGTTAAGACTGTCTAAGTCATATGGGTCTGTTAAGGAATTGTTGAAGGACATGCGGAGCTCGCTGCTGCCAAAGAAAGCCGGCCCAGCCATCCAGGCGCAACTGCAAAGAGCCAAGCAGGGTGACAGGTCGGTGGCTGATTTTGGTAAGTACATTTCAGAATTATTCGTAGATCTAACGATCGCACAAGCCGACGGAAATGACGACAATTATAACGTTTTGCATTCCGTAAATGAAAAATCCGCCATAAAGTTGTTTGCCGACGGCTTGAGAAATCGTAGGATCAGTACGATAATAGCAGCGCGAGATTTTAAGAGTTTGACAGACGCCATTCAGTCTGCGCAAGACGAAGACATCTGTACCCCAGGTACTTCGGGAGAAATGCTGAGCATGCATGCCAACAGAGGTAGGAATACTTATTCCAACAGGACATTCTCCGGCCGTGCGAACCGCTTCAGGCCGCAATACACAGGCCGCCCCTCAAGAGGACATTTTAGGGGTCGTGGTTATTATCGCGAATCAGCCCAGAATCAACCACAGGCGTATACAAATCGCGGGAATAGAGGTGCATTTAGAGGTAGGTACAATTATAATCGCCGATTCTCGTCGCAACGCAACGTGCATGTAATGACACACGAGCCGCTATCGGGTAACACACCGACGGCGCCAGAGGTTCCAAATACAGAGGAGCTGAATCATTTTTTTCGTTAATAATTATTCTAATGCAACGATTAACTTAAACAAAGTTTCGCTTACTCTAGAAAATCGAGAGTACGATTGGTTAATTGACACCGGTGCGTCATTGTCTGTAGTTAGGCGAGAAGTACTAAGAAGTTTACACATTCCATTCCATAAAGAAACACTGCGTGTAAATGGAATAGGCGGGACAGTGTACTCGGATGGCTATGTTTATTTAAAGTTACGATTGAATAATGATTCTTTTGAACATAAATTTTTCGTATTTGAAAATTTACCGTGTACAACAGACGGAATATTAGGTCAAGATTTCTTAATTTATCATAGAGCTTTATTAAATTACGAACTCAATACAATAGTATTATTAAGTGACCAGGAAAATTTAGTAAAATTAAAGTTTAATTATACAGATAGACAGAAAACCTCTTCGTTGACGATACCGGCGCGATGCGAATTCGTTCATTACATAATTTTTATTTATATGTCTATCATGTTAACTGTCTGACGTTGGCGCGCGCAGTACTGACACTGTTTATTTTTAGGGTGTCCACGGAAGATCAGCGTCGTGGAGCCGCTGGGCTCCTCGACAAATGCTGAGTGGACTCCCATTCATTGCGTACTAATTGTGTAAATTGTATTGTATTGTTTTTTTGGCAATGAATAAATGACTTTATTCTTATTCTTATTCTTACATAAATACAACTTTAATAGGAGACCAGGTTGTGGGTAGCCAGGAAGTTTGCGATGGTGTTTTTGTAGCAAACACAATTTCAAGGCCAAACAACGGCAAATTACCAATTACATTATTAAACACTACAGAAAATGACGTTACTATAAATAACTTTTATCCAAATTATTCGAGTTTAGATGATTATTACATATGCAAGTTTAGTAAAACAAATATTAATTCCGATAGGGTAAAACAATTATTTTCTCAATTAAAATTGAATAACTTAAGTGAACATGAGCAAATATCAATAGAAAATATTTGCGCTAAGTTTCCCGATGTTTTTCACTTACCCGGAGATAAATTAGGGACAACGCCCATATATGAGCATTCGAGCTTAAGGCGAACAGTACTCCAGTCTATGTTAAGCCATATCGCTTACCACAAGCACAAAAAGCTGAAATTGACAAGCAAATTCAAGGAATGTTAGATGACGGAATAATTGAAGAATGTAGAAGCGAATGGTCGAGCCCGTTATTATTAGTACCAAAAAAAGTAGATTCATTAGGAAATAAAAAATGGCGAGTTGTAATCGACTACCGTAAATTAAACGAAAAAATTCAGGATGACAAATTCCCCTTGCCAAATATTACAGATATCTTAGATTCGTTGTCAGGAGCCGTGTACTTTTCTCATCTCGATTTATATCAGGGTTTTTACCAACTTAATTTACATCAAGACAGTAGAAAGTATACAGCATTTACTACGGGAAAGAATCAATATAACATGAAAAGACTCCCGATGGGACTTAAGACCAGTCCTAACGCATTCTCAAGAATGATAACCGTAGCGATGTCCGGCCTTAATTATGAACAATGTATGGTGTACCAAGATGATCTCATTTGCTTCGGTCGAAATTTGAAAAATCATAATAAAAATCTAATGGATATTTTTGCCCGATTGAGAAAAGTTAATCTGAAGTTAAACCCATCCAAATGTACATTTTTAAAGAAGGAAATCCTTTACCTGGGGCACGTTGTTTCAGAAAAAGGTGTTTCACCAGACCCAGAGAAAACTAGAGTTTTAAATAGTTATCCTATACCACAGAACAGTGACGATGTTGTAGCGTTTGCAAATTACTATCGCAAGTTTATTCCGAATTTCGCTCAAATTGCATTTCCACTTAATAGATTATGCTGTAAAAATGCTACGTTCATTTGGACTAAAGAATGTGAAAAATCTTTCCAAACATTAAAAACATCATTGGTTAATCCACCCGTACTTTAATATCCAAATTTTTCAGAAGAAAACATTTTCACCTTACAAACTGATGCTTCAGGAATTGCTATCGGTTCTGTTTTATGCAATAGTGATGGTCGACCAGTGGCCTATGCAAGTCGCAGTTTAAATAAGGCTGAAAGGAACTACCCTACTATCGAGAAGGAGCTCTTGTCGATAGTATGGAGTGTTAAATACTTTAGACCTTATTTATACGGCAGACGTTTTAAAATACAAACCGATCATAGACCGCTAGTATATTTATTTGGCATGCGGGATCCATCAAGTCGTTTGTTAAAATTCAGATTACAACTCGAAGAATATAATTTTAGCATTTAGTACATAAAAGGTAGTGAAAACTCGGCAGCTGACGCTCTGTCACGTATTATTGTTACGTCAGAAGAGTTAAAAAGTATGAATGAGCATGTTATGTCCGTAGTAACTAGAGCGCAAGCGAGACGTATGGAAGAGTTACAAAATAAACCTAACTCAGCAAACTCATCGGCGGATAATAATCTCCCGAACTCGAGGAACGGCCAACCGAGAGTTGTGGAAATTATTAAAAAACCGGTGAATTTGACAGAGTTAGCTTTAACTAACAACAGAAAGTTATTAAAACTAGACGAGGACGCTTTAATAAGAGATCGATCTAGATACTTTGTTTACGTACCCAGCAAGTCAATTATTTACTTTAACAGCTTAACTCGATCATCATTCGCACGAGATGCACTGGTGAGAGATCTAGCTTGTTTATGTAAAAAAGTAAATGTTAATGAAATATGCGTATTGAAGAACGAAAATAACAAAGATTTTATAGCTGGGATATTAGATGAAATTAAGAGATATAAGGAGTGGACCGGTCCCAAAATATGTGTATTAAGAAACGTACAAAGATTAAATAACAAAGATGACATACGCGTAGTTATCAATGATTTTCATTTATTGCCCACCAGTGGACATGCTGGAATTAGGCGTATGACTAATAATATAAAAAGGTTCTATTACTGGCCTGGTATGGATAATGATATTGTAGAATTCGTAAATAAATGTTCGCAGTGCAAAATGCAAAAATATTCGCCCAATACGAAGCAACCTATGGAAATTACAAGTACTTCCAATTATGCGTTTGAGAAAGTATTTTTGGACATCGTAGGACCCTTGCCGAAGGACGAGAATAATTATGTTTACGTACTCACATTACAGTGTGAGCTATCTAAATTCATAGAAGCTTATCCATTGTATTCAAAAGATTCAGAAGCGGTGGCGCGTGCGTTCGTTAATAATTTTATCTTACGGTACGGAATACCACGCGAGATAGCGACAGATAGGGGCTCAGAATTTATTTCCACCACCATGAAGCAGGTATGTACTCTACTCAATATCCATAAAATTTCTTCAACAGCGTATCACCATGAGTCGATAGGAGCGTTGGAAAACACGCATAAGAGTATGGGTGCGTACTTGAGAATACAATGTCAAAACAAAACAGGTACTTGGAGCAGCTGGCTTCCCTATTGGTGCTTTTCGTACAACAACACCGTACACAGCGAGACTAAGTACACTCCGCACGAGCTAGTCTTTGGTAAGTCATGCATGCTACCAAATAATCTTTCTACGAATACCATAGACCCCTTATACAATTTTGACAGTTACCCATTAGAATTAAAATTCAGACTACAGCTAGCACAAAAAGAAGCTAAAGAAAATTTAATAAATAGTAAAATAAAAAGAAAAACTACTTACGACGTCTCTGCCAACCCTACATATTACAATAAAGATACATATCTGTTGTTAAAAAATGAAACAGGAAATAAATTTGAAAAGGTGTACAATGGTCCTTATTTAGTTTTGGAAGATCTTGGTTGCAATGTAAAAATACTTAAAAACGGAAAGCCGGAAGTGGTACATAAAAACCGCACAAAAATTTTTAGCAAATAATTAGTGTGTTAAAAACTATACTTATTTTGTATGGCATATATTGTATCACTAAAATGTTAATGTAAGTAATTATATTGTAAGGAAAAAAAAATTCATTGTAAAACAACTAGGAGAATTACTTACATAATATGATGTCATTACTAATCAAACGAGTAGACAATCTCTTAATGCATGTACTAGTAATTCGTACTAATGTTTTACTCGTGGTTCTATCATGTAATAAAACTGTGTTAGTAAGGTAGTTCAACTTATTTCTAAGTTAAAATAAAATAATACCAAGTGCACATGTATTATTTTATTTTTTCCCTTCAGGGGAGGTGTAGTGTAGACTTAACTTAGTGCTAATATATAATGTATCGATCCTGTGAAATACATTCAGTATTCAACAAGCATTCAGTTGTTTTACTCATCTCCCGGCGTCCCACCTTACACTCTCGCCCCTTTCGGAAAACGGTTTTAGGCGTTAACTCGCCTATATCTCGTATCTGTGGGATTTACAATAAGTGCAGCGGTTCCCTGGATGTTCATTTTATGTCCCTACCTAAATTCAAGGCCACAGCAACTGACCTCTTAAATAACATGTAAATGTTTTTGTTTTGTGTGTATGTGTGTTTTTTTTTCTACATTATTTTATAGTTTACTCTATGAGTTTATGTACAACAGTAGCCTTACAATTGCGCAGCAACTGTTTTATTAGCAAGCGGTGTATACCTTTAAGTGACAGTACAATTATCAAAATTTTATGTGTCTGAAATGTGTATGTATTGTTGTAACTGTCGTTGGTGTACCTAAATAAATAAATAAATAAATAAATATATACTAAAATATAAAACTGAAGAGTTTGTTTGCTTATTTGTTTGAACGGGCTAATCACAGGTGCCATTTGAAAAAATACTTTGTGATGGATAGCCCACTTGACGAGGAAGGCAGCCTCGATATCCACGCGGACGGAGTCGCGGGCGGCCGCTAGTATGAAATAAATGTGAAATATGCCTAGTTTTCTCTGTTTTTACATAAATGCCTTGTCAGCGAACATTACTGTCGTCGCCATTAAAGTTTTAAACTGTTTTGTCGCTTTGCAACGAAACTGCGGTAAAACGTAAAGTTTTCTCGCTTCGTTCAGTAATTAAAACTTTTTCCCTTGTTAATGCGGTATGAGTTATTTATTTATTGTCTAAGTCAAAATTATACTTAAAAATTTTGGAAGCATTTTGAGTAGGTATTAGAGCGTTGCTTGCTCTCATAAAACTTTTAGGCGCTCGGTAAAATATATAAATGGTTTAAAATATTTCGTTTTTTGCGTACCTAATCATCAATCAGCTTTTGGAAGTAAAAACGAATTATAAATAAATAAATATTTCACAACATCACAAACATTGATTAGACCCCGTGATAAGTAGCTTAAGCACTTGTGTTACAGAAATCAGAATCAACAGTGGTATTACAAATATACTTTAATATGTAGATACACATAACACCCAGACCAGGACAAACAGACATGTTCATGCACACAAAATGTTTGTCCAGTGCGGGGATCGAACCTGCGACCTCTTGCATAATAGGCAACATCTTGACCATTACACCAAGCGAGTCGTCAAATTGGCAAAAAGGTGTATAGGTACTTTTACATTGCTGTGAATAATAAATACTGTAACATGGGTAATGTGCCTCTTCGACATCATCATGAGCTTGTCGAAGTCCACTGATGGACAAAGTTGTCTCCAACATTCGCCATTTTGTTCAATTTTCGGTTCTCAGTCTCAGCTTCTGCTAGCCATTTTAGCTTATTACAATTGTGCTGCGAGTTATAAAGGTGTTGAACACGTCAACTCTGCTATCGATAACTTGTTGAAATGCCTAGCTGTGTATTGATTTTCACCCAACACTAGGTCACAAATAGTCATATTATATTACGAACGGAAAGTTGCACGGCTTCTTTCGCGCTATATTCGTATTCAGGGCTGCAAACGTTTCGATAAGTTTACTCGTGGGTTTTCCATATGGCAGTTAAACACAAGGATATAAAAGATTAAAACTAATTACCAATTAAACATATAATACAATTATTGTTCCTTTTAGTGACAGGTACTCGTTTTGTACCTTACTTGTAAGTAATAGGCTACATTGAGACTTCTAAGACTCTCTTTTTAGGAAATCCGTACCACCCAAAAAGCTTCCTTAATTTTGTTTATACCTTCCATAATCTTTGCTAAGGTTACTCTTTTTCGCTTCGCATTACAGGGACTATTTTAGAGCGGGTCAAAGAATGGCGAGGACATAATTAAAATATTTTTTCATTTATGTACTCAGAAATGTAATGATATCCATTGAACATAACTTGTAGACACCCTGTTTTCGATACTTCTGCGTATTGTTGATGTTTCTTGTTCCCCATATTTGTATTCGGCGGGCAAACATTTTGGTAAGTTGGCAAGTTCGCCATTCGGGTTGCTATTCCGATAACGTTGCCATTTGGCGACAGATTGTTATATGGAAAGAATATTTATTTCATTTATGTGATAAAGTATTATATTTCAACTGGCAGGTAATGCTAGTGGGTAGGGTTGGATGTGTAATCGGTTTACTGTCAATAGACAATTTTAAAATGCATACTTTTTTGATTGCGGTCTTATTTAATATGTTGAGGAATTTACAAATTACTTTACTTACTACTATGGATATTATAGACATTGATTTTAATATCAACTAATAAATATAAGCCACCGTAAACACGACTAGAATAATAGTGAACATGCGATAGGTATACTGATTTTCTATCGATATTTCCATACGGAATTTCACTAACTTACTGATTCAATTGTTAAGCTGTGACTAAAGTTGTGTTAAGGAATCGATTTGGAGTGACAATCTGGGGCGCTCCTTTGCATATTATATTGGCAGACTATTATTATGTATCACGTTTGCGCTGCCTCAGAGCACCTTGATAAGATTCGCTCAAGAGGAAAGGGTGGAATAGGTAGGTACTTCGGAATCGATTTGGTGTTAAATATTTGTTCGTATTTCGCAAAAGATGTGTCAATATGGGCGTTATTCCTAAGAACGACTTCTTTAAACTCACCTAGTGGTGAGAATTTTAGTCAAAGCGATGTCACCATTGACATCGCTTTGACTAAAATTGCCATCCCGCACACGAAGTACCTGTGTGAGTGAGATGGAGATTTAAGTTCCATCCCACTTATACAGGTTCACTAAGATGATAGCGACAGAGAAAATAGTCAAAGAAGCAACTTGGCTAGACCACATACTCCTCTGGGGGAGACCTATGTCCAGCAGTGGACTGCGAGATAATGATTATGGCCTACCCAGGTTTTTGTCAAGATCTAGAATAAGGTAAATAATCTAAATTCAACATAGTGCGCTTGCGATTCAGTTTCAGTCACTTAACACAACATTTACTAACAATATTTTAAATATTGACGCCAAGAAACAATGTGAGCAAATACATTTGCTGATCTAAAATTAACAAAATATACAAACGCGTGAATATAGTGTCGTTTACGGCTAACAATATGCCCAGAAATAAATAAATAAATTCATTGGACTAACACACCAATTGCCTAGCCCCAAACTAAGCTCGAAGCTTGTACTATGGATGCTAGGAAACGGATAGACATACATAAATATAAATACTTTTATAAACATCCATGACTCGAGTACAAATGCCGATGCTCATCATACAAACATTTGCCCCTAGCGGGATTCAAACCCGCGACCTTTGGTTTTGTAGCCAGGGTCTCTAGCCACTCGACCAACAGGCCCGTCCTAATTTCACGAAACTTTAGGTATTATTTTGAATCGGACTTATTGACATTTATTGCCAATTCAAGAATATACAACTCTATTGAAACTATTCATTCATAAGGTCAGGGCTCTAATAAACCCGTAGACCGTGAGGTTCGACCTTTATTTCTGTGCTAGCGGTAAATAAATGTCAAACTTTATTGGGACGTGGTGATTAATGTTTTATATCAATATTGTTTAATATAATTTGTACTACATTATTTACACTGAACGATGTATATAGTTTTTTTTTTATGTCAGAGGCGGCAAACGAGCTAGCTGGTCGCCTGATGGTAAGCAAGCAATCACCACCGCACGGGAACATCCGCGACACCAGAGGTATTGTTGATGTGTTGCCGGCCTTAACCCCATACCCTCCCCAACTAAGCTCTGGCAACCTTACTCACCAGCAGAAACATAGCACAACAGTTACGAAGTGCTACTTCACTGCGGTCTTCTGTAAGGTGGAGGTACTTCCCCAGACGAGTGGCTCATTCGAGTGGAATTTCCACAAAGCTCTACCTCTCTTAAATTTTATGATGCACCAGAACCATCATCCAATCTGTCTGGGTCCTGAAATATTTCAACAAAGTTTAAGAAAAAGTCGCCCCAAATTTTTGTTTTTTGTTGTAGGTTTTTGAGCGCACTATACACGCTCAAGCTACCAAGGATACACACGCCTACCCCCAAATTTTTCAAAAACTACCCCTATTTTTAGATTTTTAACGAATTTTCAATCTTGAACTTAGAAAAATTTCTTAAAAAATTTGTATAGACGTAATTTCGGCCAATTTTCAAAATTCTTTCAGTGTATATCAAGGGACTAGGTCGCGGGACCCCGTCTACGTAGTTTTCGGCGCGCTCCGTGCCTTAGTTCCTCTGATTTTTCAAATTTTTCCAAATTATTTTTCGAATTTTCAGTTTTTTATTTTTTCTCAAAAATTTTTGTATTGGACTAGGCGTGCTTTTTGCACTGTTTAATAGGGCTCGGCGAGACCTCTCTCCTGACACCTCGCCCACCCTCCTACGACAAACCGAATTTAAAATTCGGCCCGCCCACCCACCCTTATTTCACTACCCAGGTGCCCTAGAGTGGCTGGGCAGTAACGCGTTGGGGTCTTTTGTTTGGGATTCTGGTTTTTTGACCAAATTCCTTAGTTTTTAAGAGACTAGCTTTATTGAGCTATTTTAACCTTATTTATTTAATTGATTATTGTGTCTTTTAACTATTTCTTTTTATTTTGACACATTAGCGTTGCGTTTTTTGACCAACGCTACTAGGATAAGACAGTTTATTGACTGGTTTCTTTTGAAACTTTTTAACTTTTTAACTATTTATTTGACTTGGCCTGGTTCCCAGCATGCCCCTCTCACACACGCCTGTCAAGAGGACAGACGTCCGGGCCCCCACAATGGGGTTGAGCAGCGAGGATGCGGGACCTCCTCGTTCCTCCCTCTCTCCGGCATGCGTCTCGAACGTGAGACGTAGCATCGGAGAGTGGGAGTGCCTCGACCCCAGGCCATGCGCATCCATCGCGCATGCCCCCGCCAAACCATCTGCAGCTACCAAGAGCGCAAAGACCAAGACGGCCAAGATTGCCACAGCCGCCCGCAGGGTTTCCTCGGAAACCTTTGTGGTCTCACCAGGGCTGAGGTCTGACACAGCGAAGCCCGCCGACGGGGTGAGCCAGGCCAGAAGGATCCTGCAAAGGGCCAAGACTCACATTAGTGAGTCTGGCAATTTGCGGCGAGACCTAAAGGCCGGACTCACCTCGGCGGTGGAGGAGCTGTACGCCCTGGTGAAGGAGGCGTATCGGCATAACGTGTCGCTTGGCACCCAGGCGGCTGCAGAACCAGGGCCCGTAGAGGGAGCGCCGCTTCCGCTTTTGCTTCCAGTTCCGGACCTGCAACAGAAAGGGGATCAAATTATAGCTCTGGTTAAGGAACAGAGCGATAAAATACAACATTTCAGCGAGGAGCTGAAGCAGTTGAGGGAGGAGATCAGAACCCAGCATGAATCAGCACAAAAAATGACGTATGCCACGGTGACCGCAACCTCTCCCAAGAGCGCAGCTGAGACGTCCGTCGCATTGCACTCCATTTTGGTGGAGTCGACGGACGACAGCGCCTCTGGGGATGAGGTTCTAAAACACGTCCGGGAGGCGGTGAACGCCAAAGACGGATGGGTCACCGTCGAAAGAGTACGGAAAATAAAAGATAAGAAAGTCATGCTGGGTTGTCGAACAATCGAGGAGCGCGATAAGGTGCAGGAGCGACTACGGAGCGCTGCGGGAAGGCTTAAATTCGAGGTCATGAAGAACCAGGACCCGATGGTGATCCTCAAGGGCGTTATCACCAGCCACACTGATGCGGAGATGATAACGGCCTTGAGGAACCAGAATCGGGAGGTCTTTCATGACCTCGAAGGTGAGCACAACCGCGTCGACTTTAAGTACCGTCGAAAAGCGCGAAACCCGCTCCTGTGCCACGCGGTGTTGAGGGTCTCCCCTCAAGTGTACAGTAGGTTGATGCAGCGGGGTACGGTTCTCCTCGACATGCAGCGGGTCAGAGTCGAGGACCAGACCCCGCTAGTACAGTGCTCCCAGTGCTTGGCGTTTGGCCATGGTAGGCGCTTCTGCATCGACACCGAGCCGAAGTGCACACATTGTGGCGGCGCGCACACCAGAAACCAGTGCGCTGACTGGCTGGCAGCTGCGCCGCCCAAGTGTTGCAACTGTGTCGCCGAAAAATTGGAGCACAACTTGGACCATAACGCCTACAGCACAGATTGTCCCACAAGGCGCAGATGGGAGGCGCTGGCTCGGGCGAAAGTCCAGTACAGCTGAGGATTCTGAAGGGCAATCTTGTCAGACTGCTTCTAAAGAAAGGTACCAACAAAGCTGATAACAAAGCCCACCACACCTCTCCACCAATCTTGCCTGAAAATAAAATCACTAAAAATAAAAGGATAGTAAATTGATAAAAACATTTAAATATTAAAAAATTAAAATTGTATCGACAATTAAGCTTGATAATTATTGTTATAATTAAAATAGCTTAAAAATTAGATTGAATTTAAAATGTGTATTAAAAGTTAAATATGAAAATTAGATAAATTAAAAATAGTTAAAATAGTCCAAAAATTAGAACATAAAATGCAAGATATAAAATTAAAGTCTAAATTAGAGCACTGTCCAACGTCGAAAAGAAAAAGAAGATACC
Organism: Nomophila noctuella; assembly: GCA_958496325.1. Classification (NCBI taxonomy): domain Eukaryota; kingdom Metazoa; phylum Arthropoda; class Insecta; order Lepidoptera; family Crambidae; genus Nomophila; species Nomophila noctuella. Next base: position 5,829,515 of record OY292487.1, on the reverse strand, counting down.
TACTTAGAAAAGAACAAAGATAGATAAAAACTCAAAATAGTATAAAGTAAAATGTATAACTTTAAATATGTATAATCTGCTCCTTTTAATTACTATTAAAACCTTATAACATTGTTAAAAAATAAAAAGTCCGACATTGCAATCCTGGAATTATTATATCCGGGGACCAGAGCCTAACCAAGAAAAAAAAAAAAAAAAAAAAAAATCTGTCTGGGTCCCTCAATGGTCTGATGGCAGTCGCTTCACTGTAATAAGCAGATTGGCTAAATCCTGGTTCATGGTCAAAGCGGACCCCGCACAGAAACGTGATAAACGCTAGGAAGATTGATTAATATAATAAAGCTGAAATAAATTGTTTTTTTTTTGTACGCGCTTATGTCAGGAGCTGCTGGTTCGAATTTTAAAACTATTTTGCTTATATAGTCCATTTGTCGAGGAAGGCTTGAAGCTATAGTATTACACTATGTGTGCGGAAACTAAATTTCACGCGGACGGAATCGCGGGCGGTCGCTAGTATACATATAAGAAAGTGCTAGAAAAGGTCGCCGGTAGTAATTCGACGAGAAAAGTAAAAAAAATACGTAAGTACACTTATCTGTCAAAATAAAAGGGGAACAGACCGAAGCACTACGCTTCGAATAACTGGATTTTATCCAAAAGGTAAATTCTGTCTTCCTATTCCAATTTGGATTTGACAGACCACATTACGGTATTAGGAGCGGTAAATTTCATGATTCCAGCTTAATACCAATGGCCGTTAAATCTGCCTAGCTGTACTTGACAATCCTTCATCAAAATTTGGGAAATTTACACATTAAAGCCATTGTTGGCTGCGGAATCATAAATTTAGACGCGCTTGAATCATCTGGAATGTCATAGAATTAGTGAGTTAGTGCGAGACGATAAGTTATGTTAGACATTAGCAATTCGTAATTGGCTTTAAGATTAGTATTTAAGTCTATGTTGTGTTGTATAATATGTGTATTAATATCCAACTATTATTACACATTAAAACATGTTGTTTTTGACTTTTATTGTTTTATCGCCCTTTTCCAGGATACAGCTATGAGGAATTGATAATCATGTTTATTAATTAAATGCATTTTAATTTGACGACCTGTTTTGTGTTATGGTTAAGAAGTTTTCCTATTAAGCCAGGAGGTCGCGGGTTTGATCCCCGTACTGTACAAACTTGTGTGTGCATGAACATGTCTGATGTCTTGGTGTTAATATGTAGGTATATGTAATTCCACTAAAATAATTTCTGTAAAAAAAGTGCTTAAGCTACTAACCATAAAGTCAGATCAATATATGTGATGCTATCAGATATTGATTGATTTATTCATTAAAGATTTATACGATAAACGATATGCAGTAACTACGAAAATCCAAAATTCCTCTTGAAATACTAGCGAATTCTTTAGTTCCACAAATACTTTACGTTCAGACTAATTGCAACCATTTAAATGGATAACTCAATCGCAGTCATCACGGCCTTTGAATAAAATAAATAATAATAAATAAATAAATATTTCACAACATCACATACATTGATCTGACCCCGTGTTAAGTAGCTTAAGCACTTGTGTTACAGACATCAGAATCAACAGTGGTATTACAAATATACTTAAATAGATACATATAACAGCCAGACCAGGACAAGCAGACATGTTCATGCACACAAATGTTTGTCCTGTGCGGGGATCGAACCCGCGACCTCTTGCGTAATAGCCAACATCTTGACCATTACACCAAGCGGGTCGTCACAAAATAAAACGTCGGAGAAACACCCTCGGCTTTAGACAGAGAGGAAAAAACCTGAAATCACAAATCTCTTAAAAGGTTTTAAATTATTCAGTTTGGTCGGGTCACTACCGTTTACTTGGGATTTGTTTTTATGTTTTCTCTTTTATTATTTTCAAGATTCTTTCCTTTCTGGTATAATTCGTTTTATGAAATTATAATGGAAGAAATGGTAAAAATAGGATAGAAAATTAGGCAATGAATAATACGGGTACGAGTAAAGTCACTGTAATAATGGCTAAGTTCGATGGTGAAATTGTCAGTATTTTTAGCAGTATAAATAAAACAAATATTTTTTTTATTAGAAATAAATAAATACCTTTGACTTACACACCAATTGCCTAGCCCCAAACTTAGATCAAAGCTTATACTATAGTTATATTCCCTAGCATCTATGGATGTAGTCATACTTATATTATGTTTTTAACATCCATGACTCGAGTACAAATGTCGCTGTTCATCACACAAACATTTGCCCATAGCGGGACTACAAAACCAAGGGTCGCGGGTTCGAACCCGCGACCCTTGGTTTTGAAGCCAGGGCCTCTGACCACTAGACCAACAGGCCCGTCTAAAAAAATCTTAATAATATTATTAATTGATCGATAAATCTTCCTGTTTTTTTAAGCGGCAACATTGCATGAACTTTGTTTGGCTGAGTTAACCTGTATGAATTATGTGTTTTGTTGTCGTTTAATGTTACTGATTTTTAATTCTTCTCTACTAGAGCCACGTTCCCTTCTCACAGTAGAGGCATTATAAAAATGCCGTACTCTAACATATATCGATAAAGGATAAGGAAGGATAAGGGTACCCAGTTAGTACCCAATCGACGTGGGTAGGTAATTGAATTTCCGCGGTTCTACTCATGACCCCATTAAATTTTGTAAGCCTGTAAAAGTTTATTGCCTTATTTGCCTTATATTAGTAGCGAACGGTTGTTTAAGAAGTTCTTAGGGTTTTTATGTGAGTATGTATGTTATTATGTTGTCTATAAGTACTTGAGGTTTATTTCAGACTAGCGGCCGCTCGCGACTCCGTCTTCGTGGATTTCGGATTTCAAACACATAAAAAATGCACTATCGAACACAAAAATATTTTTTCTTTACGTACTAGTAATTTCTGAGTCTAGCGCGTTCAAACAAGCAAACTCTTTAGCTTTATTATATTTGTGTAGATAGTTATCCTATTAAACAACAATAAAGTTAAAGAACTTATAGAACGGAACATTCACGTATTATAACTTTTATCATCATTCAGAATTAACGAATTATGCTGTCAAAACTACTAAGCCTTGAAATATAAGCTTGAATTTATGACATGATTATGCATATAAGGGTTCTTGTAGCATTAAACTTTAAGGATACTTATTTGTTTAATTACTAACACCCACCCGGATAGTGACTGGAGTTGTAATTAGTTTCGGAATATAATATGTTTAACAAAGTATAGCAGGCAGTTCGCATATATTTAAAATGTAATTACAAACCCAAAATTACACGGTTCAAAATTAGTGACTGCAAAATCAATTCGTTTTTACCATGGTGTGTAATTTGGCACTTTGATTATAGTGGCATGATTACTATGTTTAGTTGGAAGTATTAAATAAAGGGCACACGTTCAAATCTCAATGGAGTGAATGGTACTTACAGGTGAAACGGGAACTATGTTCAGAATATGATGACGAATCTGTAAGGGTCCCTTTTTTGCCATTTGGCTACGGAACCCTAAAAACAAGCAGTGAAATGAGAATGTAATCAAAAATATCACCGAAAACTCTTAAATCATTTTATCTGATTTCTATTTATTGGTATATTCGCGGCTCGATCTCCGTGCTAGGTAATTGCATTTGCGGTCTACCTTCGGGCGAGGCGTAAAACTTCACGATCTCATAAAATCCGACTGTTCACGCGAAACGTAACAGCTTATTCTGATGTTCACTGAATGCTTGATGTCAGTATAGCGACGTAAAGTGACATTGGCACATTGAGGTATTACCTACTCGTACTTACTGCGTATAGTGTGTGGACTTCGATAACAAAATGTAATTTGTTTGCCTCCTTAACTATGAAATGACACGCCTCTAGCTTTATTTTCCGTCTTAAAATGGTTTGTAAAGGCACCGTGCAGAAACTATAGAGGGCGCTAAAATCCCGATTTTTTCTGTGGTTTGATAGTATAATTTGACATTGAGCGTTAAAGTTTCGAATACCTATGAGTCACGAGATGGCAGAGTCATCGCTACGCACGGTGCCTATATGCTTTTAAAACATAAGACGACATTTCTTCGATTATAAAAGTAGCACAATAGGCGGCAACTGTTGTCCATGATAAACAGTAAAAATATGTTTCATCGAGGTGTCTACTCTATACGTAAAAGTAAAACTCAATGCATTGGCATTATCGAAATTACACGCGCGACGAAAGATGTATCAAAGAACATGGTGCACAGTAAAATGTAAGCAATATAGTCTTTAGGGAAATTCTAAAGGGATGAGTAGGCATTCCCCTATGTTTTATGGTTCATCGTATGTCGTATACTAGCGAGGTGACAATGGGCTTACACATCTTGACTGACTCCATGGTGTAGTGGTTAGAGAACTGTGCTCAAAGCCTCGGAAGTCGTGGGTTCGAATCCCACGGGGAACACTTTCACTTTGTGTTGGTTTTCCTAGTTTGGTTAGGACATTGCAGGCTTGAATCACGTGAATGTCCGTTAAGAATAATGATTCCGTGCTTCGGAAGGCACAATAAGGTATTGGTCCCGACTAAGTAGCTGTGAATATGTGTCCTGTTGCAGACACATATTCACAGCTCTGTATATACAATAGATAATATAATACAATAGATTGTAGTTAAAACACCATTAGGCGAGGCAAATGAAATAAACTGACTGAAGAAGCAGCCATATTTCCTCACATCTATATTTACGCCTCTTTCGTTATACTGAATAATTAAATAACATTAAGCACTTAGTATTCCTTTACTAGGTTAATAGCGAATTGAATGTGCTTCAGCTTCGGCGATATCAAAGACTCGAAGGCCAAAGGGGAATAATTCAATTACCATTGAGATACGAGTCTCGTTTTATGGCTTACGTAAAGGTCTGGTTATATCAAGGCCCTTAAATTAAGTTTGGCAAGGCAAGACTGCGTATATGGTGATGCTTAATAGCTTTTCGATGTGCCATATGGTTTGTAAAAGTTACTTAAGAATTCTTATTTTAGGTTGCGAATCATTAATAACCTCAAATAATTACGTAAATGCTAATTTTCTTTTTTCGTAACTGACTTGCAATGACTGTCTTTCCCCATGTAAGCCCCATTGGGCTCCCATTAAAATATTAGTAGTTGAATTTTACAATTAAATAAATCACATTTTCCGGAATAACTTATTACTGCACGTTTACAGGGAAAACATAAAAAAATAGGCATAACCTTATACATCTGTTACTAAAACAAACCTTTCGCGGTCACTAAAAATGTTTAAGAAATTACAAAAGGATTTAATCTCGAACATTAGTAATATACTGTTATTTTTTTCAGACCCGCTTGGTGTAATGGTCAAGATGTTGCCTATTACGCAAGAGGTCGCGGGTTCGATCCCCGCACAGGACAAACATTTTGTGTGCATGAACATGTCTGTTTGTCCTGGTCTGGGTGTTATATGTATCTATTTAAGTATATTTGTAATACCACTGTTGATTCTGATGTCTGTAACACAAGTGCTCAAGCTACTTAACACGGGGTCAGATCAATGTATGTGATGTTGTGAAATATTTATTTATTTATTTATTATCTATTGGCGATCGTTTTTCTGACGTTTTTGGCAAAGTGTGTTCTAACACGAAACAAAGCGACAAAATATTCGATCTAATAATTGTTTTTTGAAACAACGCGTCAAGCAAGCCACACTTTCCGCTTCGAGTTTGTCAAACGCTTGTTTGACGGCGAAGGATCAAAGCTTGCCTTGGTGACGGCTGATGTGTATTAATAGGCAGGTGAAGCGTGTTGTGGTTGTTACCATGGAGAGGTTTTCCAAGAGAAATTACATTTCCAAATTGTGATACTATGTTTTAGACAACAACTTTTACTTTTGCCGGACTATTAAGCGATGAAATGCGCTGCCAACGTGCGTGTTTCCTCCTTCCTATAACATGGATTCCTTCAAGAGAATTGTGAAGAAGTATCTTGCGGGCCGGTATGGCGATGCCAACGGATACGATATCATTTTGGTACCATATCCGTTGCCATATCAATTAGGGCTCCTCTTTTGCTTACCATCAGGCAGGGAGGAGCCAATGTACCGTGCTATTGTAAAAAAAAGGATTTAACTACGACAATAATCGAAGTAGCGAGTATTTGAAATAGATCGATGTTCAGCAGCGGCATATTTTTCAGCATGATTTAAACCTGTGTAAGTAACACAAGTAAGGAAAGGAATTTAATTAAAATACCTCATGTCATCATCATTCTAGCGTATGTCCCGGTCGCTTCCTCGGCCAGTGCGTCAGAGTCCAGGGTCCGCTTTCCTACACTTCCTCTCCTCCATTTCGCACGATCTTCGGCATACGATGTATTCAGACCATTGGCACAGCATGTCATCTCTCACGACGTCAAGCCAGCAGTTCTTTGAGTGTTCCCCGTCTTCTGGAATTAAAACATCTAATGTACGAGATGAACATTCAAAAGCGTAAAAAAGAAGGGATTTACTTTACTCGATAAAACATATTGAACATACAATGTGTGTTAGTTTAAAAATACACAGTAAAAGTTTTTATTTTATGCGGGTCATCATAAACTCGTGCTACGCGACAGACCGTAGCGTCTACACGTAGTTACGACCCGTAGCAGTGATGCTACGAAAGTTAAGCTACGATTTTGTGACCGTACTCATGTTTTGATATTTTTATTTTCTTTATACATAATATTATTATTTTGAGCAAGAAAAGTTGTTTTTGCAGAACGTATAGTGTACTTGAAGTTTGGCAGAAGTTGTGTACGTTTCATGGTTTGACAGAAGCGTATGTTTTATAAACAAAAAAAACAAAACGCTTGTCTGACATTTAATTAATTTTCTTCGAATCAACAAGATCACAGTACCCATTTTTTGCGGTAGTCTCTTGTGTAAGAAATACAGTAGCGAACTCAATTGGTCTTGCAATTTATTTCCTAATTAGGTTTGTATTAAGTAGAACGATATTAAAGGAATCTTGATTAGATAATTAAATTGAGTTAAGAATAAATTAAAATACGCTTTTTGGGTGGTCAATAAATATTGTTTCTATTAAATATAATGACTTAAGAAAAAAATGTGTTTCATATAAATTAATTATTATTTGTTACATACATACTACAACTGTAGTTTACTTCTATAGTAGTAGACTACTTCTAGTACAAAGTACATACTAAACGTCGAGAACACAACTACTTCTGCCTAGTAGGTCAAAATCAAACTGTCAATAACTTCTTGTTACTAAATGTTCAAGTTACACCACTACTATAATAATACTAGTAGTAGCAAGTATCAATCAACAGTCAAAAACATCTTGTTACTAAATGTTCAAGTTACACCTCTACTATAATATGTAGTACCAGTAGTATCAAGCACCAATTAACTGTCAATAATTTCTTATTACTAAATGTTCAAGTAACACCAATACTACATATAATAGTACCAGAAGTAGCAAATAACAATTGATGTATGATCCATCGGAGCACTAATGATCATGTTATTTTCATCGCATGTTCGCTGACATCCCCTTAATGACTCTTCTTTGACACTGATTAACGATTTAGGATAAATTATTGCGGAATGCCAATGCGTCTGTCTCATTGAAGATGGAATATCTGTACAATCGAGTGGATTTACTGAAGAAAATGGATGAAAAGAAATTAAAACTTCTGACAAAATTATAAGTTGCAATAATATGTTCTTAATTAACGATAACATTAATTATTTGATTTTATATTTTCTGTGTAAAATACACGCTAGGGGGTTAATTAGAAAGTGTGATTTTTAAAAAAAAAACTTTGGGAGCAGTTGGTTCACACTACACAAAAGGCAGTGACATTTTTTTATCGTTGCTTATTGTTTTGCTAGCGTTATTAAAACCATCTTCGTATTTTATGAAACATCTAATGTAGTTCCAGTTTATTTATTTGTCATATTTTATAATACGACTTTATTTTTGTATGTACATTTATGTATCATTTCAAGTTTATTACGTACTGCAAAATCCATCACATTACCATGTCAGTATAAAAGTTCAAATGAAAAACCGAAACCTTCCTTTAATATTCCGTCAACAGCGCTCAACACACACTGTTCGCAATTTCCTTCATTTTACGACCAGGGATAAGGTCCAGGTTTGATTTCCGCAACCCAAAGGCATTAAAATTGCAGGTACTTGTATTATAGACGAGAGGAAACGACTGCGCTATCAATTTCTTTGATGCGACCCAATGTCCCGTAGTCCCAGGGCAGATAAGAATATCGAATGCTGAATATTGAACATGGAATTGTAATTGGCGGTGGGGAATCTGTGGAACTATTTAGTTTTGCCTATGGATATGGAGTTTGGTTAGTCATATATAATATAGGTATGCAAAAAACGTTGTTTGCTGTGGAGCTTGATGGTACAGTGGTAAGCGCGCTCAGCCTGCGATTGCTAAGTTAACCAACTTACGCAGAGGCCAGTCATCGGATGGGTGACCGAAAAAATACATCTCGAGCTCTTTCGTGCTTCGGAAGGCACGTTAAGCCGTCGGTCCTGCGCCTGATTTCTCTACGGTCAGAACGCTGTCCCACCGAAATATGCTTTTTATATATCCTGTGTACATGGTTGATCGTTGCATCGGCCGCCGTGGTCGAAAACGGCCGGAAGTGTATTATTATAATGTAAAAAAAAAACCTACAGTTATCGTCAAAAATACAACTTATATTTATGAGTCATATAAAATGTAGTCTTAGACAAATACAAGCTCATGCAATGTTTAGCCTAAAAGAAACTTATCCAAGGGTTAGGTTATCTATATATATAAACTGATCTTAGAATAAGCTATTGATTACATAATAGAACAGTGAGCGAAGTCGGTGCTCAGCGTATTACCAATAAGAGGTTTAATAATAAGTCGTTTTGCATCTCTGACATGGTTATCATGACTAACGATATCAAAGTTGCTGAATTTTGGCCGGTGTTCAAAAGATATCGAAATTTACATAATAAGAATGACCTAAAAAAATATCACGAAGTATTTTGGGTTACGGACACGGAGCTACTAATTGAACATTTACATTCACAAATCTAGTTATGGATTCAATATGTATATCTAAAAGTGATTGGTTCTTGGCATGACTTTATAGGTTACCAAAGTTGTTGAAAGCAAGTAAATAAGGTAATAGGAACAGAACCAAAAAAAACTTTCATTATTTTCTCCATGAAAAATACTTTTGTACTATTGACGTGATATTACTTCTTTTTAATTTTTCACGCACATTGAAAAGATATTAGTGATTAAATGATACTGTTCTAATAAAAAATACACGTTTAAAACTAAGGTGACTCGATATGACTTACTTGACTTAAAATCCTATGTCCCCTAGCTGGGGCAGAGGGCGTCCACAGAGGTCTTCCATCTCGATCGGTCTTGAGCTTCACGCTTGATCTCGCTCCAAGTCAAACCGATGCTCGCCGCCTCTGCCATTATTGTACGACGCCAAGATTGACGAGGACGGCCACGCTTTCGTTTTCCCTGGGGATTCCAGTCCAGGGCTTGCTTGGGGATATGATCGGTATCCCTTCGGAGCGTGTGGCCAATCCACCCCCATTTGCGGCGTTTGATCTGACGGTCGATCGGACGTTCGCGGCATTTCTCCAATAGCTCTACATTGGAGATGGTCTCGGGCCAGTAGATACCAAGAATGCGACGCAGACACCGGTTCACGAAGACTTGGATTTGTCGTGAGATGTCTTTTGTAACCTTCCACGTCTCGCACCCGTAAAGCAGTACAGATTTGACGTTGGACCCGAATATTTTAAGCTTGATCCTTCGGGTCAGTTTCCGTGACTGCCAAACTGGTCTCAGCTGCGCGAAAGTAGCTCGGGCTTTAGCTATCCGTGAGATGATGTCCTCCTCACAACCCCCAGTCTCCGACACGACGCTCCCGAGGTAAGTGAACTTGTGGACGCGTTCCACTGCCTCTGTGCCAATTAGCAACGGTGTATTATTTTTCACGCCAGATCGCATCTCTTTGGTCTTCCGGATGTTAATTTTGAGGCCTGATTTTGCAGCTTCGTGTTGGAGATCATCTAACTTTCCCTGCATATCGGCGTGGGTATGACTCAGAAGGCAAAGATCATCAGCATAGTCCAAGTCTTCTAAGACGGCGGATAATCCCCACTCTATGCCGCGGCGTCGTTTGTCAGCGATGCGTAGCATAATTCCGTCTAGAACGACCAGGAATAGAAGCGGTGACAGAAGGCAGCCCTGACGGACACCTGCGGTCACATTTATGTCGTCCGAAATGAGGCCTTCATGAGTTACCCTACACGAATACTTCTTGTATATGCTCTCCAACAAACGGACAATCTTCGGTGGCACCCCGATGTCCAGTAGACGAGACCAGATACTTGACCACTTCAACGTATCAAAGGCTTTTTCGAAGTCAACAAATGTAAGATAAATCTCTCTCTGCCATTCTGATGCCTGTTCCAGTATGATACGAAGAGTATTGATCTGGTCCGTGCACGAGCGGTTCGACCGGAAACCAGCCTGCTCTCTGCGGAGGAGAGGATCTACAGCCTTTGTCAGCCTATCCAAGATGATTTTGCAGAAAACCTTAGCAGGAATCGAGAGCAATGTAATACCTCTCCAGTTGTCACACATACTAAGATCCCCTTTCTTTGGGACGGTTATAACAAGGCCTTTGTTCCAATCATCCGGTAGCTCTTCCAAGTTCCAAATTCTCTGCATAAGAGGCGTCAGAACATCAACCGCGGAGGATAAGTCGGCTTGTAGCATTTCCGCGGTGATCAAGTCGAGTCCTGGTGCTTTACGAGTCTTAAGAGAAAGGACTGCTTTAGCCACTTCCGAGGCCGATGGTGGTTCTGTATTTATGTCGAGTAGCCGCGATGGTGGGGAGTTAACAGGTAGCACCTCAGGAGTCGATGCTGCTTGTAAGCGGAAGACTTCTTCAAAGTGTTGACGCCAACGTGCCAGCTGCCCCTCAGGTGTCACTATGGTCTGACCGTCTTTGTCTTTAAGTGGCTTCTTCTTCCGAGGTTTACTGCCACCTGCCAAGGATTTTGTTGCTGCGTACAGTTCCTTGAGGTTGCCGGTATTTGCAGCTTGTTGAGCACGATCAGCAATACCATCAGCCCACTGCCGCTTGTCCTTGCGGGTACTGCGATAGATGTCCTTGCGTATATGACGGTACTGCTTGTTAAGGTCGGCTCGAACAACTTCATCGCGGGCCTCAAGAAGCTTAAGGTGAAGATTCCTCCTGTCCTTGATCAAGCTCCAAGTGCGCTGAGACATCCAGTCCTCTTGGGAGTGAGTCGATTTGTGCCCCAAGACGATAGAGCTGGTCTCTGTATAGGCCACTTTTATGCGATTCCACTCTTCGTCTAATGAGTCTGCAGTGTCGAGCATAGCAAAACGGTTGCGCAATTCCAATTGAAACGACTTTCGGGTCTCCGGGTTATTCAATTTGCCCACCTCGAATCTTCTTCCAATCTTACCAGGTCCAGCTGCGCGCGCCACTGCAACCTTAAGCCGAACTTCAGCAACTACCAGGTGGTGGTCGCTATCAATATCGGCTCCTCTACGGTTGCGGACGTCGAGCAACGATGAACGCCATTTGGAGCTTATGGCAAGGTGGTCAATTTGGTTCCTTGTGACGCCATCGGGTGAATTCCACGTATATTTATGGTGATCACCATGAATAAATAATGTACCTCCGATGGTCAAGTCGTGATTCTGGCAAAACTCAATGAATCGTTCCCCATTCTCATTACACACTCCAAGTCCCTGTGTGCCCATATGGCGCGCGCGGTTTGTATTGTCACAGCCAACCTTTGCATTGAGGTCCCCCATGACGATGACGATGTCTTGCTTTTTGATTCCTCGAAGAGTGGCATTGAGGGCGTTGTAAAAGTCGTCTTTGGTATCCTCCGATGATGCATTAGTTGGGGCGTAGCACTGGACGATAGAGATTTTTCGGGCTCTTGAGTTAAATCGGGCGTACATGATCCGGTCTGAGATCGGTTTCCAGTCTAAGAGGCTTTTCCTTGCGGTATTTGAAATAAGGAGTCCAACGCCGCGTTCACGTACATCTTCCTCATGTTCTTTACCGGAATACAGCAAAGTCAAGCCACTAGGCATTCTCAGTTCCCCGAAACCATTTCTTCTGACTTCACTCAGTCCGAGTATCTGTAGGTTATAACTTAGCATTACTACTTCTGCTTGGGCTAGTCGGCTGTCATCGCTGAGCGTTCGTACATTCCAAAATGCAATTCGTGTCCGTGTTTTCATGCCAAAAGTCGTCGGTAAATGATCGGTCCGGTTTTTCTCTGTATTCGTTTCTTTAATCGTTTGTATTCAGGCAAGTGGGTGATTAACCCTCTGTGCCCTAGCCTACGGCGGGGCTGCCACCTTGGAGCCTGTAGGCTGGCTCGGTTTTATGCGGGTATCCTCCCTAGTGATTTGGTTCTGTTTTGGGGCGCAGAACGTTCGCCCTCTGCCCTGCATCCTCTGCTACTACAGCTCGAGTTGGCAGTCGCGCGGCGGCGCGGCTGTAGTAGTGCCCAGGGTGGACGGCGGGGACGTGGATGGCTCGGACTGGCTGAGGCTCCGCTTTGATCGTGTCCTGCCACTGACACCGCAGAAAGCTACTTGGCATTTGATAGAAACTCTGACTCACTTATCAGGTTTCCGCCAACACTTTACCTCAACTTCCCACCCCAGGTGACTCGATATGGCAAATTAAAATTCCGTAGCCACCCAATAAAACGTGGAACTGTTAGAACGGGCCTTGCAGATTAGGTTTTAAAAAAAGGATTTAGAATTGAATACACGAATTAGTAGGATTTTGTAAGAATGGTAGCCTTCACGGAGGTTGGAGCAAGACTGACGCGCTCGGGAAGCGAGCGCGTTGGGTTCAGAACGAAACGCTGATGCAGCAACTCATCCAGGGTTGTCAGCCATATCGTATACAGCCAACGGATGTAACATCTCCCCCCTTGAGAAATAAACTTCAGGGTAATACTATGAAGTTTATGATTAAGTATTTATATATGTATTTATTTAAATTTATTTATATTTATTAATATTTATTTTTATTGTTATTTATTTATATTTATAGGTATTCACTTATATTTATTGATATTTATTAATATTTATTTGTATTTTTTTCTGATTTATATTTATTAATATTAATTTGTAATTATTTAAATTTACTTATTGATATTTATTTATATTATTAAAACTATATATTTATAATTTTCTCCGGAGTTTCGGAGAAGGAGGGGTTGATAAGTGCTGCAGTTCAATTTCTACATTTCCCGATTCTTTATCTTTATTAGATGTATTTTTAGGAAAATCCATTTTCCTATGAAGGCTGCCAGTTTCATTTAATTTCTTATACAATTTAAACACAACAAATATAATTACAAAAATAACAATCAATATCATAAGTGTAGAATAGTGTGCCCCGTACTTTAAAATATGAGGTTTATTAATTATTTCATTTAAATTCTTTATCATTTCTTTGTCGACTTCGGGTGAAGTAGATAAATTTTCTAAATCTAAGTTATTTAATTTTAATAGAGGGACACTATTCGCGACTTCCTTAAATTTATTAAAATTACAACAATCATCTTTGATTAGATTAAAATCGGAATTTACCGAAGGTAGAGTTATATTTAATACATTAGAATCTGGTATAAGTTTAGTATTTTTACAATAAGC